>CAWUFW010009536.1:0-600000 GCA_963921515.1 Calotriton arnoldi
GTTTGCCCCTGTCATGTGATTTCCAGTTTGTGTTATCTTTCAGTGATTGTGACACGTTGTGTGTGTGACTGCTGGCACTCCTCAGGGTCCGGGCTGCAATGTTGGTTGTTGTCTATGTGTGTTCTTTGTGGGTGACCTTGGCTTCTTCATTGGTGTGTGACTGTGGCTGGGATCCCATTGGTTGGTGTGGTATTGCCGTCATGTCCATGTACAGCGTAGTGTGCAGTGTGTCATACATTCAGGAGTCTTGTTGAGTGGCCATGTGTGATGTGTTTCTGCACCTTGGTTCCCACCCACCACCCTGGAATAGTCATGGGTGCATGTGCAATGTCACCAGTGCATGTGTACTTCACTGCTGCACATTGTTGGAGGTCGAGGGGTGTGGTGTTGAGTGTGTGCAGATGAGAGTTGTTGCCCGGCTAGGCCCCTGCCTCCATGTTGGCCTTGGCTTACTGGCCATGCTGATTGATTTGTGCTTGTGTAGGTGTGATGGTAGTTTGTTGCTCAGGACACATGACTGTGGTTCACAGTGTGAACCACATTTAGCTTTGTCATCACAGTGGGATTGTAATGCAGCCCAGGGTCACCACATTGTGGGGGCCCTGGAGGTGGTGCTGTGGTGTGTCTGTGTCTTGCTGTGTCAGTTGCTGTTCCTACGTGCCTGTGTGACATGTGTGATTTGTGCTCCCTCTCATCTGACAACGCCTGCTTGCCCACATAGGGGATTTGGATCCATGAGTTACCTTTGTGTGGCACTGTATGCACATCTGTATGATTGGTATTCAGGTCTCCTCATGTGTTGTGTGGTTGCCTGGGGACACTGGCACCCCCTCACCTGTTGTGTATGATGTGCAGTGTGGGTCTGCCTGTTTGTGTTTGTGCATCTGCACCACTGCATTGGCATATCTTGGGTGTGCCATTGGCTGTATGTAGTTTGGTGGGTTTCCCCTGCTGTCCCTGGGACTCCTAGGTCATCGGTCAGCACAATGATCATGGTTTGTGTGTCCCATTGCTGCCATGGTATGGTATCTGTTCACCTCACATCTGCAGTCTCCACAGGGTATCTGCATTTGTGTGCCCATTGGTGCAAATATGTGGGTCTGCATTCTGATGGTCACTTCTGTCATTGTGTCATTGATGAATGTTGACGGTGTCAGCCCCCATGGGTGTTGTTTGTCTGCACATGGCCAAAGGTATGTCTTATTTGCACTGCAGTATTTGGCTCACCCAATTTATGTTGCAATGGGACACATACACTACTTTGCCACTGATGTGTTTTTTGTTCTGTGACCAGGAATCATCCATGCAGTTTGGCAGTTGCACCTCTTTCTTTGTCAACACTTACCTTTTGGTCACTGTGATGATGGGGTTTAGACCCCATTGCCACAATGTTCAAAATGTGCTTCAGCTATGGACCCCACACTTACATTTTGCTCACTGTGATGATGGGGTTTAGACCCCATTGCCACAATGTTCAAAATGTGCTACAGCTATGGACCCCACACTTACATTTTGCTCACTGTGATGATGGGGGTTTAGACCCCATTGCCACAATGTTCAAAATGTGCTTCAGCTATGGACCCCACACTTACATTTTGCTCACTGTGATGATGGGGGTTTAGACCCCATTGCCACAATGTTCAAAATGTGCTTCAGCTATGGACCCCACACTTACATTTTGGTCACTGTGATGATGGGGGTTTAGACCCCATTGCCACAATGTTCAAAATGTGCTTCAGCTATGGACCCCACACTTACATTTTGCTCACTGTGATGATGGGGGTTTAGACCCCATTGCCACAATGTTCAAAATGTGCTTCAGCTATGGACCCCACACTTACATTTTGGTCACTGTGATGATGGGGGTTTAGACCCCATTGCCACAATATTCAAAATGTGCTTCAGCTATGGACCCCACACTTACATTTTGCTCACTGTGATGATGGGGGTTTAGACCCCATTGCCACAATGTTCAAAATGTGCTTCAGTTATGGACCCCACACTTACATTTTGGTCACTGTGATGATGGGGGTTTGGACCCCATTGCCACAATGGTCATGGCCTGCTTGCATTGTGGGTGCCACACACATATATGTGTGGCACATGTGCTAGGGGGTCACATTGTATGTTCAAAGTCATGTTCGGTGTTGTAGGCATTTGACACAGTCTACACACGCTTGTCATGGTGTTGGGGGATGTCTTTTTCTTGCATTCCCTAGGTTGTGGTGTGCTGGTTGTGTCATGCATTGTCCATCCTATGAGTGGGGGTGGTAGTAGTGGTAGGCATCCAGCCCCCTGACTAAGGGTGGTAGTAGTGGTAGGCATCCAGCCCCCTGGCTCAGGGTGGTAGTAGTGGTAGGCATCCAGCCCCCTGGCTCAGGGTGGTAGTAGTGGTAGGCATCCAGCCCCCTGGCTCAGGGTGGTAGTAGTGGTAGGCATCCAGCCCCCTGGCTAAGGGTGGTGGTAGGCATCCAGCCCCCTGGCTAAGGGTGGTAGTAGTGGTAGGCATCCAGCCCCCTGGCTAAGGGTGGTGGTGGGCATCCAGCCCCCTGGCTAAGGGTGGTAGTAGTGGTAGGCATCCAGCCCCCTGGCTCAGGGTGGTAGTAGTGGTAGGCATCCAGCCCCCTGGCTAAGGGTGGTGGTGAGCATCCAGCCCCCTGGCTCAGGGTGGTAGTAGTGGTAGGCATCCAGCCCCCTGGCTCAGTGTGGTAGTAGTGGTAGGCATCCAGCCCCCTGGCTAAGGGTGGTGGTAGGCATCCAGCCCCCTGGCTAAGGGTGGTAGTAGTGGTAGTCATCCAGCCCCCCTGGCTAAGGGTGGTGGTGAGCATCCAGCCCCCTGGCTCAGGGTGGTAGTAGTGGTAGGCATCCAGCCCCCCTGGCTCAGGGTGGTAGTAGTGGTGAGCATCCAGCCCCCTGGCTCAGGGTGGTAGTAGTGGTAGGCATCCAGCCCCACCTGGCTAAGGGTGGTGGTAGGCATCCAGCCCCCTGGCTCAGGGTGGTAGTAGTGGTAGGCATCCAGCCCCGCCTGGCTAAGGGTGGTGGTAGGCATCCAGCCCCCTGGCTAAGGGTGGTAGTAGTGGTAGGCATCCAGCCCCCTTGCTCAGGGTGGTAGTAGTGGTAGGCATCCAGCCCCCTGGCTCAGGGTGGTAGTAGTGGTAGGCATCCAGCCCCCTGGCTAAGGGTGGTGGTAGGCATCCAGCCCCCTGGCTCAGGGTGGTAGTAGTGGTAGGCATCCAGCCCCCTGGCTCAGGGTGGTAGTAGTGGTAGGCATCCAGCCCCCTGGCTAAGGGGTGGTGGTAGGCATCCAGCCCCCCTGGCTCAGGGTGGTAGTAGTGGTAGGCATCCAGCCCCCTGGCTCAGGGTGGTAGTAGTGGTAGGCATCCAGCCCCCTGGCTAAGGGTGGTGGTAGACATCCAGCCCCCTGGCTAAGGGTGGTAGTAGTGGTGAGGCATCCAGCCCCCTGGCTAAGGGTGGTGGTGGGCATCCAGCCCCCCTGGCTAAGGGTGGTAGTAGTGGTAGGCATCCAGCCCCCTGGCTAAGGGTGGTAGTTGTGGTAGGCATCCAGCCCCCTGGCTCAGGGTGGTAGTAGTGGTAGGCATCCAGCACCCCTGGCTAAGGGTGGTAGTAGTGGTAGGCATCCTGCCCCCTGGGTAGGGGTGGTGGTGCGCATTCAGGCCGCTGTGTGCATATGTGGCATTGGTGATGGGCATCCCGCCCCTATGGTGCTGCTGTTGCTGGTGTAAGTATATTCTGCATCCCTCTGTGTGTGTGTGATGTGTCGTGTACGTGTTGTATGTGATTTGTGGTTGGTGTCTGACTTACCTTCTGCGCCGTATGCGTCCGTGCCTGTTCCGGTAGTAAATGTAGAATATTGGTATGATCGGGACGAAGGGATTCATGGTTGGCTCGTGTCGTTCGTCCTTCTCGTTGCTTCGCGTCGTCCTCGTCACTTCGCGTCGTCCTCGTCGCTGGCGTGTTCGTCTCGTAGCCGTGGATCGTGTTGTGGGTTTGGCGCGTACGGGAAGCGCATCGTACTTGTTCGGCCGGACGGAGCTGCATTTTCCCTTCCGTGCGACTCGATTCAGCGTTTCCGGATTCGCCTCGGTCGGAGAACAGGACCTGGTTTGGGTGAGTACGGCTCGGCCGGATTCTGTGCTGTTGTGCGCATCGTACTTACTCGTTCGGTGTGCTGTACGGATCGGTCGGGAAACAGGCTTTCGCATGGCTTTTTTCCCGACCGAATGGTATTGGGTGCGCCTCCGACCGAGATCGGAATCGGCCCCTTTGTCTCCCATGAGCACTGGGTTTGCTCACCGACAAACTCTGGCCCCAGCCAAAACCACTAGTCTGCACCACTCTGCACCCAACGCCCACGGCCTGAGTTCGAGTGGCCCAACACCACGAGGAGGTCTCCGCAGCGATACTGACCTGAGATCTTGTGATCTCTGACCTGCCTCGACTCTCCAAACGATGCCTGCAGTCTCTTTCTGGAGGATCCCCTTGACCGCGACGGGAGCTGGTAAGAAAACCCAACGCCTAACGACACCCCTGCACCCGACATCCTGCGGCCTTGGGTGGCCCAACCGACCGTGTCCCAGCATCCCCAGGCATCCCAACTAACGTCTCCAACCAGTGGTCACCTCCAGAAGATCTTCATCCCAAGCCTGCAGTCTTTGTTGCAACCGGAGAATCCCCATTAAAATCAACAGGGCACACGACGCCAAAACAGCACCCTGCACCCAGCCGCCCCTGCAGCGCTGCGGGTGTACTTTGGGTGCTAACTCGGATCCCCATTTGCCCTGAGCCTAACACCAGGAGCTTTGCCCCCACAACCTTGTGGCCTGCTTGTGAGCAGCCACCAACGGGAGGCCCCCTATCACCCATTGAATAACATTGGGCCTCAGAACTCTGCACCCGGCCGCCCTAGTGCCGCTGAGGGTGCTTTGAGACTGCATCCTCGACCCTGGGAGAACCCTGGTTCTAACCCCAGAATACCAACTCCTACAAACTTGTACTTACCCGCAAACTGATAACTTCATTTCCTCCCATAGGATTGCATTGACTGTTTTCCTTTAAAGGGAAACAGCGTTTACAACGCTGTCTCCACAACGCGGTTCTTTTACAACGCAGTCATTACAACGACTGCGTTGTTACCACGCGTACCATTACATCGCAAGTCGTTTCAACGACTTGCTGTAGGGGGCGCGCTGGTGTTGGATTTGGAATCCAACACCTTCCCTGCTGTTGCACAAACTGGAGTACGAATAGTAAATAATACTATTCCTAAGTCCAGCGCGCCCCCTACAGCAAGTCGTTGAAACGACTTGCGATGTAATGGTTCGCGTTGAAACAATGCAGTCGTTGTAAGACCGCGTTGTAATGGAATGCGTGAACAACGCATTCGTTGTAAAACCCATATTCTCCTTGAAAATTCTTCTACGTGTGGAGTTGGTTTGTATGAAACACTGAAAAACTGCAAATGTACAAAAAGTGATTTACTTACCTTTTCTCTAGGAAATGTCCCAGTGTGATATCTAGGCATATCACAGTAGAAAAAGTAACTTAAAAAGTAATCTAAAAAGTAATGTACAAAGTAATCTGTAAAGTAACTGAAAAGTAATTTCGAAATATTGACTTACCTGTAGTTCGACCAACTGCATTTGAACCTGCATTCAACTGTAAAACATTGTAGAAGATTTTGCAAAGTATTATTTCACTTACCTGCACCAGGTTTGGCTTGGTTCTAGAAATAAAATAACAATAATAATTGGTCTGAGGTCAGTCTTTGAGTGTGTGACATCATTTCATGCCTGAGTGTGTACAACAAATGCTTAACACTACCCTCTGATAAAGCCTTACTGACGGCCCACACTACCACAAATAGAGAGTAAGGTGCTATCTACTTTTAACTCTGCCTACATTTGGGGTTTCACTGGACTCTGTGCACACTATACCTCATTTTGGTATAGTATATACAGAGCCTGCTTCCTACATAAGTTATAATAAAAAGTGTTTTAAGCATTTTAGTTGCATTATATATAACCAAGAAGACATAATGTACAACTCAACGACCCTATTGAAAAAAGAATTAACATAAAAAATGTCTTTTTTTTGTCCTTGCAATGCTGGCCACTTTTTCCTGCCGGTTCTAATGCTTATTTGTTATAGCTATTTTTTTGTTATTGGGGGGGGGGGGGCATAAACAACGGAAGGGTGGAGGTTGGGAAATAGTACCTGATTTACAACACAAGCAGCAGACACTAGGGGAGAATCAACAGATGCCAGATTCTGAGGGTAGACAGAGATGGTGCTGAGTATGCTGAGGTAGTGCTGAGGTCGTGGTGTACTGGTGCAGAGGTGATGCTCAGGTGATGTTGAATGATACTCAGGTGGTGCTGCGTGATGCTGAGGTGGTGGTGTGATGGTGCAGAAGTGATGCTAAGGTGATACTGAGTGACACTGAGCTGGTGCTGAGTGCTGCTGTGGTGCTAATTCATGCTGAGGTGGTGGTGCTGCACTAGTGCACTGGTGGTGCTGAGCTGGTGCTCATGTGTTGCTGAGTGATGCTGAGTTGGTGCTGTGCTGAGGTGATGCAGTGCTGATGCTGAGTTGGTACTGCACTGGTGGTGGTGCACTGATGAGGTCGTGCTCTGCTGATGCTGAGATAGTGCTGTGGTGGTGCTCAGGTGGTGCTCTGCTGATGCTGCGGTGGCCCTGAGTCATGCTGAGGTTGTGCGGAGTGATGCTGTGGTGGTGCTGAGTCATGCTGAGGTGGTGGTGTTGTGCTTGTGCTCAGGTGGTGCTGAGTGATTCTGAGTTGGTGGTGTGTTGAGGTGATGCTGCACTGATTCTAAGGTGGTACTTTGCTGATGCTGGAGTGATGCTGCATTGGTGCTGAGCTGATGTGGAGGTGGTGCTATGCTGATGCTGAAGTGGTGCTTCATTGGTGCTGAGCTGTTGCTGCAGTGTTGTACTGGTGCTGAGCTTGTGGTTGTGCACTGATGCGGAGGTGCTGCTGTGCTGATGCTTAGATGGTGCTGTGCTGATGCTGAGTTGGAGCTGCATGGTGGTGTGCACTGATGAGGATGTGGTGCTATGCTGATGCCGATAGTGCTGTGCTTTGCTGATGCTGAGGTGGTGCTGGGCTGATGCTGAGGTGCTGCTGTGGTGGTGCTCAGGTGATGTGCTGAGTGATACTGAGGTGGTGCTGAGTGATGCTGAGGTGGTGATCCTGAACTGGTGCTCAGGAGGTGCTGACCTGGTGCTTAGGTGGTACGAATTCATGCTGAGGTGGTGGTGCTGCGCAGGTGCTCTGGTGGATCTGAGCTTGTGCTCAAGTGGTACTAAGTGATGCTGAGTTGGTGCTGTGCTGAGGTGATGCTGCACTGATGCTGAGGGGGTGCTGTGCTGATGCTGAAGTGGTGCTGAGTTGCTGCTGAGGTGGGGTTGTGCTGGTGGTGAGGTGGTGCTGCACTGGTGGTGGTGCACTGATGCAGAGGTGGTGCTGTGCTGATGCTAAGATGGTCCTGTGCTGATACTTAGGTGATTCTGCACTGGGGCTGTGCTGGTGCTGCGCTTGTGCTGAGTTGGTGCTGCACTTGTGGTGGTGCACTGATGAGGAGGTCATGCTGATGCTGAGATGGTGGTGTGCTTATGCTGAGGTGGTGCTGTATTGGTGCTCAGGTGGTGCTGTGCTGAGGTGGCGCTGAGCGATGCTCAGGTGGTGCTGAGTGATGCTCAGGTGGTGCTGAGTGATTCTGAGTTGGTGGTGTGTTGAGGTGATACTGCACTGATACTAAGGTGGTACTTTGCTGATGCTGAAATGGTGCTGCATTGGTGCTGAGCTGTTACTGTGGTGGTGTACTGGTGCTGAGGTGGGGGTGAGCTGGTGGTTGTGCACTGATGCAGAGTTTCAGAAGTGGGTTTAGCCAACATCACATATACAGGGTGGTAATCATCAAGGTACCAAGTCAAAGCAAATATCAAAATGCAGATAAAAAATATTATAAAGACAATTATCAATTTCTTCTTCTTCGTCATATTTTTATTTGCAACAGTTCCTGTTATATTTTCTTTTTCTAAATCGGCCTTGGGATGCATCTCCAAAATGAAACAAAGCTTACAGTGTCCTTACTTTACTAACTTCACTGCACAAGTTAGTCCTTTAAATATAGCACTCTTAAGCGCCTGGCAGTTGGTGCTTGTTTTGTCCTAAGCACTTTCCTGTCTATTCCTTGATCCTCCTTGGTCGCAAATTGTAGTGTGGTGCAGTGGGTGCAGTGTGTGTTATTCCAGGAGTTGCCACTTTCTTGATGCTTGAGCCATTTCTTTAAAAAAGCTGCTCCTGCCAGAATGGTGGTGCCCTTTTTGCATGGGACAGATGGACCCAAGTCTTGTGTCCCTCGCACCGATCTGCAGTCTCTGTTGTCAGTTGATAGTGACACCTTGTGTCCATTTGAAGCTAAAAGTGATAGTATTTTATGTGAAGCTTTTTTGAAGTCCTCTTCACATTCTGCTGTTATTAGTTTGTCATCAACATACTGCAATAATGTTGTCCCTTGCGGCAATATACAATTATCTAGCTGTTTTTTAATTGCTTGACTGTAATTACTTGGACTTTCTGTGTACCCTTGTGGTGCAGGACAGAAGACATGGGATTGACCTTGGATACTGAACCTAAACAAATATTGGCCACCTTCATGAATTGGAATAGTAAAAAAAATGTTTTTAGATCAATTACTATGAACAATTTTGCATTCGCTGGGATAGAAGAAAAAAATCGCTGTATATCGGGGACCACTGGATATTGAAGCTGAACTATTTTGTTAATAGCCCGCAAGTCAACTACCGTATGATATTTTATTTGTTCTGTACCATCATCTCTTTTGACCACTGGTAAAATAGGGCTGTTACCTACATTTCCAAATACACCTCGTATTATTCCTTCATCTAATAAATCCAAGATAACTTCTTTTAGTCCTTGTTCACCTTCCTTTGATATTTTGCACTGAGGTATGCGAGGCAACACAGCATTATTTTTTACAAGTCTATTTGCATACAACAAGTGTCATATGGTCCCTTGGCCCATAATTGTGGGTCTATGGACAACAATTCTAGGGGCAAATCATATCTTCCTGTCACCATGTAGTTCTTAGTTAGTGCATTTTTTTTCCAAGTCAGGTATACGCCATCTGGTGAACAATATATGGTGGCATAGATAAGTTTTAACGCTTTCAACCCCAGCAAATTTAGGGAGCATTTGTCAGTTATTACAAATTGCATTTGTCCTGTTAAAATACCAATAGTAAAATCAAGTGGCTTTGATATGGGGCTTATCACAATGGTATTAGAAAATCTCTATTTTTCCCAAGAGAGATACATGAGGGAACGAGCTGTGGGAAAGAGAGGTGTTAGTAGTGCCTGTATCTATTAGAAATGTATGCTCTTCACCAGCAACTGTCATTTTTACTTATGGACCAGACTGGTCTGTCGGTAGTGGTAATTGCTCCTCTCTCTCACTCTCGGGTTTCCCTATTCAGCGCATTCATCATAATCCTATTTATCCCAATAATCCTGTGCATGAAAAGCATTATTATGTTCATAAAAATAATTAGCACCTGCACTTTCTGTCCTTGTCTGTCCTCGGCCTCTACCTCTGCCCCTGCCTCTCACTAATACTGTTTGTAACCCTTGTCCTCTTCCCTGAAGAGAAGGACATTCAATCTTCCAGTGCCCTTCCTGCAAACAATAGGCACAACTATTAAAGCCTATCCCAGTTCTTTGCGGTGGCGGAGCAGATTGCGCTCTGCCCCTCCCTCTATTACTTCCTCTTACCCTTATATTACTTCCAAATACCTGCAATCTGCCTCTTTCTCAATATGCCTGCTGCATCAATGCTTTTGTTTTTAACTCTTTCATGTTCTTATCTGTTTTTCAGCATTTCTTTTATTTTTGTGATAACAAGCCATTGTTAACTGTTCTGCTGGACTCTTTGCTGTCCATGTACTTTCATATATCTTTATGCTGTCTCCAAAGTCTGTGAAAAAATAATTGATGAACTAAATGGAAAATAAGCGTTGCCCTGCCACTGTTGCCAAATCCTGCCCACTGTGAGCCTTGAACGTTTCTTCAAGTCTACTAAAGAAACCAGTTACGTCCTCGCTGTCCTTCTGATTACATTCTGTTAATTTATCTCAATCAAACTTTTCTGTGAGCAGAATCAATTGTAATCTTCTAATCAATAGTTGAGACAACTGTAAAATACTTTGTAGGGGCAAATCTCCTGTGTGTCTATTTCTAGCATCTCGTTCTAGGTTAGCCCAAACTATGTTCAGTGGTGCATGGTCATTTAGGGCCCGATTCACAAAGGTAAAGTTAGACGAAAGTCCAACTTTACGACTTTCAGTATTCACAAAAGGGATTTACTACTCGTAAATGCCTTTGTGAATACAGAAAGTCGAACTTTACGACTTTCAGTATTCACAAAGGGCATTTACGAGTAGTAAATGCCTTTTGTGAATACCGAAAATCGTAAAGTTATACTTTCGTCTAACTGTACCTTTGTGAATCGGGCCCTTAGTCTCACCTCATCCCATATTTTACGAGGCACGACATATCCAAACAGCATATCAATATCTTTTAGAGTCATGGGGGCAATATTAGCCGCTTGTTCTAAATTGTCGCAGAATCCCTTGGGGTCTTTCCTAGGATCAGGGAGATCCTTTTTTATTGCCATTTATTCTCTCTTTGTTTATGTGGTATGAACAAACTGTGGGACAGGGTTTTCTTGCCAAGCAGTAGGGGGCACAGGGTGTATTTTTCTCATTGGTAATTTTTTTTTATATATTAGCAGATTCCTCTTCACTATTATAATCTAAATCTGGAATTTAGTAGACGGGAGGCACGTGCGCACCACGTGTAACACTGCTCAAAACAATCTTCACATTCGCGCTCAGACAAGGTGGAAACATCACTATTCCTCCATAACTGTCTTAATTCTTGTGGGAGCATTTTACTATCTTCAGTTTTTCTTTCTATTTCTCTAAATAAATCAATTTGGCGATGTACCATACATTGTAGAACATAATTGTTAGCCCTTGGTGACATGGGGTTAAATGTATTAAGTGCATTTTCTTTTGTTACTTCCCTTTTTCCATCCATTCATAAGCCATTGCCCTAATTATTTTCTTTTCATGCTGGTCTAGTTGCGTACGTGTGCCTATTTGCGTGCCTTTATCCAAAGAGGAACGTCGCATGGGCGGTTTATATTTATTTGACGACCACTGTAAATGTGGTGACTATTCAGTAAAATCAGACTGGGAATGGACAGACCCTCCAACTGCCTGCAGTGTGGGGTCATTAATAATATTGGACCCTATCTGTGGACTCTCTGATGCTCCCGTATTGGGCGTATTCTGGATAACATTCAGCTCTATGGGAATGGGTAGAAGAGTTGCCAGAGGTGCATTGGGAGCTATTTGTACCAGAGGCAGTATTTGTTGTGGGGGAATGGGGGTGCTGGGTCTGAACTGGGGTGGCAAAGTGAGCTAAAGAACGATAATGAATTCAAACCAGATCTGTGACTGGGGGTGAGTGTTTGAAAAGTTTCAGTGCTCTGTCCATCATCTCCTTGTGGTTGCTTTGTTCACCCTAAGTTGGCAGGGTATGCCCAGATGTGGGTCCCTTGCTCACTGTGCCACTGGATTCAAGCTAGCCTGGCTGATGAGGGGTGTTACCCCGAAACCGGTCCCAGGATGCTTGTTTCCGGTCCAGGGAAGACTGGATTGGCAGTTCGGGCTGGACTGTTCCCATGAGGCACAGGGTAAAGACTCATTTGCATATAGCTGGGTCTGAACTGGGGTGGCAAAGTGAGCTAAAGAACAATGATGTATTCAACCCAGATCTGTGACTGGGGGTGAGTGTTTGAAAAGTTTCAGCACTCCGTCCATCATCTCCTGTGTTTGTGGTGGAGGTTGTTGGGCCATATTATACAGGGGTGGTTTATCTAAAAGGTCTGTGAGGAAGGGGTCTTCCTCATTTTGGCCCGTTTTCCCCATTTGCGATACAAAATATTTCTCGGTCTTCATTTTAAGTTCCCTATATTTTTGTTCTAAGTTTTCCTATATTATTATAGCATCATATTCGGCTGATTTAGTTTGTTCTAACATTTTCTGCTGATTCTCTTCATTTTGTTTATTTTCCTTCATTGCTAGCGTGCGTGCATACTTTCCCCATATTTTGGAAACTTCCAACATTGCAGGACGTACATTTCTTTGCATCAACCATTCTTGTAAGTACTGCAATTTTGCAAGATCAAAAGTTCCATTACGAGGAAACTGTAATTCCTCATTCCTTTAGAATATTTGGCCCATAATTTGTTGTACACATTCATGGACACTCCTTTCTTTACCAATAGAATCCAACCTGGGCTATCTTCAAATAGAGTGGGGACTTCTTCGTCTAACCTATTCCCTGAATTTATACAACAACAATTCGAAATGCATTTCTCCAATTTGGTATAATTAGCACCCTTATTTGTCCACAATCCAAATCAATGCAAATACCAGGATCAATATGACCGGTCGATACCAATGCCAAACATTTGTAAATACCAATACCAAAAGGTTTCAATGCCAATATCAAAGACTTCTAGAAATCAAAGAATTCCAATGCCAATGAATTCCAATACCAATGAATTCCAATACCAAAAGAAATTCCAATACCAATACGGAAGAATTCTAATACATCAAAGAATTCCAATACCAATACAACACAACAATCTCACCAATTCTTCCCATCAGTTGATGACATCCGGCCACTGGTCTTAAGACAAAATGCCTACTCCAAAAGGATCAGTCCGCAGACCTCAGCCGGGGGAATCTTGCTGTCAGGAGGCCTCTTAGGGACTTCAGATGGCAGCTGCTTGAGAAACATGGTCTCTTTAAATTGCAGGGCACCCCACGATCAGTCAGTCTGCTTTGTGCTGAGCTGTTGCTGTGGTGATGCACTGGTGCTGAGGTGGGGCTGAGCTGGTTGTGCACTGATGTAAAGGTTGTGCTGTGATGATATGGTGCTGCGCTTATGTTGAGGTGGTGCTGCGCTAGTGGTGAGTGCTGTGCTGGTGGTGAGGTGCTGTTGGGCTGATGCTGATTTGGTGCTACATGGTGGTGGTGCACTGATGAAGAGGTGGTCCTGTTCTGATGCTGAGATGGTGCTGTGCTGATGCTGAGGTGGTGCTGCGCTGATGCTGAGTTAGTGCTGCACTGGTGGTGGTGCGCTGCTGAGGAGGTGGTACTGTGTTGATGTTGAGGTGGTGCTGCGTTGATGCTGATGTGGTGCTGTGCTGATGCTGAGGTGGTGCATCGCTGATGCTGAGATGGTGGTGCACTGGTTCTGAGGTGGTGCTGAGTGATACTGATTTGGTGCAGAGATGGTGGTGTGATTATGCAGAAGTGGTGGTCAGATGGTGTGGAGTGATACTGAGGTGGTGCTGAGTGATTCTTTGGTTTTGCTCAGGTGGTGCTGAGTGTTGTTGAGTTGGTGCTGTGCTGGTGCGATGCTTCTGTGGTGCTGATGTTGAAGTAGTGCTGAGCTGCTGCTGAGTTGGTCCTGCACTGGTGCTGAGGTGCTGCTGCACTGGTTCTGTGCTGATGCTATAATAGGGCTGCACTGGTGCTGAGTTGATTCTGCACTGGTGATGGTGCACTGATGTGGAGGTGGTGCTGTGCTGAGGTGGTGCTGTGGTGGTGTTAAGTGATGCTATGGATATGCTGCACTTGTGCCGAGGGATGCTGCTGTGCTGGTGCTGAGTGATGCTATGGTAGTGCTGAGTAATTCTGAGTTGGTGGTGCTGCACTGGTGCACAGGTGGTGCTGAGCTGGTGCTCATGTGGTATGAAGTGATGCCGAGTTGGTGCTGTACTGAGGTGATGCTGCACTGATGCTGAGGTGGTGCTGTGCTGGTGGTTAGGAGGTGCTGCACTGGTGGTGGTGCACTGATGCAGAGGTGGTGCTGTGCTGAGATGGTCCTGTGCTTATGTTGAGGTGGTTCAGTGCTGGTGCTGCACTTGTGCAGAGGTGGTACTGTACTGATGCTGCACTGGTAGTGTTCAGGTAGTGGTGCTGAGTCATGTTGAGATTAAGGTGCTATGCTGGTGCTCAGTGACTCTGAGTTGGTGCTCTGATGAGGTGATGCTGCACTGATGCTAAGGAGGAGCTGTGCTGATGCTAAAGTGGTGCTGCATTGGTGCTGAGCTGTTGCTGCATTGGTGCGGTGGTGCTGAGGTGGAGCAGAGCTGGTGGTTGTGCACTGATGTGAAGGTTGTGCTTTACTGATACTGAGATGGTGCTGTGCTGATGTTGAGGTGGTGCTGTGCTTGTGCTGATTTGGTGCTGCATGGTAGTGGTGCACTGATGAGGAGAGCTTGTTGTGCTGATGCTGAGATGTTGCTTTGCTGATGCTGAGGTGGTGCTGCACTGATGCTGAGTTAGTGCTGCACTGGTGGTGGTGAACTGATGATGAGGTAGCGCTGTGCTGATGCTGAGGTCGAGCTGCGCTGGTGCTGAGGTGTGGCTGCTCTGCTGGTGATGCACTGATGCAGAGTTGGTGCTGTGTGATGTTGAGAAGGTACTGTGAATATGTTGAGGTGAACTTGCACTGATGCATAGGTTGTACTGTGCTGATGCTGAGATGGTGCTGTGCTGATGTTGAGGTGGTGCTGTACTGGTGCTGAGGTGGTGCTGTGCTGGTGCTGAGGTGGTGCTGCGCTGGTGTTGAGGTGGTGCTAGGATGATGTGGAGTTGGTGCTTCACTGGTGGTGGTGCACTGATGAGGAGGTGATGCTGTGCTGATGCTGAGATGGTGCTGTGCTGAGGGGGCACTGTGCTGATGCTACTGTGGTGCTATGGTGGTGCTCAGATGATGATGAGTGAGGCTGAGGTTGTGTTGAGTCATGCTTATGTTGTGCTGAGTCATGCTGAGATGGTGCTGAGTCATGCTGAGGTGGTGGTGCTCAGTGATGATGAGTTGGTGTTGTGCTGAGGTGATGCTGCACTGATGGTGAAATGGTGCTGCATTGGTGCTGAATTGCTGTGGAGGTGGGGTTGTACTGGAGCCTAGGGGGGCTGCACTGATGATGGCATGGTGCTGCTCTATATGTGGTGCACTGTTGCAGAAGTGGTGCTGTGCTGAGATGTTGCTATGATGATGTTGAGGTGATGATGTGTTGGTGTTGAGGAGGTGCTGATCTGATGCTCAGATGGTGCTGCGCTGATGATGAGTTGGTGCTGCACTCTTGGTGGTGCACTAATGAGGAGGTGGTGCTGTTCTGATGCTGAAATGATGCTGTGCTTGTGGTGAGATGGTGCTGTGCTGAGGCTGAGGTGGTGCTGAGTGATGCTGAGGTGGGGCTGAGTGATGCTGAGGTGGTGCGGAATAATGCCGTGGTGGTGCTGAGTCATGCTGAGGTTGTGGTGCTGTTCCGGTACTCAGGTGGAGCTGAGTCATCCTGAGTTGGTGCTGTGTTAAAGTGATTCTGCACTGATGCTAAGTTGGTGCTGCGCTGATGTTGAAGTGGTGCTGCATTGGTGCTGAGCTGTTGTTGTGATGGTCCGCTGGTGCTGAGGTGTGGAAGATCTGGTTATGCACTGATGCAAAGGTTGTGCTGATATGGTGCTGTGCTTATATTGAGGTGGTGCTGCGCTAGTGCTGAGTGGTGCACTGGTGGTGAGGTGGTGCTCGGGTGCTGCTGATTTGGTGGTGCATGGTGGTGGTGGTGCACTGATGAAGAGGTGGTCCTGTTCTGATGCTAACATGGTGCTACGCTGAAGCTGAGGTGGTGCTGCGCTGATGCTGATTTAGTGCTGCACTGGTGGTGGTGCACTGCTGAGGAGGTGGTGCTGTGTTGATGCTTAGGTGGTGCTGCGTTGATGCTGATCTAGTGCTGCACTGATGCTGAGGTGGTACTCGCTGATGCTGAGATGGTGGTGCACTGGTGCTGAGGTGTTGCTGAGTGATACTGATTTGTTGCAGAGATGGTGGTGTGATTGTGTGAAGCTGGTGGTCAGGTGGTGTGGAGTGATACTGAGGTGGTGCTGAGGGATTCTTTGGTTGTGCTCAGGTGGTGCTGTTAAGGTGATGCTGCGCTGGTGCTGTGCTAATGTTGAAGTAGTGCTGAGCTGCTGCTGAGGTGGTGCTGCACTGGTACTGAGGTGCTGCTGCACTGGTGCTGCACTGATGTTGTGATGGGGCTGCACTGAAGTGGTGCTGCGTTGGTGCTGAGCTGTTGCTGTGGTGGTGCGCTGGTGCTGAGGAGGTGCTGTGCTGGTGCTGAGTGCTGTGCTTGTGGTGAGATGGTGCTCGGCTGATGCTGAATTGATGCTGCATGGTGGTGGTGCATTGATGAGGAGGTGGTCCTGTTCTTATGCTGAGATGGTGCTGTGCTGATGTTGAGTTAGTGCTGCACTGGTGGTGGTGCACTGCTGAGGTGGTAGCGCTGTGTTGATGCAGAGGTGGTCCTGCATTGATGCTGATGTGGTGCTGCGCTGATGCTGAGGTGGTGCCTCACTGATGCTGAGATAGTGGTGCACTGGTGCTGAGGTGGTGCAGATTGATACTGAGTTGGTGCAGAGATGGTGGTGTTATTGTGCGGAGCTGGTGGTCAGGTGGTGTGGAGTGATACTGAGGTGGTGCTGAGGTGGTGCTGAGTGATTCTTTGTTTGTGCTCATGTGGTGCTGTGCTCAGATGGTGCTGAGTGTTGCTGCTCTGGTGCTGTGGTAATATTGAAGTAGTGCTGAGCTGCTGCTGAGGTGTTTCTGTGCTGTTGCTGTGCTGATGCTGTGATGGGGCTGCGCTGGTGCTAAGTTGGTGCTGCGCTGGTGGTGATGCACTGATGCAGAGGTAGTGCTGTGCTGATGCTGAGGTGGTGCTGTGATGGTGTTAAGTGATGATGTGGATATGCTGCACTAGTGTTGAAGGATGCGGCTGTGCTGGTGCTAAGTGATGCTATGGTTGTGCTAAGTAATGCTGAGTTGGTGGTGATGTGCTGGTGCTAATGTGGTATGAAGTGATGCTGAGTTGGTGCTGTACTGAGGTGATGCTGCACTAATGCTGTGGTGGTGCTGCACTGATGCTGAAGTGGTGCTACATTGGTCCTGAGTTGCTGCTGAGGTGGGGATGTACTGGTGGGGAGGTGGTGCTGCACTGATGCAGAAGTAATGCTGTGCTGATGCTGAGGTGGTGCTGCACTGGTGGTGTTCAGGTAGTGCTGAGTGATGCTGTGGTGCTGGGTGATGCTGTGGTGGTGCTAAGCCTTGCTGAGGTTGTGTTGCTGTGCTGGTGCTCAGTTACTCTGAGT
Source organism: Calotriton arnoldi (assembly GCA_963921515.1). Classification (NCBI taxonomy): domain Eukaryota; kingdom Metazoa; phylum Chordata; class Amphibia; order Caudata; family Salamandridae; genus Calotriton; species Calotriton arnoldi. The sequence continues at coordinate 17,355 of CAWUFW010009536.1, forward strand.
TGGTGCTGTGATCAGGTGATGCTGCACTGATGCTAAGGTGGAGCTGCGATGATGCTGAAGTGGTGCTGTGTTGGTGCTGAGCTGTTGCTGTATTGGTGCGGTGGTGTTGACATGGAGCTGAGCTGGTGCTGAGGTGGTGCTGCGCTGCTGGTTAGGTCGTGCTGGTCTGTTGAGGAGTTGGTGCTGCATGGTAGTGGTGCACTGATGAGGAGCTTTTGTTGTGCTGATGCTGAGATGTTCCTTTGCTGATGCTGAGGTGGTGCTGCACTGAAGCTGAGGTGGTGCTGCACTGGTGATGGTGCACTGATGAGGAGGTGGAGCTTTGCTGATGTTGAGGTGGTGCTGCACTGGTGCTGAGGTGGGGCTGCTCTGCTGGTGATGCACTGATGCAGAGTTGGTGCTGTGCTGATACTGAGATTGTACTGTGCCTATGTTGAGGTGAATCTGCGCTGGTACTGAGGTGGTGCTGTGCGGATCCTCAGTTGGTGTTGCACTGGTGGTGGTGCACTGATAAGGACGTGGTGCTGTCCTGATGCTGAGATGCTGCTGCACTGATGCTGGGTTGGTGCTGCACTGGTGGTGGGGCACTGATAAGGAGATGGTGCTGTGATGATGCTGAGGTGGTGCCTCACTGATGTTGAGATGGTGGTGCACTAGTGCTGAGGTGGTGCTGAGTGATACTGGGCTCATGCAGAGGTGGGTTTGTGCTTGTGCGGCAGTGGTGCTCAGGTGGTAATGTGTGATACTGAAGTGGTGCTGAGTGACACTGAGGTGGTGCTGAGTGATGCTTTGGTGGTGCTCAGGTGGTGCTGAGCGATGCTAAGGTGGTACTGCGCTAATGCTGAAGTGGTGTTGCATTGGTGCTTAGCTGTTGCAGCAGTGCTGCACTTGTGCTGAGTTGGGGCTGAGCTGGTAGCTCTGCACTGATGCTGAGGTAGTGCTGTGCTGTGCTGATGCTCAGGTGGTGCTGTGCTGATGTTGAGTTGCTGCTGAACTGATGCTGCGCTGGTACAGTGGTGATGTTGCACTGGTGCTGAGGGATTGTATATTTTGCTCCCCTTTGTGCCATTTCTATCTGTTTATCTGTTAGATTGTATTCAGAAAACAGAGTCGTGCTGTTCATAAAACGCCAAGGCACATAGCCTGCACGCAAAGATTGCAGCGTCCAGCTTAACAACATAATAGAAAGTAATTGAGATTGCCCGTGTTGTAATATGGCTAAATCCTGTTCTAGTATGTCTATTGCAGAAGATACAATGTTGCCTAAGGAATATATCCTGGAGGTCAATGTCGTTAACCCATTGTCTACTACTGCTAGAGATTTTTCTAGATTGATACGGTCTATCTCCCGTAGTCTCTCTGCGGCCTCTTGTTGGGATATTTTCCATATTTCATTGTAGGCAGCATAAATGCCAGCATATATGAAACATTTCTGGCGTGGCTTCCTGGGACCTAGTAAAAAATCCCTAAGATCCACATCCTGTGACAGAAAGGATAAGTGTTGTTTCACCTGTGTGAGTGTTGAGGTTTTTAGCCAATCGAGGCACAACTTTCCAACACTGTAGGATGTCACTACCCCTGGATGTTGTCTCTGTACATAGCGTGGTTCTGGCCTATGGATACTAAACCCTTCGGCTTGACCCATGAATCTTGCCTGACAACTATTAGTGTCTGTGGGCCAAATCAACCACTTCTTCCAATCGGGGTCTGATCTGTTGTATTGTATTATGTCATCTATTGTAATCTCTCCCTGTGATGTTATGTTACCCTCGGTGTGTGATGGAGTCGGCATTCGAGGTGTGTTCAAGCCTTTGTTCTTGGCTAGTCCAAGGCAAGACGTCTGTTGCACTGTCTCGTTCAAAAACATGATTTGTTGAGGGATAAGGCATGCTCTAAACTAAGCTTCTATCCCCTGCACCTGCCAATCTCTAGTGCCCCAGACAGATTTAAGGTCTATGGTGTCTTTCCATAAGTCGAAACCTTGTTCAGACAACTGGGCAATAAGGGAAGCAGAGTAAATCTGTTTTGTGTTCGTCAACATATTTTTCTGTGCTGATGTTGGTGCAACCTTATAATAATATGAGGGTGGGTCTGACATATTAAACTCTGAAAAATATGGAAACTTCTGTAAAAGTGTTTTTGAACTGCCTTTCAGAGGTGTTGGACAATGTTCCCACACTGGTATGCGAACACATTTCTAGGATTAGCAGATTTATGCAAAAAGTGATGACCATAGTGTTGATAACAATACATAGGGGTCGATTCCGATCTCGGTCGGTAGGGCTCCAAATCGGATTCGGCTTTACCGGATCCGAGTCGGAGGCTTTGTTTCCGACCGATTCGTACAGTCGTCCGAGCGAGCAAGTACGATGCGAGTGAACGCGAAATCGCCGACCGACTCGTTTCCGGGTCCGAACCGCTCCGTCCGACTCGTTTGCACTCGATTCGTGGCGCGCAATGGAGACGTTTTACGACCGAGCCAGTACGATGCACGATCCGGACAGCCGGATCGAGTCGGAGCCTCTGACACGAAAAAGCTCCCGGACGTGGACTTCGGGGGTCCGTGCTGGACCCCCCTTCACCCGTAGCCGTACGAGTCGGACACAGGGGGGACCCATGGGTCCCCCCTATACATGCGTGTACGGTGCGGATGGCACCAACGCATACCCACTACAGGGGGCCCCCTTGTGCGCAATGTACCCACCCATGTACACGTCGTATGACCGGCTCCCATTATCTTCAATGGGAGTCCGACCGAACCGAGTCCGGCAGCATACGGCCGCATCGTACTCGTTCAGTCGGACTGCAGGGGTCCGGCTCGGTTGGAAAACAATCCGGATCCGGATCGGTCGGAGAGCTTTCCGACCCAGATTGAAATCGGCCCCTAAGTTTCGAAATCTGATGTGCATTCCAATGTTTCACTATTAGAAAACGCAGCAGATTTTTCCAAATCAGACAGCATGTTATTTACAGTTTCAAAATCCCAATCATCGGAAAATGTACTTGAGGTAATGATATCACTCAACGATATTTTAAATAATTGAGGAATTCTTAAAATTTCGGTCGGACCGAATATATCGAAATCAACCTTGTCCCTAACTATACCATCGGGTTAGGAACTGCTGTAATGTTCACTGATGACAAGTCTCTTTGTTCTCGATGAGACGATTGGTATAGATTTAAAATTAAGTTCACCTTTTTGGCTGCAGAGCTTTGTCAAAGGTATCTTCCATTAACAAGCATGCTAAAAACTATTACTAAGCCTACCCAGAAAAGACAGAAAATGATCCCGGTGATTATCCATAGTTCTACCCAGGGTGACACCAGGTAAGTCTTTTTAAGAAAGTTCAGAAAGTCTTTTACTTGCTGCTTGCGTGATTTTTTGGCTGGCATCGTTTCCGGTTCGATTGGATCCAAAGAAAACGTATCAAGGTTTATGAAGTAGCCAGAAGCAGTTCGATCAATTGTTGGTATTGCATCAGGATTTGTAGAAATCGTAGTTTGATCTTGTTGAGGCGTGTTGATGTATACATCTGTATTTGGTCGAATTGATATTTGTCAGTCATTTTGACTCTGAATTTGTACTTCAGGTTCAAGGGGAACGAGTTCCATAACATTGTTGCTTAGTCCATCATTCCGTGTCGGAGACTCTTCAAACGTGATGAGTCTTTCTGTTTGAACTTCTTGAATTGTAGCGAGAGGAGGGCGTCTGCTACTTTGGAGTCCACGTGGCCTACTACTCAGTGGGGTATATTCACAAGAACGTGTGTTAAACATCTCCAAAAAATGTTAATGCAACTTTACACATCGCAGTCCATCGCGGGAAAATAACCCTGTGTTAACGTGGAATTCACAACACAGCGGTACCATGCGATAGTCACCTGAAACCGAGGACAATGTCCGCGATACAACCACCACAACGGCGATAAAAACACAAACCCCAACACCAAAATACGAGCGATGAGCCCATTCGCGATGAGGAAATCAGCGATAAGCAGCGCCAGGCCTGCCATACACACATGGCAGGTGGGAAAATCACTACAAAAGGAGAAAAACACACAAACACAAAATGACCAACACCGAAGCACCGTGGAGGCAGCCAGAGCAGGCTCAGAGGAAGAGCGCAACCCCACAAGTACCCCGGACGACCAGCCCAGGACCACGGTGACAGGGAAGGGCAAGGACAAGAAGAAGAGGAAGACAAAGTACAGTCTGCAGGAGAATCGGATCCTGGTCACGGAGGTGATAGAACACCATCAACAACTGTTCGTCGCCTCCAATGTGTCATTAGGCACCAAAAATGGAATATGGCGGGTGTGAGAAGTTGGCCTGGTATATGCTGTCCACTAATTATAGTGGGCACCTTGCACCAGTCCAAACAACCCCTTATTGGAGATAGGTTAAAGACAACCTTTATTGAAAGCTATCCTAGTGGTAGCTATGGAGAGCAGCCTTCAGGCTAAGTCTTGAAGGAATGTAAAGCAGCTGGTTTTACCAGTCTATAATCTCTTGAGTGACCAAATGAAAGAGCACCACACCAGGTATATATTCAAAATATATGTATTTATTACTAAATACACCCCTCTAGTGTCTTTATGAGGCTAGAGTTCGAAGTACATAAGTTATAAGTTATTTAAACACAGTAATAGCACAAATACACGTTTGGGCCCTAGGGGCGTACCAAACCATTATACCAATAAAGTGGTATAAGAACCACGACTGAGCTAGACAATAGGCCTAGAGCCTCTAGAAGGGCTTGGACCACAAGGAACCACCCAAGGTAGTGACACAGGGGACCCACGGGGGACGCGTGCAGTGTAGTAACACAGCCGCGAATCGCCGTTAACTTCTATGGAGAAAGTCGCGGTTTGGAATTTAAAGAAAAGGGACACTTAAAGAAGGACTTGGAGCAAACCCTTTGAGAACTAGGTCGTTCTAGAGTCTCTACCCACGAGAGCACCGGAGTACTCTTGTTACCTCACCCAGGGAAGCCGGGTGCATAGGTGCCTTTCGGGTCGGGTTTCGTCGTCGATTTGAATGGCGATCTGCTGCAAAGTGCTGCTGGCGACCAAGTGAAAAGTGTCCGGGTGGATCCAGGGGTGGATCGGAGATCTGAAGAACCTGAAAGCAGAGGGGACAGAGTCTGGGTCACTAGCCAGTGACCAGGAAGGCGATGAGCAGATGCCCACCGATGTCGAGTGCTTCAGGTAGGTTGACGGTCGTCTTGACTCTTCAGCCACGAGGTCCAGGAGGCGTTGTCGGCAACCAGGAGCAGGATTCGGGCTGGTATACGATGTCTGTCGAGTGCTGAGGTGTCGGCGACCGGATTGAACCCAACAAGCCTTGGCAACGGCATGTCTTGATGAAGATGAAGATTGACGATTGTGCAGACCAGCAAGGTCTGAGGAACTCACCCAGCAAGGGTAAGTGAGGGCAAGCCTGGAGCAACCAGGGAGCCCAAGTAGAAAAAGATTGGCCTTCGTGAAGGGCTACTAGCCAACGGGCTAGCGACAGCGAAGGAGCCTTGAGACGGTGCACGTGGAGCTGGCTCACAGGACACTCGTGGAGTGGAGGCCAGTGATCTTCGGTGCAGTTGGTGCTGGAGGCTGGGGCTACTCGGAGCCCAAAGCACGCCTTCGTGGGAGACCCAGAAGAGGATGCACTTGCAAATGCGTGCGGTGTCCAGGGGTCACGGTTCCACGTTACCCACGACAGCTACAGGCCTCAGCTTTGCTGGGGACTCAGGGCAGCCTCGGGGAAGTCTGGAAATCCACCTCTGGTGATGCAAAGACTTCGGCGTCCGACGGGAGCTTCAGCGATGCAGACCGGACAATTGCTTCTTTGGTGCTTGCCAAGCAGGGAGTCACTCCTTGACCCCAAGGGAGATTCTTCTGTCCTCTAATCTTTAAGTAGAGCGTCGAAGGTCCAGGATTCTGTGTCAGAGTTTCGTCCAGGGATAATCTAAAGTCCTAAGGACTGGGGTCCCATACTTATACTAAGTTTAGGGGTTGGACTTACTCTGTGGTCCCACCTATGGGTGGGTCAGGGCAGAGGGGTGGCTACACCCCTTTCCCTTTGTCCAGTTCGCGCCAAAGCAGGGGCTGGAAGCCCCTGATCCGGTTTGAACTGGGGTATGCACAGGGACACCAAATGTGCCCCCAGTGCAGGACTTCAAAGCACCCGAGAGTGCTCCCGCCCAGCCCCAATACACACTATCCTGTCTGGGGAGGTGGTCACACCTCCCTGGGACAGAAACCTATTGTCCAGGCCTCCCCTGCTGGAGTTTCGGTCAGCAGCAGGAGGCCAGACTTGTGTCTGTGGCAGCGGCATCCATTTTGTGATGCCAGGGCTTGGAAAGTCAGTACCGGGCATACCGGTGTGTACATGTCTTTCCCTCTAGAAGGGTGGAATGCTACCCCCACCGCCAGAACTGGTGGGGGGGTAGTATTCCAAGATGTTTGACACCAAACACGACATGTTTCCGTGCAGCTATCCCAAAGTTAGCATTTAACGCGAGGTTATAATGCGCTTAAGAGTATATGGTCAGGCTGCACTACAAACAGCATCAGAGAAGGGTCTCCGAACGCTGCAGAGGGGCCCTGCTCATGCAGGGGCACCCTCTCACATAGGAACCACGCACTCTGCCTTCAGGATTGATAAGGCCTGCCTTAGGAGTGACTTATAGGTTTATATGTGTGTGTGTATATAGTGATATAGGTAGCCTATATCACAGTAAGGGGTGCATGCACCACCTTACCCAGGCTGCTGTAGCAGACCTGTGGTGTCAGTTTGGATGGCCTTCCAGGGGTGGCATAATACATGCTGCAGCCCCTGGTAGGCCTCTGAGGTACCTATGCCCTGGGTACATAGTATACCATATACTAGGGACTTATAAGGGCACCCCAGATTCCAATCAGAGATGTGCCTAAGGCACATGGAAACCATTTTAGAGAGGAAGCAGCTAGGCTGGGGTTCTGATTAGCAGGGCCCCAGCCAGACCAAGGTCGAAAAACAGTGAAGCATCAGCAAAAGTGGGGGTACCCATGTGAAGCAGATCCTACTCTCCTACACAACCCCCCAAACGTAGGGACATTAAACTAACCTTGCCCAGTTAAGTCTTCATGTTCTAAGTGGAAGTACCTAGAGAGTCCATCTGCATTGGCATGGTTACTCCCAGGTCGATGTTCCACTGTGAAGTCCATCCCCTGTAGGGAAATGGACCACCTAAGCAGTTTGGGGTTTTCACCCTTCATTTGTTTTAGCCATAAGAGGGGCTTATGGTCTGTTTGAACAAGGAAGTGAGTACCAAACAAGTATGGCCTCAACTTCTTCAGAGCCCAGACCACAGCAAAGGCCTCCTCTCAATGGCTGACCAACGTTTCTCTCTAGGGGTCAGCCTTCTGCTAATGAAAGCTACTGGCTGATCCTGACCTTCTTCATTCAAATGTGACAGTACAGCCCCTACCCCCAATTCAGATGCATCAGTTTGAACAATGAACTTCTTGGAGTAATCAGGACTCTGTAGAATGGGAGCAGTGCACATGGCCTGCTTCAGGTCATCAAATGCCTTTTGACAGCTAACTGTCCACTGAACCTTTTGGGCATTTTCTTGGAAGTTAAGTCATTCAGGGGTGTCACTATTGATCCATACCCCTTGACAAATCTCCTATAGTACCCAGTCAGGCCTAAGAAGGCTCTCACCTGAGTCTGGGTAGTTGGAGCAGTCCAGTCCATGATGGTCTGGATCTTGCTCTGCAAGGGTTGAACCTGGCCTCCACCCACAAGGTGGCCCAGGTACACAACCTGACTCTGCCCTATCTGGCACTTGGTGGCCTTGATAGTCAGGCCTGCCTTTTGCAGGGCCTGTAAAACATTTCTGAGGTGGACCAGGTGATCCTCCCAGGTGGAGCTAAAGACAGCAATATCATATAGATATGCTGCACTATAGGCTTCCAGACCTGTAAGGACTGTATTCACCAACCTCTGAAAAGTGGCAGGTGCATTCTTCAGACCAAAGGGCATCACCACAAATTGATAATGCCCACTAGGGGTTGAGAATGCTGTTTTTGGCTTTGCATCATCAGCTAGTCTAATCTGCCAGAAGCCAGCTGTCAGGTCAAATGTGCTTAGATACTTGGCTGAGGCCAAAGTGTCTATTAGCTCATCTGCCCTTAGTATTGGATGGGCATCAGTCCTAGTGACTGCATTGAGACCCCTGTAGTCCACACAAAACCTCATCTCTCTTTTCCCACCACTGGTGTGAGGTTTTGGCACAAGGACCACTGGACTAGCCCAAGGGCTATCTGAGGGTTCAATAACTCCCAAATCCAACATTTTCTGGACTTCTGTCCTGATACAGTCCCTGACATGGTCAGGTTGCCTATAAATCTTATTTTTAATAGGCAGACTGTCCCCAGTGTTCTCTTCATGAGTGCACCAGGTGGTCTGACTTGGAGTCAGTGAGAACATGTGTCTGAACTGATTGAGCACCTGTCTACAATCAGTTTGCTGCTGGGTAGTGAGGCTGCCTGCCAAGGCTACACCATCCACTGACCCATCATCAGGGTTCTGTGAGAGCAGATCAGGGAGTGGGTCACTCTCTTCCTCCTGTCCCTCATCAGTAGCCATGAGCAAGCCCATGTCTGCCCTGTCCACATATGGTTTTAACCTGTTGACATGGAGAACCCTGTGGGGACTCCTGGGTGTTCCTAGGTCTACTAAGTAGGTAACCTCACCCTTCTGCTCAACAATGGTATGGGGTCCACTCCATTTGTCTTGGAGAGCTGCTGGGGCCACTGGCTCCAACACCCACACCTTCTGTCCTGGCTGATAAACAGTCAGTACAGCCTTTTGGTCATGCCAGGCCTTCTGAAGTTCCTGGCTAGCCTCAAGGTTTTTAGTTGCCTTTTTCATATACTCAGCCATCCGGGAGCGGAGACCAAGTACGTAGTCCACTATGTCTTGCTTTGGGGGCTTGAGAGGTAACTCCCATCCTTCCTTCACCAAGCACAGTGGAACCCTGACAGGGTGACCAAACAAAAGGTCTAAAGGGCTGTAGCCAACCCCCTTTTGAGGCACCTCCCTGTATGCAAATATAAGGCAGGGCAAGAGTATGTCCCATCTTCGCCTAAGCTTTTCTGGGAGCCCTTTATTCATGCCCTTCAAGGTTTTGTTGAATCTCTCAACTAAACCATTGCATTGTGGCTGATAGGGTGTGGTGAACTTGTAAGTCACTCCAAACTCCTCAGCTTTGCTGGGGACTCAGGGCAGCCTCGGGGAAGTCTGGAAATCCACCTCTGGTGATGCAAAGACTTCGGCGTCCGACGGGAGCTTCAGCGATGCATTTAACGCAAGGTTATAATGTGCTTAAGAGTATATGGTCAGGCTGCACTACAAACAGCATCAGAGAAGGGTCTCCGAACGCTACAGAGGGGCCCTGCTCATGCAGGGGCACCCTCTCACATAGGAACCACGCACTCTGCCTTCAGGATTGATAAGGCCTGCCATAGGAGTGACTTATAGGTTTATATGTGTGTGTGTCTATAGTGATATAGGTAGCCTATATCACAGTAAGGGGTGCATGCACCACCTTACCCAGGCTGCTGTAGCAGACCTGTGGTGTCAGTTTGGATGGCCTTCCAGGGGTGGCACAATACATGCTGCAGCCCCTGGTAGGCCTCTGAGGTACCTATGCCCTGGGTACATAGTATACCATATACTAGGGACTTATAAGGGCACCCCAGATTCCAATCAGAGATGTGCCTAAGGCACATGGAAACCATTTTAGAGAGGAAGCAGCTAGGCTGGGGTTCTGATTAGCAGGGCCCCAGCCAGACTAAGGTCGAAAAACAGTGAAGCATCAGCAAAAAGTGGGGGTACCCATGTGAAGCAGATCCTACTCTCCTACAGCGGGCCATCGTGGACAAGGTGAATGCCGTCGGAGAGCACAAGAGGTCAATGGACGAGGTCAAGAGGCGATGGAATGACATCAAGCGCAAGACCAAGGAGAAACGCGCAGCCAACCAGAAGGCAGCAATGCAGACTGGAGGTGGGAGCCCAGCGCCACAGCTGGAGCTGGATGACATAGAGGAGCTGGTGTCAACAGTCATCAGTGTGGAGACTGTGGCAGGAGTCGGGGCACCGGACACTGCTCGACAAGACACAATACAACGGCAACAGGGTGAGTAACCACCAGGTACTGGGGGGACGGGGGGAGACGGCTACAATGGCACACATGCACAATCAAGCAGAGCACAGTGCACACCCACAATGACTCTGGATCATGGCCCTGATCTACACACTGTCACAATGTACATTGTCATGCTGTCTGAATGTCAACATGTACCCTGCGGCCACATACATGTGGACACATTGTAACACAGCATCTCCCCTTCACATTGCAGGGGCACCGTCAATGCCACCTGCAGAGCAGTCCCAGCCACTCTTCACTGATGACGAGGAGGACACCACCAGCATCGACACCCAAGCCCTCCAAGACATCATTGAGCTCATCCGCCAATCACCTCCAGGAGCAGGGCAGCCCAGCTGCATCGAGGAGACCCCACCCACTCCACAAACCACCCAGCAGGAGGCACCCACAACCCCGGCTGTCTCCCAGGACCCCCCCCAAACAACCCATGGCCTTCCAGCGCAGTGTGTTGGAGGTCCAGAGGGAGATGGCTGAGCAGGTGCGGGTGGGGTTCGACCTCATGGCTACCAAACTCGATGCCATCCATGGGTGTCTGAGTCCCATCAGAGACCACCTCCAGTCCCTAACGGACACCCACACATAGCTCCATGGTCTCCAACAAGCCCTGGCTGACATTGCTGGAGTCATGACTCAGAGACAAGAGCACCTGTCCACTCAGGGTGGCTCCAGCGATCTCAGTCAGGAGATGGCACGCATGCGGAGGCTCATGGAGGACATGGTGCGGATGGAGGCGGAAAGGATGGCAGCCACCGCTGCACATCAGCGAAATGTAGCTGGGATCTACCAGGCCCTGCATGTCCTCATCATGGCATTGCTGCCACAAGGCGTGGCGCGGATGAATGCTGCTACCCCTACACCATCCACATCTCCGCCCCCTGGTAGGTCCGTGCCCCACAGTGTGGCAGTCATTCCACCTCCAGCACCTGATGTGTCACTGCCACACAGAGCGGCCGGCAATACACCTCCGGCCCTTAATGTATCAGTGGCACACAATGCTGCAGCCGGAACAGCACCACCCACAGGTGGGTCAGAGCACACATCCGAGGACGTGGATGGGCTTGAGTTCAGAAGGAGGCTCTAGCATTCATGTCCGCCACCTGGCCTGTTGCTCCTTGGTGCCGCACATGGCCCCATGACCTACCACTGACCCCCGATACACTCTGCGACACTCACCTTGGACCATGACATGGACTTCCATATCCTGTTTGGTGACCAATGACACGGCAACCAGACTGCAGACTGTACTCTTCCTCATCCTCTGTCCTTGTCATTCCCTGATGGACTCTGGCTGGCCCTCCACGGGCCCATATTGTGAAGTGGGGTTGGCATGGCCCTGTACTGCTCCGGCTGCTGAACTCCACTGGATGTGCAATAAACATTCAGGAACGCACTGCTGTGTCATGTCTTTCATCATTCAAGTATGAATGTGTGGATGAATGTAGGGTCAGTGATTCCCCCTAACGTCAATGATGCTCATCTAGTGGGATTCCAGTCACAGTGTGCTACGTTGCCGATTGCGTTGCGGGTGCCGTAGACACCACAACAGGGACACACGCATTAGTCACTTTCTTGTCCGGACATGGACTGCACCACGCCCAGAGCCCCCGAGTCGTTGTTGCAAGCCCTGCACTGGTCCTGCGTATGCCAGGACGGACCACTCCGCTTACGCTCCGAGGGGGGGCCACATAACCACATGTCGCAGGTCTACACGCTAGTGGTCTGCAGGTCGCTGGTCTAGTTGTCAGCATGTCGCGGCCACTCCCTGAGGGCAGGTTTGCACACACACCACACCCATCCGGCGCAGGCATCACAGGCCATGTAACCCCGCCAATATAAGGGGCTGACAACGTCACATTCCCCTCTGCCGGTGGTGACTGGATGATGGACGCTCCACGGTTCTCAATCATAAAGGGCCCATGAGTTGTTGCGCACAGGGTTAGTGGCACCCGAAGCCTTGCGGCCGTCACGGGCCTATCACCACGTGGCACTGACTCGGGTTGCACAGGGTTAGTGGCACCAAAATTGCTAAGCGGGTGTGCAGCCTGCTATGATGACGTGTGCACTGATGTGGTCTCTGCCATTGATGCCTCAGGACTCAGCGTCATGTGTGGGACCTGATGGGCCGCGGTGCGGGTCCGCATGATGTGGAGCATGCCATGGTGGCGGGACCGGGGCCTGGAGCTTGCACGGGCATGTGGTATGCCCACTGGTGGACACACCGTTAGTGGCAGGTGAGCAGTGGGGCCTGGGTGTGCAAGTGCGGACAGACAGTGCTGGGCTGCGGGAGGGGGTAGGGTGTGGCTGCATGTGTGCGCAGGATGGACAGGCGTTGTTGCTGTGTGCAGTGAGATGGACTCTGCCATGATTGACTCTGGCCTCGATTACAGATTGCAGACATGGTGGCTTGCAGTGTATACCGGCACGTGGTTGGAGACACACCAGTGGCAGCAGGTGAGCAGTGGTGCCTGGGTGCGCGGGGGCGGCAGTGTCCCTCCTTCTCTCTCTCCCTCTCCCTTCCTTTCCCTCTCCCTCTCTCCCTATCCCTTCCTTTCCTTCTCTCTCTTTCTCTCTCTGCCTTTCTTTCCTTCTCTGTTTCTCTGTGTCTCGCTCCTTTAATGTGCGCATGACACACAATTCATTTTGTGCTTTATTTTCCAGGCTGTGACAACAGGATTGTCCTGGACGGACCCGACAGGAGTCTTCCGCATTGGTGTTTTGTGTTGTATTCAATAAAGTTTTTGGTTGTTACTTCAATGATGAGTGACTGTTTCTCGTTCTTCTGACCACACATGTGTGTTTCTTTTTGTCATTGTGCGACGTCATGCACTTTTTGTGGCTCTTGTGTCATGCACGGTATGTGTTTGTCTGGGGGGTGGGGTGTCCGGGGAGGGGGGCCTGGGAGTGGTGGCGGTGGGTGTTGTGGCCCTCATGGGTCTCCGGGCTGCATGGTCATTGTCTCCGTGGCATCTGTGGGTCTTCAGATGTGGCTCTTGGCTGGGCTCCCTTTCATGCTGCAGGTAGTCATCCTGCTTAACACCAGCAAAAGGCAGGTGTTAATTCCCTGGTGCTACCGCGGCTTATCGCCTGTTTTGGTTCGCATCGCAGATCTGGCAGTTCGTTGTGAAAGTGGTGTTGTGGTTTTTTTGTGTGTTTTTGCACTGGAACGCCTACTCTGAATCTCATTAGAGTTAGTTGGTGGTGTCCACTGTGGAGATAAATTTTGCGGCAGTTCTCTCGGGAATACTGGCGATGTCTGCAGTTTGCACCCGCTTGTGAATGGGGTGTTAAATCTATCTCCACTCTTGATGAGTTAAGGTGGGGATAAATCGGAGATAAGCACTTGTAAATATCCCCCAGTATCGGCCACATAGTGTGGTTTGATTAAGTCGATTGAGACAATCTTTTCTCCTTTTTTCCGGCAAGAGGCTGCAGAAGTACAGTTCCTGTTCTTTCGACTGCTAGAACCTGTACAGGCTTTCTGTAGGATGGCCCAAATTCTTTCTTGTCCGCTATTTTCTCTCTGACCAGATCCCCGACTTTTGGGATCCAGACAGGTCTTGCCATGACTGATTTGACTTCCCCAGTGGGGGTCTTCTTCAGGTGGACATTACTTTGTTGTGTCCTGGATTCATTTAGATCCTGTAAAACAGTCAAACAATCATGGATGTCAAAAGGTTTTTCATCCGCCACTGTGCGTTCACAATCAAGATGAGGTACCCACATTCTTGTCCCAAATAGGACCTCATATGGAATGACCCCCCTAGAGAACTTCTTGGCATATTGTTCAGGAGCTCACTGCACTCCATACAGATGTTTTACCCAGCTCTCCCCCGTGCCTAATACTCTAGCTGTTAAAGACTGCTTTAAGTCTCGGTTTTTCCTCTCCACTACCAAATTTCCCTCGGGATGGTACGGAGAGGAGTATCGCAATGCTACACCCAATCCTCGCATGGCCTCTTTGTAAGCCCGAGAGCTAAACGCAGGGCCCTGGTCAGAATGTAATGTGCAAATTGCGTATGTCCCTATAAAGACTCGCAAATCTTTGATAACAGTTCGAGCATCAACAGGGCGTTGGGGCACACCCATAGGAATCTTGAGCAGGAATCCACCGCAACCATGATATACCTGTAAGCCCCAACTCTTTGTAATGGGCCGCAGTGGTGCAAATAAACACACGCTAGTGCTTTGTTAGATATTAACAGCGGTGTCTGCGCTGGACGTGTTACGGTGGAACCTTTCATCTGCTGGCAGATGTCTCATTTCAAGATGTAGTCTGTAGTCTGCTTCGTTAATCCAGGCCACCAATAGCGTTGTTTCAATAAGGAAACAGTCGCCGTAACTCCTGCATGTGCAGAACCTATCCCTTCATGTGCTGCTAGAATTAAACCTAACCTACGATCCATGTTTGGAATTACTCTATCCCCCACTCCAGGAATCTGAGCAAATGGAATATTATTGGCATCTAACTTGTAGGAGTACTTGAGTGGAAACCTTTTTGGTACTGCTCCGCTGTTTTTGCGACAAGCATTGATAGCTGCCATAATCTCACCGTCTATTCTCATTTTAGAGTGAGTGATTGCTGGTACGGAAGCCGTGCGTACAGCCCCCTTTGCGGCTTCATCAGCCGATGAATTCCCTTCAACGTGAATGCCATCACGCTGGTGACTCAGTGTGTGTATCACGTGAGCTCTCAGTAGTTCGGTTTTTCACTCCCCTACCTGTTCCCATAGCATTTTATGCTTAATTGTGCCACCTTTTGCATCTTTGAACCCGTTTTGAACCCAGTGTTGCAAATATTCATTGTAGGACTGCACACAGTAAAAGAAATCGCACACAATTAGTGTGGGGAATTCTCGATCCGTATTTACCAGTGCCAGTATCGGCGCTTTTAACTCTGCCAGCTGTGACGTGCAGTCTCCTAGAGACTGCGTCTTTTTGGTAACTTGGGTGGAATTTTCCATCTCACATGCGACCTTTAACGATTGCGCATGCTGCGCTATGTTGTTGCTTACTATACTGATCTAGAGGCATTATTTTGTTTGGTAGAAGATATTCTTGTTCGTATTGCAGGAATGCTTGTGTCTTTAAATTTGGGTCGTACCTGTAATCTACATCTGTTGCAGTGAGAGAATTAGCCCATTGTATCCATCTCGGATGTAAAGCTTTAGCATTAGGAACGCTTACTTTTGTCGCAGCCTCTAAGGCTGGAACCGGAGTCACTACTATTATTTGTTTCCCCTCAGCCAGTGCTCTTTCTCTCACTACAGCAGTCTGTACTGCTGTCAGAATCTTTTCTGTAGATGCGAAGCGCATCTCAGCATTTGTGTACAAATGTGATTTGTATGCAATTGGTACTGTCTCACCTTCATTATGTTAGATAGGTGTACCCAGATTGACCCGCAACTATACGGATCACCAGGTTGCGTACATTTACGCATGTCTGTAAGTGTTTGGAAGCTATCATGTCAGCTTGTAAGGACCGAAGTGTATCTGTGTGTTCC
Source organism: Calotriton arnoldi (assembly GCA_963921515.1). Classification (NCBI taxonomy): domain Eukaryota; kingdom Metazoa; phylum Chordata; class Amphibia; order Caudata; family Salamandridae; genus Calotriton; species Calotriton arnoldi. The sequence continues at coordinate 33,066 of CAWUFW010009536.1, forward strand.
TGTGTCCATTGTTTTACTGAAAAATCAGGTTTTATTAAATCGTAGAAAGGTTTTACTCTTGCTGCGTAATGCAAAATGTATGTTTTACCAAAATTTAGGAACCCCAGAATTGACTGTAAATTTTTCAATGATTTTGGAGGTTGGAGCAGCGCACATTTTTCTAAAAAATTGGCTGCCAGGCTTTTTCCTTCACTTGAAAGCTCATATCCTAAAAACAGGACACTGAGGTGGGCAATTTTTGATTTTTTAAAGTTGAATTTGTAGCCCTCAGATGCAAATCCCAGAATTATGGTATTCACTCTGTTCAAGTGTTCTTCTAGGTCATCGTCCGTAAGATAAATATCATCCACATAGGACAATGCCTCTTCATCCAAATTTTGAAGTAACTCAGTTACTCTGGCCGAAAACAACACTGGGCTGTTCTTATACCCTTGGGGGAGTCAACAAAATTGCTGCTGGGTCCCTAGCGCTGAGAAGGCTGTCAGATACCTGCTTTCAGGCCGTATATTTTGGCAGAAAAATTCATTTGAGATATCAAGTGTTGTTTTATATTTTTTCTGCACAATGTTATTCATTAATGCGGCACTGTGTGCATTTTGGACTGCAAATGTCTCAGTGCAAGTGTTTAAATGTCTATAATCTAAACCTAAATGATATGAATTGTCAGGTTTCATTACTGGAAACAAAGGATTATTCATTGGTGAGGTGCATGTTTCAATCACCCTCTGGTATTCAAGTTGATCTAAGATCTCCCTGACCAGTTTTTTAGCTTCTTGCTTTATTGGATACTGCCTCTGTGCAGTTGGAGTATTTTTTAAAGGAATTATGTGGTGGGTTGAATCCTTATCCCATCCAACATGGTTTTTGTATAATGCCGGAGCCTGGGTGTGTTGTAAGTGCCTTGGAATATGGTCTGAGAAGGCCGGAAGAATTACTGTTTCTCCTTTAGGGCAATCCATGACGAATGCTGGCGGCCAATCTTGTTCAGCTAATAAAATAGCATAGCCAAACGTCAGGTTCTCCCAAAAGAGACCTCTCACTGTTCTACATTTGTCCCCCTCCATTTGGAGCGTTATTTCATATACTTTATGTGGGACACTTACCCTAGTATTGGGTGTTTCTACCGTGATATAATCATTCAAGTCCGCTGTCACCAGAAATTCCATCAGGTTCCGGCGAGCTATTGTTATTTCTGACGCACTGTCTAGCATCGTCAAAGCCCATTCCCCGTTCAGTAGTTGAGTCTTCAGAATTCTGGGCATGTCTGATCTTTAGACCTGCAACTTTCTTCTTTTTGAACTGTGGCTTTTGCTTTGGCTTCTCTTCTTTTTTAGAAGTGTAATCCTGAGCTTGCTGCTTGTCTCTGGACTTTGTACGTTCTGCTTGTCTGTCTGACCGTCCTTCCCTCTCGGAGTTTCTCGATGAACCCTGAAAGGAACGAGAGGAACGTGTATCAGTATCCTGATACCTGTCAGGTTTCCTAATGTTATCCCTATTCCTTAGGCTATACCTCTTTTCAGAGGGCTCCTGTGGAGGAGATCTACCTCTGGATTGAGATCTGTTTCCTTTAAAGTTTTGTTGTTTTTTATTGTCCCACTTCTTCTTTGTAGAAGTTGGTATCTACTTAGAAGTGTCCTTTTCAGGACTGCCCATCAGTTGTGGTTTTAAAGCTTTCCCACCCAAACTGTCTCTGCCTAATTCTGCATATGCAGCTTCAATTATTTTGGGTAGTTCATGTTGTTGTTCTAAAGGGCTGAACTCCCTTATGCATTGGCGGATAGCCACTGAAGCTGCTTCCCCTTTAATATTAGCTAATATTATGGCTGATACCTGGGCATAGTTACCTAGTAACTTCATCCCTAAGTTTAGGGCAGGCTCTGCTCCGTACTCATTTTGTATGTGTCTCAATACATCAGGTAGTACTGCTAATGACGGGATACCATGAGTTCTGGTATAAATGGCAGCAAAAACTGTACCCCAAGTGGTACAATCCTCTACTTGTGGTGTTATCCCCATGGGCAAGCATATTGTAAGCATTCTGTGTTTTTCATACGAGGTAGTATTCGGGAATACTGCCTCTAGCTGTGTTATTTTCTGAGCTACCCAGAATGGCATTTGTTTACGTTTTGTGGGCATTTTGCCCATCACTGCGTGTAATGTTTGTGGTGTGATTTTAGTTGCTGTCCCCTGAGCTTGAGTTCCATTTTTTGCAACTATTGCTGGTTGGACTGTAAGTGTCCTCATGACGAATTGCGTCAAGTTTCTGTATATTTTTATTAAATCTTTGTGTTGTGTGAGTAAGTCTCCTACTGGCATTGTTTCAATGTCAGGATGTGGTGTGTAGGCTGCTAATATCGGCCATGTTGTCCCTTCTCTTCCGAGCGGGCCAAGTCTTACTGTTCTTCTTATGTGGGGTAGAGCGCCTTTAAACCAGTATAAGTGTTCCTGGTACGTGAGCGGAACCTCAATGTCCTCAAACTGACAATATTCCGCTGGTACATCTCCTTCTGTGTAGGAGTGAAATGTTTTTGTTCTTGCATTTGCTGCTGGGAATGTAACCCATGAATAAAATACCTCTGTTCTGTTTGATTTGTGTGCCTCAATCACGAAAACTACTATGCCACCCCTAGATGATAAGCCATGCTCTAGCAGTTTCAGGGTGACTGTATTTCTAAAGTTTGGTGCAATTTGTATTGCATCTGCATCTTCCTTCTCAGAGAGGGGCAATGTTTGTAGCAGTGGGTCTAATTCTTGGTTAGACATTGTTTTTAGTACACTAAATAACTTTTCAAGGGAACCAAGATACGGTGTTTATGCACAATTTCAGGAACACTGTGTCCTTCAAACTTGATTAACCAACAGCCAATAAATAGGATTTTTTAGCCTACTCATCTGTGGCGGAGTTTGTGCCCACCCACTCCAGACATCTCTGGTGTTTTGTGAGTAGGGGTCTCTGAGAATAGCACAACTGAACTACTGAGACTCTACTGTTAAATAAGCACCCAACCAACGTTGGCGGCACCATGCTGTGTAGTTCCTATATAACCAATACAGGATCTGTGCGTTTGGATATCATAAACTGTGGGATTGGTGGCAGACTGATTCCGTGCACCCCCACCGGATACGTTAGCCTATCTGTATTAGCTAGCTCACAGTGCAGTGCCACTATAATCTCCTCTTACCAAGGAGAGCATAGATTCTGGCAACCTCAGAACATGACAACCCTGATCCCTCAGAATCGTGGAAACAATATACTACCTTTCGCTCAGTCACTCGTGCTCACTTAGTTTGTCTCAGAGAGATACACAGAATAAACAGTCTGGGCGTTTTCAATAAGTATTTATTGAACAGTTGTTATTCTAGTGTAGAATAGATGAGCTGCAACAACCATTAGACAGTAGCAGAGATATATGATTAGCAATACTACGAAAGTAAAGGGATGGTATAGTTCTACCATCTTGCAGAAATCATGAATATATACACTTACATAAAACACATGATAAAAAGTGCGTACTCCTACGATGTCTCCCTAACTAGATATACCTAAAATGTACCTAGCATCTGTGTAGGTGTTATGCCAAGAATCCCTCTAGGATCTAGTCAACCCCATTACCTCAGAATGAGAGAATATGGGACCCCGTCCTGGTCTCGAGTTGGACACCCCGCGAGGGATGTTAGACCACTGCTAGCTGGAGCGTCTGCTTGCAGGAACCTCAGCATCTCTGGTCAGTGTTTCAGCCGGGAAGTCTCGGTCTCCTCTCCCTTCCTAAGCAAGATGTGCTGTATATATACCCATAGGTCTCCCCAGGGGTCCTACCTTGCTGTGTTACTGTGTCGGCCTAAAGGATGACATTGGGCCTGAACTTTATACAGAGATATTATACAGGAGATGGTAGTCCTACTGTTAGTCCTGCTGTGCTTCCAAGAAGCCTCATGCATAAAGTATAAGAATTGAACCAGGGAAAAACCTGCATTCTGAATGCAGTGTCGTATCTAGGTAAAAGGTCAGTGACTAAGAACCGTTATGTATGTATAGTAGGGAAAAATATAGGTGAAAGGTTACAATATAACCTGCGCCTATATATGGTACCTATATGGAATATAACACTATACTGAGGTGATGCTGCACTGATGCTGAGGTGGTGTTGCGCTGATGCTGAAGTGGTGCTGTGTAGGTGCTGAGTTGCTTCTGAGGTGGGGCTGTGCTGATGCTGACGTGGGGCTGCGCTAGTGTTTGTGCACAGATGCAGAGGTGGTGCTGTGCTAATTTTCAGGTGGTGATGTGCTGGTGCTGAGGTGGTGCTGCACTGGTACTGAGGTGGTGCTGCATTGGTGCTGAGCTGTTGCAGCGATGGTGCACTCGTACTGAGTTGGGGCTGAGCTGGTGGCTCTGCACTGATGCTGAGGTGGTGCTGTGCTGGTGCCGAGGTGGAGCAGTGCTGGTGGTGAGTTGCTGCTGAGTGATGCTCAGGTGGTGCTGTGCTGATGTTGAATTGCTGCTGAACTTATACTGCGCTGGTACAGTGGTGATGTTGCACTGGTGCTGAGGTGGTGCTGATTGATACCGAGGTGGTGCTGAGGTGGTGATGTGCTTGTGCGGAAGTGGTGCTCAGGTGGTGCTTAGTGATTCTTAGGTGGTGCTGAGTGATGCTGAGGTGGTGCTGAGTGATTTTTGCTGGTGCTCAGATGATGCTTCACTGGTGCTGAGGTGGTGCTGCGTTAATGCTGAAGTGGTGCTGAGTTGCTGCTGAGGTGGCACTGTGCTGAGGTGATGCTGTGCTGATGCTGTGGTCGGGCTCCCCTGGTGCTGAGTTGGTGATGCACTGGTGATGCACTGATATGGAGGTGGTGCTGTGCTGATGCTGAGGTAGTGCTGTCATGGTGTTGAGTGATGCTGAGTAGATGATGTGCCGGTGCTGAGGTGGTGCTGAGGGATGGTAAGTTGGTGCTATACTGAGGTGATGCTGCACTGATGCTGAGGTGGTGTTGCGCTGATGCTGAAGTGGTGCTGTGTAGGTGCTGAGTTGCTTCTGAGGTGGGGCTGTGCTGATGCTAACGTGGGGCTGCGCTAGTGTTTGTGCACAGATGCGGAGGTGGTGCTGTGCTGATTTTCAGGTGGTGATGTGCTGGTGCTGAGGTGGTGCTGCACTGGTACTGAGGTGGTGCTGCACTGATGCTGAGATGGTGCTACACTGCTGCTGTGCTGGTGCTGAGGTGGTGCTGTGCTGATGCTATGGTGGGGCTGTGCTGGTGCTGAATTGGTGCTCGCTGGTGGTGGTGCATTGATGAGGTAGTACTGTGCTGATGCTGAGGTGTTACTGCGCTGATGCTGAGGTGGTGCTGCGCTGATGCTGAGGTGGTGCTGCGCTGATGCTGAGGTGGTGCCTTGCTGAGGTTGTGGTGCACTGGTGCTGAGGTGGTGCTAAGTGATACACAGTTGATGCAGAGACGGTTGGTTTGCTTGTGTGGAGGTGGTGGTCAGGTGGTGGTAGGTGATTCTGAGGTGGTGCTGAGTGATGCTGAGGTGGTGCTGAGTTATTCTTTGGTGGTGCTCAGGTGGTGCTGTGCTGGTGCTTGGGTGGTGCTGAGTGATGCTGAGTTAGTGCTGCGATGTTGCTAAGGTAATACTGCAATGACAGAATTGGTACTGAAGTAAAGTTAAAGTGGTGCTGAATGATTCTTTGGTAGAGCTGAGTGATGCTGCTGTGCTGGTGCTGAGTGATGTTGTGGTGCTGAGTCACGCTGAGGTGGTGGTGCTGCTCTGGTGCTCAGGTGGTACTGAGCTGGTGGTCAGGTGATGATGAGTGATGCTGAGTTTGTGCTGTGCAGAGGTGATGCAGCACTGATGCTGAGGTGGTTCTGCACTGATGCTGAAGTGCTGCTGCATTGGTGTTGAGTTGCTGCTGAGGTACGGCTGTGCTGGTGCTATGCTGGTGTTTGTGCACTGATGCAGAGGTAGTGCTGTGCTGATGCTGAGATGGTGCTGTGCTGGTGCTGAAGTGGTGCTGCACTGGTGCTGAGGTGGTGATGCACTGATACTGAGTTGGTGCTGCACTGATGGCAGTGCACTGATAGAAAAGAGGTGGTGCTGTTCTGATCCTGAGGTAGTGCTGCACTGGTGCTCTGCTGGTGCTGAGGTTGTTCTGTACTGGTGCTGAGTGATGCTGCGGTGATGCTGAGTCATACTGATGTGGTGGTGCTGCGTATGTGCTCAGGTGGTGCTGAGCTGGTGCTCAGGTGGTACGGAGTGATGCTGAGTTGGTGCTGTGCCGAGGTGATGCTGTACTGATGCTCAGGTGGTGCATGTTGATGCTTAAGTGGTGCTGTATTGGTGCTGAGTTGCTGCTGAGGTGGGGCTGTGCTGATGCTGAGGTGGCGCTGCACTGCTGGTGATGCACTAATCTAAGGTGGTGCTGTGCTGAAGCTGAGATAGTGCTGTGCTGGTGCTGAGGTGGTGCAGCACTGATGCTCAGTTGGTGCTGCACTGGTGATGGTGCACTGATGAGGAGGCGGTGCTGTGCTGATGTGTAGTGTAGTTCCTAATTCCCTAATAGGCTCTGCGCATTGGAATAATATAACATATAGGCTTGACATAGGACTAAGGTCGGTATGTCCCTATCGAGTATATTAAACTTAATTACTTGTGCCAGCTAGCTCAGAGGCCACTAGAAACTCCTTGAGAACAAGAAGGGAGTAGTTTCTGGCAACCGAAAAACATGACAACTTTTGTTTCCCTTTAGAATCGGAACACGTCTCAGAATCGTGGAAACAATAGATAACAGTTTCACTCAGTTAATCGTGCATGCTTAGTTTCTACAGAGTTACACAGAAAGGAAAGACGGGCGTTTCAATAAAAAGGGTTTTATTGAACAGTCTTGTTTCTCGTGTAAGAGATATGTGCTGTTACGATCACAAGACAGTATGCAAGATAAATAATGTACAGAGTAAGCAGTAGAAATAAATAATACTGCGCTAGCATTATCTTTTAGCATATATTCACGTACATAAATAACATGAGCTAAAAATGTGAGTACTCATATGATGCGTCTCTAAGCTAGTTCTACCCCAATGTACCTAACCTAGTCTAGGTGTAGGGAAAGGTAGAAGTAGGTGGAGTATTCTCTAGTATGGTATACTAAGAGTATGTTAAGTATAGTACGCCAAGTATGCCAAGAGTCCCTCTAGGTTCTAGTCAGCTCCATACCTTGAGAATGAGAGAGGTGGGAATCTCTTGCCGGATCTGGAACTCTAACACCCCGCGAAGGGAGTCAGAACACTGGAAGCTGGATTCGTCTGCGTGCAGGAATGACAGCGACTTCTCAGTGCGTCAGGCCGGGATACGGGCTCCTCTGAAGTCGAGGTCTCCTCTAACTTGCTTGGGCAAGGGAAGGTATATTTATACCTGGTAGGTGTCTTGGAATGTTAGCATTGACGTGAAGTCGGACAGAGGAAGACGTCAGGAATGAACCCTTAAGGTATAACGGTTCATACATAATAGATGAGTTCTTGGAGAAATCAATAGTCCTGTGCTAGGGGAACTCCCGAAGCTTAAGGGTCTGGTTTCTAAGAACTCGTTGTGACATTAGGGTGGACGGATGTCGGTGACCATGCCTGTATTTGGAGTGCACGGTTAATGCCTAAATAAGGACAGGGATTCTATGCCTATATAAGGGCAATGCGAATTGTGCCTATATAAGGACATGAGTCAGGAAAACCTATATACGGACCCCTAAAGCGGAATACAACACCCACTCCATTTTCGATTGAACGTTAATACTAAATGCTAAACATTTAAATGCTAAACATAAAATTGAGTACCACATGTTGCTAAAAACATTTCTAAAAGCATTTTAAAAACTGTTGAAATGCAATAGGTACTGTACATTTAAAGCATTGTTTCCATTCTAAGCATATAACGGAAGTAAAATGCAACGTGAATGAAACCGAAATATATACATATGACGAAATGGTCGATAAGTTCTCAAAATCAAAGCCATTGCATATCATAGAATTAAATGAAATGTTAGACAAGTAAGGTGACAATGTGTCCCTGGAAGTATTCAAAGAAGTCTGTTTTATAAGACTAGTTCTACTGTAAGCAGATTGTTCATTTGCCATGTCATCTCAAAAAACATTTAAAAAGAAAAAAGTTCAATTTCTGGGAATAGTTCCAAGTTTTGAAAATATGAAGGCCAAATTTCATTGTTGCCCTTGTAGGAGAGTAGGATCTGCTTCACATGGGTACCCCCACTTTTTGCTGATGCTTCACTGTTTTTCGACCTTAGTCTGGCTGGGGCCCTGCTAATCAGAACCCCAGCCTAGCTGCTTCCTCTTTAAAATGGTTTCCATGTGCCTTAGGCACATCACTGATTGGAATCTGGAGTGCCCTTATAAGTCCCTAGTATATGGTATACTATGTACCCAGGGCATAGGTACCTCAGAGGCCTACCAGGGGCTGCAGCATGTATTATGCCACCCCTGGAAGGCCATCCAAACTGACACCACAGGTCTGCTACTGCAGCCTGGGTAAGGTGGTGCATGCATCCCTTACTGTGATATAGGCTACCTATATCACTACATACATACACACATATAAACCTATAAGTCTCCTATGGCAGGCCTTATCAATCCTGAAGGCAGAGTGCGTGGTTCCTATGTGAGAGGGTGCCCCTGCATGAGCTGGGCCCCTCTGCAGTGTTCGGAGACCCTTCTCTGATGCTGTTTGTAGTGCAGCCCGACCATATACTCTTAAGCGCATTATAACCTCGCGTTAAATGCTAACTTTGGGATGGCTGCACGGAAACATGTCGTGTTTGGTGTCAAACATCTTGGAATACTACCCCCCACCAGTTCTGGCAGCGGGGGTAGCATTCCACCCTTCTAGAGGGAGAGACATGTACACACCGGTATACCCGGTACTGACTTTCCAGAGCCCTGGCATCACAAAATGGATGCCGCTGCCACAGACACGAGTCTGGCCTCCTGCTGCTGACCGAAACTCCGGCAGGGGAGGCCTGGACAATAGGTTTCCTGTCCCAGGGAGGTGTAACCACCTCCCCAGACAGGATAGTGTGTATTGGGGCTGGGCGGGAGCACTCTCTGGTGCTTTGAAGTCCTGCACTGGGGGCACATTTGGTGTCCCTGTGCATACCCCAGTTCAAACCGGCTCAGGGGCTTCCAGCCCCTGCTCTGGCGCGAAACTGGACAAAGGGAAAGGGGTGTAACCACCCCTCTGCCCTGACCCTCCCATAGGTGGGGCCACAGAGTATGTCCAACCCCCTACCTTAGTATAAGTAAGGGACCCCAGTCCTTAGGACTTTAGATTAACCTGGACGAAACTCTGACACAGAATCCTGGACCTTCGACGCTCTACTTCAAGATTAGAGGACTGAAGAATCTCCCTTGGGGTCAAGGAGTGACTCCCCTGCTTGGCAGGCACCAAAGAAGCAATTGTCCGGTCTGCATCGCTGAAGCTCCCGTTGGACACCGAAGTCTTTGCATCACCAGAGGTGGATTTCCAGACTTCCCCGAGGCTGCCCTGAGTCCCCAGCAAAGCTGAGGCCCGTAGCTGTCGTGGGTAACGTGGAACCATGACCCCTGGACACCGAACGCATTTGCAAGTGCATCCTCTTCTGGGTCTCCCACGAAGTCGTGCTTTGGGCTCCGAGTAGCCCCAGCCTCCAGCACCAACTGCACCAAAGATCACTGGCCTCCACTCCACGAGTGTCCTGTGAGCCAGTTCCACGTGCATCGACTCGAGGCTCCTTCGTGGTCGCTAGTCCGTTGGCTGGTAGGCCCTCCCGAAGGCCAATCTTTTTCTGCTTGGGCTCCCTGGTTGCTCCAGGTGTGCCCTGATTTACCCTTGCTGGGTGAGTCCCCCAGACCTTGCTGGTCTGCAACATCGTCCTTCTTCCATTTCCACGAGACTTGCCGTTGCCAAGGCTTGTTGGGTCCAATCCGGTCTCCAACACCCCTGCAATCAACAGACGTCGTGGGACAGCTCGAATCCAGCTCCTGGTCATCGTTGACGCCTCCTGGACCTCGTGGCTGAAGAGTCAAGATGACCGTCAACCTACCTGAAGCACTCGACATCGGTGGGCATCTGCTCATCGCCTTCCTGGTCACTGGCTAGTGACCCAGACTCTGTCCCCTCTGCTTTCAGGTTCTTCAGATCTTCGATCCACCTTTGGATCCACCCGAACACTTTCGACTTGGCCGCCAGCAGCACTTTGCAGCAGATCGCCATTGAAAGCGACGACGAAACCCGACCCCGAAAGACACCTATGCACCCGGCTCCCCTGGGTGAGGTAACTCGAGTACTCCGGTGCTCCCGTGGGTATTGACACTAGAACAGCCTAGTTCTCAAAGGGTTTGCTCCAAGTCCTCCTCTAAGTGTCCCTTTTCTTTTCAATTCTAATCGCGACTTTTCCCATAGAAGTTAACGGCGGTTCGCGGCTGTGTTCATACACTGCACGCGTCCCCCGTGGGTCCCCTGTGTCACTACCTTGGGTGGTTCCTTGTGGTCCAAGCACTTCTACAGGCTCTAGGCCTTGTGTCTAGCTCAGTCGTGGTTCTTATACCACTTTATTGGTATATGGTTTGGTACGCCCCTGGGGCTCAAACGTGTATTTGTGCTATTACTGTAGATAACTAACTTATAATTTATGTACTTCGAACTCTAGCCTCATAAAGAGACTAGAGGGGTGTGTTTAGTAATAAATACATATATTTTGAATATATACCTGGTGTGGTCCTCTTTCATTTGGTCACTCAAGAGATTATAGACTGGTAAAACAAGCTGCTTTACATTCCTTCAAGACTTAGCCTGAAGGCTGCTCTCCATAGCTACCACTAGGATAGCTTTCAATAAAGGTTGTCTTTAACCTATCTCCAATAAGGGGTTGTTTGGACTGGTGCAAGGTGCCCACTATAATTAGTGGACAGCATATGCCAGGCCAACTTCTCACATTGGTGTGCAGCGTGTGGGATTCCAGCTTGCTATTGTTTTACCAGATAATCTCAATTGAATTGATCAACTGAAAACCACTAAGGGTACCTAAGGTACATATAAATCAAGCTTAGTAATACAGTAAGTTCTACTGAACTTAGAGTTGTGTGTTAAGGGATAGCACACCCTTTCTACAACTCAAGAGAGTTTAGTAGGCCACACTAGAGTAGGTAGTGCATACACCACACCTCACTAGTAATGTCTTCAAAGCCAGGACCCAGTGAGTCCTTGCCAGAAGCCAGTGGGCTTCTTCCTCCAAGCATGATAAACTCCCATTCTTGGAATTGAGAGCATTATGCAATACTAGGAAGTTGAAGGCAGGCAAAAATGCCAGCACCCAACACCTCAGGGAGGTGTTACTAGCTGATGATCTCAGCAGGCCCCTAGGGTCTGAAGGGGAAGGCAAAGAGGGTGGGGCAGAAGATGAGGAAGGGGTCAGGGGTGAAGAAACCCAGGCCCCCTCTGAAACTGGCCAGGAAGGTGAAAATGACCTTGTCCTGGAAAACCCAATTCCTCCTGTGGAGGAGGAGGAGGGGAGGATCAGACTGACCTCCCCTTTGTCCCCCCAGGAAGAGTTCTGAGTGTGCCCAGAAGGTCTAGGTCTCCTTCTCAGGAGTCTAACCACTCTGACACCTCAATAGGGACCTCTGTCTCCTCTCATAGGAGGGAATCCTCTCATGAGAGGAGAAAGAGACTGATTCAGTATGAGCAAACTCAGCTTGAACTCAGAAAACAGCAATTGGCTATAGACAGGGAGTCCCTAGATCTCTATAGAGAGAGACAAAAGTTGGGACTAGAGTCCCATGGTGGCAGCAGTTTCCCCAAAGATAGGGAAAGGTCTTATGACCATAGAAACCTGAGCAAGATTGTCCCTCCCTACCAGAGTGGGGATGACATCCACAAATGGATAACTGCTCTAGAGAGGGCCTGTAAAGTACAGAGGGTCCCTCAGGAGCAGTGGGCAGCAATCTTGTGGCTCTCCTTTGCAGACAAAGGTAGAGACAAGCTCCTCACTGTTAGAGAGGAGGATGCTGATAATTACAAAGTCTTGAAGAGTGCTCTAATTGATGGGTTTGGCCTAACCACTGAACAATACAGGTTAAAGTTCAGGGATACCCAAAAGCACAGACTCAAGACTGGGTGGACTTTGTTGATTGTTCTGCCAAGGCTCTGGAAGGTTGGTTATTGGGCAGTAAGGTATGTGACTTCACAGGATTGTACAATCTGATCATGAGGGAGCAGATTCTTAATAACTGTCAAAATCAGCTGTTGCATCAGCACCTGGTAGACTCTGATCTGACCTCTCCCCAAGAATTGGGAAAGAAGGCAGACAAATGGGTCAGAACCAGGGTGAAGCAGAAGGTACAGAACCAAGGTGGTGACCCTAAGAAGCAAGATTCGAAAACCTCTGATAAGGGTGGGGAGAAGGGTAAAGATCAAAAGTCTTCACAAGGCCCCCAAAAATCTTCTTCAGGTGGGGATTCACAGTCTACCAAAGGGAAAGGCCAAAGGAAACCATGGTGCAAGGTCTGTAAGCAAAAGACCCACTGGACCAGTGATTGCACCAAGTCCAAAGACTCTACTCCAGCCCCCACCAATGCCCCTAAGGCACCTGCTCCCCCTAGTGCAGTTACAGTTGGTGGTGGGACTACACAAGCCAAGGGTTTAGTAGGGTTGACCCTGGGTAAAGAGATGAGCTCTGACCTAGTCAGAGAACTCACTCAGGCTGTGCTAGTCTGTGATGGAGGCATGGATATGACCTCCTCTGTGAGTCCCAGTAATCTGGGCAAGTACAGACAACAGCCTTTAATCAATGGAAGAGAGGTTTGGCATTTAGGGACACAGGGGCAAGTGTCACCATGGTGACACAAGACCTTGTGAATCCTGGGCAGATTATACTTGGTGAAATGTACCAAGTGACCAATGCTAGCAACGTCAGAACAGACCATACTCTGGCAGTTGTTAACTTCTCCTGGGGAGGGGTAACTGGCCTTAAGAAGGTTGTGGTAAGTGCAGACCTACCCGTTGAATGCTTGCTTGGCAATGACTTAGAAACTTCAGCTTGGGCAGAAGTGGAGCTCAGGACCCATGCAGAAATGCTGGGCATCCCTGCAGATGTGTTTGCTGTGACCAGGTCACAAGCCAAAATGTCTAGCACTGAACAGGCCTTGGATTCTGGAATAATGGACCAAGTGCCCTCCAAGAAGAGGAGTAGTAGGGTAAAGGCAGTGCCTTCCCCTTGGCTCAGAAGGAAGATCAGTCCCTTGAGGGGGATGATCTCAGTCCTGAGGAAGGAACTGTCCCAGAGGAGCTTGAACCTGACCAGGTTGAGTTCTTGGGGACAGGGGGCCCTTCCAGGGCAGATCTGAGCCAGGAGCAGCAGAGCTGCCCCTCTCTTGAACCCCTCAGACAGCAAGCTGCTGCTGAGGCTGCTGGGAAAGCTAGTGGTCCCCATACTGTGTATTGGGATGATGGACTCTTGTTCTCAGAGTGTAGAGACCCCAAGCCTGGTGCTACCAGGAGGTTGGTTATACCTTTGAAGTTCAGGGGCTTCCCTATTGACCCTAGCCCATGACATTCCCTTAGCAGGTCACCTGGGCCAGAACAAGACTTGGGACAGAATTGTCCATCACTTTCACTGGCCCCACATGTCTGAAGACACCAAGGAGTTTTGTCGCTCCTGTGTAACCTGCCAGGCCAGTGGCAAGGCAGGTGGCACTACAAAGGACCCCCTGATACCACTACCTGTGGTGGGGGTTCCCTTTGAAAGGGTGGGGATTGACATTGTTGGTCCCATGGATCCCCAAACAGCATCTGGGCACAGGTTTATCCTGGTGGTAGTGGATCATGCCACCAGGTACCCAGAGGCTATTCCCCTTAGGACCACTACAGCACCTGTGGTGGCAAGGGCCCTCCTGGGAATTTTCTCAAGAGTGGGCTTCCCTAAGGAGGTTGTATCAGACAGAGCTGCAAACTTTATGTCTGGATACTTAAAAGCAATGTGGAAGGAGTGTGGAGTGACTTACAAGTTCACCACACCCTATCACCCACAATGCAATGGTTTAGTTGAGAGATTCAACAAAACCTTGAAGGGCATGATTAAAGGGCTCCCAGAAAAGCTTAGGCGAAGATGGGACATACTCTTGCCCTGCCTTTTATTTGCGTACAGGGAGGTGCCTCAAAAGGGGTTGGCTACAGCTCTTTTGAACTTTTGTTTGGTCACCCTGTCAGGGGTCCATTGTGCTTGGTGAAGGAAGGATGGGAGTTACCTCTCAAGCCCCCAAAGCAAGACATAGTGGACTATGTACTTGGTCTCCGCTCCCGGATGGCTGAGTATATGAAAAAGGCAACTAAAAACCTTGAGGCTAGCCAGGAACTTCAAAAAGCCTGGCATGACCAAAAGGCTGTACTGACTGTTTACCAGCCAGGACAGAAGGTGTGGGTGTTGGAGCCAGTGGCCCCAGCAGCTCTCCAAGACAAATGGAGTGGACCCCATACCATTGTTGAACAGAAGGGTGAGGTTACCTATTTGGTGCACCTAGGAACACCCAGGAGTCCCCACAGGGTTCTCCATGTCAACAGGTTAAAACCATATGTGGACAGGGCAGACATGGGCTTGCTCATGGCTACTGATGAGGGACAGGAGGAAGAGAGTGACCCACTCCCTGACCTGCTCTCACAGAACCCTGATGATGGGTCAGTGGATGGTGTAGCCTTGGCAGGCAGCCTCACTACCCAGCAGCAGACTGATTGCAGACAGGTGCTCATTCAGTTCAGACACATATTCTCACTGACACCCAGTCAGACTACCTGGTACACTCATGAAGTGGACACTGGGGACAGTCTGCCTATTAAAAATAAGATTTATAGGCAACCTGACCATGTCAGGGACTGTATCAGGACAGAAGTCCAGAAGATGTTGGATTTGGGAGTTATTGAACCCTCAGATAGCCCTTGGGCTAGTCCAGTGGTCCTTGTGCCAAAACCTCACACCAATGGTGGGAAAAGAGAGATGAGGTTTTGTGTGGACTACAGGGGTCTCAATGCAGTCACTAGGACTGATGCCCATCCAATACCAAGGGCAGATGAGCTAATAGACACTTTGGCCTCAGCCAAGTATCTAAGCACATTTGACCTGACAGCTGGCTACTGGCAGATCAGACTAGCTGATGATGCAAAGCCAAAGACAGCATTCTCAACCCCTAGTGGGCATTATCAATTTGTGGTGATGCCCTTTGGTCTGAAGAATGCACCTGCCACTTTTCAGAGGTTAGTGAATACAGTCCTTACAGGTCTGGAAGCCTATAGTGCAGCATATCTAGATGATATTGCTGTCTTTAGCTTCACCTGGGAGGATCACCTGGTCCACCTCAGAAATGTTTTACAGGCCCTGCAGAAAGCAGGCCTGACTATCAAGGCCACCAAGTGCCAGATAGGGCAGAGTCAGGTTGTGTACCTGGGCCACCTTGTGGGTGGAGGCCAGGTTCAACCACTGCAGAGCAAGATCCAGACCATCATGGACTGGACTGCTCCAACTACCCAGACTCAGGTGAGAGCCTTCTTAGGCCTGACTGGGTACTATAGGAGATTTGTCAAGGGATATGGATCAATAGTGACACCCCTGAATGACTTAACTTCCAAGAAAATGCCCAAAAAGGTTCAGTGGACAGTTAGCTGTCAAAAGGCATTTGATGACCTAAAGCAGGCCATGTGCACTGCTCCCATTCTACAGAGTCCTGATTACTCCAAGAAGTTCATTGTTCAAACTGATGCATCTGAATTGGGGGTAGGGGCTGTACTGTCACAATTGAATGATGAAGGTCAGGATCAGCCAGTAGCTTTTATTAGCAGAAGGCTGACCCCTAGAGAGAAACGTTGGTCAGCCATTGAGAGGGAGGCCTTTGCTGTGGTCTGGGCTCTGAAGAAGTTGAGGCCATACTTGTTTGGTACTCACTTCCTTGTTCAAACAGACCATAAGCCCCTCTTATGGCTAAAACAAATGAAGGGTGAAAACCCCAAACTGCTTAGGTGGTCCATTTCCCTACAGGGGATGGACTTCACAGTGGAACATAGACCTGGGAGTAACCATGCCAATGCAGATGGACTCTCTAGGTACTTCCACTTAGAACATGAAGACTTAACTGGGCAAGGTTAGTTTAATGTCCCTACGTTTGGGGGGGTTGTGTAGGAGAGTAGGATCTGCTTCACATGGGTACCCCACACTTTTTGCTGATGCTTCACTGTTTTTCGACCTTAGTCTGGCTGGGGCCCTGCTAATCAGAACCCCAGCCTAGCTGCTTCCTCTTTAAAATGGTTTCCATGTGCCTTAAGCACATCACTGATTGGAATCTGGAGTGCCCTTATAAGTCCCTAGTATATGGTATACTATGTACCCCGGGTATAGGTACCTCAGAGGCCTACCAGGGGCTGCAGCATGTATTGTGCCACCCCTGGAAGGCCATCCAAACTGACACCACAGGTCTGCTACTGCAGCCTGGGTAAGGTGGTGCATGCATCCCTTACTGTGATATAGGCTACCTATATCACTACATACATACACACATATAAACCTATAAGTCACTCCTATGGCAGGCCTTATCAATCCTGAAGGCAGAGTGCGTGGTTCCAATGTGAGAGGGTGCCCCTGCATGAGCTGGGCCCCTCTGCAGCGTTCGGAGACCCTTCTCTGATGCTGTTTGTAGTGCAGCCCGACCATATACTCTTAAGCGCATTATAACCTCGCGTTAAATGCTAACTTTGGGATGGCTGCACGGAAACATGTCGTGTTTGGTGTCAAACATCTTGGAATACTACCCCCCCGCCAGTTCTGGTGGCGGGGGTAGCATTCCACCCTTCTAGAGGGAGAGACATGTACACACCGGTATACCCGGTACTGACTTTCCAGAGCCCTGGCATCACAAAATGGATGCCGCTGCCACAGACACGAGTCTGGCCTCCTGCTGCTGACCGAAACTCCGGCAGGGGAGGCCTGGACAATAGGTTTCCTGTCCCAGGGAGGTGTAACCACCTCCCCAGACAGGATAGTGTGTATTGGGGCTGGGCAGGAGCACTCTCTGGTGCTTTGAAGTCCTGCACTGGGGGCACATTTGGTGTCCCTGTGCATACCCCAGTTCAAACCGGCTCAGGGGCTTCCAGCCCCTGCTCTGGCGCGAAACTGGACAAAGGGAAAGGGGTGTAACCACCCCTCTGCCCTGACCCTCCCATAGGTGGGGCCACAGAGTATGTCCAACCCCTACCTTAGTATAAGTAAGGGACCCCAGTCCTTAGGACTTTAGATTAACCTGGACGAAACTCTGACACAGAATCCTGGACCTTCGACGCTCTACTTCAAGATTAGAGGACTGAAGAATCTCCCTTGGGGTCAAGGAGTGACTCCCCTGCTTGGCAGGCACCAAAGAAGCAATTGTCCGGTCTGCATCGCTGAAGCTCCCGTCGGACGCCGAAATCTTTGCATCACCAGAGGTGGATTTCTCAGACTTCCCCGAGGCTGCCCTGAGTCCCCAGCAAAGCTGAGGCCCGTAGCTGTCGTGGGTAACGTGGAACCGTGATCCCTGGACACCAAACGCATTTGCAAGTGCATCCTCTTCTGGGTCTCCCACGAAGTCGTGCTTTGGGCTCCGAGTAGCCCCAGCCTCCAGCACCAACTGCACCGAAGATCACTGGCCTCCACTCCACGAGTGTCCTGTGAGCCAGTTCCACGTGCATCGACTCAAGGCTCTTTCGTGGTCGCTAGTCTGTTGGCTAGTAGGCCCTCCCGAAGGCCAATCTTTTTCTGCTTGGGCTCCCTGGTTGCTTCAGGTGTGCCCTGACTTACCTTCGCTGAGTGAGTCCCCCAGACCTTGCTGGTCTGCAACATCGTCCTTCTTCCATTTCCACAAGACTTGTCGTTGCCAAGGCTTGTTGGGTCCAATCTGGTCGCCGACACCCCTGCAATCGACAGACGTCGTGGGACAGCTCGAATCCAGCTCCTGGTCATCGTCGACGCCTCCTGGACCTCGTGGCTGAAGAGTCAAGATGATCGTCAACCTACCTGAAGCACTCAACATCGGTGAGCATCTGCTCATCGCCTTCCTGGTCACTGGCTAGTGACCCAGACTCTGTCCCCTCTGCTTTCAGGTTCTTCAGATCTTCGATCCACCTTTGGATCCACCCAAACACTTTCGACTTGGCCGCCAGCAGCACTTTGCAGCAGATCGCCATTGAAAGCGACGACGAAACCCGACCCCGAAAGACACCTATGCACCCGGCTCCCCTGGGTGAGGTAACTCGAGTACTCCGGTGCTCCCGTGGGTATTGACACTAGAACAGCCTAGTTCTCAAAGGGTTTGCTCCAAGTCCTCCTCTAAGTGTCCCTTTTCTTTTAAATTCTAATCGCGACTTTTCCCATAGAAGTTAACGGCGGTTCGCGGCTGTGTTCATACACTGCACGCGTCCCCCGTGGGTCCCCTGTGTCACTACCTTGGGTGGTTCCTTGTGGTCCAAGCACTTCTACAGGCTCTAGGCCTTGTGTCTAGCTCAGTCGTGGTTCTTATACCACTTTATTGGTATATGGTTTGGTACGCCCCTGGGGCTCAAACGTGTATTTGTGCTATTACTGTAGATAACTAACTTATAATTTATGTACTTCGAACTCTAGCCCCATAAAGAGACTAGAGGGGTGTGTTTAGTAATAAATACATATATTTTGAATATATACCTGGTGTGGTCCTCTTTCATTTGGTCACTCAAGAGATTATAGACTGGTAAAACAAGCTGCTTTACATTCCTTCAAGACTTAGCCTGAAGGCTGCTCTCCATAGCTACCACTAGGATAGCTTTCAATAAAGGTTGTCTTTAACCTATCTCCAATAAGGGGTTGTTTGGACTGGTGCAAGGTGCCCACTATAATTAGTGGACAGCATATGCCAGGCCAACTTCTCACAGCCCTGGTACACTGTGAGCCAAATCAAAGTCAGTGTATGGGTCTGGCGTAAACATTAGATCATCTATTTCCGTAGCCAAAATATTGTCCACGAAGTTGGTGACATTTGGAACACTTCGTTCAGAAGGTTAATTGCACAGAGATGAGAAACATCGCCTTCAGCAGAAGAAGCAATGTTCGCGTTCGTTGTTACCTGTGTGCCTGCTGATCCATCTCGTACCTCAGCAGCTGCCGGAAGCGTCTGTGAGATCTCAATGAATGCCGCCATCAGGATTGGAAGCCTCTGGGGACAACACACAGCATGGGCCGTTATCGGGTCCAGCAGAGCATCGATATCCGTTGGCATGACTGATGGGAGTGTTAGACAGGTGTCTAGCACGCATTCTTCACCGCAAAACAGGCAGCGTAGAACAGGTAAGATGCAATCTTGCCAGATTGGTCTGAATGACAGGAACCATGTTGTATTAAGTTCCCCTAGACGAGGCATGCCCAAAAGCTGTACTATTCGCTCACGGCATTTCCTTTCAAGGAGGGCTCTCTCCACATCGCTCGGAGTGATGTTGGCGAAGAGGCTTGCCATAGCGTAGTAGGAGGAATAGAAACAGAATTCCTGCAACAAGTGCTAGAATTAACGGCACACCACCAAACACCGAATGTGCGAAGTTTGGGATGATTCCGAAGCCAGCCTGGAAAGGTGCTAATAGTCCGGAACAGATGGTCTTAAATACATGTACAATTCCGCTTGTATCAGACATGTTAAAGATACGTCCTATCATTTCTACGAAATGTATAGGGCAGTTTGTATGAATTAAAAAGCCTCTATCTCAGCCGAAGTCCTTGCAACTTGTAGATCATAGGTTTCTTTGGCCGAGGTCAAAGGCACTGATTGTTGTATAAGCATGGCTTTCATTCTGCTTAAAGTATGAAATCGTATAAAAGAGACATTCAACGAAGGCTATAAAGGCGACTCCCTGACTGTGTCTATTGGGGCAAACAATACTTGCATACAGCAAGTGACCCTGGAGTTGACAGTTACTAGATATGGGATGCCTGGCAACATGCCACAGCAACTCTGATCATTCAACATGAGGTAACTCCCATTAGAAAGTTGTCCAAACGTTGGATTAATCACAGCAGGTGGTGTACCCTGCTGGTGGCAGGACAAATTTGCCACAGAACCATTACAAGCCCCATGTAAAGATATGTCCTGACAAATCAGTGAACCGCTTAGTGCACTTTCACAGTGTGTACCGCTCAGAAACACTTCACGATCCCCACTCCAACATCTATATGTGTAAGGTAAATTCCAGGATGTCTTAATGTATTCTTTACCCAACCTTTCATATTTGCCTGCTTGCATCTGTTTAAGGCAATACTGAAACTGAAAGGTAGTCACAGGTAGACTAATTTTGCCATGAATAAGCCATTCTGTAGCTGGTTTTTCTGCCACTGTGAATGGTAATTTTTCAAGTTTTTCAATGCTCAGTACTGTATACTTTGCTCCCCTTTGTGCCAGTTTGATCTGTTTATCAGTTAGATTGTATTCTGCAAACAGAGCCGTTGTGTTGATAAAATGCCAAGGCACATAGCCCGCATGCAAAGATTGCAGCGTCCAGCTTAATAACATAATAGAACGTAACTGAGACTGGCCTTGCTGTAACATGGCTAAATCTTGTTCCAGTATGTTGATAGCAGAGGATACAATGCCATCCAATGAATAAATTCTGGAGGACAAAATTGTTAACCAATTGTCGACCACAGAGAGAGTTTTCTCTAAGTTAATACGATCAAGTTCACGTATTCGTTCTGCGGCCTCCATCTGTGACACCTTCCATGCTTCATTATAAGCAGCATAAATGCCGGCATATATGAAACGTTTTTGACGCGGTTTTCTTAGTCCAAGCAAGAATTCCCTAAGGTCTGCGTCTTCTTTAAGTAAAGATAAGTGTTGTTTCACATCCTTAAGTGTAGATTTTTGCAGCCAATCGAGGCATAATTTTCCTACACTGTGTGTTGTTACTAACCCCGGATGCTGTCTTTGGACGTATCGTGGGTCTGTCCTATGAATAGTAAACCCCTGTGTTTTATTCAGGAATCTCTCTTGACAGTTGTTTGTGTCTGTGGGCCAGATCAACCATTTTCTCCAATCAGGATTTGTTCTGTTGAGTTGTAGTATGGTGTCAACTGTAACCGCTGCCTGTGTATTGTTATCACTTGCAGGTGTTGGTACAGAAGGTGCTTTCATGTCTTTGATCTTGGCTAACCCAAGGCAAGGCGTTTGTTGGACTGTGTCATTCAAAAACATTATTTGCTGAGGGACGATACAGGCTCTAAACAAAGCTTCTATCCCCTGCACTTGCCAATCTTTAGTACCCCAGACAGGTTTTGTGTCTATTGTGTCTTTCCATAAGTCGAAACCCTGTCTAGACAGTTGGGCAATAAATGCTGCAGAGTAAATCTGTTTTGTATTTGTTAACATAATTTTCAGTCCTGTTTTGTTTACATTTCTATAGTAAAATGTTTCTGGATCAGATGTATTGTATCCTGAAAAATATGGAAACTTTTTAGCAAATGTTTTTGAACTACCTTTTGGTGGTGTAGGACAATGCTCCCATTGGTTAAACATAAACACATTTCTAGGTGTTGCAGATTTATGCAAAAAATGATGACCATAGTGGTTATAGCAATACAGCTGTTCATAGTCTGATGAACCCTCTAAATATTCATTATTAGAAAATGCAGCAGATTTTTCTAGGTCAAACATCATGTTATTTACAGTTTCAAAGTCCCAATCATCAGAGTAGGTACTGGATGAAACAAAATCACTTAGTGAAATCTTAAATAAATGTGGAATGTTCAAATGTTCCGTCGGGCCAAAAATATCGAAATCTGTTTTGTCCCACACTATACCATCCTGTATAGGAATGGCTGTGATGTTCACTGCAGACAAGTCTCTTGTTTCACAATGGGATGATTTGTGAGGTTTCAAAAGTAAGTTCACTTCTTTTCTTTCAGTGTCCAAAATGGATGTATCTGCCATTTATAAGCACGCTCATAGTCATAACCAAAGCTAGCCAAAGCAGGAAGAAAAATATTCCAGAAATAACCCAAAGTTCAATCCATGGTGAAACCAGATAAGTCTTTTTCAAAAAATGTAAAAAGTCTTGTACTTGCTGTTTAAAAGTTTTTGATGCTGGCGACGTCTCGGGCTCACTCGGATCCTCAGAAAACGTATCAAAGTTAATGAAATTGCATCAGGACTTGTAGAAATTGCTGGAACCAGTTGATCACTTGTTACATTGGTGTGGACAGGTGTATTTGGACGAACTGTTACTTGAGTTTCAAGAGGGATGAGTTCCATAGCATTGTTGCTCAGTCCTTCATCTGTTACTGCTGAATTCTCGATGGTTATCAGTCTTTCAGTCTGAACCTCTTGGATAGTAGCGAGAGGAGTGTGTCTGCTACTAGGTCGGAGTCCACGAGGCCTACTATTTAATATTGGCCACATACTGTGGTTTGATGAGGTCGATGGACACAAATCTTTTCTCCTTTTTTCCAGCAAGGGGCGGCAAAAGTACTGTTCTTGTTCCGTGTATGGCCAGGACAGGTACTGGTTGTCTGTAAGAAGGTCCAAATTCCTTCTTGTCCGCAATTTGTTCTCTGACTAGATCCCCAACTTTTGGAATCCAGACAGGCCTTGCTGGGACCGCCGGTTTTTCCCCAGTGGTGGTTGGCTGCAGGAATTCGTTGCTTTGTTTCGATCTTAGTTCATTTAGATCCTGTAAAACAGCCAAACGATCTTTGATATCAAAGGGTTTATTTTCCACCACTGTGCCACTACATTCTAGATCAGGCACCCACATTCTTGTCCCAAATAGGACCTCATATGGAGTGACCCCCTAGAGAACTTCTTGGCAAATTGTTTAATGAGCGTTGGACCCCATAAAGATGTTTGACCCACCCATCACCCGAACCTAATACCCTAGCTGTTATAGACTGCTTTATGTCCCGGTTTTTCCTTTCCACAACAGAATTTCCCTCAGGATGAAACGGAGAGGAGTACCGCAATGCAACGCCCAGACTGGCCATGGCTTCTTTGTAAGCTTGAGAGCTAAACGCAGGGCCCTGGTCAGAATGTAGCATGCCTATTGCGTATGTGCCGATAAAGACTCGCAAATCTTTTATAACAGTTTGAGCGTCAGCCGAGCGCTGAGGCCATATCCATAGGAACCTAGAGGAAGAATCCACTGCGACCATGATATATTTATAGTTACCGTCCCTTTGCAAGGGACCGCAGTTGTCCAGGTAAACACAAGCTAATGGTTTGTCTGAAATTAACAGGGGCGTCTGCGCAGGACGTTTCACTGTGGAGACTTTCATCTGTTGGCATATTTCACATTCCAGAACATAGTTCTTGGTCTGCTTCCTAATGCCAGGCCACCAATATCTTTGTTTCAGTAAAGATACTGTTGCCGAAATGCCTGCATGGGCAGAGGCTATCCCTTCGTGTGGTGCTAGGATTAGCCCTAATCTACGTTCCTTGTTTGGAATTACCCTATCCCCCACTCCAGGGATTCGAGCAAAAGGAACGTTGTTCGCATCAATTACATAAGAATACTTGAGTGGAAACTTTTTTGGTAACGCTGCACCACTGCCTTTGCTCGTAGCATTGACAGCCAACATTATCTCACTGTCTATTCTCGTTTTTGAACGAGTGATCGCAGCTACGGAAGCCGTCTGAACAGCCCCCTTTGCGGCTTCGTCAGCCAATGAATTCCCTGCAACGTGAACGCCATCATGTTGATGACTCAGTGTATGGATCATGTGAGCCTTTGGTAGTTCGCTTTTTAACTGAACTACTTGTTCCCAAAGCGTTTTATGCTTTATTGTGCCACCTTTTGCATCTTTGAACCCATTTTCAAGCCAAGTTTGTATATATTCATTATACGACTGCACACATTAGAAAGAATCGCACACTATGAGTGTGGGGAGTTCTCGATCTGTACTTTCAAGTGCCAGTTTGAATGCTTGTAGTTCAGCTCGCTGAGCTGTGCAATCTCCTAGAGATTGGGATTTTGTGACCATAGGTCTGAAGTTGCCATCGCGCATGCTACCTTTAATGATTGCACACGCTGCACTGTAAGCTTGCTTACTCCCTGTTGCGGGTTGTGCGGATCCGTCAGTGTAAATTATGAATTCATACTGATCGAGAGGCAGAATCTCAGTGGGCAGAAGACATTCATGTTCATATTGCAGGAACGCTTGTGTTTTTAAATCAGGATCAAAAACATATTCAACATCTGTTGCAGCAAGAGAATTAACCCATTGTATCCATCTCAGATGTAATGCTTTAGCATTTGGAATGCTCGCCTTAGTTACCGCCTCTAAGGCCGGAACTGGGGTTACAACAATAATGCGTTTCCCTTGGGCTAGAGCTCTTTCTTTTGCTACAGCGGTTTGAACTGCTGTCAGAATTTTTTCCGTTGAAGTGAAGCGCATTTCTGCTTGTGTATACAAATCTGATTTGTATGCAATTGGTACTTTTTCACCCTCGTTAAATGTTAAGTAGGTGAATCCGCATTGACCCGAAATTATTCGGATGACTAAATTGCGTTGACTTACGAGTGTTTGTAAGTGATTTGTTGCTAACATGTTAGCTTGGAGTGAACGCAAGATTTCTGTATGTTCCTGTGTCCAGTTTTTGATTGAAAAATCAGGTTTGATTAACGCGTAGAGAGGTTTAACCCTTTCTGTGTAATTTAGAATGTAAGTTCTTCCAAAATTTAGGAAACCCAGGATGGATTGTAAATTTTTTAGCGTCTTTGGAGGTTGGAGCAGCGCACACCTTTCTAAAAGTTGGCTGCCAAGCTCTTGCCTTCACTTGAAAGCTCATATCCTAGGAAAAGGACATTGAGATGGGCAATTCTGGATTTTTAAAGTTGAACTTATAGCCCTCAGAGGCGAAGCCCAGTATAATGGTGCTCACCCTGTTCAAGTGCCTATCCAGGTCATCGTCTCTCAGATAGATGTCATCGACATATGACAATGCCTCATTATCATAAATTTGTAGTAACTCCGTTACTCTCGCTGAGAATAACCCCGGGCTGTTCTTGAACCCTTGTGGGAGTCGACAAAATTGACGCTGGGTCCCCATTATTGAGAAAGCTGTTAAGTACCTGCTTCCTGGTGCTATGTTTTGACAAAAGAAACCATTTGAGATATCCAATGTGGTTTTATATTTTTTATGCACAATGTTATTCATTAATGCTGTACTATGTGCATTTTGTACTGCAAAAGTTTTTGAACAAGTGTTTAAATGTCTGTAATCCAAAACTAGACGATATGTATTGTCTGGTTTGGAGACAGGAAACAAAGGATTGTTCATTGAAGAGGTGCATGTTTCAATCACCCCTTGGTATTCAAGTTGATCATCTCCCTGACCTGTTTTTTAGCTTCTTGCTTTATTGGGTACTGCCTTTGTGCAGTAGGTTCATTTTTTAGATGTATTTTATGGTGAGGTGAGTCCTCATCCCATCCTACATGATTTTTGTATAATGCTGGGGCCTGGGCAACTGCCCATTTCCTGGCATAAGTATATTTTAGGTGAATTGGAATATGGTTAGAGAAGGCAGGCATAATAATGTCTTCGCCATGTGGGCACTCCCTGACAAATTGTGGTGGCCAGTCTTTTTCTGCTAGAAGTATGTCATAGCCCCTTGAAAGTTTTTCCCAACAAAGTGCTTTCACCTGTCTAGGTATGTCTCCCTCCATCCGGAGTGTTATTTCATATAACTTTTGTGGAGTACTAACCCTGGTGTCTACAGTCTTGTCTTGTGGTTTGTGGCCTCCTGGCCTGCCTTGCTACGTTGTCTTAGGCCTGGCTGCCATGATGCTTTTCTTTGCGCACGTTACTCTGAGCCGTTGTTCTACCGACCTCTGCTCCTGCCAAGTTATTTTAGAGCTGTCTGCATTTTCTGTCTTTCACCTTTTCTCCTGTTCCCTTTGGGCTACGTCTGCACAACATGTACAAGGTCGAAAAACAACGTCCCTTGTTCTTGCTGGTCTGGCCCGTCCCTCGCACCTAGACATAACACTATGTACAGCGGCCATGGAGGAATTTGTGTGCTTTTAATATTGCGGTTTTCCCGCTTTAGAGACACTTGGAGAGAAACCTTTCCAGAGAGAAGAGCTGTGATTGTCTGCTGATGTAGACTTTGCATCTAGACGCTGAGGTATGGGGGTTCGCTAGACAATGCCCAGAGGTCTTCTATTTTTATAATAAACTAGCTACTAGCACGGGGAGGATGGTATGGTCATTTAGCCCTATATCCACTGCTTTATGAAATGCTTTCCCCGTTTGTATTCTATGGAGTTGTAACTATGCTGATTATATTATTCTTATGCATTATGCTGATAGTACTGACACGTGTTCTGTATCTTAGAGCACGTTAGTTGAAATAAACATTTTAAACTATACAGTGTCTCTTCTTACGCACGTTGTGGACAGGTATGACTGAGTGATGAAAGGGTGTTCTTGTTACTGCGAGTCCTGAGAGAGAGAGAAATACCGTGTTCTGGGTTGTCTAAGCATTGGTAACCTTGTTGCTAATGAGACGCTAAGGCTAGTCGGGTTGGGGTTTTAGGTGCTAAGGTTTATGGTAGGCTCACCACTATATTCCGAGGTCCTATCATCCTGTGCATAGCTCTGTGTGTGCAGAATCCCTATAACAGTCTCAACTGTAATGTACTAATTCAAGTCCACTATCTCCAGAAGTTCCTTCAGGTTCTGGCGAGCTATTGTGACTTCTGCTGCACTGTCCAGCATTGTCTGAGCCCATTCTCCGTTCTTGAGTTGTGTTCTCAGTATCCTCGGCATGTCTGACCTTCAGACCTTCTACCTTCTTCTTTGAGAATTGAGGTTTGGATTTATTTTTCGGAACGTGTTTGTCGTCTTTCGATTTCACGCGTTCTTCTCTATGTTCTGACCGTCCTCTTCTTTCCGATGTCTGTGACGAGATCTGAAAGGTACGAGAGGAACGTGTATCAGTATCTTGATACCTGTCAGGCTTTTTCAAATTATCCCTATTCCTGAGGTTATACCTCCTTTCAGAGGGCTCCTTTTGAGGAGACCTACCTCGGGATTGAGAACGTTTCTCGTTTGAATTATGTTTATTAGTTTCCCACTTCTTTTTAGAAGATGTAGGAGTTTGTTTAATAGAGTCCTTCTCAGGACTTTCAGATAGTTTTGGCTTCAATGGTCTTCCACCCAAACTATCTCTTCCTAATTCTGCATAAGATTGTTCTATTATTCTGGATGGCTCTGTTTGATTTTCTGTAACATCGAATTCCCTTAATCGTTGGCAGATCGCCACTGCTGCTGCCTCCCCTTTAATATTAGATAATATTATTGTTGAGACCTGGTCGAAATTTGTCAGTAATTTCATACCTAAATTCAGAGCAAGCTCTGCCCTGTATTCATTTTGAATTTGTTTCAGGACATCAGGTATTACTGCAATTGACGGAATACCATGTGTTTTAGTATAGATGGCAGCAAAGACTGAGCCCCAAGTGGTGCAGTCTTCCAGTTGTGGTGTGATCCCCATTGGTAAACAGATTGTTAGTATTCTGTGTTTCTCATAAGGGCTAGTATTTGGAAATACTGCTTCAATTTGAGTAATTTTTGGAGCTATCCAGAATGGAATTTGCTCACGTTTTGTGGGCATTTTTCCCATGACTGCGGATAGAGTCTGTGGTGTAATTTTTAGTGCATTCCCCTGTTGAGGAGTTTGATTTGGAAGTGTTAATGGTGGTTGGACTGTGAAAGTCCGCATGACATATTGGACTAATTGTCTGTAGATTTTTATTAACTCTTGTAGTTGAGTAAGTAGTTCCTCGTCTGACATTATATCGAGGTCAGGATGAGGAGTGTAGCTAGCTAGAATCGGCCATGTTGCTCCTGGTCTACCTAGTGGACCGAGCCTGGTAATGTTTCTGTGATGTTTTAGGGCGCCTTTGAACCAGAGCTGCTGCTCCTGGTATGTTAGTGGAATTTCAATATCCTCGAAAGGAATATATTCCTTTGGTGGTTCATCTTCTTTGTAGAAGTGAAACAGTCTTGTTACTGAATTTGATTCAGGAAATATTACCCATGAATAGAATACCTCTGTCTGAAAGGATTCGTGTGCCTCTATCACGAAAACTGCTCTACTGCCTCTTGGTGGTAGGCCATGTTTTATAAGTTTTAGAGTGATGGCTCTTCTTAAGTTTGGATTGATGTCTATAACACCCTCCTCAGGTTAATTTAAACCTGTAAAGTTAAAAACTGCTATTGCTGGGGCAGCCGCAGCTCCACCGGTGTCGGTGGCATTGTCCCGGTTTAACATTTGTTTTTTGAAAAATGTAGAACAAGTTTCAAGGAAACAAAAAAGATAAGGTGCACAATATTTTGGAACACTGTATCCTTCAACGTTGAACAAACCAAACAACTAATATATAGGGTGCTTCCCTATTTAGTTATGGCGGATATTTAACCCTACCCACTCCAGACGTCTTATGGAGTATGTGAGTAGGGGTCTCTGAGAAAAGCATGACTGAGTTACTCAGTATCTAGCGTTAAATTACTGCCTAACCAAATGTTTGGGCGCCATGTAGTGTAGTTCCTATTTCCCTAATAGGCTCTGCGCATTGGAATAATATAACCTATAGGCTTGACATAGGACTAAGGTCGGTATGTCCCTATCGAGTATATTAAACTTAATTACTTGTGCCAGCTAGCTCAGAGGCCACTAGAAACTCCTTGAGAACAAGAAGGGAGTAGTTTCTGGCAACCAAAAAACATGACAACTTTTGTTTCCCTTTAGAATCGGAACAGGTCTCAGAATCGTGGAAACAATAGGTAACAGTTTCACTCAGTCAATCGTGCATGCTTAGTTTCTACAGAGTTACACAGAAAGGAAAGAAGGGCGTTTCAATAAAAAGGGTTTTATTGAACAGTCTTGTTTCTAGTGTAAGAGATATGTGCTGTTATGATCACAAGACAGTATGCAAGATAAATAATGTACAGCGTAAGCAGTAGAAATAAATAATACTGCGCTAGCATTATCTTTTAGCATATATTCACGTACATAAATAACATGAGCTAAAAATGCGAGTACTCATACGATGCGTCTCTATGCTAGTTCTACCCCAGTGTACCTAACCTAGTCTAGGTGTAGGGAAAGGTAGAAGTAGGTGGAGTATTCTCTAGTCTGGTGTACTAAGAGTATGTTAAGTATAGTATGCCAAGTATGGTATGCCAAGAGTACCTCTAGGTTCTAGTCAGCTCCATACCTTGAGAATGAGAGAGGTGGGAATCTCTTGCCGGATCTGGAACTCTAACACCCCGCGAAGGGAGTCAGAACACTGGAAGCTGGATTTGTCTGCGTGCAGGAATGACAGCGTCTTCTCAGTGCGTCAGGCCGGGATACGGGCTCCTCTGAAGTCGAGGTCTCCTCTTACTTGCTTGGGCAAGGGAAGGTATATTTATACCTGGTAGGTGTCTTGGAATGTTAGCATTGACGTGAAGTCGGACAATGGAAGACGTCAGGAATGAACCCTTAAGGTATAACGGTTCATACATAATAGATGAGTTCTTGGAGAAATCAATAGTCCTGTGCTAGGGGAACTCCCGAAGCTTAAGGGTCTGGTTTTTAAGAACTCTTTGTGACGTTAGGGTGGACGGATGTCGGTGACCATGCCTTTATTTGGAGTGTACGGTTAATGCCTAAATAAGGACAGGGATTCTATGCCTATATAAGGGCAATGCGAATTGTGCCTATCTAAGGACATGATTCAGGAAAACCTATATACGGACCCCTTAAGCGGAATACAACAGATGCTGAGATTGTACTGTGCTGATGCTGAAGTGAGGCTGAGGTGGTGCTCAGGGGGTTGCTGTGCTGATGCTGAGGGGGTTCTGAGTGATCCTGTGGTGGTGCTGAGTGATTCTGTGGTGGTGCTGAGTAATGCTATGGTTTTGCCAAGTCATACTGAGGTGATGGTGCTGTGTTGGTGCTTAGGTGGTACTTAGCTGGTGCTGAAATGGTGTTACTTTGGTGCTGAGTTGTTGCTGAGGTAGGGCTGCGCTGGAGCTGAGGTGGGACTGCTCTAGTGATGGTGCACTGATGCGGAGGTGGTGCTCTTCTGATGGTGAGATGGTACAGTGCTGTTGAGGTGATGCTGCGCTGGTGCTGAGGTGATTCGCACTGGTGCTAAGGTGGTGCTGCACTGATGCAGAGTTGGTCCTACAGTGGTGGTGGTGCACTGATGAAGAGGTAGTGCTGTGCTAATGCTGAGATGGTGCTGTGCTGAAGCTGAGGTGGTGCTGTGGTAGTGCCTAGGTAGTGCTCTGCTGTTACTGATGTGGTGCTGCGCTGATGAAGTGCTGGTGCTGAGTGATGCTGGGGTGGTGCTGTGGTGTTGGTTTGCTTGTTCAGAGGTGGTGCTCAGGGGGTGCCAAGGGATATTGAGTTGGTGCTGAGGTGGTACTGAGTGATGCTTTGGTGATGCTCAGGTGATGCTGTGCTGGTGCTCAGGTGGTGCTGAGTGATGCTGAGTTGGTGCTGCACTGGTGCTGAGGTGATGCTGTACTGGTGCTGAGGTGATGGTGTGCTAATGCTGAAGTGGTGCTGAGTTGCTGCAGAGGTGACGCTGTGCTAGTGCTGAGGTGGTGATGCGCTGATGTTGTGGTGGGGCTGAACTGGTGCTGTGCTGGTGGTGGTGCACTGATGCGGAGGTGATGCTGTGCTAATGCTGAAGTGGTGCTCAGAGGGTTGCTGTGCTGATGCTGAGACAGTGCAGCACTGGTGCTGAGTTGGTGCTGCTCTGATGCTGTGGTGGGGCTGCACTAATGCTGAGTTGGTCCTCTGCTGTGTTGGTGCTGAGTATTGCTGTTGTACTGCTGAGTCATGCTGAGGTGATGGTGCTGCCCTGGTGCTCAGGTGGTGCTGAACTGGTGATCAGGTGGTGCTGACTGATGCTGAGTTGGTGCTGAGGTGGTGCTGCACTGATACTGAAGTGGTGCTGCGCTGCTGCTGAAATGGTGCTGCATTGGTGCTCAGTTGCTGAGGTGGGTCTGTACTGGTGCGGAGGTGGTGCTAAGCTAATGTTTGTGCACTGATGCAGAGGTAGTGCTGTGCTGATGCTAAGAGGGTGCTGTGCTGATTTAGAGGTGGCATTGTGCTGGTGTTGAGGTGGAGCTGCACTGGTGCTGAGGTGGTGCTGCGCTGATACTGAGTTGGTGCTGCACTGGTGGTGGTGCACTGATAAGAAGGTGGTGCTGTGCTGATACTGAGGTAATACTGCACCGGTACTGCGCTGGTGCTGAGGTGGTACTGCACTAGTGCTGAGTTAGTACTGCGCTGGTGGTGGTGCACTGATGTGGAGGTGGTGCTGTGCTGGAGCTGAGTGATGCTGTGGTAGCACTGAGTCATGCTGATGTGGTGGTGCTGCGCATGTGCTCAGGTGGTGCTGAGCTTGTGCTTAGGTGGTATGGAGTGATGCTGAGTTGGTGCTGTGCCAAGCTGATGCTGTATTTATGCTGAGGTTGTGCTGCGTTGATGCGTAAGTGGTGCTGTATTGGTGCTGAGTTGCTGCTGAGGTGGGGCTGTGCTGATGCTGAGGTAGGGCTCCTCTGCTGGTGGTGCATTGAATCAGTGGTGGTGTTGTGCTGATGCTAAGATAGTGCTGCACTGATGCGGAGGTGGTGCTGCACTGATGCTGAGATGGTGCTGTGCGGATGCTGAGGTTGTGCTGTGCTGATTCTGAGGTTGTGCTGTGCTGGTGCTGAGGTGATGCTGAGGTGGAGATCAGGGGGCTGTTGTGCAGATGATGAGGGGTGCTGAGTGATGCTGTTGTGGTGCTGCGTGATGCTCTGGTGGTGCTGAGTAATGCTAAGGTTTTACTGAGTCATACTGAGGTGATGGTGCTGTGCTGGTGCTCATGTGGTACTGATCTGGTGCTCATGTAGTGCTGAGTGATGCTGAGTTGGTGTTGTGCTATGGTGATGCTGTGCGGATGCTGAAGTGGTGCTGCACTGGTGCTGAAATTGTGCTGCCTTGGTGCTCAGTTGTTGCTGAGGGGAGCTGCACTGGTGCTGAGGTGGGGTTGGTCTGGTGCTGGTGCACTGATGTGGAGGTGGTGCTATGCTGAAGCTGAGATGGTGCTGTGCTGATGCTTAGGTGGTCCTGTCATAGTGTCCAGGTAGTGCTGTGTAGTTGCTGAGGTGATGCTCCACTGATGCTGAGGTGGTGCTGTGCTGATGCTGTGCTGGTGCTGAGGGGGTGCTGCACTGGTGCTGAGTGATACTGGGGCGGTGCTGTGGTTTTGGTATGCTTGTTTAGAGGTGGTGCTCAGGTGGTGGTAAGTGATGCTGAGGTGGGGCTGAGTGATGCTGAAGTGGTACTGAGTGATGCTTTGGTGGTACTCAGGTGATGCTGTGCTGGTGCTCATGTGGTGCTGAGTGATGCTGAGTTGGTGCTGCACTAGTGCTGCAGTGATGCTGCACTGGTGCTGAGGTGATGGTGCACTAATGTTGCAGTGGTACTGAGTTACTGCTGAGATGATCATGTGCTAGTGCTGACGTGGTGCTGTGCTAAAGCTGTGATGAGGTTGCGCTGGCGTTGAATTTGTACTGCACTGGTGGTGGTGCACTGATGCGCAGCTGATGCTGAGGTGGTGCTGTGGTGATGTTGAGTGAATCTGAGGAGATGCTGCGCTGGTGCTACGGTGTTGCTGAGTGATGCAGTAGTGGTGCTGAGTGATGCTGCTCTGATGCTGAGGTAGTTCTACGCTGGTAGTGAGGTGGTGCTGTACTGGTGCAGAGGTGCTGCTGTGCTGGTGTTGAGGTGGTGCTGTGCTGGTGCTGAGGTGGTGCTGTGCTGGGGCTGAGGTGGTGCTGTCCTGCGGCTGAGTGATGCTGAGGTTGTACTGTGCTGGTGTTGTGATGGTGCTCTGGTACTGCTGAGTGATGCTCTAGTGATGCTGTGGTGGTGCTGCTGAATTGATGTTGAGTGAAGCTGACTGGTGCTAAGTGGTGCTGCACTATTTGCAGAGTATATTGTTAAGTTACCTTGCATTAAATGCCACGTTTGGAGAGCATGAGGAGGCATCTCTTGATATTGGTTTTATTTCACCTACGATTGAATTGAAACCTAAAAGAAAGAATCAAATATTGAAAGCATGCAACTTAAAGCTGCCTCCATTTTCATAAAACAGAGCAATAACAGCATGTTTACCTCTTTAATCATATCCAAATAATCACGCTGTCGAAATACAATGTAAATAGGTTGATCCTTCTGTTAGCCGTCTTCTTAAGCTACACTTCCATTAACTAAGTATATTTTTATAAGGTTTGGACATTTGAGCTAATGAAACCAAAAATGTTATAGGATGAAAAACAACATAGCCTCTGGCTGAAAAAAACCTCTGTTGACTCCAAAGAGAGTGGAAAACAAGATAAGTACATGATTTGCAGCCCCCGGCTGAGCACATACACAAAGCCAAACAAGACCAGGCAAAAGAAAAGTAGTGTGCCGAAACTAACTTATATGGCCGATAGTGAAGTGATCCATGCAACAGGGCCTGTCTTCAGGACATGACCAAAACAGCAAAAGAAGGGACAAATGTAAACTTAGCCAACAAAAACAAAGGAATTTCGAAAGGCACATGAAGGAATTAATTGAAATGGATGGGCATGCTGAAAGCCCATACAGTAGATACAGCATGTCTCGAGAGACAGCACATGCACTGCCTAGGTAAGACCTAACAAGACAAAGACATGATGAGAGTAGGAGAGTAGCACACCTGGTGGTTAAGACCAGATGGAAGCATGTCCCAACACTCAGTGCTTAAATTGTTATACGTAAGAATAAACTGGGACTGGGGAGATAATAAGTACGTACGTGGACTTGTATCCGTCATCACTGTGAAGCTGGAAATGGATGTTACTAGGACCAGGGTTACTCTCCAACTGGCCAGTTAGAACCAGTCCCCTCTTACTGTGGTGTGGGCAAGAAGCACTGGAAGCCTGGGATAAAAGGAACATTTGGGACAGGACAGGCAGAAAATGACAGAGGCTAGCATGCCTGGAGACAAGCTTTCTCAGAAGTAGCAGATTGATTGTATCAAGGAGGACCCAATTAACTAAATAAAGTTAGGCTATTACACAAACCTGCGTCCGTGTAATTAATCTGAATGAAGAAGTCTTGACAACTGGAAACAAAGTGACCCCACAGAGAGGGAGCAGGATAGCAACTTCACGATGCAGCAACTTTCCTTTGAGGAGTCAGCATCTACTGTGCCCTGAAAAATAGATGAACAGATAGCAGGCGGACTGCCAGGCCATGACAGTGGCCCTCCACGCCTGCCTGCTGCCTAGAGAGAAGACAACTGTAGACAAGCTAGTGCCATTACTGCTGTGAAGCACGACCACTCACAGAAGAAGGCAGTGCATGTCTGCTGTGGGAAACATGAGTGGCACCTGAAAAGTAGTAGGTAAGGACTGTCGCAGGCAGCACAAGCTACTCTGATCAGTAGTGTAACCAGCACAAGGCAGTAGGTAAGGACTGTCCCAGGCAGCACGGGCTACTCTGAACAGTAGTGTAACTAAACCTTAAGCGCTCCTCTGCAATGTACTGTGAGAGAGCCCCCTATATTTTACCACCCTACCACCTGCCATTTGAAGCACCTCACCCTTGCAACCTACCCCCAATCTGTCAGCAGGGTTTTTGGAAAGACAAATAGCTTTAAAGAGATCTGCAGGGAGATATTAGGGCAAAACTGTTTTTGGTTTTATTGATTTACAAAATGGGACAGTGGGGGGTCCAAAAAGGAGAAATTCTTGGTGACATGGAGGAATCCCAGAGCACAGTCATAGTGCTACTAGCATATCAAAGATCACAATGAACAAAACTGGTCATTTTTTGCTATTGAAACGTTCATCTACAATGCCCCAATGGACTTTGTTACTGGACATTTCTTGATCCCATATTTCTGCACCTGTCTCTCACTTTTAGCTCTCATTTTCATAACCTTTTCTACTTTAAGATATCACCCAGTCTCTCATTGTTTCAGCACTGCTGCCCCTCACCAACAAAGACCCCCTCTTCTTAGCACTGTTGTTATTTACCTATGTCATTCTTTTTCTACATCTCACAGTGTACCTTGCTTCCTTGTCCTATTTATCTATCGCCCAGTTCCCATCTTAACTCCTCATCTGTCCTTCGGTTTCATTCATTTCCTCAATTTTGTTTTTCACAATCAAATTTATGTCTCTTGTTCTCATGTCTCTGCTATGCTCCCTCTCACCTCTCTATTTTTCTGGTTTTCTTTGCACCTTAATCTCTCATTAGTTCACTCTGTTTCTTTGATTTTGCTGATTACATTTAACTTTCAAACTTTAATTCGCGAAACTATATCTGTACCTTTCTTGCACTCACCTCTATCTTTACCAGTTTTACTTCTACCCTACCACTCTTTCTCTCCTCCCTCCTTGCATTTACCTTGAACCTGCACACCTCACATTTTTTAATATCTATACCATTCACTCTTCCTTTCACACTGCTCTTCCTTTCACATTTAATCTTACGTTTGATAAATAAATATCTCTCTCTCTTCAGTTCATCTCTTACTTCCATCTTTATTCCTCTTGCTTGCTGACTAACATCAGTCAATGACAGTTTCACTACCGTCTCTGCCTCTGTCATCTTCTCACTTCTCCATCCCGTTTACAAAGGTTCTCTACCTTGAGCCCCGTTCTCATTTCCAAACTTTTATCACACTTGTTTGCTTCTCTGCTACAGCTTCCCATTCATCCTCTTACTTTTTGTTTCCCTTTTACCATTCCAAATTTTCCTTTCAGCTCACCCAACGTCTTACTGCTTACCTTACTCCTCCCCTTTTTATTTCCATATTTTACTCTTGTGTCATCTCTCTTTTCCATAGCTTAGCCCATCTTGTAATATCTATCCCCATTCCATCTGAACTCCTTATCCACTTTGCAATGGATATCTTTCTCCTTTTTTGTGTTTGCCTCCCACACTTGCAAAGTCTCTCACTCATGGGATCCTGCTCCTGCTCTTTTCCATTGTTCTTTTTAAACAAGTAAGGCTTGGGTCCTTAACTATCTGGACTGGACCGCTACAACCGTCCAGATAGACTATTCGTACCAAATTGAATAAGACTTTAGACAAACAGTTCTAAAGTCTACGTGATTTATTTCACTTGACTTATGACTTTTTTGCGACACAGTTATGCCATTTTTTCATGTCATGAAATGGGCAACACATCATTTAGGTGCACATTGTCATATGTTGATCATTTGTACAAAAAATAGACATTAACACATCAAAAACAACAAATTTGTGTAAAAATTCAATACCAACAATTAAATCTAACATGAAAACATGAAGTAGACATGCATAAATACTGAAGCACATTACAATTTGACCAGTCCTTATTTCAAAACATGCACTAGGCGGACACTGTCTCGTTTTACACCAAGGCATAAGCCTAATGTCCTGCCAGTGTCATGAGTAATAGGGTTACACAATATCAACGGGTGTGACTTTGGAACGGCAACATGTTTCATGTTAGAGGGCTTGCCACTTGGTAAGCAAAGCAATGTTGAAGAGCAATTCAGGGACTTTCATTTTACAATGTATGAGAAATAGCTTGCAATCATGCATAGAAATGTCCCTTCACTAACCATTACATTGAAGTCAATGAAACCTCACTGTGGTGCTCTGTACAAGTTCTAGATCCCTTCCGTAAAGGGGAATTTACTCTGTAGTTTCAAAGTTGCTGTTTCTTTTTTGACCGCTTCAATAACTCTGCGGGCATAAGCGCCCAGTTCAAAGCAAATGTTGCAGAACCTGCCCAGAGAATCGCAATCTTCAAGTGCACCAGTATTGGCATGGAAAGCTAGGTCAGTGGCCAGAGTTAGTAAATTGTGTACTGGCTGTTTTGGCGTTGCCCGTCTCAACTGTCAATGTTGGGAGGGCCTTTTCACAGATAAAAGTTTACATGGGAAGGAAAGAGCGAGGGCACATTACCAAAGACTCACTGAAGAAGTATTGTATGGTGTACTTCAATAAGTTTGATTTGCAAAAATGTATTTGGACCTCATATATACTGTACGTACACTGTCTATATACCATGCACTATCTGTGCAGAAAACAAGCAATAATAAAAGCAAAACTTTTCATAAACACCGGAAAAACACTGTTTCTGTTGTTTTTAATGGCACGAAAATGTGTAACCACTGATAACCACTGTTTTTTTAAGGTATATAAATCACCTGAAAACACTGAAAAACCCCCACCAGAATTGACCAAAAATAGAAACTGAAAACAGGAAAGCCTACCTATACGGGACCACAGGACAAACACAGGATATTAACAATTTGCTTGCTGATGGGAATGGCTCCCTCGGTAGAAGATTGTGCCACTTGGGGTACAGTCTTTGCTGCAGTTTACACCACAACTCATGGTACCGCTTCAATAGCACTTTTACCTGAAGTGCTGAAGCAAGTACAGAATGAGTACGGGGCAGGACCTGCCCTGGACTTAGGGATGAAACTGATTATGGTAAGTAACATAAAAGGGAAAGCGGCAGCATTGGCTATACATCAATCCTTGAGGGAATTTATTCATGCGCAGCAGGAGAGGGAATTGCCCACAATTTATCGAAGAAACCTATGCTACGCTAGGCAGAGATAATTTGGGAGCCAGACCTGGAAAAACACAGGTTAAGAGTAATATCAAAAAGGATAACTCGAAGCAAGCATCTGATTCTTCAAAGAAGAAATGGGGCAATAAACAAAAAAATAATAAGCAAAATAAAACACAATCACAGGGTGGGTCTCCTCAGCAGGAATCCACTAATAAAAAATACAATTTAAGAAACCGTGATAATATTAGAAAGTCTGACAGATATACACGTTCCTCTTGTTCCTTTCAGGAGTCATCCGATACGCGTTCGGAGAGAGGTGGATGGTCAGTCATACCAGGCTTTTCAGACAAAAGCACTGTGCTAATAGGGATTTCTAATCCCATATTTAGAAAGCTAAACACAAAACTACAAATACCAGAATGCACAGTGATGTTGGATTAAAAAACGTTTTAATTTTACTAATGGGTGCAATTCACATTGTGCCAGGGTTGCCTTTCACTAAAATTTTATTTATGTCCATATACTTTGGTAAGTACATAGTTGTACTGTAGACTTTAAGTCCGTTCTTTGAATTGATGTACATTGACAAATTGTAGTATTACGTCTCATTACAACTTTTGCGATGTAAGCTATTTATAGATTGCAGGGTATTGTAGATATTGTTCTTATGTTAATGGTTAAATGT
This sequence comes from Calotriton arnoldi, assembly GCA_963921515.1. Taxonomy (NCBI): domain Eukaryota; kingdom Metazoa; phylum Chordata; class Amphibia; order Caudata; family Salamandridae; genus Calotriton; species Calotriton arnoldi. The sequence continues at coordinate 71,409 of CAWUFW010009536.1, forward strand.
TATCATTTCCATCTTTTTAACTAAAAAGTATTACTTGGTTTCTTTAATTTTAATATTTTCCTTTACAGAGGAGGATGTGTAGTTTTGGAATGTGATATATATTGAAGCCCTACCGAACTCATGCCTATTGACATGCTCTGCATTGCAACACTCCCCATTCTGGAAATTGTGGAATGTGAGGCAGAGGCAGTTGGATTTTGGTAGATGCAGAGATGAAAGACAACAGGTCATATTGTACAATAAAGCTTTACTTAAATAACTGCCTATGTGATCATTGGAGGTGGTGAATCTACACTATAGTCAGGTAGCAATTTGAAGACTTCATGGAGGGAACAGGAGAGAAATATAATAAGCAGATACTGTTGACTACAAAGAACCTTGTAGTCAAAGATATCAGCAGATTAATCAAACAGCTACCCTTGAAGCAATCAGCAACATACCTGAAAGTGAGAGAAGCACTAATCAAGGAATGTGTACCAAGAAGAAGAAACAAACTATAAACACTACACTTTCAACCTGGTAGGACAAGAGAAAGGAGAAGCCTTTGTAAATTCTTTGAAGGCAATTTTGTCACCCGCTTTACAGGACTAGGATGATATTGCAAATGCAACATATTTTTGAATGAAGTTGTTATCTGTCTGAGGATCACGGATGGGTGTATGTCCAAATCTTTATTTTGCATTATTTTTTTAAGAGTGCACAAACTTGGCCCAAGGGCATTAGATTGGATTAGGATTAGAATGGATTAGGTTCTGCCCCTGTTGAGTGCAAACCAGTCAGCATCATAGCACTACATGCCCAGGTGCACATGCTTGTAGGTACTGCAGTACGACATGGAGGATGGAAAGAGGCCAGAGCAAGGGCACAGCAGTGGTAAGCAGAAAACAAATTCTTAGAGGCAGAAAGGCAGAATTATCCTGATAGTGCTGAGAGACGTGGAGGCCTGAGCTCATTGGTTAATCTGAGAAGGTTCCATGATAGACTAACATGGTAAACAGTATCAGCTCACCAAAATATCGACTAAATAATATTGATTAAAAATTATCTCCATCCTATACTTAAACAAAAAAAACACAAATATCGATGATAAAAATATTGCTATCAAAAATATCTAAATTTGACAATACTGAACACACAAATATCGAAACACAAAATATTATCTACCATGTAAATATATACACCATATCAAAAATATCAAAACACACATCGACTACAAAAATATTGCTAAAAATAATGAGAAAAGTATTTTACATCATAAACTTCTTTTTTTAATTAAAGATATATAAAAAATAGCAATAAATAAACAAACTACACAAAAAATAATAGTACATTAAAACAACAAACATAAAACTTTTCACAAATACCACCATACACATTCACCATACATTTACTATTAAAAATGAACACATTTAAAAAACAAACATTATTATAGGAACATATATAGTACAATACACATTGGGGATGAATAAAATAAATGCAACATTTAAAATATATTAATAATACAGCAATCAAACAAATGCACATATTTAAAAGTAAAACAGAAGCACTAATTTGTGTCCGACAAAAGAGGTAATAACAGAAAGAAAAATCAAACAACACACAAAATAGCCACTTTACTGTAAAACAAACTAACCACAAAGCATAAAAACTTAAATAAGAGAACACTATAATACAATTTTCACGGGAAAAGCTTAACTATTTGAAGAAAACAGCAGTCTGCTGGACTGTTTGAAGGAAAACCAGAAGGAAGACTTAAAGAAAATAACAAGTCCCCTTCACAAGTAAGTTAAAAAATGAAATCAACTGCAATGTAACCTGACATAATTTTAAAACGCAAATCTAAAAACAAATTACTAAAGTCACTCTTTCTTCATGTATATTAATCCTTAGATACAAAAGAAACATGAAGCACTTCACACCGAAAAATCCAACTCCCCACTTGTAAACCTAGACAAAGGCACTTTCAAAGCTAGCAAAATAAACACAGTTATACAAATAAAATGACCCGAAAACTCTTTGTAAAATACAAAGGAGTTGACTACCTAGAAATCATGGCTAAATCACTAATATAAAGCACCTACCTGCCAATATTTTCACAACTAAAATATAACAAAAACTAACACCAGTATGACATAAACGTTTTTAAATAAAATGATTATCTTTATTTATCCGTCCACAACAAAAATATACTAATTAACTACAAAATAGGACTGATAAAGAGCAATATTTTATTTTAATACTTAATTAAAAATATTAATAGGAACATCAAAAAGATGAGTCTAAAAATATACAAAATCAGCTAATGAATTAAAACACACTTATACAAAATAAAACTTTGCCATTGCAGTAAAAGAAAAATACATATACATATTAAGATAAATCACACTTCTCTTGCCAAAGAAGATGTCAAGATCCCATTTGAAGAATTTCATGTGCTTTTATTTTCTTCAGAGTATGTAGCAGTTCACTTTTAAGATTTATGTGCTGGATCGGAGGAACCTGACCCGGCGTCCTCCTTAAACGAAAGAAGACAGGATTTTCCTAGCAGGAAATCGGACTGGAGAAGGAAAAGGGAGCGAGTAGGAGCATTTGTCCCTGCTCGCAGATTTGAAGGTATTCAAGCACACAAAGGAGAAGTAAAAGCAAAAGCAGGAGCACCAGTTATGTAGCTTTATTTTATGCGCACTGGGACTGTCAGATAAAATGCTAAACATTGCACCTTTTAATAATGGACTGAAATATCAACAAGTATGCTGCTGAATTGAATACATGGCTTTAAGTTTGCAATGCACATTCCATAGAAGGAACACGACCCAAAGCTACTGAATAAAAAGGTGGTTTGTTGAAGGAAAATCACGGGGTCAGTCTGAAAAGGAGAAAGCTCACCTGTGATCAAAGCTCCCAAGAGAGCTGAAACGCATAAGGTTTTAAAAGCGAACTGCTGCATACTCCGAAGAAAATAAAAGCACATGAAATTCTTCAAATGGGATGTTGACGTCTTCTTTGGCAAGAGAAGTGTGTTTTATGTTTAGATGGGTCTCTTCATGCCCATTACATTGAAGCCGCTCTGCCAGTGTCTGGGGGCCCTTCACGCAAAGATTTATGTGCTGGATACATATTAAGATATAGCATTTCCCACCCAAAAATAAATACAGTTATCATACTTACAGTTGATGAGCTGAAATCTTGATCCACGTCCATCTGCCAAAAATCCAGCTGTTAGACTTGTCAGCCTCAGGGTTGCCTTCCCCCATACATTTTGCCGGCTTACCTTCCATTTTTGCTGGATTTTGTTTTTGTTGACATTAGGACTATGTGCACTTTACCACTGCTGACCAGTGCTAAAGTGCTTGTCCTCACTCTCCTAAACATGGTTTGATTGGCATATACCTAACATACATATATAATTTACTTATAAGTCCTGTGTAGAGTAGTCTACCATATACCCACGGCCTGTAAATTAAATGCTACCAATGCACCTGCAGCACTTATTGTGTTACCCACTCAAGTAGCCCTCTAAAACATGCACCCAGCCTGTATTGCAACTTGAATGCAGTGTCACACTGTCATGTCGACTTGGCATTTAAAACTCCTTGCCAAGCCTTAAACTATGTCTTTTTTACATTTGTCACCCCTAAGGTAGGCCCTGTGTAGCCCAAAGGGCAGGGTGCTGTGTAATTAATAGGTTGGACATGCACCTTTAAGTTTTACATGTACTGGTAGTAAAAAAATCCTAAATTCATTTGTCACTACTGTGAGGCCTACACCCCCCATAGTATAACATTGGGGATTCCTTATTACATTTAATAAGCTGTAATTCCTATTTGGGAGTAGGTCGACAAGACATGTTTGGTACCTATGAAATTGTAACGATAAAACCTCTTTAATGGTATAGTCAGATTTTTCGCTACAGTTTTGAAAATGCCACTTTTAGAAAGTTGGCCTTTTCATGCCCTTAGCCCTTTGTGCCTGCAGCATGTTTTGCGTCACGTGACTAGGTGTAGCTTACAGTTAGACTTTGTGAATTCCTCCCAGACTGTCACCCAATAGAAGGATTAGGTGTGTCTCAATGGACCATCTGCTGGCAGGATGGTGTGGCGGAGCTGAGCACAGCCCCACTTACACCTGAATAGCTTGTGCTATGCCTTTACACAAAGGCCTAACAACCCTGCATTGTCACTGCAGCCAGCTTGGAGCAAGGGAAGTGGAGTCAGGAAATTCCATGCACTTCAAACAACCTTTCCGGAAACTTCTCCCACCTTCCAGAAGAAGGGCACCAGGGTATAAAAATAGGGCCTTCTGACCCACTCTTCAGTTCACTACTGGACCTGCGGAAGGACGCTCAAAGGACTGCCTGCTGCTGATACCTGCTGTGTACTCTGCCAGACTGCTGCTGTACCTGGAAGGACTGATTTGCTGAATGGAGCCTGCCTTGAACCCTCAGAAGCCAGCCCTTCTGTTGACCCCTGCATCTTCACCTGCACCCAGGATTTCCAAAATTGACACCAAGGACTAGTTTGCTGACCTCCTGTACAGAGCCACAGGGACATAAAAGCTTGTGTAACTGTCTTCAGCTGCAGCCCTCTGCTTCGTCCAGCTGAAGGTTTTTGACTTCCATTTTGGTGACTAAGTCAAAACGTAGAAATTATCACCCCAGCTTCGGCCCAAGGCCATTTGACGCTCCCTCCTCAGACACCTCCTGCAGCCTTGCCCTGCTGAACTTCACCGTCTCAGACATTTTTTTCTTCAAGAATTTTTCTAAGTCCGAAGGTAAACGATGACCGGGCCCAATCCACTTATTGCATCTGTACTGTGCTCCTACGCATTCGGCCTTAACTTTCGACTTTGACCCGGTTTCGCGTAACTAGATGTCTGTGGTTGGCGCTAGATTTCACTTAAAATTTAAATATTCATAACTCTGGTTCTACTGGTTGGATTGTGGTCATTTTGGTGTCAAAGCATTTATTAAAATGTACTCTGCATTTCTAAATTGGTTTGAGATTTTTCTTGTGCTGTGTTTCCACTTTATTACTGTTTGAGTGCTGCATAACAATTTTACACATTGCCTCTAAGTTAAGCCTGACTGTTTTTTGTGCCATGCTACCCAGGGTTAAGCACAGGTTAATTTTAGTGACTTTTTGGAGGTTCAGCCTGCAAGGGATTGTGGCTGTTGCTTGACCAGGGCTCACACACCAGTCAACCAATGACCGAATTTCTCACACTAATCCACAAAGTCAAAATAAAAACTAAGAAAACCCCAAAGAATGGAAAAATAAAATGTCTATGCAAATCCACCAAAGTAAGCCACAGTAACTGGAAATCATTAAAAAAATAATGTTGGTATAAATTAAATCAAATGAATTTCCGTTTTGTAAAAAAACACATTAAAAATAGCTGCAAACATTGCCCTCTGACTTTAGAACCTGTAAAAAAAAAACAGAACATGCCCACCCTCACAATACATACATCCCGTATACAATACAAACATACCAATTCGACTCTGCAAATATAGTCCAAACATAACTGTATGTATTTATGTATGTATATATATATATATATATATATATATATATATATATATATATATATGTGTATATATATATATATATAAACATCAGGGTTGCGGTTAACTGTGGAAGAATTCCAAAATATTGAGTGTATAAAAATTGTGTATATGATATACTAAAATATTATGAATTAGATGTCCCAGATGAAATAATGCTGAGTTAGAAGTTATGAATTATCATGACATGTTATTTGGAATTTTGGGGATTCCACCCGCAAAATAGTGGTGTTCCAAAAATTAAGGGATTTGATTGAGGACAATAATATTGAAATGAAGGAAACGCGAAGAAGAATACCATTGTAAGATGGTTGAAAGATGTGGATTGTTCTTTTCTGCCTTAATGAATTGCTAAAATTATGCAGAATTTGATTTGATCTACAATTGAACTTGAAAATTGTGCTAATTTTAATACTGTCTTCATTTATGTCAAATGGTTAATGAAATAGGACCAGTAATTATACTGGCGTTTCAGGTAAATCTCCACTACAAGATGGCGTAATGTTAGCACTGCACTAGCTCTACTTAGAACGGCTGTACTGTCAATGAATAAAAGAGGCACGCAATGCGACGGTCGCCGACACTGACGAAGGCGATCCGCCGAAACGCGTTTGTTGTTGTAACAAGCGGTATGAATAAAATCCAGACGAGGATTTAACCCCCCGAGAGTGCTGGTTTTATTGGATGAGTAGTGGGAATATAGATATATATATATATATATATATATATATATATATATATATATATATATATATTTCGCTCCAATGTCCACCTGGGCGCTCGCAGCACTCTTGCGACGGGTGCAGCAAATGGAGAGTGGGTCCATTTAAAATAAAGCTCCTGTCTTCAAAGAAAAGAAAGAAAACGCTGCACTCACGGGGTAAGTTCCACTCTTTAATCAGCGAGGACGCATTTCGGCGTTCTGCCTTCTTCTGCTCGCTTTGAATCAAACAGTAAACAGCAAATGCATGATTGTGCTTTTAAACTAGTAGATAGATTCCCATTGGGCGCAGCAGATAAAAGGAGGGAAGGGATAGGTCTATCCTGTACCAATCACATTCTCCCTCCGTTGTTATTACGGAAACCTCTTGTGAAATGCTCCGGGAGTGAGAGTGTCAATACTCAAACAGTCTAGATGGCAAATACCGCTATCCCAGATTGTACCACGGCATGGGCACTCCCAAAGCAAAACAGTCCATTCCTCCGTTTACTGCCGCCCGATCAGTTCAAAGTACCTCATGCTGCTGCCAAGATGATTGTCTCAGGGAACCCCTCGTCAACCACAAGGTTCCGTGATATGTAGCGCAGGGGTCGGTAAATATCCGTGTCCCCACCAGCCTGTATGGCTGGCGACTGCATCGACGCTGACACCACGATTACCTTCGTGGCGGTGCAAGGCGCCTTACAATACTTCGCTCCAATGTCCACCTGGGCGCTCGCAGCACTCTTGCGACGGGTGCAGCAAATGGAGGTGGGTCCATTTAAAATAAAGCTCCTGTCTTCAAAAGAAAACGCTGCACTCACGGGGTAAGTTCCACTCTTTAATCAGCGAGGACGGGTTTCGGCGTTCTGCCTTCTTCTGCTCGCTTTGAATCAAACAGTAAACAGCAAATGCATGATTGTGCTTTTAAACTAGTAGATAGATTCCCATTGGGCGCAGCAGATAAAAGGAGGGAAGGGATAGGTCTATCCTGTACCAATCACATTCTCCCTCCGTTGTTATTACGGGAAACCTCTTGTGAAATGCTCCGGGAGTGAGAGTGTCAATACTCAAACAGTCTAGATGGCAAATACCGCTATCCCAGATTGTACCACGGCATGGGCACTCCCAAAGCAAAACAGTCCATTCCTCCATTTACTGCCGCCCGATCAGTTCAAAGTACCTCATGCTGCTGCCAAGATGATTGTCTCAGGGAACCCCTCGTCAACCACAAGGTTCCGTGATATGTAGCGCAGGGGTCGGTAAATATCCGTGTCCCCACCAGCCTGTATGGCTGGCGACTGCATCGACGCTGACACCACGATTACCTTCAGCAAATGGAGGTGGGTCCATTTAAAATTACCGACCCCTGCGCTACATATCACGGAACCTTGTGGTTGACGAGGGGTTCCCTGAGACAATCATCTTGGCAGCAGCATGAGGTACTTTGAACTGATCGGGCGGCAGTAAACGGAGGAATGGACTGTTTTGCTTTGGGAGTGCCCATGCCGTGGTACAATCTGGGATAGCGGTATTTGCCATCTAGACTGTTTGAGTATTGACACTCTCACTCCCGGAGCATTTCACAAGAGGTTTCCGTAATAACAACGGAGGAGAATGTGATTGGTACAGGATAGACCTATCCCTTCCCTCCTTTTATCTGCTGCGCCCAATGGGAATCTATCTACTAGTTTAAAAGCACAATCATGCATTTGCTGTTTACTGTTTGATTCAAAGCGAGCAGAAGAAGGCAGAACGCCGAAACGCGTCCTCGCTGATTAAAGAGTGGAACTTACCCCGTGAGTGCAGCGTTTTCTTTTGAAGACAGGAGCTTTATTTTAAATGGACCCACCTCCATTTGCTGCACCCGTCGCAAGAGTGCTGCGAGCGCCCAGGTGGACATTGGAGCGAAGTATTGTAAGGCGCCTTGCACCGCCACGAAGGTAATCGTGGTGTCAGCGTCGATGCAGTCGCCAGCCATACAGGCTGGTGGGGACACGGATATTTACCGACCCCTGCGCTACATATCACGGAACCTTGTGGTTGACGAGGGCTCCCTGAGACAATCATCTTGGCAGCAGCATGAGGTACTTTGAACTGATCGGGCGGCAGTAAACGGAGGAATAGACTGTTTTGCTTTGGGAGTGCCCATGCCGTGGTACAATCTGGGATAGCGTATTTGCCATCTAGACTGTTTGAGTATTGACACTCTCACTCCCGGAGCATTTCACAAGAGGTTTCCCGTAATAACAACGGAGGGAGAATGTGATTGGTACAGGATAGACCTATCCCTTCCCTCCTTTTATCTGCTGCGCCCAATGGGAATCTATCTACTAGTTTAAAAGCACAATCATGCATTTGCTGTTTACTGTTTGATTCAAAGCGAGCAGAAGAAGGCAGAACGCCTGAAACGCGTCCTCGCTGATTAAAGAGTGGAACTTACCCCGTGAGTGCAGCGTTTTCTTTGAAGACAGGAGCTTTATTTTAAATGGACCCACCTCCATTTGCTGCACCCGTCGCAAGAGTGCTGCGAGCGCCCAGGTGGACATTGGAGCGAAGTATTGTAAGGCGCCTTGCACCGCCACGAAGGTAATCGTGGTGTCAGCGTCGATGCAGTCGCCAGCCATACAGGCTGGTGGGGACACGGATATTTACCGACCCCTGCGCTACATATCACGGAACCTTGTGGTTGACGAGGGTTCCCTGAGACAATCATCTTGGCAGCAGCATGAGGTACTTTGAACTGATCGGGCGGCAGTAAACGGAGGAATGGACTGTTTTGCTTTGGGAGTGCCCATGCCGTGGTACAATCTGGGATAGCGGTATTTGCCATCTAGACTGTTTGAGTATTGACACTCTCACTCCCGGAGCATTTCACAAGAGGTTTCCCGTAATAACAACGGAGGGAGAATGTGATTGGTACAGGATAGACCTATCCCTTCCCTCCTTTTATCTGCTGCGCCCAATGGGAATCTATCTACTAGTTTAAAAGCACAATCATGCATTTGCTGTTTACTGTTTGATTCAAAGCGAGCAGAAGAAGGCAGAACGCCGAAACGCGTCCTCGCTGATTAAAGAGTGGAACTTACCCCGTGAGTGCAGCGTTTTCTTTTGAAGACAGGAGCTTTAATTTTAAATGGACCCACCTCCATTTGCTGCACCCGTCGCAAGAGTGCTGCGAGCGCCCAGGTGGACATTGGAGCGAAGTATTGTAAGGCGCCTTGCACCGCCACGAAGGTAATCGTGGTATCAGCGTCGATGCAGTCGCCAGCCATACAGGCTGGTGGGGACACGGATATTTACCGACCCCTGCGCTACATATCACGGAACCTTGTGGTTGACGAGGGGTTCCCTGAGACAATCATCTTGGCAACAGCATGAGGTACTTTGAACTGATCGGGCGGCAGTAAACGGAGGAATGGACTGTTTTGCTTTGGGAGTGCCCATGCCGTGGTACAATCTGGGATAGCGGTATTTGCCATCTAGACTGTTTGAGTATTGACACTCTCACTCCCGGAGCATTTCACAAGAGGTTTCCGTAATAACAACGGAGGGAGAATGTGATTGGTACAGGATAGACCTATCCCTTCCCTCCTTTTATCTGCTGCGCCCAATGGGAATCTATCTACTAGTTTAAAAGCACAATCATGCATTTGCTGTTTACTGTTTGATTCAAAGCGAGCAGAAGAAGGCAGAACGCCGAAACGCGTCCTCGCTGATTAAAGAGTGGAACTTACCCCGTGAGTGCAGCGTTTTCTTTTGAAGACAGGAGCTTTATATATATATATATATATATATATACACATATATACACATATATTAAAGAAACCCATGGCAGAGCAGGTGGATCTAAACAACTTCCGCCCAATCACTAATATTCCGAACCTGGCAAAGCTCCTGAAGAAGTGCGTTCACATCCAACTAGGCAACCACATAGAACAATTCCAACTGTTAGACCAATTCCAATCTGGCTTCCGACAAGAACATAGCACCGAATTGGCTCTATCGCACATAGTAGATGATGTGCTAAAAATGCTGGATCAAAATGAATCCTGTCTGCTAATTCTCCTTAACCTATCATCAGCTTTTTACATGGTAAAACATGACAGACTCCTAGAATTACTGGAAAGTAGGATGGGGCTATCTGGGTCTGCCCTGAATTGGTTCTTGGTTCACCTCTTTCCTCCACAACAGATCACAATGAATCAAGGCTATTCAGTCCCTTTCTAATTCTTCACCTCTCATAGTATGACTCCCTCAGGGTTCAATGCTCTCATCCACCCTCTTTAATCTGTTAATGGAGCCACTAAGTGAAATTCTAAACCTATCCAACATTCACAATCACATGTATGCCGACGACACCCAAATCTTCTTGAAAATCTCTTCCCCTGAAGATATATGGTCTCTTAACACAACTCTTCAAAAGCCCGAACCGCTAGACGGAATTACACCTAATTTGGGCCGAAAGGTAGTGATTGCATCAGTGATATCATTTGAGATGTCATCAGTGATGTCATCAGTAATGTCACTGACCATGTCATGAGAGATGTAATATGTAAGGTCATAAGCAGTCCATTGCGGGGGCATAATTCATAGTTAGCTAAGGTAACTATAACTGCTGAATTTCACTGGCTTTTGTATGAGGGAAATCTAAGTCTAACTATAATGTCCCTGTAACCTTTGTTTTTTCAGTGAATTCTAAGGTCTTTTCTATTCTATTTCCTAACCATTGGTTTTTTCAGTTAATTTCTAGGGTTTTTTTACATTATATTTCCTAACAATAATGGCTCTGTAACCTGTGATTTTTTAGGGGATTTCTAAGGTTTTTTAAAATGTTGTTTGCTAACTGTAACCTCTGACCTTTGAGAGTAGGTGTGTGAGTTCCTATATAGGTCAATTACTGTGTGTGTGTTTGTGGCTGTATTGCTCTGTGAGTGAGTGTGTGAGAAGTAGTATAAGTCCATAAGTGGGTGTTTGACTGGTTTTGCGGGTGTGTGAATGGGTGTATGAATTGTACATGGAACAGTCAGTGGATGTTAGTGGGTGTATGGATCTGTGAGTGGATGTGAGAGTGGAAGAATGCGTGTGTGAGTGGGTGTGTAAGTGTCTGTGTGGGAGTGTCAATAGCTGTGTGAGTGACTGTGCCAGAACAGAACCTCACCTGCCCCTTTATCCTTCAAGAGATCACAGGTTTCAACAAAATGTTTACCTAATTGGAGTACTTTCTTCTGATTAATCACAAAGAACTATCACATTGGTTAAATAGCCAGTGCGTTTTCTACATTACATATGCATAATGGAGCACAAGAAAATGTCTCCAGTGACCTTGTATGTGTTTCAGTAATGTAGTTGTTCCTTGTGCATCTTTATCCATAAATCTGTGATAATATGAATTCTCCTATAGAGAAGACAACAAGACTACAAAGAGGTAAATCTCCACCAAACACAAATACTTTTTCTTAACTATATGAAGTAAGTGCTTCTTTGTTTGTTTAAGATGTCCTCATATACCACAGCATCAAGAACGTGCATCACCAGCACCCTATTGGTATTACTATTCACCTGCCGTCTTGTGAGGCCACCCATCTCCTCTCTATTATCAACCTCCCCCATGCCACCCCCACGTGCATGCCTCTCTCAGGTCACTTGCAGACCTGCACTATTGTGAAGACATAGGGTATTATGGAGGGGGCATGAGGAAGGTCTCCGATCTCAACAGGGTATGGGGCATGGGGTGCACTTGGTCTACACCATTTCTTATCCTACCTCTCCCAGAACAGCCTCCCAGAGGAAGGAACAGGGTCAATAAATTGAGGTGACCCTGTAATGAACTGGCAGATATGTCATCCCTGTATGGCATCTCTGGTCCACCTAACATGGGTACCTACTGTCTGTCCTCCACTGAGCATCTCAGATCAGAAGGGTACCTGTGGTGTAAACAAATATCAGAGAAATTGGAACATCTGCCGCTAAAGTTTACATTTTCTATTAATATTAATGGCTCTTAAATTTGTGGCCTCCTCTTCTGATTGACAGAGGTTAGAAGATGCACCTAGATTGCTGGGGTGATGGCCCCTCTCCCTTGGGCTCCATTCTGCAGTCGTACCTCCTGGCACGTATCCTAGTGGGAAATGGGGTCCCCAGGCACAAGTGAGGTTAAATTAAATGGGGCTAGTGACCCCAAGTCCAGGTAGTGTATTGTCCTGCACAGTGGGATAGCAGAGGAGCTTTTAGTGCAGGGGTGATGGCCCTGCCCCTTGTGTACCTTCTGCAGTCTCGCCTCCTGGTGTGTATCCTGGTAAAAAATGGGGTCCCCAGGCGAGGTCAAAAGGGGCTAGTGACCCCAAGTCCAGGTAGTGTATTGTCCCAGACAGCCGGATAGTTGAGGGGCTTTTAGCGCTGGGGTAATGGCCCCACCCACTTGGGCTCTGTTTTGCAGTCACGCCTACTTGTGCGTATCCTGGTTGGTAATGGGTTCTCCAAGCCCAGATGAGGTCAAAGGGGTCTAGCGACCCCAAGCCCAAGTAGTATATTGACTCACACGGCAGAATAGCAGAGGCGTTTTTAGTGCTGGGATGATGGCCAGCCCCCTTGGGCTCCGTTCTGCAGTTGTGCCTCCTGGTGCATATCCTGGTGGAAAATGAGGTCCCCATGTGCAGGTGAGGTCAAAAGGGGCTAGTGACCCCAAGTCCATGTGGTATATGGGCCCACACGACGGGATAGCAGAGGCGCAGTTAGTGCTGGGTTGATGGCCCTGCTCCCATGGGCTCAGTTCTGCAGTTGCGCCTCCCGATGCATATCCTGGTGGAAAATGGAATCCACAAACACAGGTAAGTTAAAAAGGGGCTAGTGACCCCAAATCCAGGTAGTGAATTGTTTTGCACAGCAAGATAGAAGAGGCGCTTTTACTGCTGGGGTGATGGCCCTGCCCCCTTGGGCTCCATTTCGGAAGAAGCTTCAAATTGACTTGTGAGAATTGGCAGGCTCTTAATGTAACCTTCTTTTAAAAATTGTACACATAATAGGTGGTCAGGTTATCATCTGAAGGTGCAGGTAACTCCCCATACCTGGGATCTGGCCCACCCGGGGCTCATGTTATTGTCATGTCATGTTATTTTCACCGGATTAGCGGATCTTTTAAAAAAAATGCTTTTTTGCCCTGGTGAGGTCCCTTTGGGGCCCCACAACCAGAGCTAGGGAGTCAGGGTATTCCCACCCTGCACCCTTTTAAAAAAAAAAGTTTTTTTCTGGGACTTGGCTGAAGACGAGTCCCAAGTTGGCTGCCAACACTTCCTGCTTGAAGTGTTGGCAGCCAATCAGATCTCAGCACGATATCGGTAGTGTTTAAGGAGCCTTTGCATTCCAGAAATACATATTAGTTTTTAAAATTTCTCCCAAACTACTGAATTGATTTATACCAAAAAGCAAAAAGGGTTCTTTCTGGACCAAATGTTACCTTTCTGCAACATTTGGTGTAATTCTGCCCAGCCGTTCGGGCTGTAGTCATGTCTGAAACCTCTATGGAAGCTAACATTGGAAAAAAAAAATTGTTACGCCCCTTTTTCTCAGCCCTCGATTGACGGATCGCCCTGAAACTTTCAATGCGCAACATGAATCACAGACACACTTTTTTTGAAAAATTTCGTGAAGCTTCGTCCAACGATGCCAAAGATATAGGCAAGCAACATGGTCCTAGCTATAACTACCTATTGGCGACCACCAGTAGATAATATATACGATAATTTAGTTGGCTATCAAGAGAGAAGAAAAGGAACCATGGCGAAAACATGCCTCCTGGAGTGGTCAAAGTCTTAGGTGCCAGAATTGCACCTCTTAGAATGCTTTATTATGGAACTGGCACGTCAGACACCGATGCAAATACCAACTTCAGGAGCCCCCCCACACCTGACAAACAGTGAGTGGGAATTGGATCTCGTTGGTGGTGCAAAATGCTACATTCAGTCTCTTATTGGCTCAGGGAACTTGTCAATTGAGTTAACTAACTAAAAGATCTTAAATGCACCTTTGGCTGGAACAGCTCTCACTGATAATTTATAGATGTTAGGAGACTAAACATACTCTGTGAGCATATTTACTGAATTCCATCCCTGACTGACGGGGTGGGGTGAGATGCAGGCCTATACCTGAAACTGATATGGAGAAGGTGACAATTGCTGAATGTAGGAAACTGGCTCTCTATATAGTGCACTAAAAAGAAGAACACTGTGTAGAAAGTACAGTTGGTTCTCAATTGGCTTACAGAGGCTAAAGTAGATAATACTAACGCTCTCTTTTGTGGTAGTGTGGGTGAGCACTTAGGCTTATCAGAGGGTAGTGCTAAGCATTTGTTGTACTCACAGAGGCCATAAATGAGGCACACACTCAAGAATAAATCCAAGACCAATTTGGAAAAATAACACTTCTTTTTATATATGTTTTAATACAAGAACTCTGTTCAAAGTTAAGTACTTTTTTCAATATCAATTTTTACTGTTAAGTAAATACTTTACAGTCATGCGCATTTACGCACAAAGCAGTCCTATGGAAGGAAAAGTCATAAATTCAATAGGTCTAAGTACAGTTGATTTCTGTGGTTCACCTTCTGGATTTAGAGTTATAGTGGGCCAAGATCCAAAGTACTACCAGCAGTCCTTCGGGAATTGCCCGGGTTTCACTGGGAGCAGGGTGATGGGGAGGTTGTAGCTGGGCATGCTGCGTTGAAGGGGGATCACCTGGAAACAGGCTGCACAGGGGAACTTGGGGACAAGTCAGAGAGCTCCCAAATGGGGTCTTGGGTTGCAAGGGGTCTTGGAGCAAGGATTCACAGTCGGTTCTTTAGTACCTGGGCCAGGCGGCTCGGGTGCAGAGTGGATAGGGTGGCTGGGCTGGTGCGCAAAGGAGCTCTTCGCAGTTAGAGACCAACAGCTGGCAGGGGCAAAATCAGGTCAGCTGGGCCACTCACGAAGTGGGTCTCAGTAATGCTGACTTCCCTCAATGGCTGCTCGAACATGGTACAGTGAGAATCCGAACTGGACACTCACTGTTGGTGTTTGTTGCAGGGCATCCAGTACCCCAGGGTTGGTGCTGCATGACCACGGTTGGTCCTGATGTCTTCACACTCGATGGGGAGACACATATGACCTTCCGGAGCATGAGTACCTTCTCCTGGTGGTCTGCAGCATCGGTCGGCCGGGGAGCTGCAAGGCTGTGGACTTGACTCTGCTTGTCGGTGCCTGAGGGCTGCAAAGGAGTAGCTCCTCTGCTCCAAGGGAGACTGTAGGCAATGTGCTGGCAGGCTACCCAAGGCTTTGGAAGATCTCTTGCTTGCAGGATGAGTCACTCTGTCGCAATTGTCAAAAAAGTTGCGAGCAGGCAGGGTTTCGCACCAAAAGTTCTCAGCTCTTCTGCAGTTCTCACAAGGCAGTGACTCCTCTTCATCCTTCTTCTCTTGATCCATTGAATCTTAGTTCTTTGGTTTAATGATGCCACCTAAATACTCATTTTAGGGGCATTAAAGGGGAGTGACTGATAGTACCCAATGAGCTACCTACCTTTATGTTGTCTTCACCCTCTATGTGCTAAATTCCTGTAGGAAGTGGGCATAACCCTGACCCTAGAATACTTATCCCACCCAAATCAAGATGGGAGAATCTGAAAAGTGGGGTCCACATCAGCTGGTCCTCCTTAGGGTTGCCGGCTGAAGGTGGGCCCACCTTCTCATCTTGCTAATTTTCCTGCCTGTCTTGCCGTCAAAAGGTGGGGTCAGAACAAGGGGATTGGCATCTCCACTATCTGGAGAGGCCTGGGTCGTGTAGCTAAGGTGGCAAGGCCTTTGAAGCTTCCCGCCCTGGAAAGGCTCATCCTGCAGGAAGGAGGTATAAACACCTCCGCCCAGAGCAGGCTTTGTTCCTGACCTCTGAGAGCAAAGGCTCTCACCTCAGAGAGTCAGAAACTTGTCTATTGTGGCTGGTTCGCTGAGACTAGTCAGTGAACACACTAGTAGCCAGTAGGTTTTCAGGGGGCATCTCTAAGGTGCCGTCTGTGTGCATTTCTTAATAAATCTAACACTGGCATCAGTGTGGGTTTATATGTGAAAATAAATCCCTAGGCAGTCATATAGTCAAATTTAGTCAAAGACTCATGTCGAAACCAGGCATGATGCAATTAACTCAGTGTCAACTACAAACATAACTTTCATAAAAAATTTCTATTTATTATTGATCTCATTTAAAAAAAAACACACAGACAATACTAGACATACATGTGTATATAACTCATCAGTACAATGATTCAATCATTACAATTTGAAAACAAACAACATAAATACAATGAAATGTGTTACAAAAAATCCAAAATTGGGTACGATAGAAAATTGTAACACATTTCATTGTATTTATGTTGTTTGTTTTCAAATTGTAATGATTGAATCATTGTACTGAATCATGCCTGGTTTCGACATGAGTCTTTGACTAAATTTGACTATATGACTGCCTAGGGATTTATTTTCACATATATTATTGCCCTGCCCTAGGGTTCTTTCTTCCTTGCAGGGGGTCCTTGTTACTTACATTAATCAGTGTGGGTTTATTAAGACGATGTGTTTGGTACCAAACATCTGGTGGTACAGTGAAGCCATCATGTAGCTGGGGAACTAGCAATCACGAGTGTCCAGCCCATGTACTCGGTATGGCTTCCCTGTGCACTTGTGGTATCTAAGGGTGAACATAGACATCACAGGGACACATCCACATGCACAGATATGCCCACACGTGGGTATAGTGCACCATTAGGGCTGTTAGGCCTGCTGTAGAGGTGACTTACCTATACCACATGCAGTGCTGGGTAGTCATGACACACAGGGATGTGTGTCATGTTGACTCTTCATTTTTCTGTGCACTGGCAGTTTGCATGAGCTTGGTGAGGGGCCCTTTAGGGTGGCACAATTTGTGCTGCAGCCCTTAGGAGCCCTCTGTAGTTCCAATGCCCTAGGTACCAGGGGTACCGTTTACTAGGGACTTACAGGGAGCCTAAAGTGGTGCCAACTGAGGAACAATGGTACAGTTTAGGGAAAGAACACTGGTACTGTGGACCTCGTTAGCAGGAAACCAATACATTTTCAGTTGCATCAGATACCAGGCAAAAATTGGGGGTAACCATGTCAAAAAGGGAAAGGAGGATGAGACTATCCTTTCCCAAGATAGTTTTCATTGTCTAAGTGGAAGAACCTGGAAAGACCATCTGCATTGGCATGGTCATTCCCAGGTCGGTGTTCCACTGTTAAGTCTATTCCTCGTAGGGAGATGGACCACCTCAAAAGTTTTTGGTTTTCACCTTTCATCTGCATAAGCCATCTAAGAGGTGCGTGGTTGGTTTGGAAAAGGAAGTGTGTACCAAACAGGTATGGCCTCAACTTCTTCAGGGACCAAACCACAGCAAAAGATTCCCTCTCAATGGCACTCCAACGCTGTTCCCTGGGGAGTAACCTCCTGCTATTATAAGCAACAGGCTGGTCATGGCCATCATCATTGGTTTGGGAAATGACCACTCCTATCCCTTGCTCAGAGGCATCAGTCTGCACAATCAACTGTCTATAGTAATCTGGAGCTTGGAGAATGTTTGCTGAGGACATTGCTTCTTTCAGGGTGTCAAAAGCCGTTTGGCAACTAACTGTACAGTTTACCTCTCTAGGCATCTTCTTGGAGATAGGTTCTGTGAGGGGTGCTACAATGGTACCATACCCTTTTCACAAACCTCCTGTAATACCCAGTCAGGCCAAGGAATGCCCTGACCTGGGTCTGAGTGGTTGGAGCTTCCCAGTCCCAAATTGTCTGTATCTTGGGCTGCAAAGGTTGAAATTTGCATTCACCAACAAGGTGGCCCAAGTATATGACTGTGCCCTGCCCTATCTGGCATTTCGATGCCTTGATAGTGAGGACTGCAGACTGCAGAGCCTTCAAAACCTTGCCAAGGTGTATTAGGTGATCTTGCCAGGTGGAGCTATAGACAGCAATATCATCTAGATATGCTGCACTAAAAACTTCCAATCCAGCCAGGACTTGGTTCACCAACCTTTGGAAGGTGGCAGGGGTCTTCTTTAAACCAAAAGGCATGACAGTAAACTGATAATGCCCATCTGGGGTCGAGAATGCTGTCTTTTCTTTAGCTCCTTGGGTTAGGCCAATCTGCCAGTACCATGACGTTAACTCAAATGTGCTGAGAAACGTAGCTGCTCTAAGTTTGACTATCAACTCATCAGCTTTGGCTATGGGGTGTGCATCTGTCTTTGTGACAGCACTGAGACCTCTGTAGTCCACAAAAAACCTAATTTCTGCTTTTGCACCCTTGATGTGAGGCTTGGGGACTAAAATCACTGGGCTAGTCAAGGGGCCGTCAGAGGGTTCAATAACCCCTAAGACCCGCATCTTTCTTACATCAGCTTTGATGCTCTCCTTAACATGGGCAGACTGTCAATAGATCTTGTTGTTGACAGGCATGCTGTATCCAGTATCCATATCGGTACACCAGTGTGTCTGTCCAGGGGGTTTAAGAAGAAGAGCCAAGCATACTGCTCTAGGACGTGTCTGCAGTCAGCTTGCTGGTAGGCAGAGAGGGTGTCTAATTAGACGGCTCCATCCACTGACCCATCTTTGGGGCTGCTGGACAGGAAGTCAGGGAGAGGTTCACTCTCTAATTCCTGATCCTCATCAGTGACCATCAGCATAGTAAATTCAGCTAGGTCATGAAAAACTTTCAGGCGATTAACATTTATGCCCCTTTTGGGGTTCCTGCTAGTGCCATGGTCCACCATATAGGTGACCTCCCCTTTCCCTTCCAGGATAGGGTAGGGCCCACTTCACTTGTCCTGGAGGGCCCTAGGTGCCACAGGCTCCAATACCCATACCTTCTGCTCTGGTTGGAACTAGGGGTGGGCGTAGTTCGCGAAGTAGCGCTACGCGAAGCTACGCGGAGTGCACTTCGCACAACGCGAGCTACGCGTAGCACTACGCGAACTGCGTAGTGCGCTGTTCGCGATGATTGCACAGTGCCGGATGCTTGTCCGCACTGTGCAATCATTGAAAACGGCATCTTGCACAGTGCGAGCTGTCTTTTACTGCCGCTCGAGTAGATTTTTACTCGAGCGGCAGCTTTCTCAACGCGGACTGGTAGTTTCTCATCGTGAGCGGTCGCGAGCATACGCGACCACTCGCAATGAGAAACCTGACCTCCCGCGTTGAGAATCTCGCCGGGAGGTTTATTTTCCACGCTCGCGATCGGCAACTTGATGTTGCTGATCGCGAACGAGAAAAAGTCTCGCCGGGATGTCATTTGCTTGCTCGCGGTCGCCAACTTGACGTTGAGGACCGCGAGCAAGCAAAATGATCGCTGCACTACGCTACACGTGTTTGCACTGTGCTACGTGCAATTCGCGTAGTGCGAAGTAGCGCAAACTTCGCAAACTACGCGAGCGTAGCGTAGTGCTTTGCCCAGGGTTAGTTGGAACTCCACCATGGCAGCCTTTTGGTCATACCAATGTTTTTGAAGTTTTTAGGCTGGCCTCTAGGCTTGTGGTTGGTTTACCCATCCACTCTGCCATTTTGGAACTTAGGCCTAGCACATAGTCCACAACATCCTGTTTAGGCTCTTTGAGAGGTTTCACCCAGCCTCCCTTAACCAGACAAAGTGGGAGGTCCCCTTCCAGGATGGCCAAACAGAAACTCCCGTCTGTGGCACTTTCTGTAAGCGAAAATCAGGCATGGCAAAATGACATCCCGTATCCTTCTGAGTTTTTCAGGGAGTCCCATGATCATGCCTTTGATGGTCTTGTTGAATCTCTCAACAAGTCCATTGGTTTTTGGGTGATATGGGGTAGTCAACTTATCACTCCACATTCAAACCACATGTGTTTCAGGTAGCCAGACATGAAGTTTGTACCTCTGTCTGACACCACCTCCTTTGGGAAACCCACTCTGGTAAAGATACAAATGAGGACCCTAGCCACAGCAGGAGCACTGATAATCCTAAGGGAATTGCTTCAGGGTACCTGGTAGCATGATCCACTGCTACCAGCATAAATATGTTCCCTGATGCAGTTAGAGGGTTAAGGAGACTGACAATGTCAATCCCTACCCTTTCAAAGTGTACCGCAACCAATGGAAGTGGAATTAAGAGGGCCTTTGGGTGGCCAGCTGATTTGCCACAGGCTTGGCAAGTGGCACAGGAGTTGCAAAACTCTGTCACCTTCTGAGACATGTTTGGCCAGTAGAATTGGCCGACTAGCCTACTCCAGGGCTGGCTTTTGCCAAGATGCCCAGCTAGGGGATGTCATGTGCCAATATGAGAAGAAACTCTTTGAGCTGCTAACGCACTACAACTCTAATGGTGGCACCAGGTTTGGGGTCTGTGGCCTCAGTGTACAGGAACTCTTCTTCCAAATAGGTCCTATGGTAGCCACTGACATCTCGCTTTTCCTGTGCAGCAACTTGCTGTCTCAGGCTTCAAGAGTAGGACAGGTCCTCTGCCCTTGGCACAGCTCTTCTCTAGATGGTCCCCCTGGGCCTAGGAGCTCTGCCGTGTAAGGCCCAAGCTCCTGGGGCTCAGTTCTCTCTGGGGCTGACATGTCTTCTTCCTGAGGAGAGGTGCCCTGATATGGTTGATGTTCAGAAGCTGGCTTCCCAGACTTCTTACTTTTTCTCTTGGAGGGTTGGTCCATATTTTCAGGCTCCAGCACCTCTTTTTCACCCTGGGACTTGCACTGTGCTTGGGTTTTTATGCCCACCCATTCAGGAATTCCCAGCATGGCTTCATGGGACCTAAGCTCGACCTTAGCCCAAGCTGAGGATTCCATATCATTCCCTAGAAGACAATCAACTGGAATTGCAGAAGAGACCACTACCTGTTTCAGGTCAGTAACCCCTCCCCATTCTAAGGACACCATAGCCATGGGTGAACCTTCTTAACATTATCAACATTGGTGACTGGATAGGTCTGTCCAGCCAGATACTGTCCTGGAGATACCAGTTTTTCAGTCATTGTGGCGACACTTGCACCTGTATCTCTCAGTGCTTCTACTCTGATATCATTAATTAAGGGCTGCTGTTTGTATTTTTCCATGTCAGTGGGACAAACAGCTAAGGTGGCAAGATCCACCCCACCTTCAGAGACTATTGTAGATTCTGTGTGTACTCTGATTTGCTCAGGGCACATTAAGGATCCCATCTGGAAATTTGTCAAACCAGTGCTAGCTGGAGGGTTAGTAGGGGGACTCTTTTTGAGACAGGCAGAATCTCCAGTTCGATGTCCAGTCTGTTTACAGTTGTGACAACACACCTTTTTGGGATCCCAATTCTTACCTTGGTACCCAGTTTTTGGTTGTGGAGAGTTTTGGGACTCATCCTCCTGAGCAGGTTTTTAGGGGCCTCTAGAAGTCTCTTCACTTTTATCCCTAGGATATTGACCCTCTTTCCTCTGGGGAGGTTTTGCAACCCCTTTCTTTTGGTCACCCTCACCAGTGGTAGTTTTGGTCACCTTAGTTTTGTCCCAGTAGTCTGCCTTATTTCCCAATACTTGGGAAGATGTAGGACCTAGGTCCACCAAGTATTGATGCAACTTTTCAGAAACACAGTTACTCAAGAGATGTTCTTTCACTATCAAATTATACAGTCCATCATTATCTTGCACCTGGCTTCCTTTTAACCAACTGCCTAGCGTCTTTACTGAAAAATCTACAAAATCAACCCAGGACTGACTTGAGGTTTTCGGAGTCCCCCTGAACTTAATTCTATACTCTTCAGTGGCGAATCCAAAGCCCTCAATCAGTGTACCCTTCTTGTGGTCATAGGATTCAGCCTCTGCCTTGTTCAGTGTCAGGAGTCTATCCCTGCACTTACCAGAGAACAGTTCCCCAGTAGAGGAGTAGAGAGCCCCAATATTTCTGGCTAAGCCTCCTCATCCTACAAACTCTCTCAAAAGCTGTAAACCATTTGGGGATGTCATCACCCTTGATATATTTTGGGACAATCCCTTTAGGGATTTTAGGGCCAAATGTTTCCTCTCTGTACCTAGGTATTATGTTGCTGCCACCATTCATGGATGCTAAACCCAATTCAGCCCTTTCTCTTTCTATGGCCAGTATCCTTTCCTCCAGGGCTATTCTGAGGGCCAATCTTTCAAGAAGAACCTCCTCCTCAGTGAGTTCCTCACCGTACCTTGAGCGACCTAAGCCCTCCTCACTACTGGCAGGTGCCCTTGGCACATTGGGAATGTTGCCGGGTACAGGGACCACAGCCTCCCTTTCAGGTTGAGGGGGATCTTATCCCTCCTCATTGTCACTTTCCTCACCCTGATATTCAGGGTTGGGCCTCATCCAAGGGATGAGCCTGCTTATACTCTGCCAACAGCTTCTCAAGCATTGCAATGGTAGGGTGCGAGCTGGTTTTAATCTTGCTCCCCTTGCAGAGGGCCCCTAACTGTGAGTATGCAAACTGCTGAATGTGGGTAAGGGCAAGCTCCTTAAACACTTCCCCAGTGGTACTCATTATTCTACTAAAGTTGGGACCTTTTTTGGAACTAGAAACAATTCTAATAAAAGCGTTTCAGTCCTAAGTACAATAAGATTTTAAATTCTAAACAGTTTTCAAACTCAGGGCCTTAACCAATACCCTAATAATTGATTTTAGAAATTTTAAAAAATTGAGCAATTGGAAAAATGCAATTTTAGCTAAAGGTAATTTTTGGATTTACTTGTGTGGGCACTTATTGACCCAGTGGTATCAGCAAACGCAAAGTCGTGGACCCCACCACTGATCCACCAATATAGGAAACTGGATCTCTATATAGTGCACTAAAAAAAGTACACTGTGTAGAGAGTCCAGTGGGTCCCCAACTAGCTTACAGAGGCTAAAGTTGATAATACTAACACTCTCTTTTGTGGTAATGTGGGCGAGCAGTTTGGCTTATCAGAGGGTAGTTCTAAGTATTTGATGTACTCACAGAGGCAATAAATCAAACACGGACTCAAGAATAAATCCGAGACCAATTTGGAAAAATAAAATGTCTTTTTATATATGTTTTAAAAACAAGAACTTCATTCAAAGGTAAGTACTTTCTTTGTTATCAATTTTTACAGTTAAGTAAATAATTTACAGCTGTACGCCTTTACGCACAATGCAATGCTATGGAAGCAAAAGTCATAAATGCAATAAAGGAAAGTACAGTTGATTTCAGGGGTTCACCTTCTGTGTTTAGAGTTTTAGTGGGCCAAGGTCCAAAGTACTATCATCAGTTCTTCTTGAACGGCCCGGGTTTCACCGAAAACCAGGGTGCTGGTGAGGTTGTAGCTAGGGGGACTTTGCACAGGGGGACTTTGGGACAAGTCAGAGAGCTCATAAATGGGGGCTTTGGTTACAAGGGGTCTTGGAGCAAGAGGGCACAGCTGGTTCTTCGGTACCTGGGCCAGGCGGCTTGGATGCAGAGTGGTTAGGGTGGCTAGGCTGGTGCGCAAAGGAGCTCCTCATGGTTAGGGACCAACAGCTGGTAAGGGCAAAATCAGGTCAGCTGGGCCACTCACAAAGTGGGTCTCAGTGATACTGATGTTCCTTGATGGCTGCTCGTTCGTGGTGCAGTGAGAATCCAGACTAGACTTTCACTATTGGTGTTTGGTGCAGGGCGTCTGGTACCCCGGGGATTGGTGCTGCATGGCTCTGGTTGGTCCTGGTGTCCTCACACTCAGTGGAAAGATGGATCTGACCTTCCAGAGCACGAGTACCTTCTCCTAGTAATCGACAGTGTCGGTCAGGCCGGGGAGCTACAAGGCAGTGGACTTGACTCTGCTTGTCGGTGCCTGTGGACTGCAGCTCCTCTACTGCAAGGGCGACTGTAGGCAATTTTTGAAGTGCTGGAAGGCTACCCCAGGGTTAGGTAGTTCTCCAGCTTACAGGATGATTCATTCTGTTGCTAATTGTAGAGAGAGGTGCGAGCAGGCAGAGGGTTTCACGCTAAAAATTCTCAGCTCTACTGCACTTCTCGCCAGGCAGTGACTCTTCTTTGTCCTTCTTCTCTTGATCCATTGAATCTGAGTTCTTGGGTTCAGTGGTGCCACCTAAATACTCAATTTAGGGGCATTAAAAAGGAGTGACAGGTAGTAGCCAATGGTCTACCTACATTTAGGATATCTACACCCCTCTATATGGTGACTACCTTTGGGAAGTGGGCATAACCCTGACCCTAGAATACTAATCCTGCCCAAATCAAGATGGGGGAATCTGAAAAGTGGGGTCCACATCAGCTTGTCCACCTTAGGGGTGGTGCTGGCTGAAGGTGGGTCCACCTCCTCATCTTACTAATTTTCCCACCTGACAAAAAGTGGGGTCAGGACAAGGGGATTCGCATCTCCACTATCTGGGGAGGCCCGGGTCGCATAACAAAGGTAGCAGGGCCTTTGAAGCTTCCCACCCTGAAAAGGCCCATCCTGCAAGGAAGAGGTGTAAACACCTCCGCCCAGAGCTGGCTTTGTTCCCAACCACCAAGATTGAAGGCTATCACCTCAGGGGGTCAGAAACTTGTCTAGGGGAGCTGGCTGGCCGAGACCAGTCAGTGAACATACTAGTAAACAGTAGGTTTTCAGGGGCACCCCTAAGGTGCCCTCTGGTTGCATTTATTACTAAATCTAACACTGGCATTAGTGTGGGTTTATTAAGATGATGTGTTTGGTACCAAACATCTGGTGGTACAGTGAAGCCATCATGTAGCTGGGGAACTAGCAATCACGAGTGTCCAGCCCATGTACTCGGTATGGCTTCCCTGTGCACTTGTGGTATCTAAGGGTGAACATAGACATCACAGGGACACATCCACGCACACAGATATGCCGACACATGGGTATAGTGCCCCCTTAGGGCTGTTAGGCCTGCTGTAGAGGTGACTTACCTATACCACATGCAGTGCTGGGTAGTCATGACACACAGGGATGTGTGTCATGTTGACTCTTCATTTTTCTGTGCACTAAGACACACAGGCTGCAATGGCAGTTTGCATGAGCTTGGTGAGGGGCCCTTTAGGGTGGCACAATTTGTGCTGCAGCCCTTGGGAGCCCTCTGTAGTTCCAATGCCCTAGGTACCAGGGGTACCGTTTACTAGGGACTTACAGGGAGCCTAAACTGGTGCCAACTGAGGAACAATTGTACAGTTTAGGGAAAGAACACTGGTACTGTGGACCTGGTTACCAGGAAACCAATACATTTTCAGTTGCATCAGATACCAGGCAAAAATTGGGGGTAACAATGTCAAAAAGGGAAAAGAGGATGAGACTATCCTTTCCCAAGATAGTTTTCATTGTCTAAGTGGAAGAACCTGGAAAGGCCATCTACATTGGCATGGTCATTCCCAGGTCAGTGTTCCACTGTTAAGTCTATTCCTCGTAGGGAGATGGACCACCTCAAAAGTTTTTGGTTTTCACCTTTCATCTGCATAAGCCATCTGAGAGGTGCGTGGTTGGTTTGGAAAAGGAAGTGTGTACCAAACAGGTATGGCCTCAACTTCTTCAGGGACCAAACCACAGCAAAAGATTCCCTCTCAATGGCACTCCAACGCTGTTCCCTGGGGAGTAACGTCCTGCTATTATAAGCAACAGGCTGGTCATGGCCATCATCATTGGTTTGGGAAATGACCACTCCTATCCCTTGCTCAGAGGCATCAGTCTGCACAATCAACTGTCTATAGTAATCTGGAGCTTGGAGAATGTTTGCTGAGGACATTGCTTCTTTCAGGGTGTCAAAAGCCGTTTGGCAACTAACTGTACAGTTTACCTCTCTAGGCATCTTCTTGGAGATAGGTTCTGTGAGGGTGCTACAATGGTACCATACCCTTTTCACAAACCTCCTGTAATACCCAGTCAGGCCAAGGAATGCCCTGACCTGGGTCTGAGTGGTTGGAGCTTCCCAGTCCCAAATTGTCTGTATCTTGGGCTGCAAAGGTTGAAATTTGCATTCACCAACAAGTTGGCCCAAGTATATGACTGTGCCCTGCCCTATCTGGCATTTGGATGCCTTGATAGTGAGGACTGCAGACTGCAGAGCCTTCAAAACCTTGCCAAGGTGTATCAGGTGATCCTGCCAGGTGGAGCTATAGACAGCAATATCATCTAGATATGCTGCACTAAAATCTTCCAATCCAGCCAGGACTTGGTTCACCAACCTTTGGAAGGTGGCAGGGGTCTTCTTTAAACCAAAAGGCATAACAGTAAACTGATAATGCCCATCTGGGGTCGAGAATGCTGTCTTTTCTTTAGCTCCTTGGGTTAGGCCAATCTGCCAGTACACTGACGTTAAGTCAAATGTGCTGAGAAACGTAGCTGCTCTAAGTTTGACTATCAACTCATCAGCTCTGGCTATGGGGTGTGCATCTGTCTTTGTGACAGCACTGAGACCTCTGTAGTCCACAAAAACCTAATTTCTGCTTTTGCACCCTTGATGTGAGGCTTGGGGACTAAAATCACTGGGCTAGTCAAGGGGCTGTCAGAGGGTTCTATAACACCTAAGTCCCGCATCTTTCTTACTTCAGCTTTGATGCTCTCCTTAACATGGGCAGACTGTCAATAGATCTTGTTGTTGACAGGCATGCTGTATCCAGTATCCATATCGGTACACCAGTGTGTCTGTCCAGGGGGTTTAAGAAGAAGAGCCCAGCATACTGCTCTAGGACGTGCCTGCAGTCAGCTTGCTGGTAGGCAGAGAGGGTGTCTAATTAGACGGCTCCATCCACTGACCCATCTTTGGGGCTGCTGGACAGGAAGTCAGGGAGAGGTTCACTCTCTAATTCCAGATCCTCATCAGTGACAATCAGCATAGTCAATTCAGCTAGGTCATGGAAAACTTTCAGGCGATTAACATTTATGCCCCTTTTGGGGTTCCTGCTAGTGCAATGGTCCACCATATAGGTGACCTCCCCTTTCCCTTCCAGGATAGGGTAGGGCCCACTTCACTTGTCCTGGAGGGCCCTAGGTGCCACAGGCTCCAATACCCATACCTTCTGCTCTGGTTGGAACTCCACCATGGCAGCCTTTTGGTCATACCAATGTTTTTGAAGTTTTTAGGCTGGCCTCTAGGCTTGTGGTTGGTTTACCCATCCACTCTGCCATTTTGGAACTTAGGCCTAGCACATAGTCCACAACATCCTGTTTAGGCTCTTTGAGAGGTTTCACCCAGCCTTCCTTAACCAGACAAAGTGGGAGGTCCCCTTTCAGGATGGCCAAACAGAAACTCCTGTCTGTGGCACTTTTCTGTAAGCGAAAATCAGGCATGGCAAAATGACATCCCGTATCCTTCTGAGTTTTTCAGGGAGTCCCATGATCATGCCTTTGATGGTCTTGTTGAATCTCTCAACAAGTCCATTGGTTTTTGGGTGATATGGCATATGGGGTAGTCAACTTATCACTCCACATTCAAACCACATGTGTTTCAGGTAGCCAGACATAAAGTTTGTACCTCTGTCTGACACCACCTCCTTTGGGAAACCCACTCTGGTAAAGATACAAATGAGGACCCTAGCCACTGCAGGAGCAGTGATAATCCTAAGGGAATTGCTTCAGGGTACCTGGTAGCATGATCCACTGCTACCAGCATAAATATGTTCCCTGATGCAGTTAGAGGGTTAAGGAGACTGACAATGTCAATCCCTACCCTTTCAATGTGTACCGCAACCAATGGAAGTGGAATTAAGAGGGCCTTTGGGTGGCCAGCTGATTTGCCACAGGCTTGGCAAGTGGCACAGGAGTTGCAAAACTCTGTCACCTTCTGGGACATGTTTGGCCAGTAGAATTGGCTGACTAGCATACTCTAGGGCTTGCTTTTGCCAAGATGCCCAGCTAGGGGATGTCATGTGCCAATGTGAGAAGAAACTCTTTGAGCTGCTAACGCACTACAACTCTAATGGTGGCACCAGGTTTGGGGTCTCTGGCCTCAGTGTACAGGAACCCTTCTTCCCAATAGGTCCTATGGTAGCCACTGACATCTCGCTTTTCCTGTGCAGCAACTTGCTGTCTCAGGCTTCAAGAGTAGGACAGGTCCTCTGCCCTTGCAGAGCTCTTCTCTAGATGGTCCCCCTGGGCCTAGGAGCTCTGCCGTGTAAGGCCCAAGCTCCTGGGGCTCAGTTATCTCTGGGGCTGACAAGTCTTCTTCCTGAGGAGAGGTGCCCTGATATGGTTGATGTTCAGAAGCTGGCTTCCCAGACTTCTTACTTTTTCTCTTGGAGGATTGGTCCATCTTTTCAGGCTCCAGCACCTCTTTTTCACCCTGGGACTTGCACTGTGCTTGGGTTTTTATGCTCACCCATTCAGGAATTCCCAGCATGGCTTCATGGGACCTAAGCTCGACCTTAGCCCAAGCTGAGGATTCCAGATCATTCCCTAGAAGACAATCAACTGGAATTGCAGAAGAGACCACTACCTGTTTCAGGTCAGTAACCCCTCCCCATTCTAAGGACACCATAGCCATGGGTAAACCTTCTTAACATTATCAACATTGGTGACTGGATAGGTCTGTCCAGCCAGATACTGTCCTGGAGATACCAGTTTTTCAGTCATTGTGGCGACACTTGCACCTGTATCTCTCAGTGCTTCTACTCTGATATCATTAATTAAGGGCTGCTGTTTGTATTTTTCCATGCCAGTGGGACAAACAGCTAAGGTGGCAGGATCCACCCCACCCTCAGAGACTATTGTAGATTCTGTGTGTACTCTGATTTGCTCAGGGCACACTAAGGATCCCATCTGGAAATTTGTCAAACCAGTGCTAGCTGGAGGGTTAGTAGGGGGACTCTTTTTGAGACAGGCAGAATCTCCAGTTCGATGTCCAGTCTGTTTACAGTTGTGACAACACACCTTTTTGGGATCCCAATTCTTACCTTGGTACCCAGTTTTTGGTGTGGAGAGTTTTGGGACTCATCCTCCTGAGCAGGTTTTTAGGGGCCTCTAGAAGTCTCTTTACTTTTATCCCTAGGATATTGACCCTCTTTCCTCTGGGGAGGTTTTGCAACCCCTTTCTTTTGGTCACCCTCACCAGTGGTAGTTTTGGTCACCTTAGTTTTGTCCCAGTAGTCTGCCTTATTTCTCAATTCTTGGGAAGATGTAGGACCTAGGTCCACCAAGTATTGATGCAACTTTTCAGAAACACAGTAACTCAAGAGATGTTCTTTCACTATCAAACTATAGAGTCCATCATAGTCTTGCACCTGGCTTCCTTTTAACCAACCACCTAGCGTCTTTACTGAAAAATCTACAAAATCAACCCAGGACTGACTTGAGGTTTTCTGAGTCCCCCTGAACTTAATTCTATACGCTTCAGTGGCGATTCCAAAGCCCTCAATCAGTGTACCCTTCTTGTGGCCATAGGATTCAGCCTCTGCCTTGTTCAGTGTCAGGAGTCTATCCCTGCACTTACCAGAGAACAGTTCCCCAGTAGAGGAGTAGAGAGCCCCAATATTTCTGGCTAAGCCTCCTCATACTACAAACTCTCTCAAAAGCTGTAAAGCATTTGGAGATGTCATCGCAATCCCTTTAGGGATTTTAGGGACAAATGTTTCCTCTCTGTACCTAGGTATTATGTTGCTGCCACCATTAATGGATGCTAAACCCAATTCAGCCCTTTCTCTTTCTATGGCCAGTATCCTTTCCTCCAGGGCTATTCTGAGGGCCAATCTTTCAAGCAGAACCTCCTCCTCAGTGAGCTCCTCACCGTACCTTGAGCGACCTAAGCCCTCCTCACTACTGGCAGGTGCCCTTGGCACATTGGGAATGTTGCCGGGTACAGGGACCACAGCCTCCCTTTCGGGTTGAGGGGATCTTATTCCTCCTCATTGTCACTTTCCTCACCCTGATATTCAGGGTTGGGGCCTCATCCAAGGGATGAGCCTGCTTATACGCTGCCAACAGCTTCTCAGGCATTGCAGTGGTAGGGTGCGAGCTGGTTTTAATCTTGCTCCCCTTGCAGAGGGCCCCTAACTGTGAGTATGCAAACTGCTGAATGGGGGTAAGGTCAAGCTCCTTAAACACTTCCCCAGTGGTACACATTATTCTACTAAAGTTGGGACCTTTTTTGGAACTAGAAACAATTCTAATAAAAGCGTTTCAGTCCTAAGTACAATAAGATTTTAAATTCTAAACAGTTTTCAAACTCAGGGCCTTAACCAATACCCTAATAATTGATTTTAGAAATTTTAAGAAATTGAGCAATTGGAAAAATGCAATTTTAACTAAAGGCAATTTTTGGATTTACTTGTGTGGGCACTTATTGACCAAGTGGTATCAGCAAACGCAAAGTCGTGGACCCCACCACTGATCCACCAATATAGGAAACTGGATCTCTATATAGTGCACTAAAAAAAAGTACACTGTGTAGAGAGTCCAGTGGGTCCCCAACTAGCTTACAGAGGCTAAAGTCGATAATACTAACACTCTCTTTTGTGGTAATGTGGGTGAGCAGTTTGGCTTATCAGAGGGTAGTTCTAAGTATTTGTTGTACTCACAGAGGCAATAAATCAAACACGGACTCGAATAAATCCGAGACCAATTTGGAAAAATAAAATGTCTTTTTATATATGTTTTAAAACCAAGAACTTCATTCAAAGGTAAGTACTTTCTTTGTTATCAATTTTTACAGTTAAGTAAATAATTTACAGCTGTACGCCTTTACGCACAATGCAATGCTATGGAAGCAAAAGTCATAAATGCAATAAAGGAAAGTACAGTTGATTTCAGGGGTTCACCTTCTGTGTTTAGAGTTTTAGTGGGCCAAGGTCCAAAGTACTACCATCAGTTCTTCGTGAACGGCCCGGGTTTCACCGGGAATCAGGGTGCTGGTGAGGTTGTAGCTAGGCGTGTTACAGTGAATAACCTGCACAGGGGGACTTTGGGACAAGTCTGAGAGCTCATAAATGGGGGCTTTGGTTACAAGGGGTCTTGGAGCAAGAGGGCACAGCTGGTTCTTCGGTACCTGGGCCAGGCGGCTTGGATGCAGAGTGGTTAGGGTGGCTAGGCTGGTGCGCAAAGGAGCTCCTCATGGTTAGGGAGCAACAGCTGGTAAGGGCAAAATCAGGTCAGCCGGGCCACTCACAAAGTGGGTCTCAGTGATACTGATGTTCCTTGATGGCTGCTCGTTCGTGGTGCAGTGAGAATCCGGACTAGACTTTCACTATTGGTGTTTGGTGCAGGGCGTCTGGTACCCCGGGGATTGGTGCTGCATGGCTCTGGTTGGTCCTGGTGTCCTCACACTCAGTGGAAAGATGGATCTGACCTTCCAGAGCACGAGTACCTTCGCCTAGTAATCTACAGTGTCGGTCAGGCTGGGGAGCTACAAGGCAGTGGACTTGACTCTGCTTGTCGGTGCCTGTGGACTGCAGCTCCTCTACTGCAAAGGCGACTGTAGGCAATTTTTGAAGTGCTGGAAGGCTACCCAAGGGTTAGGTAGTTCTCCAGCTTACAGTACGATTCATTCTGTTGCTAATTGTAGAGAGAGGTGCGAGCAGGCAGAGGGTATAACGCTAAAAATTCTCAGCTCTACTGCAGTTCTCGCCAGGCAGTGACTCTTCTTTGTCCTTCTTCTCTTGATCCATTGAATATGAGTTCTTGGGTTCAGTGGTGCCACCTAAATACTCAATTTAGGGGCATTAAAAAGGAGTGACAGGTAGTAGCCAATGGTCTACCTACATTTAGGATATCTACACCCCTCTATATGGTGACTACCTTTGGGAAGTGGGCATAACCCTGACCCTAGAATACTAATCCTGCCCAAATCAAGATGGGGAAATCTGAAAAGTGGGGTCCACATCAGCTTGTCCACCTTAGGGGTGGTGCTGGCTAAAGGTGGGTCCACCTCCTCATCTTACTAATTTTCCCACCTGACAAAAAGTGGGGTCAGGACAAGGAGGTTGGCATCTCCACTATCTGGGGAGGCCCGGGTTGCATAACAAAGGTGGCAGGGCCTTTGAAGCTTCCCACCCTGAAAAGGCCCATCCTGCAAGGAAGAGGTGTAAACACCTCCGCCCAGAGCTGGCTTTGTTCCCGACCTCCGAGATTGAAGGCTCTCACCTCAGGGGGTCAGAAACTTGTCTAGGGGAGCTGGCTGGCCGAGACCAGTCAGTGAACATACTAGTAAACAGTAGGTTTTC
This sequence comes from Calotriton arnoldi, assembly GCA_963921515.1. Taxonomy (NCBI): domain Eukaryota; kingdom Metazoa; phylum Chordata; class Amphibia; order Caudata; family Salamandridae; genus Calotriton; species Calotriton arnoldi. The sequence continues at coordinate 103,829 of CAWUFW010009536.1, forward strand.
AGGGGCACCCCTAAGGTGCCCTCTGGTTGCATTTATTACTAAATCCAACACTGGCATAAGTGTGGGTTTATTAAGGTGAGATGTATTGTACCAAAGAATTTGGGGGACATTGAAGCCATCATTTAGCTGAGGAACTCATAATCATGAGTGTCCAGCCCATGTACTTGGTATGGCTTCCCTGTGCACTTGTGGTATCTAAGGGTAAACTTAGACATCACACGGACACATCAACTTACGCAGATATGCCCACACATGGGTATACTGAACCCTGCCTTAGGGCTGTTAGGCCTGCTGTAGGGCTGACTTACCTATACCACATGCAGTGCTGGGTAGGTATGGCACACCAGGATGTGTGCCATGTCAACTCTTCGTTATTCTCTGCACCAAGACAGTCAGGCTGCAATAGCAGTTTGCATGAGCTTGGTGAGGGGTCCCTTAGGGTGGCACAATTTGTGCTGCAGCACTTGGGAACCCTCTTTAGTTCCAATGCCCCAGGTGCCAGGGGTACCATTTACTAGGGACTTATAGGGAGCCTAATGTGGTGCCAGTTGTGGAACAATGGTACAGTGTAGGTAAGGAACACTGGTACTGGGGACTTGGTTAGCAGGAACCCAGTACACTTTCAGTCAAAGTTGCATCAGATACCAGGCAAGAAGTGGGGGGAAGTTGCAGCTTGCTGAGTAATTGTACAATATAAGTTACAGAGAGTCAGTTAAAGTGTTATGACTTGTTTATGTACAAACTGCAATATATTGTGCTGTTACTAGTGGTATAGTGTGGGTAAGTAATAGCAACATTTTGAAAAATGAAAGAGGGAAATAATAGAATGAATTGATAAAAAGCAATATTATGTGTTTCAAGGAGTTCTGGCAGCTTTTGGGCCCTGTGCCACTGCACCTGCTGCACCATTCATATCATGACCCTATTGCCTGTAAGGTAACTGCACTTGTGACTGCCTGTTTGGTAGTAAAATATTGCAATATTTGGTGTTTAAAGGGGTTTCTAGAGATTTGGGCCCCAGTGTCACTGCAGCTGTTGCTCCATTGAAATAAGGGCCCTAGTGCCTGCAAGGTAACTGCACTTGTGACTGCTTATTTGGTAGTTAAATATAGCAATATTTGGTGCTTAGAGGAAATCTAACAACTTTTGACCCTGGTGCCACTGCACCTGCCCACCATTAGAATCAAGGCCCTAGTGCCTGCTAGATAACCGCACTTGTAACTGCTTGTTTAATAGAAAAATGTAGCAATATTATCCGTTAAGTGGGGTCCCCTAGAGATTTTGGCCCCAGTGCCACTGTACCTGCTGCACCATTCAAATCAAACCCCTTTTAAATGTAAAATAACTGCAATTGTGTCTGCCTGCATAATAGGAAAATATAGCAATATTAGGTGTTTTGAGGAGTTCTGGCAACTTTTGGGCCCGGTGCCACTGCACCAGCTGCACCATTCAAATCATGGCCATGTTGTCTGCAAGGTAACTGCACTTGTGACTGCCTGTTAAGTGGCAAAATGTAGCAATATTAGGTATTTAGTGGGGTGCCTAGAGGTTTTGGTCCTAGTGCTACTGCACCTGCTGCACCATTCACTCTATTGCCTGCTAGATAAATGCACTTGTAACGGTCTTGTTTGGTAGTCAAATTTAGAAATAATCTGGGTTTAGTGGGGTCCCTAGAGCTTTTGGCCCCAGAGACACTGCACCTGCAGCACCATTCAAATCAAGTCTCTTTTAACTGCAAGGTAACTGCAAATGCGACTGCCAATATGGTAGTCAAATATACAACTTTTGGGCCCTGTGCTACTGCGCCAGCTGCACCATTCAAATCATGAATCTGCTGTCTGCAAGGAAACTGCACTTGTGGGTGCCTGTTTAGGAGTAAAATGGAGCAATATTAGGTGTTTAGTGGGGTGCCTGGAGCTTTGGCCCTGGTGCCACTGCACCTGTTGCACTATTGAAATCATGACCCTAGGGCTTGCTAGATAGCTGCACTTATAACTGCCTGTTTAGTTGTAAAATATAGCAATATTATGTGTTTAGAGGAGTTCTGACAGCTTTTGGACCCAGTGCCACTGCACCTGCTTCACAATTCAAATAATGACCCCATTGCCTGCAAGATAAGTGCACTTGTGACTGCCTGTTTAGTAGTAAAATATAGCAATATTTGGTGTCTATTGGAGTTATGACAACTTTTGGCCCTGGTGCCACTGCACCTGCTGCACCATTTAAATCAAGCCTCTTTCATTTGCAAGGTAACTGCAATTGTGACTGCCTGTTTAGTAGTAAAATATAGCAATATTAGGTGTTTAGTGGAGTTCTGAAACCTTTTGAGCCTGGTGCCACTGCACCTGCTGCACCATTCACATCATGACCCTTCTGTCTGCAAGGTAACTGCACTTGTGACTTCCTATTAGTTTAAAATTTTAGCTATAATCTGGGTTTAGTGGGATTTCTAGCGCTTTTGGCCCCGGTAACACTTCACCTGCTGCCACGCTCAAATCAAGTTCCTTTTAACTGCAAGGTAACTGCACTTGTGACTTCCTGTTTAGTAGTCAAATATAGCAATATTATGTGTTTAGAGGAGTTCTGACAACTTTTGGGCCCGTTGCTACTGCACCTGCTGCACCATTCAAATCATGACCCTGTTGTTTGCAAGGTAACTGCATTTGTCGATGCCTGTTTAGAGTAAAATATAGCATTGCTCTTATATATTAACTTTATTTTTATAGCGTAATGTTTATTATATTTAGATTTTGATCATAATATTCAAATAGATTAAGTTGGAAAAATCAATCCGATAATCCCTACAAAGTGCAAAGCAAGGTACTGAGGCATGAGTAGGAAATGCCACAAACATTCTAAGGCTAAATAATCTGCTTTACACAACTAAGTAATAAAAAGCAAGCATTCCAGCATACTGTTAGAAGCTGTCTTACTTTTTCCCTGGGAAGTGAATGGGCCTTAAACAGTGTGAACAGCTTTAGTAGAAGTATCGTAATTGCGTGCAGCCAGAGGAAGGTAAAACAAAAAAGTTCCACACAAAAGCAAATGAACACAGTAATTCGGCTTGGGTACTGATAAGAGTCCCCTTTTAAAATATATTAAAACAAGAGATTTCACAAGTACAGCACAAGCGCTGTGCAGGCGAAACCAAAAAAGGGGCACTTTCCTACACCGAATCATATGACATGTTTTACCTTAGCTACGTAGGCAGTCAGGAGATTCCTTGCTGCTCTTCCTGTTACCTGACAGTGTGGACAGCTTTTGAGAGCATTCTTAATTCAACATCTTTGTTCTCTGAGAGCTCAGTGCCATTTTCAAAGCTACAATTTTGCCTGTCCTTACTTTCCAGCCAGAACGAACATGATCAGATTACCAGTCTCCTAACCGATCAACGCCTCCACTTCATGCTTTCACCCCATCCCTTTCTTGGATTCCTTTCGTTGCCACCTGGAGCCTCCGCACAACTCTCACGTTTCCAAGATCCATAAATAGGCTATCTAGATCAAGTTTTATTTGGCATGTTGGGAAGTGTAATCCTGTTATCCCATTAGAAAATGATGGTTAAATGCTCCACAATACAAAGAAAAACACCCTGTACTGGATAAGCTACTCATAAAGAGACCTAGGAAACGCAAGGGCTGTGCTGCTCTCACCTCTCATACTGCAGCCTGTTGTGCCACAATATACAGTTACAAATGCCTGCTTGATATGCTTCCCATCTGCCTAAGATCCTTTTGTTACTTTTGCCCAATTCCTGCCCACCTCCACTGTTTCTTTACTTACACTGCTCACTTCCTGCATAGCGAGTCCATTTCTCCGTTCTTAACCACCTCCTGTTTGTGTTCCTGTAGCACTGCTAAAGCTGTAACCTCCATTTAGGTCTTACATGTGTCCAGTTTTGCACCCGCTGCAATCCCCCATCTGTCTCCATTCTCCCAATCTGTACATTTTCCATTTTCAGTGCCTTGAACACTCACCCAGAAGTTGTTTGCTCACTCCTGACCCTGCCAGAAGCACTTCTGATCATCCCCTATGGCTCCTCTCCATGCTTACCCTATCTCACGCATCTTCTTCAAGTGCTTTTCCAAATCATGCCTTTCTCTTGACTTTATTGCCTTGCACCCATGCAACCATGGTCTTTGCCCCAATCTACAGTACTTCATTGGACGAGTCCCAGCATTTGGTTTTAATACAGTGCTTTATACCACAATTCTACTCCGCTTGAGCACTATAGCCTGTTATTCTTACTAAATTAAATATGATTCCATTTACCTAACTTGGAAGAATGTAAAGTGTTGTCTTCATTGCCAGGATTTCGATTACTGACCTGTAGATCACACATCTGAATAGCAAACAATACCCCACTGAACCACCTTGCTAGTTTATCTGCTCTTCTACCCTGCCTCTCTTTGCCTGCATTCCAAGAAATGCATGCCCTTTTATTTATCTTGTCAGCTTTGCCCTTCCCCCCTCACATCCTCTGGTACATCTGCCCCTGCCCTTGACAGTGCACTTCATATTTCTCCAAGGATTTCCAATTAATGCTTACCTACTTGGCTAATACCAGCTCCCTGCTTCCCCAATCCATCCATTAACAATAACTTCTAAGCCCTTTATTAAATATGTTTGCCATTTCTAAGTGCTATAAATAGATGTTACTTTGTAAAGGCACTCCATTTACTGTCCTCTGAAAAATTGGAAGATGGAGTTTGCCTTTCTGGAATTTCAATTCGTGGCCTCCAGATTACAGTAGACACCAGGAGCAAGCATTTTTGCCAGTTTGCCAATTCTGTCTCTTCCCTTTTCAAGCATGCCTTCATGCACCCTTTAAATGTCTTTTTGAAGCGACATCCTATTGCTGTAACCTCCATTCAGTTCTCAAATAGGGCAATGCACCTATTGCAGTTTCCCATCTCCCAGTCTATATATGTAATCACCAATACATTTGTGTCCACTGCCTCTGTCTTTACGCATTCATCCAATTGTTTCTGTCTTTCCTTATTTACTCTGCCTCCATCAATAACTTCCCTCTGCTCAGTATGCTCGTCTCATGTCTGTCCCTCGCCCTAACTGCCTTCTGCCGTCCAACATTGTCCTCCTTCCCATGTCACCTCTACTCTTCTTACACTGCTTCATTGGGCTTCGGCCATAGCATAGTTTCTCTCCCGGGTACTTGCCATCCTTATCTTCTTGCTGAATGAGCAGTGAATCTCAATGGAATAGTCTAAGCTGCTAACAAAATCATCACAGGAAAATCAATAACTTGAGGCGCTGTAAGCAACAGATCTTTCGGGAAGCAGGAGCTGAAAATGAGGTTGAGCAAGATGTTGTTGAGAAAACTATCCTTCCCACATCGGTTTCACGATCTCCAGCAAAGAAAAGAAAGAGCACTTCACCATCTTCTCCAAACCCCCTTTCTGATGATCTGGACATGGAGTGGATGGCTGAGTCTGAGATACCAGGGAAAAAGAAAGATCTTGAAAGACTTGCCAGTGAGGAGGATGGTGATGAGGATAAGTAGCCAATGATTGTTAGTGTGGAGAATGGCACAGACGAAGTATAGCTCACCTGTATTCAACCTGCTCAGAGGCATGTGGTTCCAACTACACCCACAACTACCATGATTGCAAGACCCCTGAAAGCTGCAGCCACTATCACCCCTATGATAGTTGCAGCATGCCAACAGAAGGTGAACAACACAACCACAAACCACCTAGCTTCAGTTCTTCAGGCTTTGGTACTATGAGTAGGCTCTCGTCCCCAGTTTGGGACTTCTTTATGGTTTAGACAGCATGAGGATAACAATCCAATGTGCTCCATTTGACAAAAGAAAGTTTGTCATGGTAAGCCAGGTGGGCACTACTGTACCGGAGGTCAACTGTTCCATTTGAAAAAAACAACACACAATCATGGAGGAAGAGTACCTTAAAAATATAACTTCTGGTGGTGAGAGGCATAACAGCTGAAGTGATAGAAGAAGGTAAAGAGGAGGAAAAGAGGAAGCCAGCAGCTTTACTGCAAAGCACCCCTGTAAGAGTCCTTCATAGTGTACAATACTCACCAGCAGCAACCTCTACATGGTGCAAGGCACAGTGGGATACCGTGACTTCCACCCCAAAGTGCCCAGACAGCGTACCTGCTGCTGGTACCTGTAGGTCACTTGTGGCAATAGTACCACACCAGAAACAAAGTACTATTAAAGCTCTGTTTTCCAAGCAGTCACAGTACCACTGAAATGTTGAAAACGCCTATTTCTATGAGAGAAAAGCTGTCTAAAATGTTAACGCTTGACCTCCTCTCTTTTTCATTGGTGGAAAGAGTGATCTTTCTGGATTTTGTTGAGGCCCTCTGCCCAAGCAGACCTATTTTGCCACAGTTACTGTGTTCATGCTACATCATGAAGTACTGTAATTATTTGCAACGCTATGAAGCAGATCACTGTTTAGTCCATCCACCTCACAACAGACATGTGGACCAGTTGTCAAGTAGCAGATTACATGTTCATCATTGCACATTGAATCTCTTTCCTGGGAGTTAAGCAAAGGTTAGCTATTGATGTCACTGCTGATTATGCTTTTCAGAGCATTCTGCGGCATGCAACAGTTGTGATGTTTGACGTGGAGAAATGGCATACAACTGCCAACATCTTGGATGAGTTTAATACCAAGGTCTAACCCAGAGGTCTCACAATTGAATTTGTTGTCACTGATAATGACAGTAATATGGTCAAAGCCATGTCTGGCACTGGATATTTCAGAGTCCTCTGTTCAATGCATTGCGTCAACCTAATTATGCCGAACTTTCTCAAAAAGAAGAGGTAGTCAGACACATACTGGTCACCTGCCAAACAATATGCACTCATTTAAGTAATTAATTCAAATCCCTCAGGCAGCTGAGGACTATTCAGCATGCTAATAAAATCCTTGTAAAAGCACTTGTACAATAGATGGCAACACTTTGGAACTTAACCTACTACATGCTGCAATGTCTGTTTGAGCAGTATAAGTCTATCAACGATTATATAATTCAAAAGAGAGGCGAAGCAACTGCTAAAGCCATGACAATGGATGTAGAAAATGGGGGCTAGTGGAGTGCCTGATGCAAATGCTACTTTCTTTTGAGATTATGACAAGGGAAGTCAGCAAGAAGGGTAGTACCATGAGCCAAGCAATACCGCTGTTGCCTCTGCTACAGGATCATTTGAAAAAGTTGGAACAAATGTTCACTAATGCCAATAAAGAAGCAGCTTCTTTGGTGGATAGCTTATTTCTTTGCTTGAACACTAATCAAGTGCTGCAATAAGTCTCCCAAAGACTACATCTGCACCATGATACTATATCCACAATACAATAAAGCACTGGCCACTTTCATTCTTTTGACATAAACAGATGTCTCAGTTTACAAGATTTGGATCATCAGTAAAGCGAGCAATTAAGAAGAATGACTGCAAATGCGAGCCCAGGACAGAAGTTCTGAAGTGCCGCCTTCAACCTCCAGAGAGGGCGCTGCCATTAGCTCGCAGTTTCTTCAGCAGTAATCACCACCAGTTACTCAACCTACAGCAATAACAGAATCAAGGTACCACCAACCTCTGGTATGTGTTGCTTTAGTATTGCAAAATTTAACTCATGTGCAAACACACAAGCAACATAGGCACAGCAAGTGGCAACAGCAATGTCAATTCAGAAGATAGTCCAAGGCTATCTGGATGATCCCACAGAGGTGTACCTGGATCAAGACCCATTGATCTATTGGTACAGGAATAGGGCACAGTGAAAAGAGCTCAGCAGACTTGCAATAAAGTATCTAACATGTCCATTAGCCAGTATCTTCTGAGCATGTTTATAGTGCAGCTGGCACAGTTGCCATGGTCATAAGAACCAGTATCTTACCTCAAAACTTGGAGAGATTGGTGATGATTAAAATAAACAAACAAACACTTAATTTCAAAAGATTATACTACTCCTGAAACAACAGAGGATGACAAGAGTAATCAGACTGACATCTCAAGTTTGACAAGTAACTATGCTCCAGATGGCCTCCCTGAGTTTGAGAAAGAGCTCGACTTTCCTGATTAATGCAACATAAGTTAGATACAGGAGAATTGCTTTAAAAAATGACATATAATGTATATTTGGTGTGAGGCTTACACCACCTATTGTAAATAATAAACTGAAATGAAGTGGAACAGTGTGCATGGCACATATAGTCAATCAAGGATGACACAGTAATTATTGACCAGGGCTGACTGAGGGGTGAGAGCTGAGAAAGACATATTCAACCTTCGGGTTCAACCTTAGACTTTGGAATGAGCAAATTATGGTAGCTTTAAGCAATAGAAGTATCCATGTCCCAAAAAAAAAAATGAATATGCCGCCCATCCCTATCCTTTGTTTCATTTTCTTGCTGGGCTGCCACTGAAGATTTAAAAGACTGCCCTACATTGCGTATCACTTCCATGGAGAAAAGAAACACATAGGGAAATGGACAGCACAATTGGAACAGGTAACTTGCTTGCACCAGTGAGTAATAGCAAAGGATTCATGTTGATGTGACTTGGAGGGTCTGGTAAACTAAACTAAACTTGATAATGTAATATTTGGGGAATCATTCTGCATCAATGCTTGCCTTTCACATATTTTCTGGGATATATATATTTTAATTCTCCTTTCATTAACTTAAGTCCATCATCTCTAGGTTTTTCTGAGAATGGTCAGTTTATTTACTGAGACTAAATTAATCCTCAAATTATTTTCATATGCTTGTTCAACAATACAGGTCTAGCCCTTTTAGGCATAATCTTAAAGTACTGTTGGAAGCCACTAGAGGAAGGACCATTAGATATCTACTTCAGTGGGAAACAGGACTCAAAGAGGCCTACGGCTGTGGATATGAGAAGGATTGTATTGATTGGGGAAAATGGAGAGTAGTGTCTCAAATGGCAAGCTCTAATTAAGTGGTTGATTTGTGGTCTTCTTTGACTGGACACATGATGATAACTGTAAAATGTTGTTATTGTTAGATTGTTCAGCCGGGTACATGCAGTGAGTTGTCTGGGATTGGTGGTATGAGTTTGGTTATTCTCACTTCTTAGTTAATGACACACCACTACATCAGCCTATCCTCTGCCCTCTTGCTCCTCACATATGATGATACTTACATTGGTTGTCCAATATTGATATTTTCTTTTTGCATTCCCTAGGACATCACTTCTTTAAGAAGAATGCTCCGGGGCGTGGCTAAGATGGCGGCGCAGTAGGACGCACATCCGTGTCTCTCCGGCGCCGCCGCTCTAAAGCCTTGTTATATCGCCCATCCTGGAGCCCTTCTGCCCGCGAAACGAGGTGGCGGACGACTGAAGGCACCCCACAGTTCTTTCACGGCGCTCAGAATCGCCTGGAAACGCAGTGGTTGATCCCGATGGCGACTGGCGCTCTGAGGCCTACGCGCGCCCGTGGGGCCTTGAGGGGGATCCGGAGCCTGTGGCGAACGGGTCCTGGCAGTGAGGGAGTGCGGAGCCTTCCCCCTCCTCCCCTCCCCGATCACACATTGCCTGCTGCCGGTGGCGACCCCCGCCGAAGGACGTGTCTCCGGGCGGAGGCTGGTGCGGCCGGGCATACCGGGGCCTGACGCGGACGCCTGCGGCCCAAGGTGGGCTGGGCCGGGAGCGGCTGTCGGGCCTGGTGGGACCTGCCAGGCCGGCGCGGGACTTCGTCGGGGACCCGGGAAGCGACCCTGCTTCGGCCCGGCGGAGGAAGCCACCAGCAAGTGAGTAGACGGGGGGAATGAGGTGTCATCGGCCCTGGGGATCACACTAACGGTCCGCGGATCGGCAGACGGTGCACGGCGCGTGGGGAGAGGAGCGCCCGGAGGCCCTGTCGGCCCCTCCACCCCCACGACTCCAGATTTGCAGGCAAGAGCGGCGAGGCCCCTGGGAGGTGATATCACGGGCCCTGACAGTAGCGGTTTGAAAGACTGGCGCAGCTGGGCCTGGACGCGACGGGGGTAGAGTGGGACTCCCCCGATCAGGCACGGCGAGTGACCCCCAGTCTAGGGCCTGTCTTCTTGAATTCCCTGGTGGAGTTACGTTCACGTTGCACCTGTGGGACTGCTACCTCACCAAGAGGGCCTGTGGTGAGGGCTCTAGCGGTCCGTGAGTCGGCGGACGGAAAGCCTCTTCGCTAGCGGGGGGAGAGCCATTAGGCACGGCACCATGTTTGACTCAGCACGCAGGGGAAGCACCGTGCAGCCATCAGCGACCGTCGCGCAGCCGATCTGGTAGGAGGGACCTACCGGCTCTGCGTTGGGGCGTCTAGGCGCAGCTGGGCCTGGGCATTGTCTGACCGGAGGATCCTAGTGGCCCAGTACTTTGAGACCGTCCAGAGCACAACGGCTCGGTCCATCGGCAACGGAGGGGGTCGACATGGCCGCGGGGCGCACTCGGAAGGAGAAACCCCTGAAAGATCTCCTCCTTAAACAATCAGGGCAATCAACCCCGGCTGGTGAAAAGGCGACAAACATGTCAGAGGCCGATGAGACCCCAGCGACCAAAGCCTTTATGCTGGAGCTGTTCACAGTAATGAAAGCTGACCTTCCAGGAATTCCAATCTCAGCTAGTGGCCGATCTGAAGGAGGTACGGAGGGACGTGGATGACATCGGGGAGCGCGTAGCCACCCTCGAGGAGCACGATATTAGTAGAGCAGAGGAGATCCACCACCTACAGCAAGATGTGCTGCGCCTTAGAGAGCAGAATGTTGACCTCCAGGCCCTTGCTGAAGATTTGGAAAACCGCTCTAGGCGGAACAACGTGCGGATCAGGGGAATTCAGCCGAAAGAAGAGGGAGACGACCTCCGGACCTACGTTTCAGCATTATTCCAGCATATCCTTGGAGAGGGAGAAGAAACGGTCATACAGATGGACCGAGTCCACCGAGTGGGCCTCCCGCGAGGCACGAAAGCTCCCCCTCCAGACATCCTCGTGTGTGTACACGATTTCCAGTTGAAGGAACGTATCCTCCGGAGGGCACGGGAAGCGCACCCCATCCAATTTCGCGGCCAACACCCGGCTTTCTTCCAGGACCTGGCGGCCTCTACACTTACCAAACGACGAGCGTTCAAAGTGGTGACCACCCACCTGCGAGAAAATAAGGTTCCCTACTCCTGGGGTCATCCTTTCCGCCTCATATTTAAACATAATGGCAGGTTGCTTCAACTTCGCTCACTGGAAGAGGCTTTGGAGATCCTGGGCCTCGAACCCCACAACGTGTCCCTGAGTGCCGAACGTCACAGCTCACAGGGCGAGCGCCGCATAGAGGGGTGGCAACGAGTCGGCAAGAAATCCCCACTCAAGAAACCGGACCAGGCAACGAAGGACAGAGAGAGAGAGGGGGTGCTGTCCGCCCTTTCACAAATGCGCGACCGACCGCCCACCCCCTGAGTTGTGTTGCTATTGGCTTCAGGATGGGCACATGGTGGGGCGTCGGGGAGGCAGATCGGACTGCCGACACATCCCCGTAGTGGTCCTTCGGCACCATTCTGACGCCGTGCTGGCCCCCTTCCTGAGGGGTCGGTTGTTGCCACGGACCCCTGGACTTGATTTCTGTGACGAACATTGGTCACGCTCCACATGTGGAGTCTAATTTTCGATAATGTTTTAGGGTGGGGTTTTTGTTGGGTGGGGGGTTCAGGGGACCTTAGTCCTTTTTTTGTTAAAGTTATTGTTGTTTCCTTTCACAGAGTTGGGCGGGTTCTCTCCTCAGTGTGCTCCTTTTTCGATATTCAACAAGGCAGCTGTGTGCTTGCGGTTCTTTGCCCCCTCCTTCTGTGGCGGAGCGCTGGGCGCTGCAGCATAACGGACTTCTCACCTATCTCCCCTCCTGGATCTTAAAATAGTCAGTCTCAACGCCCGGGGTCTCAACAACCCAGTCAAGCGTAGGGCAGTCTTGTCTCTCCTGGAACACTCGGGGGGGGACATTTGCCTCATCCAAGAAACACACCTATTGCAGTCAGACACACATCGCATGTGCTACAGCCACTTCCCTCATCAGTTTTGGTCCTCTGCGGGTAGTAAAAGGGGGGGAGTGGCTGTGTTGATAGCCAAGCATTTTAAGGGAACAGTGGTGGGGCCATTCTCCGAAATTAAAGGCCGCCTCCTAGCATTGCGACTCCAAGTGGGTTCCTCCTTCTACACGGTGGCTTCCATATACTCTCCTAATGATCACCCAGAGAAGTTTTTGCTGGAGGCCTGTGCGGACGTACTGCGCTCTCCAGACAGGGCAGTAGTAATGGGGGGCGACCTCAATCTCGTCATGAACAGCAAACAAGATCGGTTGGGTTCCCGTACGGATGGCGCAGGCACCTTATCCGCGCACGGGTTGGAGTGGTTATGCGATGCCGGGATCAAGGACGCCTGGCGCTGTCTGCACCCTGATGAAATAGATTTTTCATACTACTCCGCCGCGCATAAATCATACGCCCGTCTAGATCACTTCCTTGTAACCCCGGCGACTTGGTCAGTGGCCGTGGACTCCACTATCGAAGCACGCTCCCTCTCGGATCATGCTCCCATCACCCTGACTCTTCGCATACCGGTCGCACGTTCGGCCTTCTCGCCGTGCTGGCGATTGCGGGACTCCCTGCTTGGGTCTCCGGAGGTGGTTGCGGGCATTCGGCAATGCATCATCGACTATATAGCAATTAATGACAGAGCTGATACCCCGCTATCCTCAATCTGGGAAGCGCTTAAATCAGTAGCACGTGGGGCACTTATCGCTAAGGCAGCCTATGAGAACCGAACCAGGCGGGATAAGCGCGCGGAGCTTGAGGCTACCGTCCGAGAATTAGAGACTATACATAAGCGCAACGGCGCACCTCGTATCTGGCGCCAGCTAGAAAAGGAACGCCTCCAACTTCGCCGGCTGGATCTTGACCGAGCTGAACATGCGGTGATCCGCCTAAAACACAAATTCTTTGTTGCCTCAAATAAAGGGGGACGTATGCTGGCACATTCCCTGCGAGGCCAACAGGAGATGCACTCTGTCAAATCGCTGCGTGACGGGTCCGGACGGCTTATTACCGACGATACCCAAATCGTCTCTGCCTTTCGCTCCTTTTATCACTCACTCTATGCCGCGGACCCCTCGTTGCGGGCAGATCCTACGGGCTACCTGAGGGACTCCGCGGTAACGCCGCTTTCTGGGGGCGCTGCTACCGCCCTGGAAGCGCCTATCCGTATTGAGGAAGTTATTTCTGCAATCTCCCGGCTGAAGCTACAAAAGGCCCCGGGGCCGGACGGCTTTGGTGCCCTATTTTATAAAACTTACTGCACAGAACTTGCCCCTTTGCTCACACGCCTGTTCAACTCATTTGCGGATTCGGGATCCCTCACGCCTACTATGTTGCAGGCCTCCAATTCCGTCATCCTTAAGCCGGTTAAAGACCCTGACTCTTGTAGTTCCTACCGACCGATCTCCCTGCTGAATATAGATGCAAAATTGTTTTCCAGCATCTTAGCAGAAAGGCTGAATCCCCATATGCCGGATCTTGTGGACCCAGACCAATCCGGTTTTATCCCTGGACGACAGTGCGGGGACAACACCAAGCGCATCTGTCACCTGATGGACAAAGTACAACGGTCCAGGGAGGAGGCCCTTCTGTTAGCAATCGATGCCGAAAAGGCTTTCGACTGCGTACACTGGCCGTATCTCTTCGCCACCCTAGAGCACTTCGGAGTGGGGCCCAGGTTTCGACGCTGGATTGCCAGCATTTACACTGCTCCCCAAGCAGCGGTCAGAGTCAATGGTTTACTATCTGACCACTTCGCGGTGGGTAGAGGCACGCGACAGGGATGTCCCCTTTCCCCCCTGCTTTTTGCCCTGTATATGGAGCCCCTGGCACAGCGGCTCCGGGATAACCCTTTGGCGCAGGGCATCCCTTTCGGCTTGGACCACCATCTAATTAGTCTATACGCAGATGACATTATCTTTTCCATTACGCACCCCCTATCTTCGCTTCCGGCCGTCATGCAGGACCTCGAAATATTCGGTCAGTTTTCGGGCTTCAAAATCAATACACAGAAATCTCAAGTACTCAATCTCACCATCAGCCCCCAAACGGAGGAGATTCTTAAACTCCACTTCCCCTTTGATTGGGCCTCAAAGGGAATGTGTATCTCGGTCTGACCCTCCACTCTAGCTTGGCGAAAACGGCAGAATCCAACTACTTCGCTCTCCTCTCTCGCATCCGCGCGGACCTCCTACGCTGGCGCCGTCTTCCCCTGTCGTGGTTTGGGAGCTTCTCTTCGGTGAAGATGAATGTCCTGCCGCGTGCTCTATACCTGTTCCAGACGCTTCTGCTGGAACCCCCGCCTCTTATCTTACAGCAGGTCCAAGCGGCTCTTGAGAGCTTTGACTGGGGCTCGGTCTCACCGCGCCTGCGTAAAACGCAGCTCCAGTGGGCCAAGGGAGTTGGAGGGTTAGCCTTTCCCAATATCACGCAATATTTTCAAGCCTCCCTACTACGCTACTTGGTGGAGTGGAATCGCCCCTTGACAGAGAAACACTGGGTCTTTATGGATCAGACGGTTGCGGGCCACCACATTTGGTGAGAGGCTTGGTTGCCGCGGGCGGCACGAGCATGGGGCCTATACTCCTCGCCAGTCACACGACCCACCATGGTTGCCTGGGACAGGGTCTCACGTAGGGCCAATCTGACCTCCTTCCCGTCTCCTATGTCCCCGCTTTTCTCGAATCCTGCCTTCCCACCAGGAGAAAACACCAAAGCTGCAGGGCGGTGGTTGGAGGAGGGCTGTAAACGCATGGGCCACCTGTTTGACATCCAGGGACTTATTCCCTTCAAGGACTTGCAGACCGATTACCACTTACCCGATACTGATCTTTACTTGCACTCCCAGATGGTCCACTGGATCTCGAGCTCTGGGTCACGCTCCCTGGCCTTCCGGCCAATGAAGCCGTTTGAGAAATGGATACTCAACAAAAAAAGCGACAAAAGCCTTATTTCCGAACTTTATTCCTTTCTTGCCCCGGCCCCTTCATCGACTCGCAATGCTGGACAGAGGAGCTGGGAGGCGGAGATAGAGCGCACACTTACTGATAAGGAGTGGGAAGACATTTACCATAGGGCACACCATACTACGTACTCTGCGGGCCACACGGAGACAGCCTATAAAATTGCTACGTATTGGTACTACACCCCTGACCGACTTTCTAAATGGCAGGCGCAGTGCGATGGCCTCTGCTGGAGGGGGTGTGGTAACCCTGGGACGCTCATACACTTGCTATGGCACTGCCCGAAGCTTAAACGCTACTGGGATCAGATCCTTGACGATATCGACCAGGCCTTCAACACCACCATACCCCGGTTCCCCGCCTACACCCTCCTAGGCCTCCCTAATGCGCTCACCTTTCCTTTACACTCGACAAGGGGACGACAGATGGCGCTTGCGCTAAACGCGGCACACAGGGTCATAATAGCTAGATGGAAATCAGACAGCGTCCCTGACCACACTCACTGGCTCCATCAACTATGGAACCTGCTTGCAATGGAGAGGCTCTCTATGGTTGCGGCAGGGAAAGTCAAGGATTATGCCAAAATCTGGGCCTTCTTTCTGACTATCCTTTCCACTGAATTCCGTGAATTGACTTGCCCACATTACCTCCGTATCCTAAACCTGGTGCCGGACACTACTGCATCTACCCCTTAGAATGTTCATTGCTAGCGACTCAAGTTAATATGGCGCGCTGTTCCCAATGCACCACGGGCCACTGGCGCAATGACACTGTCGTTTGGATCTTTTTGGGGATTTTCTTTTCTTTTGTTTTGCACACTGAGGAGAGGGGTAGGGGGTGGGGGGACTCAGGGTTTTTCTTTTTCTGTATTGTTGAGTTTGTTGTTTACTGTTGGAACACTCCTCATAGCTGTGGTCCACAGTGGACCCCTTTCCCCTGCCCTGAACGTCTTGCGTCTGAACTGACACTGTCCCTCGCATATGCTCCCTTTCTCAGGGGCTAAGTTCCTTTGACGCGGCCGGCCCGATTGGGTTGTAGGCGGCTTGCTGTGTTAATATTGAACAGCCTTTCTATTGCCCTTTGTCTGACAGTACGAACAATAAGGATTAGTTACTTACCTGTAATCCTAGTTCTCTTCCAGGGGTATCCTCATCAAAGTCATAAGCACATGAATATTCCCGCCCATGCGCGGGACCCCGGAAACACATTACATATATGTGAAAACCATATATGTAGCTCTATATATATATCCATATATATATAAAAAACACACAATGTAGCCTCCCATAAACATGCTGAGCAATGTTGTAATGAATTCTCTTGCACATAAACATATTCCAATAACGCAGGGAGAAATAAACTTTTGAAAACTGCTTTAATACATAGCAGACAACACAATCCTGCGAGGAATAATGAAGAAAACATTGCCAGCACATAGGCTGCATTGTGGAAACATTAGTGTAGAAAGCTGAAAAGCTAACCCACATAAACACTCAGATAAACTGGCACCGTGCCTTTAAGGCAGCCATGACCCCTAGCTTCCCATCATGCCTCAGGGGTGACAGTTAGGTCAGATGTTTTTTCAAAGAGATGTATGAATCATGCTCACTTGCCCGGGGAGGCGGGTGGGTTGCTTATGACTTTGATGAGGATACCCCTGGAAGAGAACTAGGATTACAGGTAAGTAACTAATCCTTCTCTTCCAGGGGATCCTCATCAATAGTCATAAGCACATGAATAGAATAGCAAGCCCATCCCCTCATCCTGCAGGCAAGTAAACAGAGTACCATCAAGATACATAGATGCCATAAGGCCTATACAGACTCCAATAGGTTAGCATTGGAACAGATTCCTCAAGGAGGCCTGGCCCACTTGTGTATCTGCTCTGGAGTCAGAATCCAGACAGTAATGTCTGGTAAATGTATGGACCGATTTCCAAGTTGCCGCCTTGCAAATCTCGGCCATCGGTACATTATGTAAGAATGCAATCGTAGCAGCCTTACCCCTAGTAGAATGAGCTTTAGGGGAGACAAACAGAGGCTTATTTGCAATCTGGTATGCCAACTTTATACAAGATACTATCCATCTTGAAATGGATCTTTTAGAAGTTGGGAAGCCTTTTCTAACAGAACCATAGTTTATAAACAATTGATCTGCTTTTCTAATGGATTTCGTTGTATCCAAATAGAATTTGAGAACCCTCTTGAGGTCTAGCGAATGAAGAGACCTTTCCGCTGGTGTGGATGGATTGGGAAAGAAAGAGGGTAGAGAAATTGTCTGATTAACATGGAACTCTGACACCACCTTAGGTAGGAAGGAAGGGTGAGTTCGCATAACCACCCTATTATGGTGGAAGACCGTATAGGGTTCTTTAGAACAGAGTGCTTGTATCTCACTCACTCTGCGTGCTGATGTAATTGCTACTAGAAAAGCTACTTTCCAAGAAAGGTGTTGCAATGTAGACTTATGAATGGGTTCAAATGGAGGTCCCATCAATTTAGACAATACCAAATTCAACTCCCAAGGAGGAGAAGGAGGTCGAACAGGGGATAAACCTTTTTCAACCCCTGTAGGAAGTCCTTGACCACCTGAAGTTGAAAGAAAGAAGGCTGGTTAGGTGATTTACGATATGCTGTGATAGCCGCCAAATGCACTTTAATGGAAGAATATTTCAAACCAGATTTGGCCAAATGTAGCAAATACGGCAAGATTACCTCCTCTTGCCCGTTAATTGGACTCCAATCATTACTGATACACCACAAGTAAAACCTCTTCCACTTTAGAGAGTATGAGGATCTTGTGGAAGGTCTCCTTGACTCCCTTAAAATGTCCATGCAGTCCTGAGGGAGGTTCAAATGTCCGTACTGCAGGACTTCAGGAGCCATGCTGTCAAGCTGAGTGAGGGAAGGCTGGGGTGCAGAATTTTCCCTCCCATCTTGGTGAGAAGGTCCGGCCTGCACGGAAGTCTCCGATGAGGGCGAACCGAGAGTTGCAAAAGGTCCGGATACCACCATTGGTGAGGCCAGTCCGGTGCTATGAGTATCATCCTCATTCTGGATCGCAGAAGTTTGGCCACCACCTTCGGAATTAGAGGGAGGGGTGGAAAGGCGTATGCAAACGTCCCTGACCACTCTATCAAAAGAGCATTCCCTCTCGTTCCTGGTCGGTAAAACCTGGATGCGAAGGCGTGGCATTTTCTGTTTTGATCGTCTGCAAAAAGGTCGATGGAAGGATGACCCCATTGATGAAAGATTTCTGCCACCACTTCGTCGTTGAGCACCCAGTCTTCTTGCTCTTGGAAGTGACGACTGAGGGCGTCTGCTCGCACGTTCTGCTCTCCCGGCAGATGTATTGCCGTGATCGATAGGTTCCTGGCTAGCAGCCAGTGCCAGATTGCCTGGGATTCGAGAGACAGAGGGCGAGAGCGAGTTCCACCTTGTTTGTTCAGGTAATACATGGTGGTTGTATTGTCCGTTTGCACTAGGATCGATCCGATCTGAATTGACGGTTGAAAAGCTTTGAGGGCTAAATGAACTGCCCGCAGTTCCAGCATATTGATGTGATATGTCTGTTCTCTGCTGGTCCATCTGCCCTGAGTTTGCAGATGACCCAGGTGCGCTCCCCAGCCCTGAAGTGAAGCATCCGTGATCAGAAATTGTTCTGGCAGAGGCTGATGAAAAGGAACTCCCACCAGTAGGTTCTGTGGTTGCAGCCACCAGAGAATGGACTTCTTTGCTGCAGGAGAGAGGACAATCCGGTCGTTCCACTGACCCGAGGATTGATTCCATTTGTCCTCGAGATCTTGTTGTAACGGTCTCATCCTCAATCTGGCGTTGGGTATGAGAAAAATGCACGAGGCCATCGACCCCAGTAGAGAAGCCACCTGTCTTACTGATGGCTGATAAGCCTGAAGGATGATGTTGCCCTTGTCTTTCATTGATGACAATCTCTCCTCCGAAGGAAACACTTTTCCGAGGTCGGAGTTGAGGTTGGCGCCCAGATAGTGGAGTGATTGAGTTGGGCGAAGGGTCGACTTGTCCAGGTTGACATGCAGGCCTAAGCGCTGAAGTAGATCTAGGCAGGCACGAAGATGTTCTTGCACCATTTGAGGAGAGGATCCCTTCAGCAGCCAGTCGTCCAGGTATGGATATACGAACAGGCCTTGGCGATGTAATGCTGCCGCTACCACTGCCATGCACTTGGTGAATACCCTCGGAGCTGATTTTAGGCCGAAGGGTAAGACTTTGAACTGGTAATGTCTTGTTCCCACCGTAAATCGCAAGAACTTGCGATGTCGTGCTGTGATTGGGATGTGAAAATACGCATCTTGTAGATCCACCGAACACATCCAATCGCCTTTCCTTAGATGTGGAAATATTTGGTGGAGCGCCAACATCCGAAACTTTTCCTTTTTGATGGACTTGTTCAGAGAACGTAGGTCCAGAATTGGTCTGAACTTGTTCGGTTGATCTTTTTCTGAACAAGGAAGTATCGTGAGTACACTCCCTTTCCTCTCTGCGCTTGAGGGACCTCTTCTATTGCTTGTTTCTTGAGAAGGGTCAACACTTCCTGACGCAGGAGGTCTATATGTAGATGACGAGATTTCACAGGAGGAATGTCTCTTGGGGACGTCCAAAAATGTAGTGTGTACCCATTTTTTAGTATATTTAGCACCCACTGATCTTTGGTTATGTTGCGCCACTCTTGAATGTAACTTGAGATACTTCCTCCCACTGGAGTGTGCAACGGTGCTAGAGGAAGCAGAGACTCATTGCTTCCTGGAGTTTTTGATGTAGAGGAGGACTGCTGTTGATGTCCTCCTCTTCCTCTCGAGGAACGGCGGCCTTGATACTGGGATTTGCCCTGTTTGTTTTGTGACCATTGAGGGGTTTGAACCCTCTGCTGGTAACTTTTCCGATTGTAGGTCCGGTACCTCTTCCTAAACTCCTTTTTCTTTTCTAGGCCCACCTCCTTTAAGGTGTCCAACTCGGCCTTCATCCTCGCCATTTCTTCATCTGTGTGAGCACCAAACAGTGAAGTGCCAGAAAAAGGGAGATTCAGGATGCGTTGTTGTGCTTCTGGTTTTAACGCTGTGAGGCGCAGCCTGGAAGATCGTCGTGCACAGATGCCATGTGCATACGAGTGAGCCGCCAGGGACGCACCATCTGCTGCAGTGCTGATTACCTGATTAGCAACCAGAGCACCTTCGTGAAGGATTTCAGAAAAGTCCTGCTGATCCTCCTTTGGGAGCCTGTCCTTGAAGCGCTCCAGTGAGTCCCATAATGATCTGTCATAACGACCAAGCAGAGCCGCAGCATTGGACACTTGCAGAGAAGACGCTGCAGAACCACAAGCCTTCCGTCCCCAAGAGTCTTGTGCTCTACTCTCTTTATCCGGAGGAGCGGAGGAGGAAGATGCAACCGCATGCGTCTTTTTCGCTGCTGCAATTATAACAGAGTCCGGAGGTGGATCTGATCTAAGAAAAAGAGGATACGATGCAGCTGGCTTGTATTTTTTAATAATCCGAGCTGGAGCTGCTTTAGTCGATGCTGGTGTAAGGAAGAGATCCATTACCGGCTCGATGATGCCTGGGACCAAAGGAAGTAATGGTCTAGTCGCAGACCTTTGGTGGAGAGTCTCAAAAATGATGGACTTGGTTGTCTGAGGAGCTGACATAGTGATGCCCAGCTTCTGAGCCCCTCTGTTGAGAACATCATGGAAAGTGTTCACATCATCAATAGGCGACACTCTGGAGGGAGGACTATCCGTCAGGGTAGGTGAGTAATCCCTTTTGGATGAATGTGTCGAAGAGGAAGACCAAGATGGTGTACGCCGCCTCTTGCGATGTCCCTGAGACGACCTGCGTTCAGGGGATCTGCCTCGGTGTTCCCTAGCCCGAGTGGTGGGTGATTTGTCCACTTCCTGCACAAGACGCTGTAATGGTGATCTGTGCCGCGGACTGGAGTAGGTCGTAGGTCGTTGAGCGTGACCTGTGGACCCCGTCTGCCAATGATGTAGTGGTTGAAGCCATCTGGGAGAGAGATGGATGGAAGGAGAGTGCTGTCTCCTTGGAGAAACCTCCTGGCGGTGCTTTTGTAGGCTCCTGTGAGTGAACAGAAGCACTGCGTGATGACGCAACCGTCTGGGGTGAGCTCCGGATGGAGTGAGAGGACTCTCTGCGGCTTCTGGAGCGTGATCGGCGTCTGGATGAGCGATGTGACGTCGATGGGGTGTGTCTCGACGTCGACCTGCTCTGTGTCACCATCACTGGTGAAATTCTCTTCGACGTCGACCTCTCAGTGTGCCTAG
Organism: Calotriton arnoldi; assembly: GCA_963921515.1. Taxonomy (NCBI): domain Eukaryota; kingdom Metazoa; phylum Chordata; class Amphibia; order Caudata; family Salamandridae; genus Calotriton; species Calotriton arnoldi. Next base: position 125,165 of record CAWUFW010009536.1, read on the forward strand.
ACCTCGCCTTCGACGTTGAGCATGGAGACCTCAACGATGAACGGGTAGACGGAGAAAACCTTCTCGACGTCGATCTTTCTCTCGACGTTGATCTTCTCGCCGTCGACGGAGACCGCCGTCTCAACGTCGATCTTTCTCTCGACGCTGACCTTCTCGCCGTCGACGGAGACCGCCGTCTCGACGCCGAACAACGTCTGGTATATTTTACCTTTGGTCTTGACGCCGAATACCTCGCCGTCGGAGAGGATCTTGCCTTCGACGTCGAACGCCTTCTAGGCGACGGCGGAGGCGACGAGTGTCTATCCTCAGGTGACGAGGTGTGTCTCGACGTCGACTGCCGTCTGGGTGACGTCGACTGAGATCTTTGCTTCGACGCCGACCGATGGAGACCCTGCGACGGCGGAGCCTGCCTCGACGTCGTACGCCGCATCGACGGCGATGACGGAGACCTGTCTCTCGACGCTGGGCGAGCCCGCACCAACGGAGAGCGACTCCTCGACGCCGATCGTCGCCCGGTTGACGACGGCGGAGGATTCGACGTACCTTTCTTCGACGACGACCGGTGTTCTCTCGACGGCGAGCCCGCCGTCGATGGTCTTCTCGTCGACGTTTTTGCTGCCGATGAAGGGAATTGAGGCGGCGAGCCCGACGCCGATGGAGAGCATACTGGAATCTTACTTGTAGATAAGCTCTCTTTCCTCTTCTTCATCGGAGTCTTGTCTTTAGAAGGTGATTTTCTCTTCTCAGCTAATCCATGGAGACGAATCCTTTCTCTGTCCTTTAAAGTTCTGTTGGACAGCAGCTTGCAATGCTGGCAGGATTTAGGATTATGCTCAGAAGGAAGGCATAGAATACAGACAGGGTGGAAGTCTGATTTGGCCTTCTTCTTGCCACAGGAAGGACAAGAGTCAAAAAGAGAGGGCATTCTGTTGTAAAATAATGCTCAACTCTCTAAAAAAAACAGTAGAAAATACTTTAACACCAAAAAGATGTCGAAGTAAGAGCTTTTATCAAAAATTGTAGAGTTTTCTGACAGAAAATCAGAAAAGAAAGGTAGAGCTGAAGTAACCAGGGTCCTGACAGAAGGAGCCGGAAAGAACAACTGACCTAACTGTCACCCCTGAGGCATGATGGGAAGCTAGGGGTCATGACTGCCTTAAAGGCACGGTGCCAGTTTATCTGAGTGTTTATGTGGGTTAGCTTTTCAGCTTTCTACACTAATGTTTCCACAATGCAGCCTATGTGCTGGCAATGTTTTCTTCATTATTCCTCGCAGGATTGTGTTGTCTGCTATGTATTAAAGCAGTTTTCAAAAGTTTATTTCTCCCTGCGTTATTGGAATATGTTTATGCGCAAGAGAATTCATTACAACATTGCTCAGCATGTTTATGGGAGGCTACATTGTGTGTTTTTTATATATATATGGATATATATATATAGCTACATATATGGTTTTCACATATATGTAATGTGTTTCCGGGGTCCCGCGCATGGGCGGGAATATTCATGTGCTTATGACTATTGATGAGGATCCCCTGGAAGAGAAGCAGCCAGCCGGCCGGATAGGTTGTAGGCGCTCGGCTTATGTCTCTTGGTTGTGTTCTGTTAATAAAAACAGATTTAATACTAAGAAGAATGCTCCGAAGCACTCCAGCTTTGCGGTTCTGCTCTGCACCCAAGACGAATGCAGATGCACAGTCCATTTGTATACAGTATCATTTTTCTTTTCATAACTATAACTATTTTTTTAACTGTGTGGATCCTCCCTATTTTGCATTTTTCAAACCTAGGTAACAAATTGATTGGATAACTTGGGAATCTGGGGGCTGAAGAATTGTTTGTATTTGGTAACTGAACTGTCATCTTCCTTTCACAACAGATATGATGTGCTCATTGACTTAATGAATGTTGTTTGTCTATCACCTTTCCCCAATTCTTCTTACCCATCCATTCATGAAACCCTTCATCCTCTTCCCCAGGTTGTGTGTGGCCAGCTCAATTGTGTTTTAATTTGCAGTCATCAGCAGATCTCACACTTGGTGGGGAGGATGTGGTGAAAGCGACACTAACTGTTACAGAAGGTAGTTACCTAAATTTACACATTTGTCCAACCTACCCCTCCTACCCAGGGATGAAAGCTACATCATAGGGCAGAAACTTAATTCAGCAATGCTACACAATCTGTGCCCGATAGATTCTACTGAAGTAACCTCCTGAGTCCTGAGACTTGAGGGCTTCATTATGCTTACTTTAGTAAATAACTCAACACTATGTTGCTAGTTGTTGAGTTGCCATGGTGGTCTCAGTCATGGAATTTCCACTCACTGTGTCTTTTGTTTTAGTCTATTTACCTGTGATCAAAAATAAGAATGCTGTGGCTAGTTCACCTCACCAGCACAATTCGCAATAAGAAGAATCTTGATTTTCCTGTGATGTCTTCAGTTAACGTTGGACCACCACCACCAGCTTTAAGAAGCCCCTTTGGAAAACCCTGAAGAGAGGAATGGGCAAACTGGGAGAGGTAGCAGACATTGCTTAATCTACGCAGGTGAGAAAGAAGTCCTTAGGAAGGAGGGATGTTGTTTTGTTGTTTATGTTGACAGACCCCATTAACGGTCATTATTTACAGAAGGTAGGACAGTAAGTAGTATACAACTAGATAGGAGGATGAGTACAGCATAGTCTGATGAAGACATAAAGGGTGGATGGCTTTTATGGTCGTATTCAGTTTTTTTGTTTTGGCCTTGAGTTGTAAATTGTGTGACAAATGCTTTGTGATGGGACAGGTGCGGAGGACAGACTTTCGTTATTACATTGGTAGTGCTTGCTGTTTAATTAACAGTGATGTTACACTAGCTAGTAATGCAAAGACAGATATTCTTACCCTGTCCCCATTCCCCAATTGTCCGTACCCCGTCACCTTCCACAACAACAATACCGTACCACCTTATAAAAAATAAACCTTCACAGCCTCTAGTCTCTTGGAAGGTTTCTGCTGGCACCTCTTCAGGTCCTTTAGCAATTTTATGGAGGAGGGCAGTAGATGACGGTGGTGATATTGCACAGTGGTGCCTGGGAACCTCGGCTGCCTGCGTTGATGATGCTGCTGGGGTCTCTCTGGCTGGCGGCCCCAGACAATGGTGGCTGCTGCTGCCACCTTGTCCTCGAGAACCACCAGTCAAAAGTAATCTGCCGCAATTGCTTCCATTTTCTGGAGGCTCAACCAAGCGGCTGTGTCTGAGTGCCTCTGGAGCAGATCCTCCAGCACAAACAGCTAGATTAAAAAAAAGAACATAAATTGTAGTACTCAACGCAAACACTTGTTTATATACAGTTGTACAGTTGCAGAACATAGATGGTCACCTATGGCCACTGGAAGTTTTGGGGTTTGATTCTTGGACACAGGGCCAGGATTTGTTTGCATGCATACTGCATGTACTATAGCAGCAGTGCATGGTATAAATTAATCCATGACGTCAACCATAATCAAAAAAAGATTTGTTTTTAAGAAAAATGATGAAAGGTTGAAGGGATTTCAAGAGCTGACACTTGCAACACACATCTAATATGTGTAATTGTTTATAAATTAATTAACTGCCAAATATAAATATGTATTGCCATTGACAGGGCTCATAAAATGTATGCTGCACAATTTACTTGACTACATATGTGCAACTTTAAGGGAGCCATCCTGGCATCATGGCAGGACAGCATGTTTTTCGTTTAGGACAGATAATAGCATGACTTCAGGAAGGTGGATTGCCATGTTTTTGAGGGTGACCAAATGACTCCTAGCCACGTCCAGGGGAACCATTTTCTAGAAGGCTTCCCTTACTTTGGCCTGCTGCTAAACATCAGGCTATTTGGGCCCCAAAAACTCCTGGTTTTGTAGGCTTAGTAGGTGAGGTTGATAGTAGTGTCACCCATGAGGAGGAAGGGGGCGCAACTTTGGAGTATAGGCTAGAACCAAACACTAATGTTTTTCCCCTATAAGCAGCTAACTGCCTTGGTATGGAACGTTGCCGGGATCGCTAGGATGCTTATAGATCCTGAATGAGGCAATTTTGTTGATTCTCACAACATAATCTTATTTCAAGAAACCTGGAGTGGGCCTACCCTCTACAGGTGTGGGTATTCATCTTATGATATTAATTCAATCAGGAAAGGGAAAGAGAGACCCTTGAGTGGCTTAGCGATTTGGGTGAAAATCTCAATTCGGTACAAAGTCAAAATAATTTCTGTCGATTTCTTGGATATTTTGGCAATAGATCTCGCTTTGATACAGGGCTAAAAATCAGAATTTTTAATGTATATAATAGGGTGGGCTCAGGCACAGAGGAAACTAATACAATAGGCACTTTAGACTATGCCCTTACTGAATGCACAGGCAGCACATATCTATTGGTAGCTGGGGATTTTAATTGTGCATTTGAGCACCTCGCCTCCGCGCCACTAGATTTGACTGAGGAGTGGGACAACTTTTGGAAAATCCCTCAACTAGAACTCTCAACTGTTAGATGGACAAAGAGAGGAGGACAAGTGTTGGCCCTTACATTACATCATGCCCTGAGGGCCACAAATGGCAGGACTAAATCTGATCCAAATGATGGAGGCCATGCTCGTAGAATTGATTATTGCCTAATTGACCTTAGTCTGTGGCCCACTGTGTCTGATATGAAAGTAGTAAAAAGATCTGACAGTGACCATAATGCTTTGAGCCTTTCATTAATCAATGATGGAGAGTGCAAACCTAATATCAGGGGTAGGAGTGATGTGATTAAGCCATCCTATATTAATATTCTGAGAATAATTAGATGGGCCTGGGTGGAGCAAAATCCAGGGGCTCTTCAAGCTTTTACTAGTAAATTGCGCAAGAATGTAGCTGTGTTGTCCAAACTCACCAGAGTGGATATAATAGGGAAGTTGAGTAAAAAACATAAGACACTCTATTTACAGATTAGGGAAACATTGGGTCAAACAAAAAAAAGGAGGAAATGTCATGTTAATCAAGGAGGGAAAAGGCGAGCCCCTGTGGTTGACTGGTATAACCAGGAATACAGGAATGCTAAGGGAGAGCTCCTACAGGCAGTGAAATCTAAGCTCCGCCCGGATATGGTGGAATGTAGAGCCAGATATAGACAGGCATTAGATCATGCCAAGAAACAGTGGGAAAGTGTATTATGGTCTACTCTACATAGTGCCCTGATCACCAAGGACAATAAGTCCTTTTGGAAGGAAGCCGCCCTTTGCCTGAATGGACTTAAGTCTGCCCTAGAGTTTACTATACAGCCGGAAGAATGGGTATCCCACTTTGGGGGCCTGTATTCCCTTGGCAGTAAGGAGGATGAGGAGAATGTGGCACTGTGGAAGTCATTGAATTTTCACGACTAGAAACTCAGGCAGCTATTAGTTCCTGCATCCCAGCCAGAGCTCCTGGCCTAGATCGAATTCCCAATGATTTATGCAGAGAAGATCTAAAAATCTTGGGTTCCTATATCAATATGTTATCCAATGCCATCCTCTCAGGCATGGAAATTCCCCCCTCATGGAACTTAGCTGAGATTATCCCAATTTTTAAGAAAGGGGATAGGTCCAATCTGGGTCGTTATAGACCCATTAGCTTAATCAACTCTGCAGAAAATTTTCTTCAAGCAGCTATTGGCCCGTATCCAGGATTGGATCTCGGAAGAAAATATCCATTCAGATTTCCAGGTGGGTTTTGGTGCCAATGTCAGCACCCTGGATCAGGTTTTTCATTTTCTTTGTATTTACTGAAAAGAAGTTCTCATTAGAGGGGGGAAGTTGTATGTAGCCTTTGTGGATCTGGGTATGGCTTTTTATTTGGTCCCCAGATATAAACTTTGGAAAGTGGTGGTAGAGATGGGGATCCCTCCAAACTTACTGAATATTCTTATCCGGCTACACTCAGGAAACAAAGCCCAAGTTAAGTGGGGCAGGAGGGACAACTAACTGAGCCCTTTTGGTAAATTGCGGAGTCCGACAGGGATGCGTTTTAGCACCCATCCTGTTTATCCTATTTATTAATGGAGTAGTAGTTTTCCTTGACAGAGATAGGTGTGTTGCCCCGAATGTTGGAGAGAGTAGGGCTCCTGCCCTTCTTTTTGCTGACGATACGCTATTAATATAAAAGTCTCCCCAAGGGCTACAACAGTTATTATATGATTTTAAAAAATTCTGATGAGCGTGGTCTGGAGCTCAATGATTTAAAGCCAAAGTATGTGGTATTTTCCAAGGGTACCACAAAGACACTCAAGAGATGTATGTATGTAGAGGACCGCACTATTGAATTAGTCCCTGAATTTCATTATTTAGGAATTCTGTTAACCCGTAATTTATGTTAGACCCCCATATAGAGAAAGCACATTTGTCCCTAAATCAGCAGACTGCCTATATAACTAAGATCCACAGAAGTGCGGTGTCTAGGGAAGTGGTTCCAGCACTTGAAATATATAACACAAAAGCCTTAGAAGCGGCTATGTATGGTGCAGAAATGTGGGTGAATGGGAACACTGATTGTCTCTATGCGACCGAACATCGTTTTATAAGATCACTCCTTAACCTACCACTTAGCACTTCATTGACACCTATCCTCCTTGACTTGGCACAAAGAAAAATTGCCCACAAAATGGACTGTAAGCACTTATTGTTCTGGCCCAGCTTGTGGACGATTGAGGACGTTGCCCCCTATGGAGTGGTTGTCAGGGACCTCATGACACAACCCAGGATAACTAAAATTCCCTGGTTTAGTTAGGTAATTATTGAGGAAATTGGAGCTGGAGGAATATTGGATAAATCCAGAGGAGTTGAGCTTGATTCCAAAAAGTAGGGTAAAGGCCATTTATTGGGAATTTATCCTGGTGAAGGATGCGTTAAATCCCATGGGCTCACTCACTCAAGAGTTCGTCGATTTTACACCCTTACCGCTCTTTGAGGATATTATTGATGAAATTGTTCCCCCACTTGCAAGGACATTGTTCCTCCAATTTTGATAGAAGACTCTTCCCACTAAATTGTTTTGCAGCAAATGGTGTTGCAATGCACTCTCTGATGCTTTATGCCCGGCTTGCAAAGGAAGTCCTAAATCTTTAGTCCATTTGCTATTTTTTTTCCGTAATATAAGAATTTAAGGGCCAAGTGGCTTATCCCCCTGTGCAGGCTTATTGGACCTGGACATTATTTAGAGGTGCTTGGAGTCCTTAGCACAGATACTAGCAGAGAAGTGGTTTTTGGCCTAGCTAGATTCCTGTTGACTTTATGGATTAGACAATCAAGGTGCCTAGTGTAATATATCTAGATTCTAGCTTTTAATAATATATATTTTATATTAATGATATATGTTTTTATGTGGTTTTAATTTGTATATGTTATTTTAGTGCCCTTTTTATAGACTGTTATATTGTTTGGCATTTTAAATTCACCCTGGCGTATGAAATGTATGTACTTGGTTGTGATGTACTTTTTAAGATTTTTGTGATAGAAAATAAAGTTATGATGATGATGATGATAATAGCATGTCATAATAAATTTGAATGCCCCTGCTTTTTTCCTACTCCCTCCTGAGTTCCGCACTGAATCCCACACTACACCCATGACCCCAAATAATGTTCTCCAAAACCTTTTTTTCTTGACAATGGGACAATGAAGTGTTTAGTAAGGTACGTTATAAATTTGGGCTTGGGCTAGATAAAGATTTGGCTATGGACTTGTTGTTTGCCAGACTCATCATCTACTAATTGGCTTGGTTGCATGGTTAATGGAAGGAAGAGGATGGAACAGTAATGGAAACCATGAAAAGTAGTCACTTACACAGAAACTGTGGGAAAAATACAGCACATGCCGAGATGGGTGTTGTAATTTTTTGGCAGGCTGGGACAAAAATTATGACGGAAGTACTAGGTGAGTTGGCACTGGGCACCAATTCAAGGGCCCGATTCACAGAACTAATCTGAGACAAAATCCTAAACTTACTACTTTTGGTATTCACAGAAGGCATTTAGTAGTAGTAAAGTTAGGATTTTGTCTTAAGTTTGACTTAAGACAAACTTAAGACAGACTTTAAGACACACTTAAGACAGACTTAAGACAGACTTAAGACAAACTTAAGACAGACTTAAGACAGACTTAAGACAAACTTAAGACAAACTTAAGACAAACTTAAGACAAAATCCTAACTTTACTACTACTAAATGCCTTCTGTGAATACCAAAAGTAGTAAGTTTAGGATTTTGTCTCAGATTAGTTCTGTGAATCGGGCCCCAAGAGAGGATAAGATAGGAACATAGGAGGCTGGACAATTTATAAAAGGATTGCTAACTGGGTTTGGAAGAAAGGAAGGAATACTTTAACAAATACAGTAGTTGTCATTGAGAAAGGAAAGTGACCTGTCCCAGCCTTCACTCCTCTCCACTCCACAAGATGGTAGTTACCTCTCCTGCCCTCCTCCTCAGGAGCCTGGAGTATTCTAGATCTAGACAAAAACATAGCACACATATTTATATACCTGTAACCATTTGCACAAGTTAAAAAATAATGTTAGGTTATTCCTATCTATCTTCCATCTATCTCTGAAATGTTTACATGACATTTAAAAACCGAGTATTGAACTATTCAACATAATAATTATATTTTCTCATAATGGGGGCCATGACTATGAACAGACATGAAAAACAATGAAGGTAGGGAAGGGAATGAAAATGACATATGGTATTATGGTATCGTGCGGAGCTGCATGTTACAACATTATAGAACCTTGTATGACATCCTGTTCATGCTCATGATGACCATCTCTGTTCCTATACTATTGACTGTTTGCTCAATAAAGCCTTCTGTCAACCTACATATTGTGAATACTTATGCCTTTGTTCCTCTTTACTTTACCAACAATCGGCAGTTAACAACACAAGGGATGTAAAAAAGAGACAAGGAAAGGGTCACTAAAAAGTTAGGAGAAAAAAGCTACAGATAGGAGGAAGTAAGCTTCAGAAAATGATGGAATATAAAAGAAAACAGTACACAAGGAGTCAGGTATGTGTGGTAAAAGTAGACACTAAAGTAGATAGGGAGAAGTTAGAGAAAATAGGAAATACAGAAGACTACAATGCATACTAGTTGAAAAGTAGAAATATTAAGCATGACTTACCAGCTGAAATGGGTGTGAAGGCTGTGTCTGGTCCATGGGCCGGGGCCAGGGGTATGCTGTTCTGAAACGAGAAAAGATAGAGGAGAACAAATAGTTATTGATAAGTACTGCTTAAACAAGGACATATTTATTAAACTTATTATGTAGTTTTATATAGTGCATAACTACCTGACAGGGTTTCCCAGCACTAGGCATGTGTAAAGAAGGCACCAGAATGGTACAACAGAATTAGACTTAGAAAAGCCAGGTCTTTAGAAGTTTCTGAAAATCACTAAAGAATTGACACGTCCTCATAGAAACGGATAATGCGTTCAACAGTTTGGAACCTAGATATGAGAAAGATCAACGACCCTGTTTTGTTCTCCTGATTCCCTGCACTACACAGAAATTACTGTTGCTTGACTGGAGAGAATGACTGGGATGGTAGTGTGTTACCAACGATCTTAGATACTGTGGACCTGAGTTTGACATAGCTTTATGCATATAGCACAGTGCTTTAAACAAACTGCATCCACTTTTCCACCGGAAGCCAGTGGAGGTCTCGAACAAGATTGGACGTGGAAGAATTTTTGGGGAGATGGAATAGTAATCTAGCGGCTGCATTCTGAACAACCTGCAGACGGTTAAGTGAGGCCTTGGAGGTCCCAAGATAAAGAATGTTACCATAGTCCGATCAGGGCCTAAATTACTGCTCGTTGGACAGAAACAGGCAGTAGCCAAAGTATTTTCTGAAGCCACCTTAAAATACCAAGACAGGTGGCAGCTACCTTCGAAATTTGATGATTCATTGAGAGCTCATCATCAAGTCAAAAACCCAAAATCTTAACCACAAAGACAGGGACTGAAGGAGTATCAACAATGTTTGGCCAGTGATGAGGTCCCCAAAGATGAGGGTTGTTCCCCACTAACTGAACTTCTGTCTTGTTTCCATTTAGTTCAAGGGAGTAATTGCTCATCCAGGCAGCCACCTTCAAAAGGCAAATGTTCAGGGTGTAGGAGCTCCGATCTTCCTTAGGTGAAAGGTAAAAGATAGGCTGGGTATCATCTGCATGATAAAAAAAGCGAGAGGAAATACATAAATCTTGAATAACATGAGGCTACGCTTGAGGGTAGAGGATGGGAGCTGAAGGTATGGTTTCTGACAAAGGCCTAAAAAGTCCTATCTTGAAAAAATGAATCTAGCCAGGTCAAGGCCAAGTCTCGAACACCCATAGCCTTCAGTCTTTGTAGAAGTAGCTGGTGCAATACAGCGTCAAATGCATTACTGAGATCAAGTAAAATCAGCGCTGCTAAACCACCTATATCAAGATGGAGTCTGAGCTTCTCTGTGACTCCCAGCAAGGTGGATTTGGTGCTGTGACCAGCCTCGAATTGAAAAGGGTGACAAAGATCCTTCGGTTAAAAAAAGAACTAAATTTGATTAACTTGCTTCTTCAGGATATTAGAAAATAATGGTAGAAGAGATATTGGTCTGTAATTAGGCCAATTAAGAGAATCAAGATTTAGCTTCTTAAGTAGGGGCATAATCATAGCATGTTTACACACTTTAGGGACTCAGCCTTCTAGAAGTGAAGAGTTGAGAAGAGAAATCTCCATTTGCAGAAGGTTGGGCATAGCTTGCGCACATGGAAAGGCAGGAGAGGCTCTAAAGGTGAACTAGATTTTATAGAGTTCAACAAAGTGAGAAAATCTGGTGCATAAATGGGTAAAAATATACCTAAATAGCAGTTGGAGTAGGATCCAGATGGAGTCGAGGCATCATGGAGCCAGGTTTCCGTTAGAAACACTGCATCTGTCAGGTTATCTAATAGAAAGTTAAATAAATCTAACTGGTACTTAGCCAGAGAGTGTCAATTAATATTGAAAAAGTGGTAGAAGGTGTGTTTGGGATCTAATACGTCTAGGATCCTCACAGTGGAGACATCACAAGTGAGGGCATCCATCTTAATACATGTTCCTGAAGTAGCAATTTGAGTAGAAAACTGAAAATCACAATGACTACACCTTGTGATATCAGTAATCAAGTTCAGGGACAAATGACATACCTTTAGGGTAGCAAGACAGAGCATTTTGAGCTGACTGGCAGAATATATCACTCTAGTTGAGTTAAAACAACCTGGCCCCTGGACCCGAGTGTGCCCAGACGGCTTGTCTTTTGGGGCGCCAGCAGCACGCCTGCTTCATGCGTCCACTGTGCGTCCGTGCCACAGCCGTGTTTGATAAGGGCTGGGCTGGGAATAGGGAGGGAAGGCTAGGACAACAGAGCGTTAACTGGTTTCGGAAGAAAAGCCTACCAAAATGGCCGCTCCATGTTGCCCCATAAGAAATAGTAAAACTTTTAAAGAGTCAGTCATCAAAAATTGTGATGCACAATTTGCCTCCCAATTCCCTCAAATAAATTCAAAAGTGTCCTTAAACACTTCAAGACAGAAAAGGATAAAAAGATAACTTCACATACACATTACAGCAGTGCCAGCCTCCCGCGCTACGGCCACGTTTAAATAAGGCCTGGGCAGGGAACAGGGAGGGAAAGCCAGGACAGCTAGACTGCTAACCTGTCTCGGAAGAAGGGCCTACCAAAATGGCCGCTCTGTGTCGCCTCATGAGAAATGATACAACTTTCAAAAAGCCAGTAGTCAAAACTTGTGATGCACAATTTGTCCCCCACTACCCTCAAACAAATTCAAAAGTGTCCTTAAACAGAACATTTTAAATGATAACTTTGCATACTCGTTACAGCAGTGCCAGCCTCCCGAGCCATGGCTGTGTTTAAATAAGGCCTGGGTCGGGAGCAGGGAGGAAAAGCCAGGGCAACTAGAGCACTAACCACTGTCGGAAGAAGGGCCTACCAAAATGGCAAACCAATCTACTGCTTGGCTAAACAATCCATTCCCTCCCCTCAATTCAACCCTAAAAATAAAATAGTTCCATCTTACACAGTTTCTACATATGGTTTTGCTCCTCCACTTGCTTCAAACCGTTTAGCTATTTTGTCTAGGCCTAATTTTGTCATTCTGAAAACTATGGGCAAAAGTCAGTCTCTCTTCGTGTACTGAATCACATAGAGATGGAGAGAAGTTGTGTACAAGGGGGGGGGGTTCCTTCACCATAACAAAAAGGGGTGGGTAAAGGAGGCTACAGACAGAAGGAAGTGAGCTGTGGAAACAGGAAATAATCAAAACTCAATTAACTATGAAGGCATAACAAACATTAAATCAAGTTGGTAAAATGGCACTAAAGCCCATAATATATACTAGAGAAGTTGGCCTGGTATATGATGTCCACTAATTAAAGTGGGCACTTTGCACCAGTCCAAACAACCCTTATGGTGATTTAAGAGGTCAAAGTTAACCTTAGAAAACTATCCAAGTGGTAGCTGTGGAGAGCAGCCTTCAGGCTTAGTCTTGAAGGAATGTTAAGCAGCTTGTTTTACCAGAATGCAACCTTATTGTATTGGTTAAATGAAAGGAGAACCACACAGTAGTTATAAGAATATATATTTATTATTATAACACCTTAAATACCTCACAGCATCTGCTACACGCAGATAAACACAAAGCACACAATACTGTAGCACAGAAACAATCGTACACAGTGGGCTCCCGGGGGAGTCCAAACCATATACTAAAATAGTGGTATAAGAACCACGACTTGAGTCAAGACAGTGTCTAGAGAGTGTAGAATCGCTGGGACCCCAAGGAACCACCCAAGGTGAGTAAGTAGGGACCCCACGGAGGATGGGTGCAGTGCGTGAACACGATTGCGTGCTATGTGCAATTCAAAGGGAGAGTCGCGGTTGCAATTTTTAATTTTAAGGACCCTTCCCAGTGGATTACGAGGAAACCCTTTGGAACATAGAAGGTTAGAGAGCCACCCCACCCGTGGATACCGAAGTACCAGAGTTACCTATCCCAGGGAAGCTGGGTGCATAGGGCTGAAGTGGCGTCGGAAACCGCCGTCGTTCTCAATGGGAGTCTTCAAAGAAATGCCACTGCTGGAAAGAAGAAAAGTGTCAGGTGGAATCTGCAGGTAGATTCTTGATGAAAGGAACCTGAAAGCAGAGGGGACAGAGTCTGGGTCACTCAGGAGGGACCAGGGCCTCGGTAGACGGATGCCCACCGATGTCGGGTGCTTCAGGTTTTAGGAAGGAGACCTTGACTCTACAGATGCAGGGACTAGGAGACGTCGAGGATGACCCGGAGCCGGATATGAGCTGGCCCATGAAGGATGTCGAGTGCTGAGGGGTCGGTGTCCGGTGGGAGCAAAAAGCCTTGGCAACGGCAACCCACGAAGAAGGTCAAAGAAGGTTACGGTCTGGCCCAGCAAGGACCAGGGGACTTCCACAGCAAGGGGAGTCAAGGCAGGCTTGGAACAACCAGGGGAGCCCAAGAAAATCAGGATTGTCCCTCAAATGGGCCCACAGGCCGAAGGCACAGGAGTCGCGAGGGGACCTCTAGCAGTTTCACAAAGCAACAGTTTGCAGGGCACGGAGTGCGAGGAGGCCAAAGTCCTTTGTACGAAATGTGTGCAGAGGTTGGGGCTATTAACAGCCCAACGCACGAAGTTGAGGAACACCAACAAGCATATGCACTTGCAAATGTACGCGGTGCACAGGGGTTCAGGTTATGCGGTCCCCACGAGGGATACTGGCCTCAAACTTGGTGAGAGGGCATCTCAATCTCAAGGAACATAGGAACCCACCTCCTGTGTTGCTGGAGCCTTCGGAGTCCACAGGAGTTGAGGATCAGCAGACCGGTCAGTTGTATTACGGTGCCTGCGAATGCAGGGGAGTGACTCCTTCACCCCAAGGGAGATACTTCAGTTGTCCTTGATGCTCCACAGGTCCTGCACGGAGCCTGTATGGTGCACGGGCACAGACGATGCTTTGGACGGAGAGGGAGTAGGGCCCAGTCGAAGTCAAGCGAAGTCCAGAGTGTCCAGACGGTCGAAGGTCAGTGGTTTCTGGTTCAGAATCTTGTCCACATCGAATCTAGGGTCCTACAGCCAGGTAAGCCCTTTTGTACCCACAGGAGAGGGTTGGACAGATTCAGGGGACCCTCCCAGGGGAGGGTCAGGACAGGGGGGAGGTTACTCCCATGTCCTTTGTCCAGTTTCGCACCAGAGCAGGAGCCAATGGCTCCCAGGACTGGTTTGAACTGGAATCTGCACAGGGACACCAAATGTGCCCCTCATCCAGACTTTCAGGCACTTTGGAAGTGCACCCACCCAGCTCCAATACACTAAATCCTGTCTGGGAGGTGGTCACACCTCCCTGTGACAGGATGCCTATTGTGCTGCCTTCCCCTGATCGAACTTGGCTCAGCAGCAGGGGGGCAGAAATGTGTCTCTGGTCGGCAGCAACCATTTTGTGCTGTCCGGGTTGAGAAGGCTGGTACCGGGAAGACCAGGGACCCCAAGAAGCTTGCTTCTGAAGGGTGGAATCATACCTCCCACACCGGTTACTGGTGTGGAGGTATGATTCCAAGGTGTTTGATACCAAACACGACCTGGTTTGTTGAAGCCGTTTTCAGGAAAGCATTTTACGCAAGCATATAATGCACCTCTACCTATATGTCTGACTGCGTCACCGACAACCCGGAGAATGGTCTCCAAAGGCTTCAGGGGTGCTCTGCTCATGCAGGGGCACCCTCTCACGTAAAACCCAGCACCCTGCCTTCAGGATTGTCAAGGCCTGCTATAGGGGTGACTTATAGGTTTTAAGTGTAGTGACCTATAGATATAGTAAATCTATATCTAAAGTAAGTGGTGCATACACCATCTTACACAGGCTGCAATGGCAGGCCTGTAGTTCCATTTTGCATGGCCTGTCATGGGTGGCATAATACGTGCTTCAGCCCATGGGAGGCCTCTGTGGTACCTATGCCCTGGGTACATGTCTACCATATACTAGGGACTGATAAGGGTACCCCAGTATCCAATCTGGAGTGTACCTAAGTACATAACACAACCAATTTAGGGAGAAAGCAGATAGACTGAGGTCCTGATTAGCAGTATCCCAGTCGGACTAGTCAAAAACTAGCAAAACACCAGGCAAAAAGTGGGGGTAACCATGCAGTCAGAACCTACCTTCCTACAGCTGGGGTATCTCCTGCAGCATATCACCCTGGGCCCCAGCCAAGCTGCTCCTGCTGGTGATGGTGGCCTTCCCCCGTTTGGCCTGCTGCTTGGTTATCTTCGGTTCTCTGCAAATAAGGAAAGATGAAAAAAACAGTTCAATTTAGTAGTATTCTCTACAAAAGAGCATTTTTTACAGGCATAACTTTATAAATAATGTTTGGTTAACCAATTCTGCTCCTCCCTTCAACCTCTACCCTAAAATTAGTACTCTGTCCTAGACATTGTTTGCTTCCTACAAATGTCTAAATTCTAATGTTCTTACTTTTTTGCTATTGTGGGTAAATTCAATCTCTCTTCACATGCCGCACCTCATGAAGACAGAGACTGCATTAGCGACATAAAGTCACAGAAGAGTGCTAACACCCTGATATTAGGCTAGCCTAGTGACATCCCTTAAATCAGCACAACAAAGCACCTGGCTCACCCTGGAACAGAATCTGGGCAGTATGATTCACTTGTCATCCACTTGGAGTCCTTCAGTCCCACACCCTCCCTATGAGGCTACCAACATGCCCCACTACTTTGCATCACATGCTCTCCTCAAAGCGTATAGAAAAACCCTAATGTAGTATCTGCTCGTTCATACGAAACATGAACAATGGACACAGGCACTCTGATGCAAAAAGTGTATTCATGTGTCACAGCAAACAAACCCCGAAACCGGTCCTAGGATGCTTGTTTTCAGTCCAGGGAGTTCGGGCTGGACTGTTCCCATGAGGCACAGGGTCAAGAATGATTTGCATATGGCTGGGTTCAAATTGGAATGGCATGGTGAGCAAAAAAACGATGGATTTAGGCCCAGATCTCTGTACTGGGGTGAATGTATGACATTGTTCTGCATTCTGTCCATCAACTGTTGTTTTTGCATTTGTCACCCCGAGTGGGACTGGTATGCCCAGATGTGGGTCCCGTGCTCTCCATGCCACTGGAATCAAGCTATCCTGGCTGAAGAGGGGTGAAACCCTGAAACCGGTCCTAGGATGCTTGTTTCCAGTCCAGGGAGGACCTGGCTTGGCAGTTCGGGCTGGACTGTTCCCATGAGGCACAGGGTCAAGACTGATTTGCATATGGCTGGGTTCAAACTGGAATGGCATGGTGAGCAAAAAAACGATGGATTTAGGCCCAGATCTCTGTACTGGGGTGAATGTATGACATTGTTCTGCATTCTGTCCATCAACTGTTGTTTTTGCAAAAGTGTATTCATGGCACACACCAGTATTTAAAAAAAACATCT
Source organism: Calotriton arnoldi (assembly GCA_963921515.1). NCBI lineage: Eukaryota > Metazoa > Chordata > Amphibia > Caudata > Salamandridae > Calotriton > Calotriton arnoldi. The sequence goes on from CAWUFW010009536.1 coordinate 141,697, forward strand.
GGCCTACAACAGCCTACAAACATGGTAACCCATACATGAACGTCTTTTTTGCACCGAAGGGCTCATCTTTGTTGCAAAGGAGCGGTCATAAAAAAGAATATATATAAATATAACTCTATATAAATAATTCCACATCTATATATCTATGTATATCTATGTATGTATATATATATATATTTTCTTTTTCTACACTTGCCCAAAGGACGAGGACGCATTCGAGCAGCAGTTGACTTAAAAACAGTCTTTATTCTCTGAAAGACCAACAGTCGCATTTCGTTGATTCATGCAGCCTGACGCGTTTCGGAGCTCCTGCTCCTCATTAATAGGCTTGGGTCCAAAAAGTTTGCAGCATTGCTGACACACCTATAAACAATCAGTTGCCCTGTGATAGGCCACTCAGGTAAGTAATTCCCCGTTGCATCATGGGATTTGTAGTGTGTTAATCCTACCCTGATGGGTGCTGTGTTCTTTGGGTTCCAATATTAATAGCCCTCCAATGGGCCTCGAAATGCGCGTAGTCTTGAATCATTAGTGCTGCTGCCCCACATAGGAACTCGGCATAATTCCCAGTCCCGTGGCCCTACTTACAATCACTGAGGTGGTGCAGTCCTCCATGGCTGGGCCGCTGTGATTACATTTTTCCACACTTGCCCAAAGGACGAGGATGCACTTGAGCAGCAGTTGACTTAAAAACAGTCTTTATTGGGGTGTGGCCAACAACATGGCCGTGTAAGACGTGCTTTCGCCGAGCTCCGGCTGAAAGCTCCATCCGAAGAAGAATCCGGCAGTCTGTAGGCTCGGACACCATCTGCGTTTGACAGCCACGGAATGCGGATACCCCGGCCGCACTTTTGAGGGACTTTGAGAGGGCTGCTGGCCTCTGCGCTGCTGCTGCCGGTCCCGGACTGACTCTGTGCCCGCCTTGGCAAAATGGCGCCGACCTCAGGCAAAGACGGCCCGGCAAGCCCCTCGATCCGGAGCTGCGTCGACGAGAAGATGGGCCCCTGGGAGGCGATCGGGAGGATTGCCGGCCTCCGTACCCCCGTGCCCCCCGCAGTGGATGGCCCGGATCCACCCTGCCCGATCTCGCCGCGGCTCGCCCAAGACGGGGGGCGCCCTACTGCAGGCCAGACGTGGGGGACGCGCCTTGCCGCTGCGGGACCTGCGGATTGCGCTGGAGGCTGGCGGGTGCGGCGCGGAGCCGTGATCCCAGGTAAGCCGGGCGTTTGTGAGACGCTGCGCCACCCGGCGCTGCGCCCTGGGGGCCCCGCTGGTGTGGAGCGCTGATTGGCAGACCGGCCCTGTGCAGCGGACTGCAGTGGAGTCCCGGGCGGCTGCGGCCCCCGCGGTGAGTTCCCCGCGCCTTGAGTCTATGCCCCTGATCCCCTCTGAAATGGTGCTGGGGCAGGCACAAGGCAGGCTCTGACTACATCGGATCGCCGGCAGCTTGGTTATTACAGCGAGTGGGCCTGGTGGGGTACCAGGCCACGTGTGAGCAGGCGAGAGGTCGTTCTTGTCCCCCCCTGATCAGCCATAGGGGGGGAGGCCACCAGGAGCAAGACGTGGGTGCTGTGCCCGCTGTGGTGAAGCCCTTCCCTTCTTTTTGGCCGCCCGCAGCTGCGTGCTGGTGTCCCTGCTGGGCCTGGACAGCCCTGACCGGCTCTGACATCTCAGTCTCCGTTGTGGTGGTGAAGTGGACTGCTCCTTGTTTATCTCATTGGCCGTGGGCCCTAGAGTTCTGACACTCTGGAAGGGGCCTATACTGCCTGAGCGACACCGGCCTGTGCGTGGTGGGGACGCCGCGGTGCTCAGTGGTCTGGAGTCACGCCTGGGGGTGTCTAACGGGGGGGTGGAGAGCTCGCCCCCCATCACCACTTGAGTGCCTGGCCCCGGCCTTGCCACTGTGCTCCTTGCGACCTGCGCCTGCATCCCTGACTATGGGCAAAGACAAGGACCCAAAGCCACCGCGACGGGGAAAAATGGACCGTTACACAAAAGTGATCACCCCCCCCCCCCCGGAGGAACGGCCGACCACCCGTGCCGACACGGACACTCTCCTGCAGGCGATCCAGTCCTCCAGGACAGCACTGGAGGGGAAGATAGGGGAGGTGGGCACGGAGGTGACGCTCCTGCGGCAGGATCTACGCAACCTGGCGGCCAGGGTCACGGAATCGGAGACCAGGTTGGGCGAGGTGGAGGATTCCCTTCAGGATCTCCGTAAAGGAATGGCGGAGCTCCAGTCCTCGAACAAAGACCTTCGATGGCGCGTGGATGATGCGGAAAATATGGCAAGGCGCAACAACCTTCGCTTTGTGGGCTTTAGGGAAGGCATTGAGGGAACAAACATGTCGGCCTTTCTTCACTCCTGGCTCCAGCGCACATTCCCAACAGACAAATTCTCCGCCTGCTTCGTCATAGAGAGGGCGCACAGGGCACTGCTGGCGCGACCTCCCCCGGGAGCTCAACCGCGTCCCATCATAGCCCGTTTCCTGAACTTCCTAGAGAGGGACATGATCCTTCGAGAGGCAAGGAAACTTGGAGAGATAAGGCACGAGAACACCTGCATAATGATTTTCCCGGACTACAGCAGGGAGGTCCAGAAGCAAAGGCGCACTTTTGACTCCGTGAAGGTGAAACTTAGCAAGCACAAGATTCAGTACATGCTATTTCCCGCAAAACTGAAGGTCCTATTTCTGGGGAAGACACATTTCTTCCAAACACCGAAGGAGGCGTGGCACTGGATTGAGGAACGGCCCGTACTGAAGCAGCCCTCTCTACATCCCTTGGTCGCTGAGATAGTGGGGATGGAGCAGGACGCAGCAGCGAACACCCTGGTATCACAGGGGCACCCCTGACTCACACTCCTGATTGATGAGCCTCAGAGACTTGCCGTGGAATCAGAATAAATACGGCGGAGTTGGTTGATTGGACCTTTGTCCCCAACACACTAGCTACTAGTCCTGCAGAGCAGCTGAAGAGCTACGTTCCATCGCAGGCGCCAGGCTAGGACTGGTCACCGACTTGGGCATTGGACAGCCCTCTCTCTTTCTCTTTCCTGCTTTTCTTCTCCCCGTTCTGTCCTCCCCCCCCCTTCTGATATCTTCCGTTCTTTGTCTTTGCTTTGTCTTCCTCCTTCTTTGGTTTGCTTGTTTCTTGAGGTTCTTGGGGCGCTGCAGGAGTTTGAACTTGTAGCATAAGTTTGGGGCTGGGGCGGGCGACAGACCTCTACCACCCTTATTCGCAACCTCGACTGTTTGGCAGAGGGTGTGACACTGGGGGAGGGGGTGGTGGGGTGGGGGGACGAGGGTAAGGGGTTTCAACCAGTTGTATTGTTTTTTCGGTTCATTATGCTTTTGTTAAGGTACAGTCACAGATTTGGTAGAGCGTACGCTCTTCACCAGAACCTCCATACAGGGTACCAGCTCACCGCATATGCTAGCACGCCCCACCACTATACCCCAGCCTGACATGATGGGTTCGGATGATGGCCCCTTCACGGTGCTTACCTGGAATGTCAACGGCCTGGGTGATAAAATTAAACGGGGATTAGTGTCGTCCTTCATAAAACGCACCCACCCGGATGTGGTGCTTTTGCAGGAGACCCATCTTAAAGGCACGAAATATGGGTTCCTTGCGCGGGGGGCGTATACTGTCCTGGCACATGCGGGGTATACCTCCGGCTCCAGAGGAGTCGCCATCCTGATTAAAAGGTCGCCTCCCTTTATGGTAAAACGTACATGGATAGACCCCCAGGGAACCTATGTGGGAGTGACAGGGACATGGGGTAGGAGGAATGTCACTTTCTTATCAGTTTATGCCCCACCAAAATTGCAGACCAGGACTCTACACGGGGTGACAGATATACTACTGGGGACACCGGGATCGACGCACATCATCGGGGGTGACTTTAACGACGTAATGCACGTCCCTATGGACTGTTCGGGCGAACACGTTCACCCGCCCCCGGTGACACACTTGGCACGCCTTGCCGACACTCTGGGCTTGGTGGATGTATGGAGACACTTGCACCCGGGAGATCGAGGGTACTCGTACTACTCTGGGGCCCATAAGGTCCATTCGCGGCTGGATTACGTGTTTCTCCCACAGGGCGCTATCTAGGACATCTGTGAGGCGGAATACATGGCCCGGGGTTTGTCAGATTACTCGCCCCTATATGTTCGAGTGGGTGAGAGGGACCGTACCTGACGGGGGCTGGAGATTGTCGGCATGGGACCTACAGAACAAGGAGGTGCTCCTGGGCCTTCGCGCAGACATGAAAATCTTCTGTGAAGAAAACCTGGGTTCGGTGCAGTCCGGAGTGATAATCTGGGAAGCATATAAAACAGTATTACGGGATAGGGCCCAGAACCGGATAGCCTGGGAAAAGAGGAAGGCTCAGGAGGAACTCGCCGCACTACTGGCCCAAATTCTTACCCTAGAACGACGGCACCTTATGCAGAGAGACCCTCAGGTTCCTAGACAGTTAACGGAGGCACAGCATCATTACAGGGCTCTGGCCACGCAAGCGGCTAAGGCACAGTCCCAGGCGACTCTGCATAGGCTGTACGATGTGGGGGACAAGTCGGGAAAGCTCCTGGCATGGCTTAGTCGTAGGGAGGTAGAGGCTCGATGGGTGGCGAGCGTGGTGGATCCCCAGGGAATATCTCAGACGCACGATACGCAGATAGTACAGACGTTCGCGTCCTATTACCAACACTTTTACGAAGCCCGGAACCTGCGGGAGTTACCGGATATAACAGACTACCTGGCGGACATTCATACCCTGCTATTAGAAGAGGATGGTAGAGAGGGGCTAGATTCTGATATCACAATAGACGAAATCAAACTGGCTATAACCAGATTGCGTCCTGGGAAGACCCCGGGCCCGAATGGCCTCCCTGCAGAATTTTATAAGAAGTGCGCAGATCTTTTAAGCCCTCATCTGTTGAAGCTTTTCCAAGATGCGTCCCAGGAGGAAATTCTGCATCTAAATCTGCGCATGGCCACGATAATTCCTATCCATAAGCAGGGGAAACCCCCCACCGATTGCGCTTCATATCGCCACATATCCCTCCTCAACATGGAGGTGAAAATACTGGCGACTATCCTTGCCTTGAGGCTCCGTCAGGTAGTCACTGATCTGGTGCACCAGGACCAGACGGGTTTTCTGCCCGGACGGGCGACCCGGCTAAACTTGCGAAGGACCCATAACTGGCTCATGGAGGTCCAGGACCGTGGAGACCCACATCTGCTCCTGTCATTGGATGAGGAAAAGGCGTTCGACGCAGTACATTGGCCCTTTCTGGAGGCTACTCTAGTCAAATTTGGCATCAGCCCCCGGTTTCGGCACTGGGTGGGTCTCCTGTATAGAGACCCCAGGGCAAGGGTTAAGGTCAATGGTCAGCTCTCCGGAGACTTCCCCATCAGGCGAGGCACCCGACAGGACTGTCCTCTCTCCCCATTGCTCTTCGCCCTTACGATCGAGACAGTGGCCTGTAGGATCAGACAGTGTCCGGAGATCCAGGGGTTCCGAATCACACCAGCAGATACTGGGGAAGAAAAGATCACGCTCTACGCGGATGACATTTTGCTCTATGTCACCCACCCAACTGGCACGATTCCCGCCTTATTCGATGTCATGGATGTATACGGGACCTACTCAGGTTACACCATCAACTGGCACAAGTCAGTCATCTACAGTCCACGTGCTCTGGACGTCTGGCCTACTCTCCCTGGGACCCTCCAGATAGCACACACCGGGTTCACCTACCTGGAGATTTACCTCACCATAGATAAGAGGCTCTCCTACCAGAGAAACATACAGCGGGTACTAACCAATTTTGTAGAGGACGCACAGAGATGGAAATCCCTACCCCTCACAATTCTAGGCAGAGCGGCCATGTTTAAGATGATCAGCTTGCTCCGCTTCCTGTATGCCCTTCAGAACGAGTACTTCCCCCTCCCAAGACAAAACTTCAGAGCCGTGGATGCGGAACTGCGCTCCCTTCTATGGCTCGGGAAACAACCAAGGATCGCTCTGACGACACTACACCGTAATCAGTACAATGGGGGGATTTCGTTGCCAGACATAGAGGCTTACTATTGGGCAGAACACCTAACTCCGGTGAATGACTGGATACATGCCACGGCAGACCACCCCACCTATAGACTGGAAAGGGGCACCATAGCGTTCCGCACTTGTCTGTATTATCTCTATGGGGGACGTGGTAGGGGGCGACTTCTCCCAGCCACCCAAGTCACGTTAGAAGTGTGGGACAGAGCATCGAAGGCACTGGGATGGGATCGCAAACCTACTAAACAGACGCCTCTCTGGAACTGTCCCTGGTTAAAAGAAATCCATAAACTGCGGGGCTTTACGGGATGGGACGCCATAGGCATATCTGCCATAGGGGACATTGTAGCCAAAGGTAAACTTAAAAGTTTCCGCATGTTGCAGACAGATTTTGGGTTGCACGCATCCCAGTTTTTTTTAAGTATGTGCAATTGCGACCTGCCTGGCAGGCGGAGAGCTCTTTATCCACCTCGCTGCCGGAATACGCCCCACTGGAGGGACGTCTGCTACAGGAACAGCTGCTTGCTAAGGCAGTCTCACTCACATACCGCACCTTGAATAACAATGCACCAGACAGGTTGGGTAGGCTGCGGGAGGCCTGGGAAACGAACATAGGTACACTCGAAAACATTGACTGAGAAGCAGCCTTGATGCATCATCAAGAGGTGGCCATTAAATCTCGTCACCGCCTTATCCAATACAAGATATTTCACAGAGTCTATTATGATAGGGCCCGACTACACCGAATGGGCCGCATTAGTGACCCTAGTTGCCAGAGATGTGGATATGAACAGGGAGATTGCTATCATACCCTCTGGGAATGCCCCGAAATACAGACCTACTGGGGAAGGGTGTTGGGGGAATTGAGCAAAGTTTTAGAAACACCAATACCACTAGACCCTAAATTCATATTGCTGGGCATACCTGGGGACGTAGATTTGGGACGCCCGCAGCTCATTTTCGCTATGCTGGCCCTGGTGGTGGCGAAACGGGATGTAGCAAGAGCATGGGGAGCGGCACTGGCACCCCAGCTTCGAGAGTGGAAGGCGGGAATGGACATGTATATGGCAGCTGAAAGAGTCACCTATAAGGCAAGAGGCTGCCCGAGAAGTTCCGCAGGGTATGGGGCAAATGGAGAACATACTATGGGTTCGATGGGGGGTTGGGTGAAGGGTAATGGACCTTGTGGGGGCCCCTCCTTTAACCCTAAACATGACTACCGGTTCGCTTGTTTCCAGTTAACCCTGAAGGGGAAGAAACATAAGATGCTACAACGAAACAGGGGGCTTGGGTGGGACTTGAGGGTTCGAGTGGCCCTAAGGGATACCGATGTGGGGATGTTCGTGATATGGCTTGTACATGAATGTCTCTGTACGATTGTACCTGATTTTGTTATGTTTTCTTTTGGTTCTTGTTTTCGCAAAACATAAATAAAAACATTTAAAAAAAAAAAAAACTGTCTTTATTCTCTGAAAGACCAACAGTCGCATTTCGATGATTCATGCAGCCTGACGCGTTTCGGAGCTCCTGCTCCTTATTCATAGGATTGGGTCCAAAGAATTTGCAGCATTGCTGACACACCTATAAACAATCGGTTGCCCTGTGATAGGCCACTCAGGTGAGTCAGTAATTCCCAGTGCATTATGGGATTTGTAGTGTGTTAATCCTACCCTGATGGGTGCTGCGTTCTTTGGGTTCCAATATTAATAGCCCTCCAATAGGCCTCGAAATGCGCCTAGTCTTGAATCGTTAGTGCTGCTGCCCCACATAGGAACTCGGCATAATTCCCAGTCCCGTGGCCCTACTTACAATCACTGAGGTGGTGCAGTCCTCCACAACCGGGCCGCTGTGATGACATTTTTCCACACTTGCCCAAAGGACGAGGATGCACTTGAGCAGCAGTTGACTTAAAAACAGTCTTTATTCTCTGAAAGACCAACAGTCGCGTTTCGATGATTCATGCAGCCTGACGGGTTTCGGAGCTCCTGCTCCTCATTCATAGGCTTGGGTCCAAAAAGTTTGCAGCATTGCTAACACACCTATAAACAATCAGTTGCCCTGTGATAGGCCACTCAGATGAGTAAGTAATTTCCCGTTGCATTATGGGATTTGTAGTGTGTTAATCCTACCCTGATGGGTGCTGTGTTCTTTGGGTTCCCCTATGAATAGCCCTCCAATGGGCCTCGAAATGCGCGTAGTTTGGAATCATTAGTGCTACTGCCCCACAACGGAACTCAGCATAATTCCCAGTCCCGTGGCCCTACTGACAATCACTATATTAATAGCCCATTGGAGGGCTATTATTATTGGAACCCAAAGAACCCAATGCACTGCTGATGACGTTACATATTACATCATTCATGACATGGTCAGTGACATCACTTATGACATCACTGATGACATCTCAAATGACATCACTGATGACATCATCCAGTGACTGTGTGTTTCTATAAAGTTTAAATATGTTTTATATATATGCCAAGGTGTATTGAAGAATGAGTGGGTGTATAAGTGTCTGGATGGAGGATTTAGTAGGTGCGTGACTGACTGTATAAGTGAGTGATTAACTGTGTCTTACTGAATGCATGGGTTAGTGACTAAACTGTGTGAATGTCTGTATCAGTCTGTCTGTTGTTGTGTAAGCTGCTGCATGTGTTGGTGAGTAGCTACATGAGTGTCTATATGGGTTATTGATTGGTTGCCTGAGTATTTGTATGGGTGCCTGAGTGTCTGTGTGGGTGGGTGGGAGGTGTGTGACTCTGTGCATAGATGTGTGAGTGGTTTATTCACTGGGTGTATGGGTTAAAGTGTGCATGTGGAAACAGCTGTATGGGTGGGTGAGTGTGTGTATGGGTGTGTTGGTGAGGGAATGGATGTCTCAGTGGTACATGTCCAAGTAACTACATATGTAAAAGGCAGTGTATGTGAGAGTTGGAGTATATAAATGACTATACGTGAGAGTCAGTGATTGCGAGAGTGGCCGTATGGATGAGTGTGTACTTGTATCAGTGATTGTATAAGAGAGTAAGTATGCGCTAGTATCTGTATGAGTAAGTGAGGTGGTGTGTGTATAACTGTATAGGTGAGTAAATGGAAGTGTGATTGATTCTTTGCATGACTGACTACGTGTGTGAGTAACTCTGCATGAGTGGCGGTGTGTGAGTGTCTGTGTAGGTGTATGAGCGCATATGATAGTGTTGTATTGATGAGTGACTGCATGTATGAGTGACTGTATGGGTGAATGAGTGGATGTGTGTGTGTGTAGACCTAGGAATCAGTGAGTGCGTATGTAGTAACTGGTATTGGTGTGTCTATGGTTTTGAAAATGGTCGTCTGTATTTTAGAGTGGGTGTATCAAAGGTTATATTAGGGTGTGAGGAGGTGCATCAGATTTTCACGTGGATGATGTCATCAGTGATGTCATCAGTGATGTCATCAGTGATGTCACTGACCATGTCATGAATAATGTAATATGTGACGTCATAAGCAGTGCATTGCGGGGGCGCGAGTTATAGTTAGCTGAACTAACTATAACGGCCGAATTTCTCTGGTTTTGTACGAGTGAAATGTCCAACTAACTATAACGTCCCTGAAACCTGTGGTTTTTTCATTGAATTTCTAAGGTTTTTTAAATGCTAATTTCTAACTATAACGTGCCTGAAACCTATGGTTTTTTCAGTGAATTTCAAAGGTTTTTTAAAAGCTAATTTCTAACTATGCCTACAGAGGTAGGACATGTGAAGAAAGAGGAACAAACGCACAGAAAGAAGCAAAAGAAATGCAGAAAGAGGCAACAGAAGTCCAGAAAGACGAAGAAAAGTGCAGGAAGAAGCAAGACATGTGCAGAAAGAACAAACAGAGGAGCAGAAAGAGGCCTTGTTGCAAAATCATCCTATGCCCCCAACTTTTTTCTGACGGGTACTGGTGGTACTCTGACTAACCAGGCCTAGAGCCAGTGCTATGCTAAAAGACACTTAGAATACAGTGAAAACACATACATACACTAGGGAACACTGTGTTGGGGTACCCCTGTGATTAGCATGACCTCCTCTGTAAGGCCCTAGTACATAATAGGGCAGGGGATTAAAACTATCTCTAAGTCAGAGGTGCAGAAAGATGCTTCTTTAAGTAGTAGTCACATTTGCAGAGTGGTGGAGAAAGGGTGCTGGGCGTCCGACCAGCGCTCAGGAATTCTGCTGCGTAGGACTTACAGGAAGTACCAGGAGGGCTTCTTGGCCCCCAAGCTCCCTCAGGACTAAATTGCACTTCATCCCCCATCCCTTAGTCTGCCAGGAGGCACCTTTGCAGAGTGGTGGAGAAAGGGGGGCATGGCCTCCGAAGACGTCTTAGCAATCCCACTGTGTGGGACTTACTGGAGGTAACAAGAGGGGTAGTTGGTCCCAAAGGACATCCTTCGGGGCCAACTTGCCCTCCTATTACCTCCAGTAAGTCCCACACAGCAGCATTGGTAAGTACTCATACCAGGCCACGCCCCCTTTGCCCACCACTCTACAAACGCGCTCCCTGGCGTGCTCTTGGATGGGGATTGAAGTCCCCTTCACTGCTGGGGGTCCTTTAGGAGCCAACTAGCCTACCTCTTACCTCCAGTAAGCCCCACGCAGTGGGATTGGTGAGAGGTAGACAAAGGTCATGCTCCACCACTCTGCAAACACGCCCCCTGGCGCGTTGTTAGTTGGGGAATTAATTCCCCTTGAATACTGAGGGTCCCTGGGGGCCAACTAGCCCACCAGGTACCTCCAATATGTGCCACAGAGCTTCGTTGCAGAGAGGTGGTCTGAGGCCATGCCCCTTTTTACACCACTCTGCAACGCAGCTCTGTGGCGCTTACTGGAGGTACCTGATGGGCTAGTTGGCTCCCAGGGACCCTCAGGATTCAAGGGGACTTAATCCCCCAATTTACAACGCGCCAGGGGGCGTGTTTGCACACTTGTCATATCAGGCCCCACCCCCTCCCTGCACCCCAGTGCAAAGGCACCCCCTGGCGCATTGTAAGTTCCTTGTGGGTCCCCCTGAGCAGGCCTAGGGGGTCAGGGTGTTTCTACCCTGCCCCCTTTTCTTCTTTTTCATGTTTTTTTTTCTGATTTCTTGTGACTCGGTTACTGAGTCACAAGATGGCTGCCAACACTTCCTGGTTTGGAGTGTTGGCAGCCAATCAGAATTGAGCTCATGCTCGGGAGGGGTCGCGACTCCTCCTCAGTGCTCAGATATCGATATTTTTTCTTTTTTGAATTTCTCAGGAACTACTGAACAGATTTACACCATTTAACAAAAAGGGATCTTTCTGAACCAAATTTGGTGTAATTGCGTTCAGCAGTTCGGGCTGTAGCTTTGTCTAAAGTTTCCTATGGAAAATTACATGGGGAAACCGCGTTTTGGGACCCCCCTTTTTTCTCGGGCCCTGCTTGATGAATCACCCTGAAACTTTCAAGACAGGAGCTGACCAGAGCACCCCACTAGTTTTGAAAATTCTGCGAATATTCGTCAAACGACGCCAAAGTTATTGGGAAAACAAAAAACGCTTTTCCTATGGAAACTAGGTCCTAACTATAACTACCTACTGGCGACCGCCAGTAGGTAATATATATATATATATATCATTACCAGACTTCGCGTGAGGCGTCGTGCAGCCAAATCGTCGGAGGTGCCGAGAAACGCCCACGCCCAGGCGTGTAATTGTAGCAGGAGACTTCTCACCCACAAAAATCCACCTGGGAAGAACGGCACTCAGCAGGGCATGCGATGTTCAAGATGTAGTTTTTATTCCATCAATAAAACAAATCGGTAAAAAGCGTCTACGCGTTTCGGTGCAGAGCCTTTGTCACGACGCTAAAGCACAGTTACCGGGCAACTAATAAACAGGAAGTGAGTAAACATGGAAAACGGATGTCTACACAAATGCATTCGTTATTCAGCTAACAGTAGCGGCCATCTTGTAACATCAGATGTCAGGTCAGAAAAAGTAAATAAATAACTGTTAATAGTAGGAATACAAGGCAAAACAGGATCAGATGAAATTAGATTGACACATATTGCGTTAGGTTCCCCTTAAATTTTATAAGATACAAAATTAATGGGCTCTTTAGTCAGTATTGTCTTCATATTGGTTAAGAGTACCATACATTTCAAATGATATAATTGATGTAACTTGATAATAACCAATATTCTCTTAATTGCTTGTCTAGATTTCTGCCCCATTGGGCAGTGTATATGACCTGGTACACAAATTACATTATATGTCCCATTGGGCAATTACCCATACACACTACCGTTCTGGGATTTAATATCATACATCGGCAAAGGGATGACTCTCATCCAATGCCTAATAAATAACTTAAACAAGATAAAAAATAAAATTGAATTAACACACATTATATTAGATTACCCTCAAATTGCATGCAATACAAAAGCAATAGGCTCTTCGAATAGTATTAACTTCTTCATACTGGTTAAGAATGCCATACATTTCTAATGATATAACTAATACGGCTTGCCAGTAAACATTGCTGTCTTAATTGCGTGTCCGAACTTCTGCCCCATTGGGCAATGTATATGACCTGGAATACAGATTGACCTGTTGGTAGGTCGCTCCCCCTCCGCACAGCACCGCCTGTGTTGGTCCCTGCCCAGCTGCCCAGCTACCGTTCTGAGGAAGTAGGCTGTAGGTCTGTATCCTCCTCCTGTATTGCCATTTCTCTTTCTGCTGTCTGTGTTTATTCTGTTGTCTGTATCTGTGCCCGTTGCCTTGAATTGCCATTTCTCTTCTGTTGCCTGTGTCCCTACTGTTGTCAGCCCGTTTTTTCCTTCTGTGCCCCTCGCTGCCCCATCTGTTCCTGTGCCCTTTTTTCCTTCTGTGCCTCTCGCTGTCCCTACTGTTGTCAGCCCGTTTTTCCTTCTGTGCCCCTCGCTGTCCCTACTGTTGTCAGCCCGTTTTCCTTCTGTGCCCCTCGCTGCCCCATCTGTTCTGTGCCCGTTTTCCTCTGTGCCCCTCGCTGCCCCCTGTGCGCTCTGTATTTTGCCCCTTGCTGGGTCCCTAACCCCGTGCCCATTTTGCCTTCTGTCTCCGCTCCCGTTTCCCGCCGCTGCATCCCCTGCGGCCCCGCCCCCTCTCTGCCCATTCGCTGCCCCTGCCCCTGCCTCCCGCCTCCCAATATATGGCAGCCGCTGCGCGGTAAGGAGAGCGACCCTTGACCTGTTGGTAGGTCGCTCCCCCTCCGCACAGCACCGCCTGTGTTGGTCCCTGCCCAGCTGCCCAGCTACCGTTCTGAGGAAGTAGGCTGTAGGTTTGTATCCTCCTCCTGTATTGCCATTTCTCTTTCTGCTGTCTGTGTTTATTCTGTCGTCTGTATCTGTGCCCGTTGCCTTGTATTGCCATTTCTCTTCTGTTGCCTGTGTGCCTACTGTTGTCAGCCCGTTTTTTCCTTCTGTGCCCCTCGCTGCCCCATCTGTTCCTGTGCCCTTTTTTCCTTCTGTGCCCCTCGCTGTCCCTACTGTTGTCAGCCCGTTTTTCCTTCTGTGCCCCTCGCTGTCCCTACTGTTGTCAGCCCGTTTTTCTTTCTGTGCCCCTCGCTGCCCCATCTGTTCTGTGCCCGTTTTCCTCTGTGCCCCTCGCTGCCCCCTGTGCGCTCTGTATTTTGCCCCTTGCTGGGCCCCTAACCCCGTGCCCATTTTGCCTTCTGTCTCTGCTCCCGTTTCCCACCGCTGCGTCCCCTGCGGCCCCGCCCCCTCTCTGCCCATTCGCTGCCCCTGCCCCACCCTCCCGCCTCGCAATATATGGCGGCCGCGCCGCTGGCGCGCCGAAGGCACTCCTAAGGCAAGCCCGTCTGCGCCCGTCCATGCCTGGACCACGCCCAGCGCCAGAACCCCTGGTCCGTGCGCCCCCCGCACCCGCCACGGTGACCGCCGCCGTTACGATGCCAGCACACTCCATGCTCTCAACCCCGGCCGGATCCACACCTGCTTCAAGGCCGCCCCGAAACGCACACATGGCCCCTGCACCTGCCGGAACTGCAGCTACACCTGCCTCAGAGCCGCCGAAGCACCCGCCAAGAAGGACCTCAGCCACCTCCAGTGCATCCTACTAAACACCCGCTCCGCACGCAAACACGCCGTCGAGCTCTGGGACCTGCTCGACACGTCAGCTCCGGACGTCGCCTTCCTGACAGAGACCTGGATGAACAATTCCTCCGCACCCGACATCGCCATAGCCATCCCAGACGGCTACAAGATCACCCGCAGAGACCGCACCAACGGAGTCGGAGGAGGAATCGCCATCGTCCACAAGAACACCATCAGGGTCTCGACCAGCACCGACGACACTCTCAGCACCGCCGAACACATGCACTTCCAGATCCACACGGACCCCAACACCACCCTAAGAGGTACCCTCGTCTACAGACCCCCCGGACCCCGACCTCAATTCAGCGACTCCATTGCCGACTACATCAGCACGCACGCCCTGACCTCCACCGACTACATCCTCCTCGGAGACCTGAACTTCCACCTGGAGAACAACAACGACAGCAACTCCACCACCCTGATCGCCAACCTCGCCAACCTCGGACTGAGACAGCTCGTCACTATGCCGACCCACACCGCCGGCCACACGCTCGACCCCGTCTTCTCCTCAAGCTCCCACGTCTCCTTCAGCCATACCACCGAACTCCTCTGGACCGACCACCGCTGCATCCACTTCACCTTCTAGAAACCCACCGCACCCAACAGATACCCCGACGCTGCTGGAGCAAAGTCACCGAAGACCAACTACAGACAAACCTCGCCCTCAGCCCACCAACCGACCCCTCCAACCCCGACGACGCCGCCCGCAACCTCAGACGATGGATGGACGACTGCACCAACACCCTCGCCCCACTGAAAAAACCCACCTACAGAGACACCAGCAAGAGAGCCAGCTGGTTCACCCCGGAACTCCTAGCATCCAAGCGCACCTGCCGGAAACTAGAGAACAAATGGCACAGTGAAAAGACACCGGACAGCAACGCAGCCCAAAAGACGCCATCCGCCACCACCATCACCTCATCAGATCCGCCAAGAGGACCTCCTTCAAAGACCGCCTCGACAACAACGCACACAACAGCAAGGAGCTCTTCATCATAGTGAAGGAACTCTCCAACCCCAGCTCCAACTCCAACGACATCCCGCCGACGCAAGCCCTGTGCGATTCCCTCGCCACCTTCTTCCACCGCAAGATCACCGACATCCACGACAGCTTCGACACCCAAACTGCCCCAACAGACCCCGACACACCAGACT
The DNA here is from genome assembly GCA_963921515.1 of Calotriton arnoldi. Taxonomy (NCBI): domain Eukaryota; kingdom Metazoa; phylum Chordata; class Amphibia; order Caudata; family Salamandridae; genus Calotriton; species Calotriton arnoldi. Next base: position 157,061 of record CAWUFW010009536.1, read on the forward strand.
CGCCGCGCGCTATCGACCACGACCCCTTGACAGCCTGGGCCAACGTTAACATCGATGACATCATCAAGACCATGAGCACTATCCACTCTGGCTCCCCGTCAGACCCTTTTCCGCACCACATCTTCAACAAAGCCGGCAGCTCCATCACACCCCACCTGCGCAACGTCATCAATCTCTCCTTCGAGACCGCGACCTTCCCAGAGAGCTGGAAACACGCCAAGATCAACGCCCTACTCAAAAAACCCAAGGCGGATCCGACAGACCTCAAGAACTTCCGGCCCATCTCCCTGCTTCCATTCCCAGCAAAGGTCATCGAGAAGATCGTCAACAGACAGCTAACCCGATACCTCGAAGAAAACAGCATCCTGGACCCATCCCAGTCAAGGTTCCGCAGCAACCACAGCACCGAGACTGCCTCATCGCCGCCACCGACGACATCAGGACCCTGCTGGACAACGGTGAGACCGCGGCCCTCATCCTCCTGGACCTCTCCGCCTCCTTCGACACTGTCTGCCACCGCACACTACGTGCACGCCTCCACGACGCAGGGATCCGAGAGAAAGCCCTAGAATGGACCACATCCTTCCTCTCCGGCAGAACACAGAGAGTCCTCCTCCCGCCATTCCGATCCGAAGCCTCCGAGATCATCTGCGGCGTACCCCAGGGATCATCCCTCAGCCCGACACTGTTCAACATCTACATGGCCCCACTCGCACGCATCGCCCGACAGCACGACCTCAACATAATCTCCTACGCCGACGACACTCAACTGATCCTCTCCCTCACCAAGGACCCCCTCACCGCCAAATCCAGCCTCCACGAAGGAATGAAGGCCGTCGCCGACTGGATGAAGAGCAGCCGACTAAAGCTGAACACGGACAAGACGGAGGCCCTCAGCCTCGGCTCCAACCCTTCAGCCTGGGACGACTCCTGGTGGCCCACGACACTGGGGGCACCCCCGACACCCACCGACCTCGCACGCAACCTGGGAGTCATCCTCGACTCAACGCTCTCCATGACCAAGCAAGTCAACGCAGTCTCCTCCTCCTGCTTCAACACCCTCCGCATGCTCCGCAAGATCTACAGATGGATCCCGACAGACACGAGAAGAACAGTCACCCAGGCCCTCGTTAGCAGCCGACTCGACTATGGAAATGCCCTTTACGCGGGAGCCCCGACCAAGCTCATCAAACGACTGCAAAGAATTCAAAACGCCTCTGCACGCCTGATCCTCGATGTTCCATGCCACAGCCACATCACCCCCCACCTGAGAAACCTGCACTGGCTCCCCGTCGACAGTAGAATCTCCTTCAAACTCCTCATCCACGCACACAAGGCACTCCACAAGACCGGCCCAGCCTACCTCAACAGACGACTCTCCTTCTACGTTCCCAACCGCCAGCTCCGCTCCGCCGACCTCTCCTTGGCCACCGTCCCGCACATCCGAAGAACTACCACCAGCGGCAGATCCTTCTCCCACCTCACCGCCAAGACCTGGAACACCCTTCCACTCAGCCTACGACAGACCCAAGACCTGCTGACCTTCAGGAGGCTACTCAAGACCTGGCTGTTCGACCAGTAGCGGCATCCCCCCCCCCTTCTTCTTCCCCAGTGCCTTGAGACCCTCGCGGGTAAGTAGTGCGCTTTACAAATTCTGTGATTGATTGATTGTGTTGTATGCCCCATTGGGCAATTACCCACTATATTGCTCTATTGGGTGCTACTCCTATTTATTATATGGACATAGTGCCAGACATATCATGAACATAACACACCACCTAGACTGCAATGTTATTACTCTACCACAAAGAAATATACAAATATAAACAAAATCTTAAAAGGAGAATATATATTGATAATAGAAATAACATCTAACAAAATAAATGAATGAAAAAATAAATAAAGAATAAAAAGAAAGCTATCTCAGCTCTTTTGCTTCCTACTCATTGAACTGGAGTCCAGATTCATATGAGACAGTAACTTCTGACCAGGCCCTGAAAAATAGAAAATACAATAAATATGTATAAATTCAGCCGCATATGAACTTATGTTCTAATATCTATATTACAATCTCTCTCTGCCCATGTAACTGTTGAGATTAAAAACACATAATATAACAGGAAATAGAAAACAAGTTGCAATATTACTGTCCTTACAGGTAGGTGTATATCTCTTCGTCAACGTTAAGGCCTACAGGTTCTCTAGTATTCAATCTGAGGATATATCTGCACTCCAGCTGTCTGAGTGCCCTCTCTCTGTCACCCCCTCTTTTTGATGTTTCTATTTGGTCAATCACTGTGTACCGTAAATGCATTGGATTACAGTTATGGTGTTGTTTAAAATGTCTCGTCACAGGGTACGATTCATCTACATTCTTGATTGCCCGAAGGTGTTGCAATACTCTTTTGTGCACTTGTAGTATGGTGCTACCTACGTACTTCTTTTCGCAGGGGCATATTAAAACATATACTACAAATTCTGATCTGCAGTTTAAGGATTTATTTATAGTTATCCTTTCTCCCAAATCTGTGTACATGTTGGTGGCATTCAAGCCCTGCGTGTACGCCTTGCATTTGCTGCATTTTTTAAATCCCCTGGCTGGTTTAAGCCAGATGGTTCTCTCTGGCATCTGATTTTTGACTATATTGTCTCTGATAGACGTCGTTCTCCTGTAGTTTATAGCCGGTCTATCTTCCATTTCTGCTCCTATTGTGGGATCTTGTTTTAACAAGTGCCAGTGTCTATGCAAGATTTTTCTTATTTGATTGTGCGCCATGTTAAAAGTTGTAATAAATCTACATGGCTCGATCTGCTTACTAGCTGTATCTGCTGTTGGTCTCCCTACCTTCCGTGACTTCGGAGTGGAATATGTGTGAAATAACAGGTCAGTTCTTGATTTAGTTCTGACTATCTTTTGCCTGGTTCAGGGTAATCTCATCATAGCCCCTTGCTCTTAATCTCATAGTCATCTCTTTTTCAGTTGCTGTATAGGTTTCTTGGGTGCTACATTTAGATGGGGTGCATGGGACTTGGACCATAACTCTACCCAAGGCCGTGGGGTAGATCTTCAAGAGGAGAAGGGTGGAAGAGGAAGGGCTTACATCGTTGGTGTCACTTGGGTGGGTGAAGAAAGATGCATCTTGACATCCATCGTGCAGTGTGTCTTTAGCTTTTTAGGGTAACAGTGGGTCTTCATTCTTGTCAGTCTGTTCATGCCAGGACACAATGTATGCACACTCAAGACGAGCCACAGTAGTGAAATCTACCTCTGACCTGGTCGCTGTACTTCCAGTTAATCGCATTGCAGCAGTCGCTTGCACGTTACCTTCTTGTGCTCCAGCCAGTGGCGGTTCCTCAGGCACTGCTCTGTTTCCGGGCACCTCTCCAGCTGCGCCCTCATCCCCTTTGGCCAACATGGGGAACATATCCAACAAATCCTCCTGATTTGTGTCCTCACTCTCTTTGTCCTTCTCTTGTGGTTCAGAGGTGTGAGGGAACAGAAAATGAGAAGGTGCAGCAGTTAGAGCACAAGCCCTATCTCTGTCCTTAAGGTGGCTAATTTGGTATTCCAAATCCTACTGATTATCTCTCATTCTCTGGACTTGGGATTCGTGGTTATGTTTGTGTGCCTCCTCATGTAATCAAGAATGGCCATTGCTCAGCATCTATGCTGTTTTTGGGATCCTTCAGTTGTTTCTGTAAATTAGCTAATCTTTTCAAGTCAAACTAGCCGATGGCACAAGACTATCAAGGAAAATTACAACCAAAACAGGCATTAAACAAGGCTGTCTTTTAGGCCGCACCTGTTCAATCTGTTCATGGCAGATCTCTCTCCAAAACTTGATCAGTTAAATTCCCACCCTCCCCGTCTGGGACACATCTTTCCTACGCAGACGTATTAGTCTTACTCAGCCAAACTAGAGTGGGACTTCAAAGAGCGCTCAGTGAGCAAGCAGACTATGCCAAGATTTACACACTTGAAATCAGCACAACAAAAACAATGTCAATCAGGAATTTACCTGGCCCACAAATAACAATCAAGCTCGGTGATGAAATCCTAGAGGAGGTTAGCAGTTACAAGTACCAGGGTCTGTACATAGACAATAGATTGAACTTCCAAAGGCACAAACAGTACGTTGTCAAAAAAGGAAATGGCCTGATCTATGCGTTTTGTTCACTAGCAAAGAAACTGGATGGCCCTTCCTTTAAGCCACTACTAGCGGTCATGGCAGCTAAACTGCTGCCAACTGGGGCATATGCAAGTGTAGTGTTGCATGGTAAAGATGCATCACTATTGGATAGAGTACAAACCAATGCAAGCAAAACAGTTTATGCCCTTCCAAAGAATGCTTCCCCTGCCAAAGTTTACTTGGAATTTGGTCTTACACAACAAGTCCTAGGGAGAAAATACACAACAAAAAAGCATGGTACAAAATCAGGTTAAACCGAACCAGTTTACTAAACAATGCTTAATGGTAGGCCCAGGATGCAGACCCTCATTCCACTCATAGTGAATACCTGCAATAATTGCTGAAAGCAACAAGTACAACAGAACTCTGAAAACAGAACCTCCCTTTCCCAGCATTTCGCCAGTCAATTAACAAAGTTACTAAAATGCATTTGCTTTTAGATGATTAACACAGACTAACCAGTCATACCCATGCTTGGATGGTCCTCCAAACCTACTCCATTCTAAAACTGGCAATGTATTTAAGTACAACCTTCTCAGTACATCTAAAAAGAAAGCTAATGGGGACTCATTTCAGCACGCTGTAATCCTTGGCTGATCATAGAAATATAATGGCCTAAGGACATTTCGACTATGCGGTGCAGAAAAAGGAGGACTTTATCGACTTGATTTGCAGAATGGCCATAATAAAAATGGTCTTGATCCAACTGACTCGCAGCTTGAATTGCAAAATGATGAAATTCTTGATCTTACATGAAAAATTAATAAGGCCCTAAATCTTTTACCGGCCTATAAGAACTATCATTACTAAAAGTCTGCAGGTCTTGATGTTTAATATCTTTCCAAGACGCCCATCACTAAAAGCGATTGTGGTATTTAGGAGTAGAACGGCACCCTGTGATGATCATCATTCAACAACTCATGTCAATTGCACAGTGTATGATGGTTCACTGATTGCTAAATTTAACTAACCTTTATTTAGATTTTAACAGTGCTACGGCACATATATATTGTATTATGTTTGTTTTCTCTGGATTAACAATTTATGGCATAATGGTGGTTTTAAGCTGGATGAAACTAATGACGATTCTTTTTCTAACTGGGTTTTTAATGGCACTTTAGCACTTTATGGAGGATATTGTGGCGTTTTTCTTTTTTACATGGATCGAATGACTGTACATAATGTTTTATTAATAACAGATTCAGGTTTTAACACTGTGCCCCGCCAACAATGATAGCCATGAAGCTTTACAAATATTGCCCTAAAGGTAGGACTGTAATATTGCTATGGTTTTTATTAACTTGAACACTAAAGTATTGAATTGATAGCTAATCCTTTCCTATCAAGGTACCATTTTCCTGAAAGCACTTATTCCCGTCATCACTAGTAAGTCCAACCCACTCTAGTAAATCCTTTCACGTACGTTTACCATATTGTTGGTACATATTATGGGCAGATGTCCCTTTCGATGGGGACTCAATACATTTAGATTGTCTGTTCCTTACAATTCGATCATAGTCGGGTAAGGGAGAAAGGATTTGCAGGCCTTGCACCCACAGGTTACCCTCTGGAGGGAGGTAGGAAAGGAAAACAAAAACAGAATAGGGTTCCCTACAGTTATTGTTTCTTCTAGCTGATCTTGTGGAGGGACTGGGGAGAGATACTGTCCACTCATCTTCAAAGATCTCCTTGCATTAGACGAACCTTCATTCAACACCCATTTCCTGGCATTAGACGAACCTTAAGTCAACACCGAGAGTAGCTTAAGGTGTTGAGTGGCTAGTTCAGAGGGTCTCTATCTCTCATACATTCATCCTTCAAGGGTCTGTGCTCCAAGTCCTGGCCCTCCTGTCTATCCACCACGTTGCCACACTATTTCTAGAGCCCACTCGCTCTATTCCATGGGTTGACACTCATACTCTTTTTTCTGAACTCCTCCAGTCTGACCTTTTTCCTTTTTTAGGTCTCGCCTAGCGTTGCAGCGCATGCGCTGCTCGCTTTGCGAGGCATGCAGTATACAATATAGCGGGGAAGCTCCGCCCACTTTCCGCCCATGTTTTTGATTGGCTCAAATCTTAAATGCTGCATTCTGATTGGTTGCCGACTTTTTAGTCCCGCCTCCTGACTGCCATGTCGTCATTTTTGTCCATCCATGGCTATCGGCCCCTTTACTTTAAAAACTGTGTTTTGTTCCCCTGCCTCCCCCGTTCCCTCCCGCAGTCCGAGACTTCTCGGCCCACCACCACCACCCCCCCCTCTCCCGTTCGTGCCTTCTTGGACGCCCGCACTTCCGTTTAAAATGCAATAGGTCTCGCGTAAATACGAGTCCTATTGCATTTTAAATGCTTGTTTGTGGTGTGATTGGTGGGTGAATTCGCACTCCTTTTTTGTCTCGCATGCGCGCGATGCCTTACATCGTATGCATGCGTGCCACATAAACACTTTGTGGCTATGTTTAAGAAGGGTTCTGGTGTGCGTACAATTTCCCTATGTACCCGAGTGACCTATGAGCCTCCTGCCCCCTTCCCGTTGTCCATGTTCCCGCCTCCCTCCCGCTGTCCGTTGTCTCGCGCGCTTGGTGAACGTGGAGCCTCGGTGGCGGCGGCCGGACAATGTGGCGGTCTTGGAGGTGCAGCGGGAGGTCTGCGAGGGCCAGCTGCTCTCCGAGGCACCAAGGATTATTGAATGAGAGAGGTGGTCTATAAGTGTGGGTTTTGTGCGTTACTGGGCAGTCCGTGCATGCTGTGATGCCCTGAAAGCTGATAGAAGATCGTTACTACCGTGTGGTAAATACATGGTGCTTGGACGGCGCAGAGCGTTCTGTGGTGCGTGTTCCCAGCAGGAAGCTCGAGAGCTGCGTGCAGGAGCCAAGTTGGAGCTGAGTTCACGTAGGGTGCATTTCACTCGAGTGCGCACGGAGGTTGCTGGCATGAATACTGATCCGAGCCCTGCCAAGCGTTTCCTATTCTTTCCATTCTGTGGCTTTCTGGTTTCATTCTCTCTCTCTCCTAACAAACACGGCGCTTCCTTTTCTTTTTATTTATGCATATATTTTATTATGGAGTCTCACTACCTGTCCGGGTTGTGTAATGCCTTCTAGTCTCAATCGAGCGCGACCTTTTTCCGGTGCACTGCCCAAAAAATCTTTATTTCCGACACTCTCTCATGGTATGCCACTGTCGGTTTCTTTCCACAATTCTTTTCTCGCTCTTACAGTTTCAGGTCTAGCCAGGGCTTTAAGTGCGCCGGGTCTGTCCGGGTCTGAGCACCGGCAGTTTTTTTGGGGGGGCCTCGAAACGGGTCTCTATCGGGCTCTATTTTCGGGCCTGGAAAAGGTAGTCCTTTTTCTTTTTCTTTTTTTTTCCTGGACTGCAGTGAGAGCTCAGTTTCCTCACTGAGTAGTGGAGGTCACGGCGTGACATGTACGGCACGACGGCATGACGTCATGCCAGGTGAGCGTTGTTGGAGGAAGGGAAATACTTTAAGAGAGCCATTTTCTCTCAGGATTTCCCTTCTCTTTTTTCAGCGCAGGAGCAACGTCGTCGTGGTGCCAGCGTGGGATGATGAAAAACTGAAGAGGCAGACGACCACAGGCGACCACAGGCTCCAGCACAACGGACGCCGTGTTTTGAATCGGAGGGGTCTAGACACGGAAAGCACTTGGGGTAGGCCCTCCAGGCTGAAATGCCCCAAAACACGGTTCTAGCGGGTAAGAAGAGGGCTTGTAAAACAGGAGGCCCCTGGTGGAAAGTTTGCTGGATGGGAGAGGGGGCCAGAGACTGAGCTCTGCAGAGTGTGTGCTTAGCTCGGGGGACCAAAGGGCATCTGAGGCAAGAGTGGTCGATTTCAGAGGGCCTTGTGAGCACAGGAGTAGCGCGCGAGCCCCAGACTTTAGAGACGTGGGCGGCAGAGGTCATGGGAGAGTTGGATAGGCCACGCCCCTACTCGGATAGGCCACACCCCTTTAAGAGATTCACCACGCCCCTTTTAGAGCACCCCCAGTTTTTTTTTCCCACTTAAAGCCCTGGGTCTAGCCGAGCACTGGGTAAGAGAAACACTGTTTTCTTCCTGCCCCTTTGTGCTGGATGTGTTTGTGTACTGCCTACCTTCACCCAATTCCGTTAGAAAAGCGCTGGCTTTGTCTAGAATAATGCACTGATTTTATTTACTTTGCCAGCCATATTTTGTTGGAACTCCCCTTCTGGGATTAATACGTCTGAATTCCGTTTTTATTTCTTTTGGAAACGTATTTCATGCTTCGTGAGTCTGAATGAAGTGAGCACTTTAGCTTTTTACACCGGGCCGCTGATGCCTACAGTATCTCTGTCTTTTTGCTGGGGGGGCGGCTGGTGTATTAAACAGCCATGCATGCTTCCGTCCAAACCCTGTGCCATAATCACAAAAGGTGTTGTGTAAAAAAAACTCGAATGGAAACCAAAAAGTTTCATTATTATCATGGCTGCCTTTTTGTCCAGGAAATTCATAATACTAAAAGCAGTTCATTAAGACAAAGATAGCCCTTTTAAAAAAACAAACACGGCCTGTATTCTGGAATATCTTTTCATTACTGGAAGGGGTCTGCCATGTTTCTCAGTCGCTTGGTGCACACCTGTTTCAAATAAAGCCAGAAGGGCGGTCTAGAAATATAATAAATCCACCCATCCTCCCTATATAATTCCTTCAGACCCACCCACCCTTCCTTCCTTTTTCTCTCTCTCCTTCTTATTCCCTCATTCCTCCCTTCCTTATTGGCCTCCTTAATACCTCTTACTTTTCTTTTCTTCCTTCCTTTCTACCTTCCTTTGTTCCTAACCCTCCCTCCTTTTCCCACTCTTCATTACTTCAACCATCTCTTCCCCCTTCCTCAATTCCTCCTTCCCTCAAACCCTTACTTCCTATTTACTTCCACTATCCCTTCTGCCTATCTTAATCCTTTATCTTTCTTTATCATATATGTCGTACACAATTCTCCCAGAAGTAGAACTTCATTTCTGTTTAACAAGGACGTGAGAACATTGTGGTTCAGTAAGGAAATCAGTTTAATTAAAGACTCGCAAATGCATCTTAAAACATTTCACTATTGTTTTAGGATATATATATAATTATAACGCGTTGAAAAAATACTGTGTATTTGTAGTAAGACACCTTAATTTTACTGCTTATCAGCGTGGTGTAATTGTTATACGAAAATTGCTGACAAATGCTGTCCCCACCGCTATTTTGTGTGCAGCATTCTTTTTTTTTGTTTTTGTGTGAAATAGGCACCAGGCTGGAATTGGTGGAGGTACACTTGGCTGTCCAATAGCAACCTAATTGCTATAGGCAGTTGTAGGAAGCTGGGCACTTTCTAACAGCAGTGGAAGGTAGTTAAGGACCCTTAAGAGACAAATCCAGATAATGTTTATTTTGTTGCTCGATTGCTTTTGATGTTTAAAAGCGAATATGCATTCACATTTGTTGCAGAATCTGGAGAGAAAAAAAACAAGTCTCACGTTTTAAAGCAGTAGTGTTATATTGCTGTATAGGACTGCTTCTAGGCCTCCACTCATCTGCTAAACATGAACACAGTTGTTATACAGCTATCCACCTTTCAAAAATTACAGAGAGGTTAGGATATTGTCACCCCTTGGTAAATCTCATAGGAAGTTCCTATAATCATCCATCTTCTTGACCAACATTAGGCTCCAACTTCTAAGTTTAAGTGCTAGTCCTTCTTCTACAGCCCCACCCCATCGGTGATACAATAAAAGATGTATTTCCGCCCTGTTCTATATTGTATGAGGATGCCTTTCATGTGCCAACTCCTAAAATATCCCTTTTAATAAGCAGGAATGTGTGATAATATGCTGCATTGCTAGATACTTAAAGGTCCCAATGGCGAGACCGAATGCATTGCAAATGCTTGTTTTCCTGAGTCGTCTCCCACCCAGATGACATTTGTCCACACCCTTTTTAACAATGCATTAACTACAAAATAATATAAGCCATGCAAGCAAGCAACAAATAGTAAGTGAAATTAGACTTTACCTAACATTTTGGTTCAATTCATGCTCATACTTTTAGCCAATTCACCAGTTCCATTACTGGGCCATTCGTCACCCCAGTTCCCCTAGAGAAACTTCTCCTTTGACTCTGGCGCCCGAGGTTGTCGTGTGGATCCTGGTCCAGTGCTTCCCAACTTCCTTCTGCTGAGGCGATTCCCAACGCAAAATCTCAAAAATCTAACTTGCATATAATGTAAAAAAGGAAACAGCACAGGTAAACAATTGCCATTTTAACTGACCAAGGCTCTCATTAGAAAAAGGTAATTTGGGGCATAATGCTAAAATACATAACATTTAGACCAGTATATACATGTTTTTTTCTCAATGCAAAACATATCTCCTGAGCAGATGGCAGAATGTTTTCCATGTGGAAGCAAAAGAAGTCCTTGAGGAAAAGATATCATCCATGCAGATTGTACTCTGGAATATCAAGTACAATAAATCGTGGTACATGAACATCATGGCCAAACTATAGAGAAAACAAATATTGGAAGATAAGTGCATATAGGGAAGTGAAGGTTTACTATTGTTCAGTCCACATATATGTAACTTGACAATATATGTATCATTAAGGATCACAGATGGGGAGTTAGTTATAGAAAATCTGTACATGCCTATGTTTCGATATTTGGTCCCTCGATATTCTGTCTACCATATTAGTGTCCCACAATATTCTGTGGTTGATATTTCAGGATCCACTCGATTCATAAATACAATTCTCAGCTCATTATTCTCCTAAAATCCTACTTCCAATAGCCAGGCTTAAAAGCGAGGTTACAATTCTCAGAAATGAGCAACTGTGAATAACATGGCTTCTGAGCCGAATAGAACCATGAAAATTAGCAGGCATACTCAAAACTACATGATGTTTCAACCCAATACAAAAAGTCAGCCATATTTGTTTATAAAATGAGGATACAGTCCTTCTCATATATGTGTAATACAGCAGCATTGTAATGCATAGGAGTGTATTATTATAGCCCAATAAGAATACATGATTAGGCTGTCTCAGGGGCAAAAGTCAACCTGTTGAGAACCACAGACTCAGAAACGTAGACAAGCCTATTCCTGAAGATTTAGTTACGTTTACGTTGGGGATTGGATTGGTCCACTGCTCAGTTTGGTAACATGGCCATGTTGGCAGGCTTGCCCCATGCATCACCCGAAAGATGCATCAGGTTCTCTAAGTATAAGGTTGGGGATGGAGGGAGGGCAATTATTTATAATTAAGCTTCAATAAACACTGTACAAGAGAACAGTAGGGAAAATAAGAAGCACTTTGCACCTTATGTAGAATAGCTCATAATACCGCAAAATCCATACCCTCGGATGGAGGACACCTTGTAGACCACATACAGACAGTCTCATGGAACGTGAAGAAGTTACTTTATTAAATTAAGTGCAAGGCAATACTTAAGTCAGCAAAGTGTTACAATGCGGACATCCTACTCTTGCTGCAGGCTTGCCTAATGAGATGCCCCTTACTAGCTTTTATTTTAACATTTCTTTATTAATAGATTGAGCATCAACAGAATTGACAGCATTAGTTACATTCGTCAGATTTAAGCAATACAACCACAATGCATACCATCTGTCCACTGCAGGATTAGCACTGTTTACATTATACTTAGATCGCATACTGCACCTCAAAATTCGTGTATATAGGTATTTGCAGCAATGTAGACAGGTGCTGAATATTAAACAATTCGAAGATTAACCCACAAACAAATTAACATGTGGAGGAAACAACCGTGTGACTGCTAGAGGCTGCAATGTAACGCAATAAACGGGGCACAGAAAGGGGGAGGCCGGTTTTGGCAGGGTTTTTAAGTCATGCCATCATAACAGGAGGAGCGGGAGGGGTCGGGGAGGGAGAGCACGACCCAGGGCAAGGGGCAGGCAGGGGCAGAGCCATCGTCCCCCCAGTACACCCGCGCTACCTGTGTCTCGTGTATGTTCAGGAAAGAGCTCTTACTTTTCTAGATTCCACCACCTCTAGATATGTTTGCCAATTTAGGGGGTGAGACGCAATCTAACGACATGCCCCAGTGATGTGTGGTATCTCTTGTTCTGCATTATGCAGCACGCAGGTCGGAGAGCCACAGTTTAATAGGTGGTGGTGCCGCCGATTTCCAATTCATTGCTATTCTGAGCTTGGCCAAAACCAAAGCCAAGTTGAGGAATTTGTTGGTGGCTTTACCTGCAGCTGTACTGGAGGTTATCCCCAAATGATAATGAAGGCCGTCTATGTGTAGTGTGTCGCCTACAGCTTCAGAGAGTATTTCTATTACTGCGGCCCAATAAGGAATCAGCTGAGGGCATGACCATACCATGTGTGTAAAAGTTGATGCAGTGTCGTGGCAGCATGGGCATGGGTCCAAGGTCCCCTGATACATAAGCGTGAGTCTATGGCGTGTAAGATAAATATGGTAAAGGTAATTGAACTGGTTTTATTTAAGTCTGTCGTTCATAGAGATGCATTTCGGTACTCTCAGGCATTGTGTCCATTGTTTGTCGGTAAGCATAGTGGATAGTGTCTCGTGCCAGTAAAGCTGGAGGGCAACGTGGGTCATGCTCCCATCTCCACGTAGGGAATTATATAGCAGTGTTATAGCGCAGCGGCCTGTCCCATATGTAAGTATGGTCTGTAGAAGTCTGGACTTGTCCGCTTCATCGTGTGTTTTATGCTAGACAGTGTGCAGATTCCAGGTATGTGAGGCATAGAGGAGAAAGGAACCTGGTGGGATACCATAGTCATCCACTAGGTTTTCAAACATGCAGAGAATATTGTCAGAAAAGAGGTCCCCTCATATTGTGAGGTCCGAGGTGTTCCAGGTGGCGGCCTCTGGTCTGGAGCCTAAGTCTACGCAATCCGGCATCGCCCATAGGGGTAATTCAGGGGCATATGGGGGATGGGGACACTTCTTGACCAGATAAGTGTTCCAACAAGTGCGGACCGTGGATATGAGGATATTTCCAGCCTATTTAGGGATCATTCTCCTAGACCCTAGCAACCAATCTAACACCTTAGATGGGTGTGTCCCAACCAACCAGCCAGCCGCGGCCCATGCAGGTAAGAGCGGTGGGGCGGTGGGGCCGGGTGAGGGGGGATGTGGACAGACGATGATGAGGGAAAATTAAATAAAGAATTAATTTTCCCTCTTTCATCGTCCGTCGAAATCCCCCCTCACCTGGCCCCACCGCTCTTACCAGCACGGGCCGCGGCTGCAACCAGTGCCCCCAACTCTGTCACATTTTAGCCTGCTAGCCAACGCATAGGCCATTGCAATTGTGCGGCCACGTAATAATACTCATAATTTGGAGCACCCAAGCCTCCCTCTACTAGGGGAGCTATAATTTATTAAGAGACACCCGCTTTCTGCGATTACCCCATATTAAGGTGATCAGAAATGCTCTTAAGTTCTTAAAGAATTTTGGAGGTATTATGATGGGGAGGGCCGCGAAGAAGTACAGTAATCTGAGAAGCACCAGCATTTTTAAATAGCTATACGGCCCATAGGAAAAACCATTAGTGCAGTCCAGAATGGTAGAAAAGACCTGGCACTGGTTATTGTCCTACCCAAATTTCCGTCCAGTAAGTCCTTTGTAGAGTGGTAAACCCGGACCCCCAGATATTTAAATGTGTCATAGGACCAAGGGAGCAGAGTAACTGGGAGTGCTCGCCGTTGATCGGGGGAAGTGATGTCATTAGAAATAATTGGGATTTATCCCAATTCACCTTCAACTCCGAGGTGTTTCCAAACTGGTCCAATAAGACAATACGACTTGGGAGCATCGCGGCATCCTCCTGTAAATACACCAGTGCATCGTCCCCGTATACAGATATTATGTGCTAATGAATGTTAGCTTGTATCCTGCAACTTGTAGCGCGTTGTCGGAGTGTGCAAGCCAGTAGTTCCATCGCAATTGCAAAATAATCGGGGAGAGGGGCAGCCTTGTCCGGTGCCCTGCTCTATAATGAAGGAGTTGGAAAATGTGGTACACATTTTGACGTGAGCCATGGGCAAGTTATATAAAAAAGAGACCCATTTAAGGAAGTTGGATCCCAATCCGAGCTTGCCAAGCACCTCCATCAAGTAGGCCCATCCCAGGGTGTCAAAAGTCTTCTCAGTATCGAGGGATGCGACCCAACGGTGCACACCCATCTCAACTGCCCAGTCCATTACATGAAAAGCCGACGCAAGTTCAGGAGGATTTTCCTGCCGGGGATAAACTCATTTTGGTGGTGGTGCACCACATTTTGCACTATTGAGTCCAGTCATTTGGCTAGTACCTTCCCGAGTATCTTGTAGTCTGAGTTCAGTAGGGAGAGAGGGCGATATGACCCCAAGAGTAATGGGTCCCTGTCAGGTTGGAGCAGGACTACAAACACCGCCTCCCTGAGGGTGGGGGGTAATACTCCCACCGTGTAAGCTTCGGCATTGGTTTTGGACAGATGTGAAACAAGCTGTGCCCTGTAAATGGAGGAAAACTCCAGAGGCCAGCTATCTGCCCAGGGGTCTTACCTCGTGCCATCTGTTGAATCACATTGAAGATCTCAGTTTCAGTAATTGGGGCTTCCAGTTCTGCCCGCTGTGAAGCCTGTATGCGGGGGAGAGTCACTCCATCTAGGAAGGACTGCATTGCTGTTGGGTCCTCTCCTTGTTGAGCTTTATATAAGGAAGCGTAATATGAAGGAAAAGCAGCAATAATGCTATCTTGCACGTTAATGATGCGCCCTGTACAATATCTTTAAGCCGTGATCGTGTTCCTAGGTGAGTCTGAGCGAAGCAGCCACGCTAGGAGTCTACCTGCTGGGTGCATGCTTCCTGGCCAAGTGTTCCCAATAGTCTAGGGCTCCCAGCTTCTTTAGAGTTGTACTATGTGCTAGTCTAACCTGCACCAGCGGGGCACCAACTGTTTGGTCTGTTGGGGATAACTGTTGTTCATAGTGACGTATGTCCATTTACAGGGTACTGAGTTCCCTGCAAAGGGTTAGTTTAGTTCCATAGACCACCTTAATTGTATAGCTGCGGTGTACGTCCTTGAACACGTTCCATTTGACCCCGGCTTTTGACGCAGAGCCCTCGTTATCCTGAAAGTAAGAGGTGATAATGTCTGGGAGAGCACATCAGAATGGAGCATTGCGGAGCTCTTCCAAGGGAAGGCGCCATGTTGATATTTTGGGCCTGACTCTCCCCCAGCGCAGTTGCAGAGGGCAGTGGTCTGAGAGAGTGCGTTCAAGGTATTCGGCCTGCACTACTCTGGCAAGGGTGTCCGGGAGCAATAAATAAGATCAATCCTGGTTTGTATGTCATGTAGACCCGAGTAGTATGAAAACTCCCTAGTCTCCGAGTACAAACTGCACCATGCATTCTTTACCTGAGTATTAGTGACCCATCTATGTAAGAGCTGTGAAAGAAATATCAATTGTGCTCCAGGCAGTGAGGGGCAGCAACGGTCATTATTTTTTTTATATATATTTATTTTTTTAGTTTATTTATTCAAGTTTTTCAATACAACCAACAAACAAACACATCTAGGCTGATATGCAATTACAAAGCATTAGTGAGCGTGATTATTACAGTACATCGATCCTCCATCTTCATGTTTTCCACAGGATACACATCTTAGACAACAGCAATAGAGCAATAGGTAACAGTTTCGCAAGCTCTAGTCAGCCGACTTAGGGGCATATTAGCAAGACCGGCGATAAAATTATCGCCGTTTTAGCGGCAGGAAACTGCCGCTAAAACGGCGATAATGGGCTTGCTAATAGTGTTATAGAATTCCAATAGAGCCCAGGTTAGATGTGCAGGACATCTAACCTGGGCTTCTATTGGAATTCTATAACGCATATTAGCAAGCCCATTATCGCTGTTTTAGCGGCAGTTTCCTGCCGCTAAAACGGCGATAATTTTATCGCCGGTGAGTATATATGGAGTAAATGTGCCCCACACATCTCTTAGCCGCGAGGCATGAGCCAGTTCCTCGGCATAGCATGCAAGTTGGTCACGACAATATGTCATGTCCCGTATCCAATGATCATGCTTCGAGGCAGCCCTCCCACCCCTTCGCTTTGCTAGCAGCAAAGCTATAGCAACTAGTTTTCGATTGGATGGTTGTATGTTTTTGTTGAAACCCAGCAGGCACATTTGTGGGGTGCATTCCACTAATTCCATGACCTTAGTAGTGAGAGTGCGTGTAACTTGTACCCAATGTTCTTGTACCCGTGGACAATCCCACGCTAAATGCATAAAATCTGCATCATGCGCCCCACATCTGACGCAGCTCGCACTCTCCCGCAATCCATACTTACAGAGTTGTGCTGGGGTATAGTACAGCTGATGGATATATTTGAAGTGTATTATTCTAAGATTTCCATTCGCTGTCAAGTGCCCTGTTAGTGTACAGCACGCCTTCCAGTCATCCATGTTCAGTGGGGTAGAAAGGATAGCGTTCCACTTAGCTAAAGGCCCCTCGTCTAGCTCCTGCACGTCTTTCTGTGAGGTGTTATATAGCCGTGTAATTAGCTGGGACCGTGTTTCTGCCATATAAATCAATTGAAGCGCCCCCAAGGCCTGCGGTTCTTCTGGAAATTGTGGGTATAATGAGCGCAAGGCTGCGCGTAGTCTGCTATATGTGATTAGCAGCCTTGGGGACCCATTACCGCCCTCCAGTATCACTGAAGTATCTATGAATGTTCCCTCCCGATAGACATCCCCCATTGTGTGAAGTCCCGCTGCGCGTAAAATACTTAATGAACCTCCCTCTCTTGTAACGGATATATCAGAATGATGCAATAGCGGCATAGCTGGGGCATACAATGGGACAATCTGTGCTCTTCGCCCAAGTGCCCTCCACGCGCTTACTGTGCATTGTACCGTATCTATTTCCCCTCGCTCAAAAATAGAACTGTTATTTGAAATCTTGGCTTTGAGTGGGACAGGATGCACCGCACCCGCTTCCACCGCTACATGTGGGATATAATCTGGAGCATGCTGCCAAAGAAATGGTCATTATTGAGGTCCGCAATGAAATTAAAGTCCCCACCCCAGTACCTAGGTGCCAATGTATTACGCAACAGTGTTGGGATTAAGGATTGTAGGAAGGGAGCTTGGTTAGTATTCGGTGCATAAAGCGATATTAGGGAGAGTGGGAGACTATCCAATAAGCCCTACAACACAACGTAGAGGCCATCTGAGTCAATTCTTGTATGAAATACCTCTAGCCACCCCCAGTGCCACCCAAATTAATAATTCCCTGGCGTATCTGGAATATGTGGTCCTTATCAGTGTGCCCCTCCAACGCTTGCTTATAGACTCCAGATCTGACGACGTCAGATGCGTATCTTGAAGGAGCACTATCTGAGTCTTGCGCCTGCGGAGGCATTTATAAACACAATATCGCTAATTGTACCCTGCCAGGCCTCGTACATTCCAGGTCATTAACAGAAATGAGGACTCCACTGTTGTAATGTTAATAACCATTGTGATGTGTGTGTAGACTTCACCCGCATCACCGCCCCAGACCCTTCCCCTCCAACCCCGCAGCACAAGCAGCATGTCACATCGACCACCAAGATAAAAGGAAAATCCACACTGGAAATAATAAAAAGAATTTAGGAAACTCCCAACACCCATTCCCAGGCCAGTTCACCAACAGGTGACCCGCCATCAGCACTGTAATGCAATACTAACACCACTAAGTAACAGTCTATACCAGTGGCCCTTTACAAGTGTGGGGGGGTCACGTTATGACAGCGTCAGACCTGTGTTAAAGTGGCCCCAATCCTCAGCCTTTGTTTCTACATTGATATTGTGCTCCCAAACCGCAGCAACCACAAGTGTGATACCTACTTATTCCCATCTTAACCAAACCTGAGAGTTGCAGTTTATATCAAGTCCTCGACCGTCTGAGGTGTGACGATCAGGCCACCACCCAGCAGCGCAACAACTTGCGACACAGTCACCTCCGGTGAGTCGTATAGCCGGTTCTCAATTTCTGATTCTGAGGGAGAGGGGGCCGCCACTCGCTGTCCCACATCCTCCCCCGCCTGAGTCCTTTCTCTGGCTACTTGTTTGTTAGTTGGACTCTGTGGGCAATGTCTATTGTGTGGTTTACATTGTCTTTGTGTTTTCCATACAGAGGGGTCTCTGTCTTAACCCCAGATGGGGATGTGATGGCTCTGAGTTCTAGTCAGGACCAGGCATCCTCCGGTGTTGCACAAAAAGTAGTGCCCTCGTGCACTATCCAGAGAGTGACAGGGAACTGCAAGGCGTATTTGATGGCATGTTCATGGAGGCACTTCTTTACTGCCATGAAAGTGGACCTGCGGCGTTGGAACTTCCAAAGTATAATCAGGGTAAACATGCACTTGGGTGTTTTTGACAGTCCAGGAGCCCCTGGCCCGTGTCACCTGTAGAATATGGTCTCTGTCGCTATAATTGAAAAGGCGGGAGACCACTGGCCGTGGACGGGCATCTGCACAAGGAGGTCTCCTAGGCATCCTCTGGGCCTTCTAAACTGAGAAGAAAGTAGATTGTTTACCTTGGAGAATCATGTTCACGAACCAGTCGTTGAGGTACAGTTCCATATTTGGGCCCTCTGCCTGTTCAGGGAGGCTCATGATCCTTACATTGTTCTGTCTCGATCTGCCCTCCTGATCATCCACTCTCCCCTGCAGGTAGTCTATTTCCTCCTGCATAGCCCGGAGGTGCTTATCAGAGTCTGCCACCATGGGTTGCAAGGCAGCCAGTGTTGATTCCGTGTTCTTGACTCGATCTTTTAGTTTCTTGTGGTCGTCTCGGAGGAGGCCCATGTCTATGCATAGGACGTCCAGTTTTGGTTCAAGTGTGAACTTGATATCTAGTAAGGCTGAAAAAAGTTCATCAAAGTGGCGGGGACGGTCGGATAACGTGGCCACCTGTGATGTACCCCCAGTTTCATAGTATTTGTGTACTCCTCGCTCCCGTGGACACTGCTAACCACCTCCGGGGTCTTGGTGGCCTTCGGTCTCACCATTGTGCGTGTGATGTGGTGCCAGGTATCACCTCACTACAGTACGCCAGGGTGTGCTGGTGGTGTCAGTGCACCAGATTCACCTTGGGGCTGTCCAGCGTTGGGCAGAAAATAATGACACCCAACAAGTGTAGTTTTCTGGGACCAATGACCTGTCAGGAGGGCCCCGGTTGTCATAGTCAGCACCTCGCTCAAAGCAGTGCCCCAATGAGAATATTCACAGCAAGCGCTGATCAGCCCCTAGAGCAACAATGGGGGTGATGGACCCTGGAGCAATGACTGGTGTCTGTATAGGCACTCCTACAATAGTCTGCTACCACTAAGTCTGTAGTGCTAGGTAAGCCAGCGCCAGGTGCTGCATGTCTTTGGCGTGGTCAGTAGTCCCTTGTTTGGTGGATGTGAATGATGCTGTCCCCCTCAGAAACGCCTCTCTCTGTCCGGCACCAGAATGAGCCTCACGTAACGTCCAATCCCTCAGTGGTGGACCACACAGCTCCCAATCAGAGGGCTCCCAAGCGACTGGGCAATACAGTGTGTCAAAACAATTTTCACCAAAAAGTAACCTGAGAACCCACGAAAGCCCACCAGCTGATCCACTTAAGGTGCATCGTCAGTCCGCCTGACTTCGTGTTAGCCCCAGGTACGTTATTCTCTGCAGCAGCAGTCCTGTTCAGCGAGACCGCTCCATGGTGGTATCCGGCATGGGGAAGCCCTCATCGGATACAGCCTGCTGCTTCGTCCTGCTGGAGATTTTTGACTTCCAAAAACGTGACAAAGTCCGAAGGTAAAAATCTTCGCCCCAGCTCCATCCAGTGACTCCCCAACGACAACACCTCGTCCTCCTTGAACACTATCTGGTGCTTTGCCCCGCTAAGACCTGGCCCAATCCACCCTGCTTATCCGACCAGCACTCTATTGTGGTCGGCCTTAGCTTTTGACTTTGAATTTTTGAGTTGGCTGTTTTCCTTTTTCCAATTTCAAAGTTTGCCTCACATCCTTTTTTGTTACAAAAGAGTTGGATCTGTGCAACGTTGACAGCCTCAGCAAGGTGGAGCTGCCAGCAAAGGCTCTGCAAGGAGAGGGGGCTGAATGTGGGGAGAAAGGCCAGCAAAAATCTCCAGATCGTCCTCAGAGTCTTTTAGGAAGCTAGGAGGATGCAAGCCACACTAGAAAAACAAGAGGAAGATAACCCTGAGGATGATGAGGTGGACTTAGAGGGGGATGAGGATGATGGCCTGCCCATGGGCCTTGGGCTGCAGCAGTCGGAGGAAGACAACTTGCCCACAGGAGTGAGATCCCCTGTCAGGGTAGGGAGCAGTATGCAGCCTTAGGAGTTGGAGGACAAGAAGGGTGAGAAGGAGCTCAAGCCTCGACCAAATTGAAACTAGAGGCTGCCAAGGTGGAGGCAGTCACAAAAGGGGCCTCGGAGTAGACTAGATTGGCTGTGGAGGATGAAAATGCTGAGGCAGAGAGATCCTTGGCAAAAGAGAAGGCTGAGGCAGAGAGAGCCTTGGCAAAGGAGAATGCTGAGACAGAGAGAGCCTTGGCAAAGAAACTATTGTTGGCTCAGGAGTTGAGTCAGAAAGAGTTGGGGGCATATTATCAAGCCCCAGCGATAATTATCGCTGAGCGCGCTTAGCGCGCTTTTAATTATCGCCGGCTATCGCTGGAATATATCGCCAAGCTAGCGCTGTATTATCAACGCTTAGCGCTATGGCGATAAATATTCCAGCGATAGCGGGGTTTTCCATGGAACATCGCTGGTTTTCCAGCGATGTTCCATGGAAAACAGCGATAAGCTTGATGATAGGCCCTGTGGCCTTAGCCCCACAATCCACCTCCCATGTTAGGTATGCCTTAGTCAGGAATTTAACAGACGTTAAATTCCTGAGTTAAGGCAGAGTTAGCGCGATTTCAATTATCACTACGCTCGTTAGTTAATATCGCGAAGCTGCCTTCGCGATATTTTCCCATGTTGTTTTCACAGCCTAGCCTACTTTGCATCTCATTATCGATGCGAGGCGAGGCGTGTGGAAAACAGGAGCTAAGTCAAGGAAACACGCGCTAGCGTGTCCTTGTAAATAATGCGATATAATTATCGCCGCTTTGCGCCCGAAAAACGGACGCTAAAGCGGCGATAATTGTATTGCCGGCCCTTGGTAATATGCCCCTTGGACCTAAAAGCCAAGCAGCAGTGTTGGCAGTGAAACACCAGTATCTAGTGGAGATAGGAAGTGCCACATCTGGTGCTTAACTTTGTTGTGGGGGATGACACTGACAAGTCGTTTGAGGCTTATAGGTTTACATAGAGATGCACAGTGTCCCGGAGGAGAATTGGTGAGCTGATCACTAGAGGCACATTCCCATTGAAGGGTCGGATGAATTACTGGCTGTAGGGAAGGGGGACAGCATGAGGTGTCCCCTCATGAAGGACGCCCTTGTCAGAAATTATGGCCTCACCCCTGAGAAGTAGAGACAGACGTTTAGGGACAGCGAGAAGCTGCCCAACCAGTCCTGGGTGGATTATGTCGATTACTTTTGCAAGGAACTGTATGGTTGGATGTAGAGCAGTGATGTGAAGGACTACAAAGGGCTGTACAACTTGATTGCCAGAGAGCACATGTTCAGTAATTGTTTTGCAGAGTTGGGCCAACACCTAGTGAATAGTTAGCTCACTGACCCTAGTATTTTTGCTAAGGAGGCGGACTGCTGGCTAAACTCAAGGATCTATAAAAAGGTATCTGAGGAGGGATCACCAGAAGGGTGGACAGGGTCCTCACTAGAAGAAATAGTGAAAGACAAACTAAAAACCAAGTACTCCCACAAATGCCATGAGTGCTATAGGTATGGGCACATTAAGGGAGACGCCAAATGCCCCAAGAGGGAACAACCCAACTTGTGGTTAGACACCAGGGAAGACTAGTGTAGCGCTGGGGGAGGAGGTTGTTTCAGCATGGGAGGTCATGCAGAGGTTACCCTAATGTCCCTGGGTATTAAGGAAATGATGCCAAAAGTCCACATGTCTACCAAAACGTCCAAGTATAGACAGTGGGTTACCATCAATGGGCCACTGGTGGAGGATCTGAGAGACACAGGAGACAATAGGACTTCTGGTGTCTTCAGAGCAGGTAATCCCTAATGTGTTACACCAGGTTTTGTAGCAGAGAACTACAAGAGTTACTATGCTATGGCTCTGGTTTCTTTGAGTGGGTGGGGGTCTCAGGTTCCTTGAGGGTTTGTCCTGTCATGCCTGTGTATAGTCTCCTTGGTAATGACTTGGAGCACACCATCTGGAATGAGTTGGAGCTCAGGTCCTACCTGGAGATGTTATGGTTGCCTGAGTGGCTGTGCCCACCACAAGGTCCATGGCAGCCTGATAGCATAGCCGAGAGGGCCTAGAGCCTGGAAGAATAGTCCAGGTAGCTGCCAAAAAGAGAACATGCAAGGGAAATGGGTAACCTACACCTGAAACTCCTAACTTCAAGAGGAGCCTTAGCTTGAAGCCACACCCTGGAACCTAAAGGGGAGGATGTGCTGCCCTGGGGAACTTACCTTAGCTGGCTGGTTGGCAAGCTGAGGAAGGGCCTACCAGAGAGGAATTCAACAAAAGTCAGAAGGAGTGCCCTACTCTTGAGGGCCTCAGGTGACAGTTGGAGGCCCAGGTAGCTGGTGGCACCTCTGGAGATCACCTGGTCTGTTGGGAGAATGACCTCCTATACAGTGAGCATAAAGTCCTTGAGCCTCGGGCAACCATTGTGCTGGTGGACTCCCTTTGCTACAGGGCCCTCCTACTGGGTCTGACTCATGATGTACCCCTGGCAGAGAATCTTTGCCAGGTTTGTCAGTCACTTTTACTGGCCTCGGATGAGAGTGATTTCAGATGCATTCTGCAGGTCCCGTCCTACCTGCCAGTCCAGTGGGAAGTCAGGGGGATATTGTAAGGCTCTCCTGGTACCCTGAGCTATCGTTGGTACCCTCTTTGAAAGGGTGGGCATTGACATTGTTGGGCTCCTGGATACCAAGACTGCCCTAGGCAACAGGTTCATCCTGGTCTTGATGGACCTTGCCACTAAGTACCTAGAGGTCATACCTCTGAGGACTGTGGGGCCCTTGTGGGTGGTGTCCGACAGGGGAGCCAATTATATGACAGCCTAAACGAAGTCCATATGGGATGAGTGTGGAGTGACTTGCAAGTTCTCAACACCCTATCATCAACAGATTAATGGGTTTAGTTAAGGGTTTAACAAGACCCTGAAAGGCATGATTATGGGTCTATCTGTTAGAAACTTCTAGAAGCTTTTGAATTTCCCAGGCGTCAGACTGGATCCGGAAGATTTCTTAGGAGCAGTACCCCTGTGTGCTGGTAGATGGCGTTGTTTGGCTCCGCTTGCGTCGTTGGCATCCTCTGCACCAGAAATGACATCCACGGCATCGAGATGCACTGATGTCAGTTCTTTTCTTTCCACGCAAGCCAGCACTGATCCGGAGAAGAGCTACCCCTCAGTCACTGTTTGACTGACTTTTTTCAACATTTTGTGAAGTGTTTTTTTTTTTAGGTTTGTCTTCCTGGTATGTAGTATGTCATCTAGGAAATCGGGATTCATGCCCTGCGGAGCCTGTAATTGGCCGATATCAGTGATGGCTCGCATATTGCCTGCCTGTGGTGTCTAGAGTGTGACCATGACCCAAAGTCATGCTCAGATTGCCGCACCATGAATCCGAAGGTCTTGTGGGAGCTGCCCCTCAAGCTCATGGCGGCCCGGCATGCAACTCCACATCACTTTCGGTTTCGGTCGAGAGGATGGTCCCAGGAGTGGTCGTGGAGTCTGAGGTTGTGCCCCCACTCCTAGTCCTCAGGACACTTGGGTAAGTCGATGGACAAGAAGAAGAAGAAGTCAAAGAGGTCTTTAACTTCTCGTCGTCCGTCGGATGACAAGACGAGAGAGCGACGATATTCAATGCGAGGCTCTGCGGTAGAGCCTGCGCCTGGGCCAACTCTGTGCCTCTCTGACTTTCCAAGAGGTGGAGCAATCCCCACCCAACTAAAATAGTTCTATGAGGCCATGTACCTCATATTTGGTAGACCAGACATCTCTGGCGTGCCTTCGGACCCCGCCGGGTTAGTGGGGACCCCATCTTGTTCTGTGCCGGTGGCTCCAGCGGACCACCATGGATCCATGCCTGAATCTGGACCGGCACCAGTTGTATCAACTCGACCTTCCCTGATGCTGGTCCCGATGCTGATGCTCCGAGCACCACCGGCACCCACCGGTGGCGCCATCCCCATTCTGATCCCCTACTATGATACGTAGCTGGAGAGGTTTCCCCCAACGCCGATTCTGGTACCGACAGGAGCCTTGCAACCTAGATCGCAGCCTAAGCCCTATTCCCTTGGGTTAGGCCTTGGGGAAGAATGGGAGAGGTCACTCGACCCTGGAGAATAGCAGCCATATGAGGAAGGCCCTAGCATGGACTGGTGTGAGGAACTAGGTGAAGCCAGTGGACAGGATACCTCTCCGGATACTGGCATGCTTTCTCCCCCTACGGTGGCTACGGAGAAGGGAGCTTCGTACGCAATGGTGGTGCAGAGGGCTGCTGTGGTCCTTGACCTTTAGTTGCCCTCGGTGCCAGTCAAGACTAACATCCTGACAGAGGTGCTGCAACAGGGAGTCTCCACATCCGAACTGCTACCCCGTTCAATGACACCCTCACTGACATCCATTTGAGGACTTGGTCCAAACCCAACGCGTGCTCTTGTGAATAGGACGATTGCCTGATGCCACTGCCCCACGCCAGGGGACCCAAACTTTCTCACCCAACACCCTACCCTGAAGAGAACTTGTTGCTCCAAAACTCAACATCCCATGGCACATTCCCTACGGCTCCCCCGGTTAGGGAATCCAAGAAGCTGGACTTCTTGGGGATAAAATTGTTTGCTTCCACCATCCTAGCATTGTGGTCTGTGCCGATGGGAGACATGCAGCAAAGTTCACTATCTGCTGTGGGCTTGACACGACCAACTCACTGGGCAGAGCGGTTTCATAGACGGTTGAGGCCAACTGGCTTTTTGGGGGATGTCCAGGCATTCCTTATGGACATGCCCTTCGATGGCACCCATCTTTTCAGAGACAAGGCGGATACGGCACTAAAGCGCTTCAAGGACAGTCAGGCTAGGGCCAAGTCCTTGGGCATTTCTACAGCCCCACATCACCTCCAATCAGCCTTTCGCTCCTTTCGTGGCTACGGAAGGGGCTTCCAGCCACCCCAGCGGCAGCTGCAGACTCCAAACCTCCTAATCTGCCTTTTACCACCAATGGCATCCAGTTGACGTCAGGATTCCCCATCACCTGCCCCACTGGCAGTCCATTACATCAGACAGGTGGGTTTTGCAAATCGTCCAAAGGGGCTACTCCCTCCCCTTTGCAACAAACCTTCCCTCCATGCCACCATCTCATGAGTGCCTGACGGAGGATCATCTGTCTCTTCTCCATGAGGAAGTCATGGCTCTGTTAGCCAAGGGAGCTGTAGAAAGTATTCCGGTGCTAGAAGTAGGCTGTGGTTGCTATTCCATCTATTCCCTCTACTTTATGGTCCCCAAAAAGGACAAAGACCTTCGCCCTATTCTAGATCTGCGGGCCCTCAACTTTTCTCTCAAGAAGGAGAAATTCAAAATGCTCACGTTTGCTCAGGTTCTGCCTGCCCTGGACCCAGGTGACTGGATGGTAGCATTGGACTTGTAGGTCACCTACTTACATATCCCTGACCTTTCTACCCACTGGCCACAAGCATTTTCAGTTCACTGTTTTCCCCTTTGGCCTTACCAGTGCCTCTCGGGTGTTCACCAAGGTGATGGCGGTGGTTGCAGCTCATCTGCGGAGAGCAGGGGTGCCAGTCTTCCCCTATCTCGATGCCTGGCTGTTGAAGGCGGCTTGCCCCAGATTGTCGTCTCTCACCTCCAGACTAAGGCGATCCTCCTGCACTATCAACATGCTGAAATAACACTTTACTCCATCTCAGATGCTCCATATCATTGGATCCCCTACTATGATGAGTCCAAGATATTCATGCTATGATACTGATATTTCTGCCTCCATCCTGGATTTCGGTGAGACTGACTCGGAGGCTGCTGGGCCTCATGGGCTCCTGCAACCTGCTTGTGACACATGCCCTCTGGCATATGCCGCCCTGCAGAGGGACCTGAAGTTGCAGTGGGCACAGCATCAGGGAAATCTCTCTGACATGGCCCAGATCTCAGAGGGAACTGCAAAAGCTCTGCAGTGGTAGCTAACAAACTGCGATTGCGCCAGAGGCAGAGCCCTCTCTCTTCTCAGCCAGATCTCACAGTAGTGGCAGATGTGTCACTCCTGGGATGGTGCGACCATCTGAGAGAAGTGGAGAACAGAGGATTCTCTGGTCTCCTGGCAAAATCCAGACTCCACATCATCCTGCAACAAACAGGGTGGTGTAGGGTTGTGGTGTTGTGTAGTTCCTACAAATCTATATAGGATCTGTGTGTTTAGCCAACATAAACTAGGGGATTGTTGTCCAGACTGATTTTAGACACCCCTGAAGGATATGTTAGCCTTTAGACCAGCTAGCTCACAGTGCCACTATAAGCCCCCCCAACCTTATCAAGGGGCAAATAGTTTCTGGCAACTATCGAACATGACAACCCTTGATCCTTCAGGGATTGTGGAAGCAGTGCACTACTTTTCGCTCAGTCACTCATGCTCACTTGGTCTCAGAGAAATACACCGAATAAATGATAGGGGCATTTTCAATAAGCATTTATTAAACCAGCGTCATTCTAGTATAAAATATGTGTGCTGCGGCAACCATTAGACAGAAACAGATATATAAGATTACCAGCACCAACAGAGTAAATAAAAGGTAGAATTCTATCATGGTGCTAAAACAGTGAATATATGCCGGCATATAGCTACATGTCAGTAATCATGCACACTCCTAAGATGCTAACCCTTTCTAAGTGTACCTAAATGTACCTAGGATGTATGTAGGTGTAAAGCCAAGAATCCCCTAGGCAAGAGCCAACCCCATTACCTGATGGGAGAGAATGAAGGACCGGCTTGGTTTCAAGTTGGACACCCCGCAAGGGATGTCAGACCACTGCCTGCCTAGTGAAGATGTTCTTCTTTTATACCCGAAAGTTACCCTCAGGTGTTCTACCTAGATGTGTAATGGTAATGTGGGTCTGTCATCCAAGGATGACAATAGCGGTGACTTTTGTACAGAGTTATTATACAGAAGATGGTAATCCTGCTGCATATGTCCTAGTCAGGGGATTAAGATATGATACTTAGAATCCTCATGCATAATAAATGAGGCTAGTCTTAAAAAAAAAAAACACAACATTTATTCGGCACAGATCAGCACCAGACCTGTTATGTAGAGCAAGGTAGGACAAATGTAGGTAAAAGGTTGTGCAGCTACCTAGGCCTATATTGAGGTACATTGGGGCTCATAACACCCACTCCTCATCTGAAGGACGCTAAGATTAATAAATGCTAAAATATGTCTGTCGTAAAAGCATAAAAACACTGTGATAAAAACGAGTTTAAAAGCATCTAAAAACATGGAATATGTGAAAAATGATGCAAATGTTAGAAAAGCTCTATAGGTCCTCTAAATAGTCAATATACTGTTACACCAACTGAGCACATCGAAAGCCAGGGTGCCCAGTGAGAGCAGGAGAAAAATAAAACAAAAATTATGTTTTTGAATTTCAATTTGGCTTGTTTTGGAAAAGGCCGAATTGTTCCCATCATACACGGAGAGCTAAATGTTTGTGTCCTGTGTGGGAGACGCAACATCACTGTAGCTAGCTCGCATTCGCAGACAATGGTCCCTGTAACACCTTTTGTATCAAGTCAATGGAACAAAGGGGATCATTTTCAGTTCCCGCAGCAGCCGCTGAGGAAACACTTGAAGCCTGTGTGCTGGTTGTAGAGCCGGTGTCCATTCCGACAGGAGCTGAAGCACCCTGTGGAGGCTCTAAGAATGCCATCATCAACATTAGAATAAGTTAAGGACACTGTAACATGTGGGCCTTTAAGGGGTCCAGTAGTACATCGACATCCGGTGGCACAACCGATGGAAGGGTCAGACATATGTCTAACACTCATTCGTATCTGCAGAATAGGCAGTGGAGCACAGGCAAGATGCAGTCAACCCAGACTGATCTGAATGAAAGGAACCAATGCTCACTTAGCTCCCGAAGCCGAGGTGCACCCAGATGGAGTACCATGTGTTCACGGCAAGGCAACGTCGCACCAGGAGTGCTTTTCCATCTCTTTGAAACTGGGCCATCCACTGCATAGCAGGAAAATTAAAACAAGGATACCCACTACAAGTAGTAGGACCAGCGGAAGCCATCCAAAACCGCTTCCCAACACGGAGTGTATAAATGATGGAATAACTCCGAAGATTGTCTGAAAGGTGCTCAATAGTCCAGCACCTATGCTCCTAAATCAGTGTACTATCCCAATTGTATCAAACATATTAAAGATACGATGTACCATTTCCCCTAAATGGAGAGGGAAGTTCATTCGGACTAGTGCATGTATCTCAGCCGAAGACCTTGCACCCGGAGATCAAAAGTCTCTCGGGCTGAGGTTAAGGCCACATCCTTCTGTAACAGCATGGCTTTCAGTCTGCTCAGAGAATCAAACCCTATAAACATCCAATGAAGGCCATAGCGTTGCCTCCCTAACTGTGTTGTTGTATACAAGTAACCCTGGAACTTACTGTGACTAGATATGCGATGCCTTGTACCATCCCAAAACAACCTTGATCATTCAACATAAAATAGCTTCCCTTCGAAAGCAGCTTGAACACCGGATGAATCACTGCAGCTGGGGATCCTTTCAAGTGACATGATAAGTTTGCAAGCGAGCCATTACAGGCTACGTGAAGCAAAATATCATTGCAAACTAGAGACCCACTTAAAGCAGTTTCACAGTCTGAACCACTGAGAAAAACTTCAGTGTCCCAATTCATGCATCTAAATATGTACAGTAATTCCCAAGATTCATGTATGTATCCCTTACCCAAGTCTTCATACCTGCCTACCTGGTGGTATTGTAGACAGTATTGAAATTGGAATGTCGTGACTGGCAGTGTAATATGGCCATGGATTAACCATTCTGTGGAAGATGACTCAGCCACAGTAAAAAGTAATTGGTCCAATTTTTCAATGGGCAGCATTGTATATTTTGCATCTCTTCATGCCATTGTTGTCTGTTTTTCTGTTAGATTGTATGTGGAAAACAGAGACGTTCTGTTGATATACCGCCAGGGCACGTGAACAGAGCGCAATGAGTATAGCATCCAGCTCAACCATAGAATGGATCTCAATTGTGATTGTCCATGTTAAAGAATAGACAAATCCTGTTCTATTATATCTATTGCAGAAGACATAATGTTGCCCAATGAATAAATCCTGGATGTCAGTGTGGTCATGCCATTGTCGACCACTGCTAAAGCCTTTTCTAGGTTAACCCTGTCAATCTCATGCAGTCTCTCAGCAGCCTCTTGTTGAGAGATTTTCCATATTTCGTTGTTAATAGCGTAGAAGAAGCACTTTTGACGTGGCTTCTGGGGACCTAACAAAAAATCCCTAAGATCCATGTCATCTGAGAGTAAGGACAAGTGTTGGTTCACCTGGGACAATGTTGAGGTTTCTAGCCACTCTAGGCATAACGTCCCAACACTGTAAGATGTCACCACCCCAGAGTGTTGTGTTTGTATGCAACGTTGGTCTGGCCTATGGATACTAAACCCTTCGGTGGTATCCCTGAATCTTGACTGACACCTATTTGTGTCAATAGGCCAAACCAACCATCCCTTTCAATTGGGGTCTGATGAATTGTATGAACCATCATGTAGAAGGTCATCTAGTGTATACTCACTATGTTGTGTATAGTTTTACCACCTCTCAAAGTATGTAAGTGAGGGAATCCGAGG
The DNA here is from genome assembly GCA_963921515.1 of Calotriton arnoldi. Lineage (NCBI taxonomy): Eukaryota > Metazoa > Chordata > Amphibia > Caudata > Salamandridae > Calotriton > Calotriton arnoldi. The sequence goes on from CAWUFW010009536.1 coordinate 187,299, forward strand.
TGTGTTCAAGTCTTTGATCTTGGCTAACCCAAGAAAGGAAGTCTGTTGCACTGTGTTGTTCAGGAAGATAATTTGTTGTGGTATGAGACATGCTCTAAATAAGGCCTCAGTTCCCTGAACCTGCCAATCTTTAGTGCCCCAGACAGATTCTGTGTCTATGGTTTCCTTCCAAAAGTCGAAACCCTGTAAAGACAGCTGGGAAATAAAGGAAGCAGAGTATATCTGTTTCGTATTAATGAGCATATTTTTCTTTGCAGGTGTAGGTGCAAGCTTATAATAATAAGATCTCTGGTCTGAAGTGTTAAACCTTTTGGTGGTGTTGGACAATGTTCCCATTGAGGGTAAGATAAAATATTTTGTGAGATACTTGCTTTCTGCAAGAAATGATGACCATAGTGTTGGTAACAGTACATGATGTCAAAATCAGATGTATCATCATACGTAATTCGTAATTCGTAATTTTATTTTTATTTGATTCAGACCTCAACTGAGATCAACAAATACAGATATAAAATTATTATTATTGAATTTAAAATGATTAAAATGGTAATACTTTTAAAACACACTATAAAATGGAAAGTAATGATGTTTTATCGCCTACTTATACATCATTTGTTAGAATAAAATATACTCTTAAGATTGTACATTTTACCTTTAAAACAGCTTCAGAAAACTTTTTAAAAACTTGAACAAGTTATGGCACACAAATTCATTGGCTGGAGAATTACACAACATAATTAAATCTTGTGCCAAGATAGCATTATACTTTAATTGAATTGGAGTTATATATCGTCAGTCGAGCCTCTACTATACTTACATTAGGACAGATTAATAAAACGTGACACAAATCTTGTTGACCACCTGTGCACAATTCACATATGCCTTTGGTGTTATTTGTGCCGTCCCAGCTAGCTAAGAATGTTGCTAATGGGAGTATACCCAAACGTAAGAGCAGAATACAGCGCCTTACCCCGTGCTCTAGTTGAAATCGTAAATAGGGGGCATAGGTTTTAAATTCTGTGTCTTCTGCGATCGCTTTATAATGCTTCAATTGAATGCAATGCTCTTTATCCATTTCATAGCTAATTCTAGGGGCCAAGTGTTTTAAAAACAGTTTCAAGTGTGCTGGAGAAGACTCCTGTAAAAGTGCAACAGTGCATTGTGAAACCTCAAAGGCTTTTAACATATTCTTATTAAAAGTATACCTGGACGCTTCCTCTCTAAAGGTCTTCAGTTTTAACAGATGCCTTAATGTGTCTGGCGCTGCATGTAATAAGTTGAACGCCCACCTAATGATATTGGAAATTACTTGCGCAAAAATTCCCGTTATAGATAGCTCGAGACGGAGAGCTTGGACTGGTACCGACTGCGACACTTTTACCAATTTTCGGAGTATGGTTCCCTCCTTTACTTTTATAGATTGCCATGTTTTCATTTGTGTGTATTCCATAACATATGATAGAATCGGAGGGATTTTCATGTCATAAACCTCCAGCATTGGAATAAAGTGTCAATTTCCCGTAGAGTGATACAGTCTCTGTAGAGCCCCAATGTGCGATTCTGCCTTCCGACTTAAGTGTTGGGAGTGGGCTGTATCTTGTAAATTGTAAGTGAAAATACGCCCCAAATAGACATACTCTTTTATTGTCTCGATTGATTCACCTCCTAATGACCATATATAAGATAAAGGTTTCCTTCTGTCGCTGAAAGGGAGTGCTTTAGTTTTAGTGATATTTGGCACCAGAAACTTTTCAGTTGCATATTGATTTAGTTCATTCAGATTTCTTTGCAGGCCTATCGGGGTGCGATTGAGTATGACTATATCATTGGCATACATTAAACAATGTATGTCGACTTGTGCTAATTTCGGTGGATCATTTTTGATTTGAGAGAGACGCCCCGGTAAATCGCTAATATATATAGAGAATAATAGAGAAGCTAATAAGCATCCCTGTTTCAGCCCATTCATCGTGGGGAAAGGTTTGCTTAGGCCCTTTTCTCCCCCCATTTGGACTCTACACCATGTAGATATATGAAGGGAAATTATTATTGTTAAAAGATCTTTAGGAATCCCCAAATTCGCCAGTTTTCTCCATAGGGTCAATCTATCTACACTATCGAAAGCAGTCAAGAATTCAATAAAAACACAATATAAAATTTGAGCATTTAACGTAACATACTTGTCGAGTATTGTTTGGAACACAGCGATTTTATCCAATGTTGAATGCTTTGGGCGAAACCCAGCCTGATACATAGGGATCACTTTTCTCGAAAAAGCCCAGTCTTTTAAATGTTCCAAAACGCAACCTGCAAAGATCTTACCGGTGGCGTCGGGAAGAGCTATTTGTCTGTAGTTTGCAGGATTCATTCTTGCGCCTTTTTTTAGTAGAGGAACCACCACACTCCCCCGCCAAGATTCTGGTATTTCTCCACTTTTCAGGCAATGTTGGAAAAGTGGGGCTAAAAATTTTCCCCAGTCGTCTGCGTTTTTTTGTAAAACTTTAATTGGGATCTTGTCTGGTCCCATCGCTGCAGATGACTTGGCAGAGGATATAAGAATAGAAATTTGTGTGGCTGAGATTTTCATTAATTCCTGCTCACTTTGATTCTTCAACATTTGATACTGACTGGGGAAGACCCGTTGCTGATGATTCGGTTTAAAAAGCCTTAGAATATACTTTTCCCAGTCAGATGATGATACTGGGGTTGCTTGAGCAGATTTTCATATCCCCATTTGTGCAGAGATTATATTCCAAAATGTTTTATTATTTTTGTGTTTTACTGCTAATTGAATGTCGACCCAGACACGATCTCTTAGGGCTTGTCTTTCTCTCTCCTTTTTCCGTTGATTGAGTTTTTTCAGTTTCCTTATTTCTCCTTGTCTTATCACACAGAAAAAACGAAATTGCATTCTAGTCAATTTATTTAGTTGTCGAGAATTATTATCGGCTTGTTTTCCTTTTTGACGTATTTTAACGTTTTCACGCCTCGCTGTATATCCTTGGAGAGAGGCAACTACCGACTGTATAGAAACTTCAAATCTGTTTATAGGATTGCCTACTCTACTCGCGGGTGTTAGCAGGACTTGGGAGATTGCATGATTATTTTACTGATTGCTTTGGAATTCCAGTGGATCCTTCCAGTTTTGTTGTTTATAACTGCCCGTCCTTCCATGGAGCGGAGTGACCACGAGGGAGTATGCTGAGTGAAGACGGCAATTTCTACAGAAAGTAATGCGTGATCACTTTCGTGGGTATATTGGGTAGAAAAAGATTGGACCTTCGAGAATAGGTCTAAACTACAGATTAAATAATCTATAATTGAGGACTTAGTTGGACCCAGTCTGGTGTATGCCGCCGGAATATCACCATCGACTCTCCCGTTTATTATAACGCCGTTAATTGCTTCAATAGATGACGAGAGCATTTTCCCCCTTTTATCTGCTTTTATCTTATCGGGGAAGACGGGAGTTGGAATTGAACAGGCTACTTCTTGTGGGGGTTTCCCCCTATTATTTAGTAGTGTGTTTGAAATCTTTCTGTTGAAGTCCCCAGCCATTAACATCATTGGATATCCCCTCACTTCTAAGATTAATTCGATTTTCTTGAATGCTTTGGTCAAGATATGATCTTTTGAGGTTCCTGGCGGAAAATAAATATTAAAAAGTAAGAGATTTGATAAAGGCTCCATTCTTTCTTTCCGGCACTTGATGCTAATGCATTGGACATTTGGAAGTGAGAGCTCAATTTCTTCCGGGTCCCAGTCTATCTCCTTTCTTAGTAGGATTGCTAGGCCTCCTTTTGCGTGGCCTCTTCTAGAGGGCTCTGCTGCTTTAGTAAACATAAAGTATTCTTTTTAAGAGAAAGTCATCAAGGACCATGGTTCTTGCAGTAACACAATAGACAGTGAATTTTCCAGAATAGAAAGCAATTTGTCGGTAGTCTTTCCCGCGATGTTCCATGACATTATTGATTGTCTATCGCTAAAAAGGCAATTTCAATTCCTTGCCTGACTTATTCCTGTTCAGAGATCCCGCTATCCAAGCCCAGGAATTTTCATCTGATAGCGGCTTTTGTCTTGAGTGAGAGCCGGTCCAGATTCGCCGAACTCCATCTTTTATAGAGATCAGCAGAGAGCTGTCTTGCACGGGATTCCTTTTTTCGCCTTCCGCGCACTGCTGGTTAAAATTATTGTTAGTATTGTCGATAATATCTTTAACGTCTCTCAGCTGGTCACAGGCGGAGCTGGTCTTTTTAGCTATGGCGTTACTGGAAAGTGCAGCAGATTTTTCTAAATCAGACAGCATAGTATTTACAGTTTCAAAGTCCCAATCATCAGAGAAAGTACTGGAGGTGATGATATCACTTAAAAAAATGTAAACAAGTGTGGTATTTTCAAATGTTCAGTTGGACCATATACATCGTATGAAACCCTATTCTAAACTACTCCCCTGGAACTGGAACTGCTTTAATGTTCACCAAGGACAGGTCTCTTTGTTCATGATGTGATAATGTATGTGGTTTCTTGACCAGGTTCACATGTTGTACTGCGGAATGTTCTGGGATATAATGTCCATTCAGGAGCAGGAAAAAGACAGTCACTACACCTATCCAAAGGACTAGGAAAATTAGACCAACTGCAATCCAGAGCTGTAGCCAGGGAGAAACAAAATAAGTCTTTTTCAACCAAAGGTAAAAATCACGTTGTTTTTGTTTGTGGGAAACAGGAGATGGCGGTGACTCAAGTTCACTTGGATCCAGAGAGAAAGTATCAAAATCGATGAAGTAGCCAGACGCAGTTCGATCTTTCTTTGGTAGCTCAGCAGGTTTTGTAGAACTTACAGATGACTGGTTTCGAGACATATTCACATAGATGTTGGTATTAGGCCGAATTGAGATCTGTGTTTCATTTATATTTTGTTGCTGTTCAATTTCAACAGGCACGAGTTCAATTCCATTGTTGGTAACTTCTTCACTTTGTAGAGTAGAATCTTCAAAGGTTATTAGTCTTTCTGTCTGAGCTTCCTGTATGGTAGTGAGACGAGATCGGCGGTTACCCAGGAGCCCACGCAGCCTACTATTCAGAATCAGCCACATAGTGTAGTTTGATCAGATCAATGGAGATAAATCTCTCTTCTTTATTGCCGGCAAGGGGCAGAAGAAGTACTGTTCTTATTCCTTCGACAGCCAGGACAGGTACAGGCGCTCTGTAAGTTGGCCCAAATTATTTTTTGTCCACAATCTTTTCTCTGACTATGTCCCCAATCTTCGGGACCCAGGCAGGCCTTGCCGGAACAACTTTCACTTCCCCAGTGGTGGTGCGTTTTACTTGGACGTTGCTTTGTAATGCCCAGAATTCATTGAGTTCCTGTAAAACAGCCAAAGGATCATTAATGTCAAATTGTTTTTCATCGGCCACTGCACTGCCGCAATCGAGGTCAGGTACCCACATTCTAGTCCCAAACAGGACTTTATTTGGAGTGCGGCCCCCTAGGGAACTTCTTAGCATGTTATTAAGTGCCCTCTGGACCCCATATAGTGATTGACCCAACTGCCACACAAGCATAAAACCCTTGCTGTTAAGGATTGCTTTAAGTCTCAGTTTTTCCTCTCCACAATCGAATTTCCCTTTGGATGATACAGAGAAGAGTACTGCAAGACCACACCCAAACTTCCCATGGCTTCTTTGTAAGCCTGAGAGCTGAATGCAAGGCCACGGTCAGAATGTAATGTGCCATTGAGGTTTAGATTTTGGTTTATCTTCTTGTTTGATAATGTAGTCTGAAGTGCGATGTTTGTCTCTTGGCGTGCCTCGCTCTTTTGATCTGCGTTCTGACTGTCCTTCCCTCTTGGAGTTTTTTGATGAACCCTGAAAGGAATAAGAGGAATGTTTATCAGTATCCTGCTACTTGTCAGGTTTTTTAATATTGTCACGGTTTCTTAACTTATATTTTCTGTCAGAGGGTTCCTGTTGAGGAGACCCACCACGTGACCCTGATGCATTCTGCTAATTATTTTTTGATTGTTTGTTGTCCCATTTCTATTTAGAACAATCGGGTGCTTGCTTTGAGTTATCCTTTTCAGGATTATCCATTAATTGTGGTTTCACAGGTCTAGCTCCCAAGTTATCTCTACCCAGTGAATCATAAATATCTTCAATACTTTTTGGTAATTCTTGCTCCTGTTGTGCTGGAGTGCAATCCCTCAGGCGTTGGCATATAGCCACCGCTGCTGCCTCCCCTTTTATTTTGGCTAACATAATTGTTGATACCTGTGCAAAATTGCCTATCAATTTCATCCCTAAGTCCAGAGCAGGTTCTGCCCCGTCCTCATTCTGTATTTGTTTCAATACTTCTGGTATTACTGCTATTGAGGGGGTATCATGAGTTCTGGTATAGACTGCAGTGAAATCTGTACCCCAAGTGGTACAGTCCTCTATCATGGGAGCTATTCCCATTGACAAGCAAATTGTCAATTTTCTGTGTTTTTCTTGCATGCCTGTGTGTGGAAACACTGCCTCAAGCTGTGCTATTTTCTGTGGTATCCAGAACAGCATTTGCTCACGTTTAGTGGGCATTCTTCCCATAATTGCGTTCAGCGTTTGTGGGGTGATTTTTGTTGCGGTCCCTTGTAGTTGACCAGCTTGAGTGAACCTTGTAGGTTGAATTGTAAGTGTTCGCATCAGGAACTGTGTAAGATTTCTATATAGTTTTATTATTTCTTTGTAAAAATGGATGTAAGTCTGCTGCCGGCAATGTATCAATCTCTGGGTGCGGTGTGTAGGCAGCTAGGACCAGCCAAGTCGCTCCGTCTCTACTAAGTGGGCTGAGTCTCACTTTTTCTGTGGTATGGTGAAGGGCGCCTTTAAACCAATTTATATGTTCTTGGTAAGTTAACAGGACTTCTATGTCCTCGTAAGGAGAGTATTCATCTGGCATTTCATCAGGAATGTAACTGTGAAAAACATGTGTGCGTGCGTCTGCAGGCGGTAATTTACCCCAAGAATAGAACATCTCTGTCCTGTATGCCTCATGTGCCTCAATCACGAAGGTAACGGTCCCACCTAATGATGAGAGACCATAATCTTTTAACTTTATACTAAGTGTATTTCTGCAATTTTCTGAAATGTTTCGAGCGCCTTCCTGCTCAGCTTCCTCCGCACTAGCACCACTCGTTCCTGCATCTGCAGTCTGAGACATTATGGGAGGAAGTATTAGGAAAAGAGATAAGGTTTTGCACAATGCAGGGAACTATAATCCTTCAAGCTTGAACAGACCTACAGCCAATACATAAGATATACCCACTCAGCTGCAGCAGATTTTTCCCTCCCCACTCCAGACGTCTCTGGGTAAATGTGAGTAGGAGTCTCCGAGAAAGCAAGAATGAACTACTCAGATTTGAGTTAAATAAGAACCAAACCAACGTTGGCGGCGCCGGGTCCTGTAGTTGCTACAAATCTATGTAGGATCTGCGCGTTTAGACAACATAAGCTGGGGGATTGGTGTCCAGACTGATTCCAGACACCCCAAAGGATATGTTAGCCTTCAGACCAGCTTTCTCACAGGGCCTCTATACAGCCCCCAGCCTTATCAAGGAGCAAATAGTTTCTGGCGACTATCGAACATGACAACCCTTCATCCTTCAGGGATCCTGGAAACAGTGCATTACTTTTCACTCAGTCACTCGTGCTCACTTGGTCTCAGAGAAATACACAGAATAAACAATGGGGACATTTTCAATAAGTATTTATTGAACCAGCGTCATTCTAGTATAAAATACGTGTGCTGAGGCAACCATTAGACAGAAACAGATATATACAATTACAAGCACCAACAAAGTAAATAAAAGGTAGAATTCAACCATGGTGCTAAAACAGTGAATATATGCAGGCATGTAGATACATGGCAGTAATCATGCGTACTCCTAAGATGCTAACCCTATCTAAGTGTACCTAAATGTATGTGGGTGTAAAGCCAAGAATCCCCTAGGAAAGAGCTAACCACCTTGCCTGATAGGAGAGAACGAAGGGCCCCGGCTTTGTCTCAAGCATGGAACCTTCTCCTCTGGATCCCCGGTGAAGATGTTCTTCTTTTATACCCGAAAGGCACCCTCAGGTGTTCTACCTAGATGTGTAATGGTACTGTGGGCCTGTCGTCCATGGATGACGATAGCGGTGACTTTTGTACAGAGTTATTATACAGAAGATTGTAATCCTGCTGCATATGTCCTAGGCAGGGGATTAAGATATTTTACTAAGAATCCTCATGCATAATAAATGAGGCTAGTCTTCGAAGAAAACCACACAACATTTATTCAGCGCGTAACTAGGTAAAAGGTCAGAGCCAGAGACGTTATGTAGAGCAAGGTAGGACAAATGTAGGTAAAAGGTCTTGCAGCTACCTACGCCTATCTTGGGGTACATTGAGGCTCATAACAGTGGAATCTCTGTCAAGAAGCCCTACACCTCTGGCATGGCTGGAACAGCAGGGCATATACCTGGTATTTCAACACCTGTAAGGCTCTCTGAATGCTAGAGCAGATTAACTCAGCCGTCAATGCCTAGCAGATCACAAATAGCATCTCCACTCGGAGGTGGCGTAAGGCCTCTTTCAGCAGTGGAGACAGCCTTGGTTAGATCTGTTTGCCTCCATCAAGAATGTGCAATGTCAAAAGTTTTATGAGCTGGAGTTTCCAAGGAGCCTCTCACTTGGAGCCGCTTTTCATCTTGAGTGAAGCTCAGGCTCCTGTACGCTTTTCCGCCCATACCTTTTCTGCCCAGAGTACTCAAGAAGATCAGGAACGACCAAGCCCAAGTCATCCTTGTGGCTCCAGACTGGGCACGGAGAGTCTAGTATTCTGAGCTACTGCGCAGTGTGCCATCCATCTTCCAATTAGGCTGCCCCTTCAGGAGGATCTTCTGTTGCAGCAGCAGGGGAGGGTCCTCCACCTGAACCTGTCCACTCTCTGCCTTCTTGCATGGAGATTGAGCGGCAACAGTTGACAGTCTTCAACCTCCCTCCCAAAGTCTGTACTGTCATCTTGGCAGCTAGGCGTCCCTCCACCAAGACGATATATGCCTGCTGATGGAAAAAAATTGTGACATGGTGTGCAGGAAAATATGTTGATGCCCTTTCTGCCCCCCTTTCTGAAGTCTTACTCTTCATTCTTTCCCTTGCCCCGCAGGGCTCTGCTCTGGGCACTCTTAAGGGCTATCTATGTGCTCTTTCTGCATTTTTGCGGCTGCCTGACAACCCTTATTGTTCACGTCCCCTAATGTACATAGGTTCTTAAAAGGTCTTGTCCATCTCTACCCTCTGTCACCATTTATTATGCCTCAGTGGGACCTTAATCTGTTTTTGACTTTTTAATATGTGGTCCTTTCGAGCCTGTCCATATTTGGCCCCCCAGACTTCTGACAATCAAAACAGCCTTTCTTGTGGTGATTACGTCTGCCCGTAGAGTGAGTGAGCTGCAGACCTTGTCATCCAAGATGCCTTACCTCTCAGTCTATCCTGACAAGCTGGTGCTTTGAATGAGGGCCTCCTTTCTACCAAAAGTGGCCACCCGCTTTCATGTAGGCTAATCAATCACACTGCCTATCTTTTACACTCCTCCACACCCATCTAAAGAAGAGGAGCAACTTCACCACCTGGGCACAAAAAGACCGTTACTGTTCTTCCTTGATCACACACAAGAGTTCTGGGTGGACAACTGACTCTTCGTGGGGTATGGTGGTGTGAAAAAGGATCGGGCCGTGCAGAAGCGGACCATCTCTTGATGGGTTGTACTGTGCATCAAAATCTGCTACGCACTGGCTAAGAATCAACCTCCTGAAGGTTTGCGAGCTCATTCCACCAGAGCTAAAGCTGCGACCACTGCATTAGCACACGGAGATCCAGTCCTGGACATCTGCCAGGCAGCACATGGGCTTCCTTGCACACGTTCACCAAACATTACTGTCTGGGCAGTCAGGTCCGTAGAGATGGGCTCTTTGCCCGTTTGGTCCTGCAGGACTTCCTTGTGTGAAACAGTTTCGCAGGCCCACCTCCGGGAGCCCCCGGTAGGGTATCTATTCTAAGGTAAGTAATCTGTGGCCAGAAGTCTCTATCAGATGAACAACTTACTTGCCTTCGGTAATGCCTTATCTGGTAGCGAATACATCTAATCGCATTTTTATTACCGACTCACCTATCCTCCCGGTTCTGCAAATGAATTTTAGGGATAAGGCTAATCCTTCTCAGGGCCCTAGTTTTCCACACAGGTGGTCAGTGTTCTCTATGGCTCTGCGCTTCAAGCGTGGAAAGTCGTGAAAAGAAACTGAGGTCAGTGCACCTAGTTGGCGCCATTATAGGAGCAGCGGACATCACTTTCGGCGCAGATGATGGCACACATGGAGCAGAACAACTCTTCTTACCGGCGCGCAGCAGTGGCGTAACGAAAGTTTAAGGGGCCACCCTGCAATGTACATGGAGGGGCCCCCGCTCCAGCTTTAATACAGAGCGCTCAGGCCTAAGTACTGTGCTGAGGGGGCCCCCCGCAGCTCGGGGGCCCCCCCGCACCGCGGGGGATGCGGGGGCCTGTGTTACGCCCCTGGCGCGCAGGAGTACTACTCATGAAAAATCTTCCAGATCCTGTCTGACACCTGGGAAATGCAAAGGTAAGGAATGTGCTGCTAGATATAGTCTCTACCAGATAAGGCGTTATCAAAGGTAAGTAACTTGCTTATCAGAACTCTTGAGTTGGAAGTGGGACGTCCTCGTGCCATGCCTTCTTTTTGCTTGCAGGGAAGTGCCACAGAAAAGAATAGGTTTCAGTCCCTTCGAGCTCTTGTGTGGCCTCTCTGCCTGGTGAAGGCGGAGTGGGAGCAAGGTCCCAAGAAACACCCCCAAGATGTAGTCAGCAATATATTCGCTCTCAGTACTCAGATGAAGTTCTTCTGGAAGAAGGCTACTGAGAACTTTGAAGCCAGCCAGGAGGTTATGAATTTCTGCTATGACCAGAATGCTACTCCTGTCGAGTTTCAGTGCGGCCAAATAGTGTGGGTGATGGAGCCAGTTGAGCCCAGGGCCCTATAAGACCAGTGGTCTGGGCCTAATGAGGTCAAGAAGAGACAGAGAGAGGTCACCAGGAACCCCTTAAGGGTCCTGCATGTCAATTGCCTCAAGCCCCACAAACAGAGGTCTGTGGGTACCCTGTTCCTGGCGACAGATGAATCGTTGGAAGAGTAGAAAACATCTTTCCTCCAACTTGTATCAGCCAAGGAACAGGATGAGTCAGAGGGCGGTGTCAACCTTTCCCCTACCCTGACCACAGAACAGCAGAGGGTATGTTGACACTTATTGGGGCAGTTTTCCTTTCTATTCTCATTGAAGCCTGGGGTAATTCATTTTTGTACCGAAGACAGATACTGGGGACAGCATGCCTGTTAAAATAAATTTTACAGGCAGGCTAACAAATTGAGAGCCGGTATCAAGGAGGAGTTGTCCAAGATGATGGAGCTAGGGGTTATTGAGCATTCCATCAGTCCCTGGTCCAGCCCAGTGGTGCTTTACCCAAAGCTGCCCCATTTGGCGCCACCCTAGATCTCCGGTTCCATGTGGACTATAGAGGGCTCAACTGAGTCACCAAGACCGATGCTCACCCCATCTCGCAAACTGATGAGCTCAAAGACAGCTTGGGAGCTGCCAATTCCTAAGTATCTTTGATTTGACGTCCGGGTACTGGCAAATTGCCCCAATCAAAGAGGCTAAGGAGAGGTCTGTATTCTCGACCTCAGAGGGCCACTTCCAGTTTATGGTGATGACCTTTGTATTAAATAATGCCCCTGCGACCTTCCAGAGGTTGGTTAACAGAGTCCAGAATTGGATGGAGCTTTTCAGGGTTGCCTACCTGGATGACATTGCAGTCTTCAATTCCAACAGAGGTGACTACTTGTTCCACCTCCAGGAAGTGCTTCAGGCCCTGCTGCAGGTAGGCCTGACTATCAAGTCTAGCAAAAGCCAGATAGGGCTCGAATATGCAGTCTGCTTGGGGCACAAAGTAGGGGGGGGCAAGGTGCAGCCCCTCCTAGCCAAGTTTCAGATAATCCTGGCTTGGGAACCCCCCAAGACTCAGACTGGGGTTAGGGCCTTCCTGGGCCTCAATGGATTTTACAAGACGGTTTTCAAGGGCTATTTCAGCATTATTGACTCCTTGGCTGAGCTGACATTTAAAAAGCAGCCCAAGAAGATGATCTGGATAGAGGCCTGCCAGAAAGTCTTTGATACCCCAAAAGAGGTCATATGTGCAGCCAAGTACTCAAGGCCCTTGACTTCTGCAAAGAATGAATTGTCCAGACGGATGCCTCAGAGCATGGCATAGGGGCTGTGGTCTCACAGCTTCATTAGAAGGAGGCTACTTCCCAGGGAACAGAGGTGGAGTGCAATTGAGAGGGAAGCCTTTGCTGTGATCTGGGCACTGAAGAAGCCTGCACCATACTTATTTAGGACTCAACTCACTACTGACTTCAGACAGACCACCGACCCCTCGGATGGCCATTTCAGATGAAAGGTGAGAATCCCAAGCTGTTGAGGTGGTCCACCTCCCTACAGGGAATGGATTTTACATGGAACACTGTCGTGGGAATGACAATTCCAGTGCTGATGGTCTTTCCTGGTTCTTCTGTCTTAGTGATGAGAACTCCTATGAGGGTGGATAGTTCTCCCTACTTTCTGGGAGAGGGGATCACATATTAGACCTGACATGCTTGGTGTGGTCTTCCCTAAAACATTTTGCCTTCACTCCTTCTTTCTTTTGAATTCCTTTTGTTGGCATTAGGACTGCTAACCAGTGCTAAAGTGTTTGTTCCCACACCATGGACATGGTAAGATTGGCCTACACCTGATTGGGACATGTTCACTTATAAGTCAATAGTATATGGTATTACCTGTTGCCCAGGGCCTGTAAATTAAATAGATCCTTTACGCATTTATATGAGGGCAAAATAGACCTGCTACTGTCGCCCGTGACTAAAGTGGTGCTGCTGTTATGGCAGGTAAAAATATGTACAAAACAAGCACTGGCTGAAAGAAGAAACTTACAGAGGAAACTCCACTTTGGACAGGGCTATTACTCCACCAAGTCAGTACATTGCAGGTGTTCCATGGCTGGGATTTTACTGGTTTATATAAATTGGGCATATGACCTACACAAGTATCAGTTCTTTAGATACTTCCAACTGCGATATGATCTCTCTGAAGGAAAGTGCCTCTTTTAGACATGGTCACCCCCGCCTTTTGCCCACTGGTAGTCATGCTTTTGATTGGAAGTGCACTGGGTCCGTGCTAACCAGGCCCCAGCGCCAGTGCTCTTTTCCTCAAACAATACACAAATGGTAATTGTAACCCAATTGGCAAAGTCTTTAGCACCCTTGTAAGACCCTGGTAAATGGAATCCCTGGTACCTAGGTCATGGGTATTAAAGAGGGTCCCCAAGGGCTGCAGCATGTATTATGCCACCCAAAGGGACCCACACTCAAACTGCAGGCAGACTGCCATTGCAGGATGCGTGAAATGGTGCAAGCCATTACAAAAATATGACAATGCCCACTCCCTGTGTGTAATGCCCACATACACTGAATGTACTATATGTAAGTCACCCCTACAGCAGACCTCAAGAGCCCTAAGGCAGGGTGCATTATATCACATGTAAGGGCACATCTGCATGAGCAGATATGCCTCTGTGATGCCTAGTTCTATTGCTAGCCTTTGCAAGTGTGCAGGAACCCATTTTGAGGACTGGTATTTAATACCAAACATCTTGTCTTAATAAATCTGTACTGATGCCAGAATCAAATGTTTTAGGACATGCACCCAGAGAGCACATTAGAGGTGTCCCCTGTAGCCTTGCTAGTCTCTTAGTGTGTTGGCTGACTGGTATCTTCCAGTCTGCCACCACAAACGGATTTCTGGCCCCCTGCAAGGGAGAACACACGCTCTCAGAGGCCAGGGACATTGCCTGCTCAGCAGAAGGTGTTCTCTCCTCCTCCAGCAGGATGGCTAACAATTTAGCATATCATGGCCAGCGGCCTCAAACCCCCTGCTGCCTTTTAAATGCAAACACGGCTTCCCCGCAGACCTGGGGAACGCCACCCCCTGCCCTAGAGCCCATTTTCCACCAGAGCATGCGGGAAAATAATTATTCAGGAGGTGTGTTGCATCCACAGGCTAGCCCCACCCCTAAGGTGGGTTTCCTGAAGTGAGCAGCCAGAGAAGGGTTTCACCATCTTGTTTTTGGAGAAATAGACACTTCTGGGTCAGGATTATGCCCACTCCTCACAGGAAGTGGTCATTTGGGGGTGTAGTCACCCTAGGGGTAGGTTGCCCATTGACTACCACCTAGCACTCCCCTAAATGCCCCTAAAGTGAGTATTTAGGGTCCCCCTGGCACCAGATCCCCAGATTAGGCTTCCTGGGAACTGAAGAAGGACCATGAAGAGCTGATGCCGCAAGAACCAAGAACCTGCACTGAAATTGGTGCCAAACCTTGCCTTGCTGCTTGGTCCTAAACAATTGCAAAGACCTGACTCATCCTGCAGCTGTGCATCTCCACCAACACTTGCAGGGCTTCCCAGCACTTTAACAATGAGTCATCATCTCCCTTGGGGTGGAGGAGTCATCTCCCTGCATCCGCAGGCACCGGCTGAACCTGTCCTATTCACTGTGTTGCTGGCCAGCGGGCCCACCAAGGAAGCATCACTTTAGGAGGAGGTCTTTGTGGATATAGGAGATCAGCCCATCTCTCAGCGGGTTTCAAGATACTAGACCCTCCAGGAACTCCCCTACATCAATAGCCTGAGTACCTGTGCACTTGTACCAGCCAAGGCTTGTTTCACATCCAGCCCAGACACCACTGCTTTGGAAGTCTTCCTGCATGACAAGGGACATCAGGACAGATGAGACCCATGACCAGATTGGCCCTGCTGTTTTGTTTTCCTCCCCTCTGCAGGTATACCGACTACCATGAGAGCCTCAAACTCAAGTGGCCAGCCAGCCAAGCACCTCTGCACCCAAACTCCACAGCCGTATTCCACGACTTTTGACTGTGTCCCCTTGGCCTTGGGGTCCCCCTGACCTAAGCCCCCTTTGGTTTCACCCGGACTTGTTCCCAAGTCCCTCCTTGCAGCCCTTGTTTCAAGCCCTATGGACTTCAACAGGGTAGTGCTCAAGGCTACCAACCCAACCAACTGAACTGAACTGAGGGAACTGAACCTGAGGAACTTGGCCCTACACGGCAGAGCTCCTAGGTCTAGGTTTGGGCCTTTAGGGAAGATCTATGCCAGGGGCAAAAAAACTGTCCATTGTTGAAAGCCTGGGACTGCAAGCTGCTGCACCTGAAAGGGGAGATGTCAGTGATTCCCACAGGACCTGTTCGGAGGAAGGACTCCTGTACACAGAGACCAGGGATCCCAAACCTGGTGCCATTAGGAGAGTGGTAATGACTCACATGTATAGAGAGTTTCTACAAACTTTGGCCCATCACATTCCCCTAGCTGGGCATATTCGCCAGACGTCAACTTGGAGTAGGTTGATTATAGGGGTGGGTGGAGATGGCTGAGTTGCACTATGCGGAATTCTGCGGACTTGCATAAAAATCCATGGAATTCCACGGAGTTCTGCTCCGCCCTACTCAGGAGCTACTGGCTGTGCTCCCCACCGGAGCCTGGCCCCCCTCCTGCCAAGACCCCGAGCCCAGGCATGCACAGTCTTGGGGTCCAGCATATGGGCAGGCCTCACCACAGAGGCTGCTACCACGACCCCTGAACGGGACGAGCACCCCACGTGGATCAAAGTATCTCTGCCTGGTCGCAGGGCTGTCCACCGGTGTGTGCATGCATCAACCGGCCATCCTGCAAGCCTCCTTCAACAGAGCCACTCTCTCTTCAGCTTCTACTTTTGTCTGCAATCTCTGCAGCAGACGGACCTGATGCGATGGGCACCCCTTATGTCAGCATTAAGTCCATGGGTCTGCCACTTTCCCACATGTGGGGCAAAGGGTGGGGATGTGCAGCGAAGTGCCGCCTGACTATTCGGCGTTGAGCACCTGCATCTCGTCTTTCGTGTGCGGCTTCGTCATCTTCGTTGTCGTACCCTGGACCCCCCCCCAGGCAGCTGTTGCATGGATCACAGTGTTCTCTCAGGTGTGGTCTCCTTCAGGGTCTTGGCAGTGTCTTCCCAGACCTTGGGAGACACCTGGGCATAAATTAAGCAGTCTGCAGAGCCTGAGGTGCAGTCTCTAGTAATTTAGTAATTTAGCCTGAATAAGGATCAGCAGCAGCAAACCATCACAACTCTCCCTCCTCCACCATGGGCGTGCTGGCATGGTGACGTTTCTGCACTGGTGTCAAATCTGTTGTATCAAAAACATGCTGAGTGCTGGTTGGTTGGAGCAGCCATTTGGTACTGTTCGACCTCTGCTCTAGGGCCTGTACGCCACCCGCAAACCCATTTCACCTCCCTAGATCTAACCAGCAATACGCCACAGCAAAGTTTCTACACCCCACACAGTAGGCAATAGAAGTCATGGTGCAGTCACAATTCCTGACACAATGGCTCAAGGAGATGACACCCTCAGAATGACACAGGCCCCCCAGATAGACAACTATTGCTATCAAAATCTTAATATCGCCCAAAAAAAGACAGAGGGCTCTTGATGTCAGGTAGGTGAGCAGTGTATACTATTACTCAGAACTGAGAGAATCAACAAACAAGAACTGAGGCCAGCTCTTTCACAAGTGTTTGTACAGAACCCTACAACGTGTTCTATGGCCAAGTTGCTGCAGTCTTTACTGAAAGTAGACTGCTGTTCTGCTGTGCACAGTGGCGCTAGATGACACAAAAATCATCACTGTATTTAGTTGCCGTTTGTTTCTCATGTGGCAACTGCTTAAAGGAGACTAACTGGGCAGCTTCTGCAGCATAGAACTAGGGGTGGGCAGCAGGGGCAAACGCCGCCATGCTACAGAATCTGCGTTTTTTGCTGAACTGTGCGGAGTTGGCAAAACTCTGCAAACTCCGCTGGCGGAGCGGAGTTCACCGCCATCCCTAGTTGGTTACCCACTTCTACTGGCCAAACATGTCCCAGAAAGCTAAGGAGTTCTGTAACTCCTGTGTCACCTGTCAGGCCAGTGGCAAGACAGGAGGCAAATGAAAGCCCCCCTTAGTCCACTACCAGTGGTTGGGGTTCCCTTTGAAAGGGTAGGGGTTGACATTGTTGTACCCCTTGACCCTCAAACAGCTTCAGGCAACAGGTTTATTCTGGTGGTAGTGCATCATGCCACCAGGTATCCTGAGGCTATTCCCTTTTAGGATTGTCATTGCTCCTGTAGTTGCCAGGACCCTCTCAATCATCTACAAACAAATGGCCTTGTTTAACAAGACCATGAAAGGTATGATTATGGGGCTCCCTGAAAAGCTCAGGAGGAGAACGGGTGTCCTTTTACCATGCCTGCTTTTTGCCTACAGAGATGTACCACAGAAAGAAGTGGGCTTCAATTCTTTGAGCTTCTTTTTGGCCATCCTGTTAGAGGTCATCTAAGTGTGGTGAGGGGAGGCTGGGAGAAGCATCTCAAAGAGCCTAAACTGGTCATAGTGAACTATGTACTTGGCCTTCGTTCGATGAAGAGCCGACACCGCGGAAACCAAGAACCTGCACAGAAACTGTTGCCAAACCCTGTCTTGCTGCTTGCTCCTTAACAATTGCAAAGACCTGACTCGTCCTGCAGCTGTGTATCCTCCCCAACACTTTGAGGGTGGTCCAGCACTTCGACAACTAACTATTTTCTCCCTTGGGGTGGAGGAGCCATCTCCCTGCATCTGCAGGCACTGACCCCATCTGTACAGTTCACTATATTGCTGGCCATCAGGCCCATGAGGGAGCATCACTTCAGGATATCTTTGTGCATCTAGCAGGTCAGCCCCATCTTTCAGTCGAGTTTCAAGATGCTAGACCCTTCAGGAGCTCCCCTGCAACAACACCCCAAGTAGTGGGGCACTTGCACCAGCCAAGGCTTGTTTCGCATCCTGCCCAGACACCACCACCTTGGAAGCCATCCTGAATGACGAAGGACATCAGGACAGATGAAACCCATGACCAGAGTGGCACTGCTGTTTTATTTTCCTCTCCTCTGCAGGTATGCCGACAGCCTCAAACTTAAGTGGCCAGCAAGCCAAGCACCTCTGCATCCGAGCTCCACAGCCAGGGGCCATGACATCTGACTGCGTCCCCTTGGCTAAGGGGTCCCCACGACCTGAGCCCCCTTTGGGTTTAGCAACTTGCCCCAAGTCCCTCCTTACAGCCCTTGTTTCAAGTCCCATTGACTTCAATGATGTAGCTCTCGAGGCTACCATCCCGACCAGCACCTCTGCATCCAGACACCGCAGTGCAGGTAAACCGAAACTGCTGGTGGTACTTTGGACCTTAGCCCCCTAGCACCTTAAGTCCCGAAGGACACCTTTGGACACTGCTTGCAAGTACCTGTTTGCTATCTGTGTTTTTCTCCCATTTGATAACATTGTTGTGTTTGAGGCTTATGCCTCAAAATCATTGTTCGAGTATTTTACTATTTATGTTTTAAAATCGATATATCTCCGTTTGTACTTACATTATTCTAAAGATTTTGGCGTCTAAATTCTTTAAAAAATGTACTGTATTTTTATTGGTCTTGGATTTCTTATTGAGTGTGTGAATCATTTATTGAATCTGTGTGTGCAACAAATGCTTAACACTCCTCTCTGATAAGCCTAAGCTACCCGACCACACTACTACAATTAGAGCACTTGGGATTATTAAAGTAAGCCCTGTAAACCAATAAGGGTCATCTGGACTTTTTGTATGGTGTGCTCTTCCATCCCCATAACTACATAAAAAGCCAGCTTCCTATACTCTTCCCCTAAATAAATCACCTCAAAGTTATTGATAGAAGATATGGGGTTGCAAAAAATATCTAAACTATATAAATCTTTAGTCCTAAACATACCGGACACCTTTAGGAGACTTAATTCAGGATCTTAGAGAGACAGAAAAGCTCCCCGAGTACAAAATGGAAAGAGGCGAAAATGGCCCCAAAGGAAGTGACCACTGGGATACAGTTCAGGGTAGTCAAACTTAAATTTCTTCACCGGATGACCAATACAAACCTCTAGCTGAGGCACTTTGGCAGGATAGGCTCTCCAATTTGCCTCAGATGCTGTAAGGAACGCAGTAATTTTTTTTTACAAAGGATACCATTATCCAAATGTTCTGAGAAGAGGTGATGCATACACTTAGTGAAACCACCAACGGACTACTTAGCATGGCCTCTAATTCCTTTACTACACAGAATCTCAAGTCTAGACACTAGCTCTAATTAATTTTGGAATGGTGGAGGAGAAGCATAACATCACAAAGGCTTGCTGAAGATGAGACCCATCGGATTTTGAACACAGGGCGCAGAGGATTGTCCATTTCATGATACTTGAGATACCCATATATAAAGCAAGAGGGGGCTCACACAACACTTGAAAATATGGGGAAAATGGATGGAGTAGAGAGGCATTGAACAAGAACCAGGCTAGATGGGAAGGATATTAAAAAAATCAAAGGGAACAGCAGATAGTAGACCCAAAACACAGATGGCCCAGTGCATGGACTGTGCAGTTCTGCATTGATGTCATCATTGATGTTATCAGACATGTTGTAATATGGGAGGTAATTAGCAATGTATGGTGCAGGCGTGAGTTATAATTACTTTAGGGCTCTAGTTATAGTTACTTGAAAGAACTAACTGGTGAATTCGAGTGTTTGTTTTGTTTAAAATTGTACCTAACTATAACTTCTTCTTAGCCTTTGTTTTATTCAGTGAATTTACATGGTTTTATTTTTGCGCACACAGGGGGCTACACATGGCCAAGCACAAGGAGGTTTACTGCACTCCAGCTGAGGAGCATAGAGCTCCAGCCAGGAGTATGTTAAAACAATATTGTAAGCTCTCCTTGTGTCATCGATTTAATGACCCACTGTTTTTTTTTGGACCCCACCACCAGGCCTAAGGGGTCAGGGTATCCCTACTCTGCGCCTTATGCCTTTTGCCTAGCCTCAGCTCCCACTTACCTTGGACTGGTCCTTCGACCATTCGACCAGTCTAAGGCCCTTCCGGACTCGGACGTCTGCCTTGAGTTCCACCTCGATGCATTCCTCCTCTCCATCTGCTTTCACTCCCTCACACTCTCACTGTAACCTGTGCCTGTTTGTGCCTGTGCTTTAGCTTTTTTGCCCATTGTCTTGTGTGCCCGCTCTTTTGTTTGTACTTTTTTGCCTGTTTTTGTTGCTCTGCCCAGTCTTCTTGTCTTGATTTTTGTTCCCAGCTTTCTTCTGTGCCCGTTTTGTCTTTTGTGCTTTTGTGCCCTGTGAGAAAGTGCCCTCTTTCTTGCATGGTATGCCCCCACTTTTTGCTGAATTGCTGATGTGCTTTGACTGAGTGTGCCCTGGGCTCCTGCCAATCAGGTACCCAGGGCCTGTGTTCCTTCCCTTAAACTGCATTGAAGCCTAAACCCAATTGGCATCTCTGGCCACAGGTAGGCCCCTGGTAAATGGTACCACTGGTACCCAGGGCACTGTGACCAGAGAAGGCCTCCAAGGGCTGCAGCACTTATTGTGCCACCCTTGGAGGCCCTGTACCCTGACACACACACACTGCCTTTGCAGGCTGCGTGTCTTGGTGCAGAACAAAGTGAAGAGTTGACATGGCACACATCCCTGTGTACAAGATAGCACCACTCGCGTGAGCCGTGTCCCTCTAGGCACAGCTGTTTGTCTGCCTGAGGCAGATTAGGAAATTGTAATCCCGAGGGGTTGTGAGCAAAACAGGAATTTGTAAATGAGTTTTTAAACTCTTCTCAAATTTATTCAGTGTTTGAATTGCATTCATTCAAAAACACATGACAATGATATATTCAACATCACTTTCCAAAATTCGGGAATCCATCTCCCGATGCATTTCGGGCTTTAGAGCCCTTCGTCAGGGGAAAAGATCTAAAAGATGCGGAGAAAACAGAGCGTCACTATGCTCTAAACATAAACAAACTAGGTGTCTCATAAATGACTGTAAGCGTAGCCTTATCTGAATGGTAAATTTAACAACGACGCATGCAAAAAGGTGTAAAAATATCGTGCTCTGAATAAAACTTCAAAAAAAGAAACAAGCTGTAACGTAAACATAACTGAACGGTACTCGACTCGGCCAGAAATAAGAACCCGAATCAAGTACACCACGTGAAGCGGTAAAAAGTAAGAATTTCCCATTAGTTCGAAAAGTATACTGTGAAAACACAGAACGTGCTTGTAGAAATCACTGAACATGCTTGTAAAATCAGTGTGAAATGCTCCGGTGAGGGTGACGAAAGTAAAAGTTTTGAATCAATGTGACAATGCTACAAAGTAAAGGTAACGGAAAACATAATCAAGCAAACAATCACGACGTGTGAGTGAAGAGTGCGGCGGTTTAAATCAGCGTGAACACAAGTGCACCAGTGAATGTTAGAAAACAAAAGAAAACTTACATCAGCCCGACGCGTGTGCTGCGTACTCCATGAATTTGAAAAACACTAAGAAAGTGTACATCACCTGGTATATACGATCTAAGTGTGCATGAAAATGGAGAAGGGACTATCTAATATATAAAACAAGCCGACTAAGAAGTGTCTATGGGTGCCATATTGGAATGGTAAAAGGAACGTGCTAATCACTCAAAGTGTAAAAGGAAACGTGTAAAAGTGGCATATAAATGCGTGTATGAAAATGAAACATAAACCAATATGATATAAATGTCAGGATCTGACAATCTAACAAAACATCATGCTGAAAATATTCGCTTGATGATCTCAGGTAAACACGGTTCGTGAAACCATCAAAAACAACACGCAATAAACATGTTAACAGAAGTGCGTAAAAGCAATAAACGGATAGTCACAATAGTGAGAAAGTTGAACACCATGTGCTCCATGATCAAAATAAAAAGAAATTAAACGTGAGATCTTGTAGAGTGAGTGACAGCATAAGAACAGAGGAATATCACGAGAAAAGGAAACTAAGGAATATAACAAGAAAAGAAAACTAGGCTGAATTCGAACCCATGAAACGTTAGGGCAGATGTATATAACTAAAGTGACAATCTATGAAAGAATAACAAGGAATAGAGTATGTAATTGCGTATATGCAGTAGGATATAGCAAAAAGCTGAAAAATAATCAGAACATAAGGCAGAAAATGGGAGAACCGTACTGGATATAGCCAAAATGGAGTTGCAAAAGAAAAATAATAGCACAAGAGGGTTATCAACATGAGAATGAAATGTGAACCAAAGAATAAAAAACGTTGTAAGGAAATAATATTCAAGATAAGGAGAGAGAGGATAAGTGAAAAAATGCAGTGAGAGATTATGAAGCAAATGAAAAGATTATTGTGAGAAGGTGAGAAATATAAAGAAATATGTGTGAACAAGACAGATAAGGCATAGATACCAAGATGAATAGGTACAGAGGTAATGTTATCATAGATAGCATTGAAATTCCATTCGGTCATTCAGGCCGTTCGGTTTCATCGTGTCCAGAAATTTTATCCAATGATTTTCTCTTTGTAAGATAAAGTTACTGTTGTTTCTGCCCTCATAGACACTTCTTAGTCGGCTTGTTTTATATATTAGATAGTCCCTTCTCCATTTTCATGCACACTTAGATCGTATATACCAGGTGATGTACACTTTCTTAGTGTTTTTCAAATTCATGGAGTACGCAGCACACGCGTCGGGCTGATGTAAGTTTTCTTTTGTTTTCTAACATTCACTAGTGCACTTGTGTTCACGCTGATTTAAACCGCCGCACTCTTCACTCACACGTCGTGATTGTTTGCTTGATTATGTTTTCCGTTACCTTTACTTTGTAGCGTTGTCACATTGATTCAAAACTTTTACTTTCGTCACTTTCACCGGAGCATTTCACACTGATTTTACAAGCATGTTCAGTGATTTCTACAAGCACGTTCTGTGTTTTCACAGTATACTTTTCGAACTAATGGGAAATTCTTACTTTTTACCGCTTCACGTGGTGTACTTGATTCGGGTTCTTATTTCTGGCCGAGTCGAGTACCGTTCAGTTATGTTTACGTTACAGCTTGTTTCTTTTTTTGAAGTTTTATTCAGAGCACGATATTTTTACACCTTTTTGCATGCGTCGTTGTTAAATTTACCATTCAGATAAGGCTACGCTTACAGTCATTTATGAGACACCTAGTTTGTTTATGTTTAGAGCATAGTGACGCTCTGTTTTCTCCGCATCTTTTAGATCTTTTCCCCTGACGAAGGGCTCTAAAGCTCGAAATGCATCGGGAGATGGATTCCCGAATTTTGGAAAGTGCTGTTGAATATATCATTGTCATGTGTTTTTGAATGAATGCAATTCAAACACTGAATAAATTTGAGAAGAGTTTAAAAACTCGTTTACAAATTCCTGTTTTGCTCACAACCCCTCGGGATTACAATTTCCTAATCTGCCTCAGGCAGACAAACAGCTGTGCCTAGAGGGACACCGCTCACGCGAGTGGTGCTATCTTGTAGATCTTTCAACACCCTTCCCAGAGGGTGATACCTCCAGTGCACGCTACAATCACATATTCCTGATATACGCGTATGCTGTGCATGCTCATATGCTTCATGGACACATCCCTGTGTGCCATGCCCACAAACCACTGCCCTGGCATACCTCAGTCACCTCTCTAGCTGGGTGCCCTATGCCAGTGGTGAGGGTACAGGTGCATGAGCCCTGTGCCCCTACAGTACCCAGGTCCATTCCTGGGCACTGTAAGTGCAGTGCTGCCATTAAGAGTATATGGTGCTGGGAGTTTGTCATTACGAACTCCACAGCCCCATAATGGCTACACTGAAGACTGGGAAGTTTGGTATCAAAGTTCTCAGCACATTAAACCCACACTGATGCCAGTGTGGGATTTAATGTAAATGCACAACAGAGGGCATCTTAGAGATGCCCCCTGAAACTCGACCAACTCCCAGTGACCTGACTGAGTGGCTGCCGAGGCTGCCACCCCCAGACATGTTTCTGGACTCCTGGAGTCGAGAGCTTGCTGCTCTCGGGGGCCTGAAACAATGCACATCCTGGGACGAGGTGCCAAGCCTCCTCCCCCAGGATGGGCAGGGTTCACGAAGGAGAAGCTTCAAAGGCATACCGCCTTTGTGAGCCTCTCCAGACCACTTGCTGTACTCAGCAACTGGTCCCCACTGGTTCCACCCCCCTTTGGGCGGGAGACCCAGAGGGAAAAACAAAGTGAGGAAGAGAGTGTGCCCACCTCTGCCAACTCCACCCCTAGGGTGGGGGAGGCGAGTGAAGCACAACCTCGAGTCCCCGCCATCTTGAGGATGGGGGACCCAGCCAACCAAGGACAGGCTCCTGCCCTCCTCCCACTGGAGAGTGGCAGAGTAGGGGTGTACCCACCCCAGGGAAGGGACCCATTGGTCCCTGCCCTTTACCTACCTGTAACGCCCCTAAATTCAGTATTTAGGGGCACCCTGAACCTTCCTTCCTCAGATCCCGATTCCGAAACATCAAGAAGAACAAGAAGAAAGAAGACCAGCCGTGCAGCTGCTAACAAGGGGACGACACCAACTGACTTGGCCCCAGCCCTACCGGCCTGTTGAATCTGCTCCTGCTAAACCCCAGCCTCTTCAGTGGTCAGCAACCTCGAAAACCCAGGAGGACCTGACTGCCTAGCTCAACTAAAAGACTGGGACTCCCATGAGCAGTGGTTCTGCTCAAACATCTGCAACCCCAGGCCCCGGCCTGAGACCGCGGATCCTGCCCACTCTGCACCCGCCGAGCCCGGCCCGAGCCACAGTGGACAAAGACCACAAGGACGTCCCCCCGGCGACTGTGACCAAGAATCCAGCCCCGAAGGACTCACCTCGACGCTCCTGACGACGCCTGCAGCCTCGACACCAGGGACCCCTACAACCGCAACCAGCAGAGGGTAAGATTTCCCGACGCCTAAAGATACCCCTGCACCCAGTGCCCCACGGCCCCCTGTGCCCAACTCCTGGGTGTCTACCCCTCCTACAGCATCCCAACTTACCTCTCGAAGGGGTGGTCGCACCTGAAGAATCACCGTCCCCGAGTTTGCAGCCTTTGTTCGTCTTGCAGCTTTCCCATTGAAATCCATTGGGCGCCCGACGGCCCAAAAGCCCACTGCACCCAGCCGCCCCAGTGCCGCTGAGGGTGCACCAACTACCCTGTTCGACTTCCCCACTTGCCCTGAGTAAGTGACCAGGAGCTTTGCTCCCACAGCCGAGTGTCCTGCCTGCCAGCAGCCACCAACCAAAGGCCCCCCGCCCGCCATTGGCTAATGTTGGGCCTACTCTCTCTGCACCCGGCCGCCCCTGTGCCGCTGAGGGTGTAACAACAGTTCAAACCTGAACCTGGGAGACCCCTGAGTCTTGCCCCAGAACCTTAACTCTGCCAGCCGAGTACTTACCTGAAAGCCGATAACTTGCATTTTCTCCATAGGGTAACATTGAGTGGTTTTCACTTGGAAATTCTTCTGTCGAGTTTTGGAACTTCGAAATATTCACAAAAAATCGTCCGAATACCAAAATCGAAATTACTCACCTGTTCTCAGGAGAGATCCCAGTGCTGGATTTAGGTACCCAGCACTGACTAGAAAAAGTGATTACAACTGTGATTTTCCGGTAACTTGATTTTCCTCCATAGGATAACATTGCCTGGTTTTTGCCAGAAATTCTTCTAAGTGTCGATTTTTGCAACATACAAATATTCCTTAAAAATCGCCTGTGTAACAAAAACAATTTCTTTCAACTGTTTACAGGAAATGCACCAGGGCTGAATCCAGGATCCAGCCCTGAGTAAGAAAAACTTTCGTAAAGTAATTCTATTACAGTTTACTTAAAAATCCCATTGAGCTCAATGTTATAGTATACCAAGAATTGTGTTGCCTATTGCAACCCCTGTGCCATATTGCATTTAAAGTCTATTGTTCATTGAAAGTATTCAACAAACAGCATCTTATCTTGAGAAAGTATTTTTATGCAAACCTGTGGTTCTAAAATAAAACAACAGTATATTTTTTTATACAAAACAATTGGCCTAGAGTTCAGTTCTTGAGTGGGTGGTTTCATTTGCTGACTGAGTGTGTACATCAAATGCTTTACACTGTCCTCTGATACTGCCTTACTGCTCGACCAAGCTACCACTTTAGAGAGTAAGGTTCTATCTAACTTTAACCTCTGCCAAACCTCTGGAGACCCTTGGACTCTATACACACTGTACCTCACTTTGGTGCAGTATATATAGAGCCAGTTCCTTACATGCCCTGTTAGAAATTGGGGGGCATATTAGCAAGACCCACGTTAAAATTATCGCCGTTTTAGCGGCAGGAAACTGCAGCTAAAACGGCGATAATGGGCTTGCTAATATGCGTTATAGAATTCCAATAGAAGCCCAGGTTAGATGTGCAGGACATCTAACCTGGGCTTCTATTGAAATCCATAACGCATATTAGCAAGCCCATTATCGCCGCTTTAGCGGCAGTTTCCTGCCGCTAAAACGGCGATAATTTTATCGCCGGTCTTGCTAATATGCCCCTGGGTTTTTGGTTTGCAGAGGTATGCACCCTGTCCAATCAGGAACCACAAACCTAGATAGGGTAAGTCAATACACACCCTAAATTAACCTAGGCTCACCCTCTGGTAGCTTGGCACAGATCAGCCAAGCATTTGTGCAATACTTCATACAGTAAAACAGTGAAAACACCACACAAAACCAAACCACACCTGGTTATAAAATAGAACTTAATTTAATGAACACAGCAAGACCAAAACAACAAAAATCCAATAAGTATAACTGGAGTTATACATTTTTAAAGATTAAACTGAAATGTAGTGCTTAAAAGCATAAAGTGCCAACCGGGGCTATCTGATTATACTAAATCGGGTCAAATCCAAAAGTTTAGGTCGACTGTAATGGAGGGTGGGTCAGATATAGAGACCAGCCTTGGCCCACTGAAACAGTGCCTTGGTTCACAGTTGCGTCAATGTCGAGATGTGAGGAGCAAAGGAGGCGATGCATCAGCATGGATTCTTCTGATGTAGGTGATGCGTAGACTCCGAGAAGCGCACAGTTGGAAATGCATCAGGAATGGAGGCGAGGCACTGTGCAATGTACTCAATCCTTGCAGCAGCTATAATGTATTGGTGTCGATGGGGATTTGGTGTCCTTGATCTTCGCAGCAGAGGCGAAGCATTAGCGTTGATGAAGATGTGCTGGTTCTGAGCTGCACAGTGATGGGTATGCATGATTTTGTTAGTTGCAGCACTTTATACCCTCTTCCAAAGGCCCAGTACTGAATTGGCAGACCTTGGCAGGGCAAGACTCTCAGATGGGAGAGTCCAGGTCTGGAGATGAGTGGATTGAAGTTTTTAATGCCCCTGAGACTTCCAACAGGAGGCAAGCAGACAAGCCCTTTGAGTCGCTAAACTTGGGTTGGAGAGAGACAGGTCCAGTACTTTTCACTCCCAGCCAAGAGGGCAACAGGCAGCAGATCAGCACAGCAGAGCAGGAATTCAGCAGAGTGAAAGTCCTTTCAGCACCTCCCTCCCACCCTGCCCATGATGGCACATCAGGATGTGGTTGACCCATCAGTCACACCTAAGCTCCATTTGTGTCTGGCTGTCTGGAGGGAAAACACACAGCCCAGCTGTCACCCACCCCAGACATACATTCAGAGACAGGCAGAAGGCACCAAATGGCTGAAGAAAAAGAATGCCAACTTTTAAAAAGTGATACAAAAGGGGATGATGGACGGAACGTTTGAGCCAATCAAACACTCACCCCCAGTCAACTGATCTGGGTTTAATCCATCATCATTCTTTAGCTCACTCCACCACCCCAGTTCAGACATGGCCATATGCAAATCAGTCTGACCCTGTGCCTCATGGGAACAGTCCAGCCCGAACTGCCAAGCCATGTCTTCCCTGGACCGGAAACAAGCATCCTAGGACCAGTTTCTGGCATTCCAGCCGTCATCAGCCAGGCTTGCTTGAATCCAGTGGCAAAGTGAGCAAGGGACCCACGCCTGGGCATACCCCGCCAACTTAGGGCGAACAAAGCGATACAAAGGGGATGATGGACGGAACGCTTGAGCCAATCAAACACTCACCCCCAGTCAACTGATCTGGGTTTAATCCATCATCATTCTTTAGCTCACTCCACCACCCCAGTTCAGACATGGCCATATGCAAATCAGTCTGACCCTGTGCCTCATGGGAACAGTCCAGCCCGAACTGCCAAGCCATGTCTTCCCTGGACCGGAAACAAGCATCCTAGGACCGGTTTCTGGCATTCCAGCCGTCATCAGCCAGGCTTGCTTGAATCCAGTGGCAAAGTGAGCAAGGGACCCACGTCTGGGCATACCCCGCCAACTTAGGGCGAACAAAGCGATACAAAAGGGATGATGGACGGAACGCTTGAGCCAATCAAACACTCACCCCCAGTCAACTGATCTGGGTTTAATCCATCATCATTCTTTAGCTCACTCCACCACCCCAGTTCAGACATGGCCATATGCAAATCAGTCTGACCCTGTGCCTCATGGGAACAGTCCAGCCCGAACTGCCAAGCCATGTCTTCCCTGGACCGGAAACAAGCATCCTAGGACCGGTTTCTGGCATTCCAGCCGTCATCAGCCAGGCTTGCTTGAATCCAGTGGCAAAGTGAGCAAGGGACCCACGTCTGGGCATACCCCGCCAACTTAGGGCGAACAAAGCGATACAAAAGGGGATGATGGACGGAACGTTTGAGCCAATCAAACACTCACCCCCAGTCAACTGATCTGGGTTTAATCCATCATCATTCTTTAGCTCACTCCACCACCCCAGTTCAGACATGGCCATATGCAAATCAGTCTGACCCTGTGCCTCATGGGAACAGTCCAGCCCGAACTGCCAAGCCATGTCTTCCCTGGACCGGAAACAAGCATCCTAGGACCGGTTTCTGGCATTCCAGCCGTCATCAGCCAGGCTTGCTTGAATCCAGTGGCAAAGTGAGCAAGGGACCCACGTCTGGGCATACCCCCGCCAACTTAGGGCGAACAAAGCGATACAAAGGGGATGATGGACGGAACGCTTGAGCCAATCAAACACTCACCCCCAGTCAACTGATCTGGGTTTAATCCATCATCATTCTTTAGCTCACTCCACCACCCCAGTTCAGACATGGCCATATGCAAATCAGTCTGACCCTGTGCCTCATGGGAACAGTCCAGCCCGAACTGCCAAGCCATGTCTTCCCTGGACCGGAAACAAGCATCCTAGGACCGGTTTCTGGCATTCCAGCCGTCATCAGCCAGGCTTGCTTGAATCCAGTGGCAAAGTGAGCAAGGGACCCACGTCTGGGCATACCCCCGCCAACTTAGGGCGAACAAAGCGATACAAAGGGGATGATGGACGGAACGCTTGAGCCAATCAAACACTCACCCCCAGTCAACTGATCTGGGTTTAATCCATCATCATTCTTTAGCTCACTCCACCACCCCAGTTCAGACATGGCCATATGCAAATCAGTCTGACCCTGTGCCTCATGGGAACAGTCCAGCCCGAACTGCCAAGCCATGTCTTCCCTGGACCGGAAACAAGCATCCTAGGACCGGTTTCTGGCATTCCAGCCGTCATCAGCCAGGCTTGCTTGAATCCAGTGGCAAAGTGAGCAAGGGACCCACGTCTGGGCATACCCCCGCCAACTTAGGGCGAACAAAGCGATACAAAAGGGGATGATGGACGGAACGTTTGAGCCAATCAAACACTCACCCCCAGTCAACTGATCTGGGTTTAATCCATCATCATTCTTTAGCTCACTCCACCACCCCAGTTCAGACATGGCCATATGCAAATCAGTCTGACCCTGTGCCTCATGGGAACAGTCCAGCCCGAACTGCCAAGCCATGTCTTCCTGGACCGGAAACAAGCATCCTAGGACCGGTTTCTGGCATTCCAGCCGTCATCAGCCAGGCTTGCTTGAATCCAGTGGCAAAGTGAGCAAGGGACCCACGTCTGGGCATACCCCGCCAACTTAGGGCGAACAAAGCGATACAAAGGGGATGATGGACGGAACGCTTGAGCCAATCAAACACTCACCCCCAGTCAACTGATCTGGGTTTAATCCATCATCATTCTTTAGCTCACTCCACCACCCCAGTTCAGACATGGCCATATGCAAATCAGTCTGACCCTGTGCCTC
Source organism: Calotriton arnoldi (assembly GCA_963921515.1). NCBI lineage: Eukaryota > Metazoa > Chordata > Amphibia > Caudata > Salamandridae > Calotriton > Calotriton arnoldi. The sequence goes on from CAWUFW010009536.1 coordinate 217,624, forward strand.
ATGGGAACAGTCCAGCCCGAACTGCCAAGCCATGTCTTCCCTGGACCGGAAACAAGCATCCTAGGACCGGTTTCTGGCATTCCAGCCGTCATCAGCCAGGCTTGCTTGAATCCAGTGGCAAAGTGAGCAAGGGACCCACGTCTGGGCATACCCCGCCAACTTAGGGTGACCAAAGCGATACAAAAGGGGATGATGGACGAGACGTTTGAGCCAATCAAACACTCACCCCCAGTCAACTGATCTGGGTTTAATCCATCATCATTCTTTAGCTCACTCCACCACCCCAGTTCAGACATGGCCATATGCAAATCAGTCTGACCCTGTGCCTCATGGGAACATTGCATATGGCCATGTCTGAACTGGGGTGGTGGAGTGAGCTAAAGAATGATGATGGATTAAACCCAGATCACTTGACTGGGGGTGAGTGTTTGATTGGCTCAAACGCTCCGTCAATCATCACCTTTTGTATCGCTTTGGTCGCCCTAAGTTGGCGGGGTATGCCCAGACGTGGGTCCCTTGCTCACTTTGCCACTGGATTCAAGCAAGCCTGGCTGATGACGGCTGAAATGCCAGAAACCGGTCCTAGGATGCTTGTTTCCGGTCCAGGGAAGACATGGCTTGGCAGTTCGGGCTGGACTGTTCCCATGAGGCACAGGGTCAGACTGATTTGCATATGGCCATGTCTGAACTGGGGTGGTGGAGTGAGCTAAAGAATGATGATGGATTAAACCCAGATCACTTGACTGGGGGTGAGTGTTTGATTGGCTCAAACGCTCCGTCCATCATCCCCTTTGTATCGCTTTGGTCGCCCTAAGTTGGCGGGGGTATGCCCAGACGCGGGTCCCTTTGCTCACTTTGCCACTGGATTCAAGCAAGCCTGGCTGATGACGGCTGAAATGCCAGAAACCGGTCCTAGGATGCTTGTTTCCGGTCCAGGGAAGACATGGCTTGGCAGTTCGGGCTGGACTGTTCCCATGAGGCACAGGGTCAGACTGATTTGCATATGGCCATGTCTGAACTGGGGTGGTGGAGTGAGCTAAAGAATGATGATGGATTAAACCCAGATCACTTGACTGGGGTGAGTGTTTGATTGGCTCAAACGCTCCGTCCATCATCCCCTTTGTATCGCTTTGGTCGCCCTAAGTTGGCGGGGTATGCCCAGACGTGGGTCCCTTGCTCACTTTGCCACTGGATTCAAGCAAGCCTGGCTGATGACGGCTGAAATGCCAGAAACCGGTCCTAGGATGCTTGTTTCCGGTACAGGGAAGACATGGCTTGGCAGTTCGGGCTGGACTGTTCCCATGAGGCACAGGGTCAGACTGATTTGCATATGGCCATGTCTGAACTGGGGTGGTGGAGTGAGCTAAAGAATGATGATGGATTAAACCCAGATCACTTGACTGGGGGTGAGTGTTTGATTGGCTCAAACGTTCCGTCCATCATCCCCTTTGTATCGCTTGGTCGCCCTAAGTTGGCGGGGTATGCCCAGACGTGGGTCCCTTGCTCACTTTGCCACTGGATTCAAGCAAGCCTGGCTGATGACGGCTGAAATGCCAGAAACCGGTCCTAGGATGCTTGTTTCCGGTCCAGGGAAGACATGGCTTGGCAGTTCGGGCTGGACTGTTCCCATGAGGCACAGGGTCAGACTGATTTGCATATGGCCATGTCTGAACTGGGGTGGTGGAGTGAGCTAAAGAATGATGATGGATTAAACCCAGATCACTTGACTGGGGGTGAGTGTTTGATTGGCTCAAACGTTCCATCCATCATCCCCTTTTGTATCGCTTTGGTCGCCCTAAGTTGGCGGGGTATGCCCAGACGTGGGTCCCTTGCTCACTTTGCCACTGGATTCAAGCAAGCCTGGCTGATGACGGCTGAAATGCCAGAAACCGGTCCTAGGATGCTTGTTTCCGGTCCAGGGAAGACATGGCTTGGCAGTTCGGGCTGGACTGTTCCCATGAGGCACAGGGTCAGACTGATTTGCATATGGCCATGTCTGAACTGGGGTGGTGGAGTGAGCTAAAGAATGATGATGGATTAAACCCAGATCACTTGACTGGGGGTGAGTGTTTGATTGGCTCAAACGCTCCGTCCATCATCCCCTTTTGTATCGCTTGGTCGCCCTAAGTTGGCGGGGGTATGCCCAGACGTGGGTCCCTTGCTCACTTTGCCACTGGATTCAAGCAAGCCTGGCTGATGACGGCTGAAATGCCAGAAACCGGTCCTAGGATGCTTGTTTCCGGTCCAGGGAAGACATGGCTTGGCAGTTCGGGCTGGACTGTTCCCATGAGGCACAGGGTCAGACTGATTTGCATATGGCCATGTCTGAACTGGGGTGGTGGAGTGAGCTAAAGAATGATGATGGATTAAACCCAGATCACTTGACTGGGGGTGAGTGTTTGATTGGCTCAAACGTTCCGTCCATCATCCCCTTTTGTATCGCTTGGTCGCCCTAAGTTGGCGGGGTATGCCCAGACGTGGGTCCCTTGCTCACTTTGCCACTGGATTCAAGCAAGCCTGGCTGATGACGGCTGAAATGCCAGAAACCGGTCCTAGGATGCTTGTTTCCGGTCCAGGGAAGACATGGCTTGGCAGTTCGGGCTGGACTGTTCCCATGAGGCACAGGGTCAGACTGATTTGCATATGGCCATGTCTGAACTGGGGTGGTGGAGTGAGCTAAAGAATGATGATGGATTAAACCCAGATCACTTGACTGGGGGTGAGTGTTTGATTGGCTCAAACGCTCCGTCCATCATCCCCTTTTGTATCGCTTTGGTCGCCCTAAGTTGGCGGGGGTATGCCCAGACGTGGGTCCCTTGCTCACTTTGCCACTGGATTCAAGCAAGCCTGGCTGATGACGGCTGAAATGCCAGAAACCGGTCCTAGGATGCTTGTTTCCGGTCCAGGGAAGACATGGCTTGGCAGTTCGGGCTGGACTGTTCCCATGAGGCACAGGGTCAGACTGATTTGCATATGGCCATGTCTGAACTGGGGTGGTGGAGTGAGCTAAAGAATGATGATGGATTAAACCCAGATCACTTGACTGGGGGTGAGTGTTTGATTGGCTCAAACGTTCCGTCCATCATCCCCTTTTGTATCGCTTGGTCGCCCTAAGTTGGCGGGGGTATGCCCAGACGTGGGTCCCTTGCTCACTTTGCCACTGGACTCAAGCAAGCCTGGCTGATGACGGCTGAAATGCCAGAAACCGGTCCTAGGATGCTTGTTTCCGGTCCAGGGAAGACTTGGCTTGGAAGTTCGGGCTGGACTGTTCCCATGAGGCACAGGGTCAGACTGATTTGCATATGGCCATGTCTGAACTGGGGTGGTGGAGTGAGCTAAAGAATGATGATGGATTAAACCCAGATCACTTGACTGGGGGTGAGTGTTTGATTGGCTCAAACGTTCCGTCCATCATCCCCTTTTGTATAACTTTTAAAAGTGGCATTTTCAGAATTACAATTTAAAATCTAACTTCAGCATACGTTAGGGGTTTAAATTGGGATTTCAGAGGCAACAAACTTGGTGGTTCCATCTCTTACCATTTGGGAATTACACTCATAAGATGTAATAAGGTCATCCTAATGTTAACCTATGGGAGAGATAGGCCTTGCAGTAGTGAAAAATAAATTTAAGAGCTTTCCACTACCAGTATATGTAAAACTTAAAAGTACAGGTCCTACTTTATAAATACACTGTACCCTGCCCTTGGGCTGTCCAGGGCCTTTGCTAGAGGTGACTTATATGTATTAAAAAGGAAGGTTTGGGTCTGGCAAGAGGGTTAACTTCCCTGGCTGACATGGCAGTTTAAAACTGCACACACAGGCTTTGCAATGGCAGACCTGAGACATGTTTTAAGGGCTACTGAAGTGGTGGCACAATCACTCCTGCAGGCCCTTTCGTCCCCAAATTAGCCATTGAGGGCGATACATAGACAACTTCTTTATTATTTGGCAAGGGCATGAGAAGACCCTTAAAGAATTTCTTGAATTGCTAAATGTACCCTGCTGGGGTCTCACATTCTCATTAAATTGTAGTAGATCAAAGATCGCTTTTCTTGATCTCAGCATCAGATCATCTCCTGAGGGACTGTTTACATCACTGTTCCGCAAACCCACTGAAAGAAACACCTTTCTTGCTTACAGCAGTCATCTCCCACGAGCCCTTTGTGATTCCCTACCATTCTCTCAATTCCTCAGACTTCAACGCAATTGCTCGTTTAAAGAGGATTTTTTTCTCTGAAGCCAAAACTCTGACCAATAAATTACAATCCAAGAGCTACCCCCACAGACTAGTGTGGAAACCCATGAAGCGGGCATTGTATTGCCCTAGAGAAGAACTACTAACTCCCAAACCTAAGAAAAGTAATGATCGCATGGTTTGTATAACCATGCTTTCCCCTGTGACCAATTTGGTTAAGAAGTGCATTCTAAGACATTGGCCAGTGCTAAATGCCAGGGCACTCAACCTAGAAAGACTACTATTTGCATTCCGCAAAAACAAAAGTATCAAAGACCACTTGGTTAGGGACAATCTCCCCAATGCCACAATAACTCCCACTTTACCAGAACTCTGGGGGTCAAGTCCCTTGGTGGGACACTCTAAATGTGGGAACTGCAGCGTTTGGCAATTTACTATTGAAACTAAACATTTTGTACATAATAATGTGAACATTGTACTGAATCAATTTTCGAACTGTAACACTATGAAAGATGTATACCATCACTTGTCCATGTGGACAAATCTATGTTGGACATACCACACAAAAAGTACGCATACGGATTTGCCAGCACAGAAGCCGCATTTTGTGCAAAGTCAGTAACGCACCATTGGTTGATCATTTTGAATTTAAAGAACACACTGAAAATGATTTACGCTGGCAAGTGATCACAGTGGTTAAGCCACCGCCAAGAGGCGCAGATCTGAATGCACTACTGAACAAAGAAGAGTTAAAATGGATACTATGCACTGACAGTCCCCACACGGGCCTCAACAGAGCGGAGGATTGAACTACTGTCTTATGATTGCAATTCAGAGCACATAACCAATAGGATTGGTTGTATTCCTATTACTGTTCACACACTGTATACTAAATAGTAATTGTGTAATACAAAATATTAATTGTGTAATGCCCATCACCGTACACATTCTTCAAGTGTTTAGTATCTTAGCCATGACCCATTTGTGCCATACAATTGCAAAAGGTACATTGACCGACACCCACTTTTTATAACAATAGACCCCCCGGTGGGGAATGCTACCACTGTTTCTTCAGTATGCCAAACATTCTTAATTTTCTGTCTTTGATTTTGTTGCAACAAATAATATGTATGCTTTCACGTTGCATGTTCAGCAGAGTACTTATGTCTCCTACCAACAAGACTTTGCAGTTACAAATCAATGCCTTCTACCTTGCCGCTATTCTCCCTACTTGCTTTTAATCTCTTCTCTTCACCCCTCTCTATTAATCCATATTGTACGGGCTTGTCACCCACTTGTTAGTCTCTCCTTTAGGAAGACATGGGCTAAATTATAGGTCATTTCATCAGATCACTTATAGCCGGTTCTCACACTCCTCCTTCAGATCCCTTCTCTGGACCATACACTACAGTATCACCCCTTCTTTCCAAGATGGCCGCCGTAGTTCCGACAATACCTCAGCAACACATACGCATGCGCACCTCCTATTTCCATGCTTGCTATCACACCACCTCACCCGAACCCCCAGTCCTTCACGCACATTCAGTGCGCCTTCATCGTTTCTCCATTGGCATCTCCGGGAAGTTGCGGCAGCTCATCGTTAGTACCCACACATCCGCGCGGTAAGACCCCATTTCTGCCCAATTCTCTTCTCTCCCACTGCTTGACTACGTTGTTTATTAGTCGTTCCCGCATTTCAGGTTGCGTTGTTCTCCACCCTTCCTCTAGATATGGGATTGGCTCTGGGTCATTGCCTTGATTGCCATTTCTGCATGGCGGCACCTTCATAATTGGATGCGATGCCTTCTTGTTGAATTCCCCAAGCATTAATTCCCCAAGTTGCCAACTTACAGCATCACCAGGTTCTTACTTCACATCCTACCGCCTGAAATTCACACCACAGTTAGTATATCCTAACAGACTCTCACTCCTCTGTTCCTTCCCCAGCCTGAAGCCATTGATTGCTGTACTCAATCACAGAGTTCCCTTCCTACTATGAAACTACAGGTCCATTTCATTAGTATTGTGACCAGGTCAGTCTCCCATTTCTATTCCTCCTGCAGTCCCTGCCATGCTCTCCCACACATTGCATGTTTTTTGACATGTCAATGTATAATGAGACACACAACACTCGCTCACGTCCGTGCATGGTATGAGGGTGACCCATTCACTGTATCTACCTTGGATCTTCATGATTACCGTAACCTTCCCTAAATAATTTCTACCTTCTCTTCCCTCCTCAACTTTAGGTCCATTTTGCTTCTGACCTTCCTGGCCAAAGTCCTGGAGAAAGAGATCAACAATCTCCCATCTCCAGCAGCACTACCTCCTGGACTCTGCCCAGTTAGGGTTCCGCAGCAACCGCAGAGCAAAAACCACCCTTCTGGCACCAACAGACGACATCCGATCCATCATGGACAGAGTAGAAACCAATGTCCTCCTCCTGTTCGACCTCTCGCTGCATTTAAACTTAGCTGGATTGCCTCCTTCCTGTCCAACAGGATTCAGTGAGTCACACTCTCCACTTTCACCTCTGAATACAAGAAGATAGTCTGTGGAGTCCCCCATGGTTCCCATCTCAGCTCAACCCTGTTCAACATATACATGGCACCCCTCACCCACATTGTTAAGAACCCACGGCCTCAACATTGTCTCCTAGGCGGAGAACCTCAACTCACCTTCTCTCTCACTGGAACAACACCACCAGACCAATTTGACCACCTGTATTCTAAATGTGCCAACCTGAATTTGAGAGAACTGCCTCAAACGCAACACTAACAAAACGGAGATCCTGAGCTTGAAAATAAGAACTCACCTGGAAATCCTCCTGATGGCCACCTGACCTGGGTCCCATGCCTACCACCACGGACCACGACAGAAACTTCGGCATTGTCCTGGATGTCAAACCCATGATAAACAAACAGGTCAATGCAATGACGGTATCTTGCTGCCACATCCTTAGAATGCTCTGCAAGATCTTAGCTACCCACACACACAAGATGCATAGTCATCCAAGCCCTTGTCTCCAGCAGACTCGACTACAGCAACGCACTCTATGTTGGAATCTTAAACCATCTCATGCAAACACCCTGGAACATCGAAAATACCGACAGCAGACTCATCCTAGACATTCCAGAAATGCTCACATCACTCTCTACCTCACTAAACGTCATTGGCTACCCATCCAGAAATGCTGCAAGTTCAAGCTGCTCATCCACGCTTACAAGGCCCTCACAACACGGGCCAGTTTACCTCAACAACCGACTCCAACTCTCCCATCCCTCCAGACAACTATTCTCCACCTCTTTCTACCTCGCACCAACCCCACACATCTAAAGAAGGATGGCTAGAGGGTGTGCCTTCTCGTTCATCTCTACCAAAAACTGGAGGGAACTTCCTCTACACATCAGAACTGCTACTCCACTCCTCATCTAATACAAGAAGCTGACGACATGGCTGTTCAACTCGGAGCACTGCTGGGCCCATGCTCCTGTTACAGCGCCTGGATACCCTCACGGGTGAAGATCTAGCTCTTGGCCAAATTTTGTTTAAATCCTTTCAGTGATTTTGGGCTGTTGCTGTGTCTAAAGTTCCTATGCAAAAATGATTGAGAAAAACCTGTTTGGGACCCCCCTTTTTTCTTGTCTCCCATTTGACGGATCATTCCAAAACTTTCCAAGAAGGAGCTGAGGGGAAAAAAAAATTGGCGATCATTTGGTTAAGATTCGTAAAATGACTCTAAAGATATATGCAAACCAAAAAAAGCATTTCCTATGCAAACGTGATCCTAACTATAACTACGCAGTGGTGACAGCCACTGAGTAATATATTACATTGTGGCGTTAGCCACGCTGTAGCTGTTGTTAGGATTCTCAGAGATAAGAATTTCTCTGATTTTTGCTTTCTTTTAACTTTACACCCACTTGACAAATCTCAACAAATCTTTCCAGACCCAAGGACCTATAGCTATTTCTAGAGTGGCTGACAATGGTAAGTTTTGTGGTGACATTCGTATTTGACATAGCTTAAAAACGGCTGAACCGATTTTAATTAAATTCTGCTGAAATATACATTATAGTGTCTAGATGATCCTTTTTGCTATTTCAAGTGAATTGATTTAGTGGTTATTAAGTTATAAGGCTGCAAAAACCTATGATATCTGTTGCCGCCATAGTAGTGCAGTACTACCGAGGTACTCGGTGATGACAAATCTTATTGACTAATGAAATAGATTTTACAATGAAAAGGCAGTCATTTTGTGTGAAACTGTTTTGCTGTGTTGTGCCTTTTATTGAGAAACACACGTGTTTGCTGATGTAACCTACTATAGGAAGGATTAAGCCACTTAACTTAAAAGTGGTAAGGAAACATACTTTTAATCATTTATACCATTTAAAAATAAAAAATTACGGAGTACTGCTGCACTACAGCAGAAGTATCTAGGAAGTACTGCAGTACTTACATTGTTTTGAATTTTTTTTTACAAATATCAGTTTCAAATAATATAGAGTGGCTCTTAAAAGAGCCTTTTATTTATTTGAAATTAAACACAATTAAATATGTTCAGTAAGCTAGTTTTTAAAGTTCAAAAGAAAAATGTGGTTTCCAGAGCTGGTAAAATGCACACCATCTGAACAATACAGTACTGGATTTGGATATTTAATATCCAAACGAAAAAAGGAAGACATTCCATGATCTCTAAGGAATGCTGACAGTCTTGTTCCACGTCTGCAAATTTTTTCAAACTTTGCAGCATTTAAAGTAGGCCACTTACAAATTGGAGAAGACAAAATGTGTCTTTGGAAACATAGCCATTAACTGGCAAAATGTGTCTTCCATCTCAATTTCAAGTCTCACTCAGGTGCCAATATCATCCCCTCCACACTGAATTATCATAAAGGTCGGATGGTCACATACACTAACAGAGGAAATTAGACGGAGTAACTGATTCCATCTCAAACCTCTGTCACCAAATCATGTAGTGTCTATTCCTTCCAAACCCAAATAAGCTTCCAAATATGCTTTCTTAGCATGCTCTCTGACCCAAAAGATAAAACTCTGCCCAACAAGCCAAACACGAACCATCTTGCTTATGCACCCACATACAAGAATAGGGAACAGTCACCCACAGAAACAAATATATACAGGGATTGATGATTGGCAATATAGGAAAATACTTAACAACTAATACTTTATTCAAAGACTACAATCATTGGAATACAACATATGAAATTGTACAGCAGAGACATAAGACAAAAACAAAATGCAGAGATAGAAGGAAGATGTCTACAGAAAAACAGCACTACTGGTAAGAGTATTAAAATGTAAAGACTGTTTATAGACACTCTAAGATGAATAGTACAAAGATTAATACTAAACATTTCCCACAGAGAATAAAATGACCACTTACCCACTACAACAACAAAAATAGCGACTATTCTAAAAAATTATAGACTGTAATAGGAAGGGCAAAGATTAGGAACATTACTGCAAAGCACTATAAAATGTGTGTCCTTAAAAATCTACTACAAACAAAAAGACAGACTAGCTCACACAGAAACAATATGTTCACCATATTGTTGAAAAAGCATTTAATATGAAAAGAAAACTGTTTATTTTCATAATGAATCAGATGTAAAAGCTGGACCGTTTAATTTCAGCCAATAAAATACATAAACTCTGCAAGGAAGAACTAACAGCACTAAACTTCTGCAACATTTTCCTGGGAAATTGGAGACATACTTAAAGTAGTGTACCATACTTTCATGAAGGGGCCTATCATTAAGAACACTCATTTTGTATTTTCTGTAACACATGAAGGAGATTGTGAAGAGGTGTTACATGGAAGTGTAGAAGGAATAGAAGAAAAAAAACAGTGAAACAACAAACTATATGTACTGCTGATTTACAGGAGGGAAAAACTGTATATTAATATTGCGCTTCTATTTGTAAAATTGAATATACTTCCATACAGAAAATAAGAACATTTCTCATGACATTTAAAAAATTATGAATCCTTAACAAAATTAAATTACTACAGACCTTAGACCTCTGCCCATTTCAGAAAATTACTAACCTCCAAGAACATTCTTTAGGTTGCTTTAAAAATCACGTGTGGCTCCACTTTCCATCACACCAAAATGCCCTTCACACATCATTCATCTATAAGAAAACATATCTGCGCATTATACTTTGTAAAAAAGCCATCCTTGCAATTAGAAGAATTCAATAATGATCTACTTCACTCAAATCCAGCATAAGTGAATAGTATCACAGAGTACATAAAATATAGATACTTTGGTGCAGTATCTGACACCAAGAACTGTACAGACGTATTCATTCAGAATGCACGAGAAAATCCATTAATGAACTTGGACATTTACCCAATTGACATTCTTCAATTTCAAGAAATAATTTCGTAAATGCTATATCAGTTTTGCATTTGTTGCCAAACAACACATAAAAAACAAGTTGAAAAGATTAATCTCCTTGAGAAAAGTGAAAATGAAAACAAAATAGCATGGAGAAATGTCACGATTTTTCTAATTGTAGAAGAAAAATACGATGTTTACAACTATCCGCTAATCTGACATTACTGCCTTGGAAAACTAGACCATAACTTAATGTCTTCACTTGGGATTTATAACAATTTGGAAATTCATCCAATACCGTCAGAACTTCTGCAACTGAATTCATATGAAAGTATTTTAATTCAAACAGCACATCCTTTTCAAACCATTGTTAGAATGCAACCAAAATCTGGGAAACGTCAGCCACATGAATTTGGTTGCACAGTGAAAGGAAAATATGTTTTCTTCCATTAGATTTCAACAAAAACAAGCACTTTTGTGATAAAGCACAAATTAGAGGAACCTTTAGTGGGTTTAGTCAATGGAGTACCTATAAAAGATAAAAATAAGTTTGCCAGGAATTAATAAGCATTAACATAGTTCAAAAAGCTATATCTTAACTTCAGAAAAACATCATATACTTTAAAGATTTGGACATTGAAAACATTATCTCGCCCATGTACTTATTTGGGAATGAAAATGCCAGTAGACAATTTCATAAGCTCAATCAGGAACAAGCTGAAGTAATCTATGAACATTACTGTACACACCCACTAAACAAAAGATATAATGCTTGATGCTTTAGAACTGTGTCAGATGAGGGAGGCTAAAGGAGAGCCAATTAGTGTCTGGAAAAAAACTCTGGAAGCAAAATGTTATCCACATTTATTCCCCACTGGACGATATTATGATCGTCCAGTACAAATATGTGCACTGGAGTAAAGAGCAACAAGGTTATATTCTAAGGATCCATGGTTTCATGAAGACAATCCTTAAATTTTCACACTATATCAGAAGTACAGCAATGAGAATCGGCATTAGTGACGTGAAGAGTTTGGGTAACTATAAGGGGATCCACGAAAAGATACTATGCAACCAGTCCTGCTCTAAGGCACCTCTCTCTTTCTTCATGTCGGTTTGCAGACAATGCAGATCTTGGATAACATGGGCTGATGTCCCCTTGTCCATATAGTTTCCGAGGATAAAAGTACAACAGGAAGCACCCATCTTGGCACACACCCCACCCTCCATTGCAGTCATCAAGTCCAACACGTACCGATGTTGCATCACCATGAGGCGGATGGTTCTCAGATCCCCCTTGATAGCGATTAGACTGAGCTCAATACTATTTATCATTTTGGTCATGGGGGTGCAGAGGTCCCACCATGCGGGGACGAGCTGGGTGTGGGCAAGGTCCCCATACTGCCAATACATGGAGGTGCCCCATTGCAGGTTCAGTATGTGCATTACCATGCCACAATTCTCATTGTTGCTCAATGGTATGGCTCCTTTGCCTTTGAAACATAAAGAGTAAGTACAGTGTAAGTTTCCGTACAATTAGCGGTTGCTCCTTCACCTCCAACCATGTATACCTATTGATCTCACTATCCCAGATTTCCTGGCACAAGGTGTCTATGCTGGCATTTGACCAACTCCCATGGGACTAATTTCCCCCCATGTGATTGAGATGAGAGGCCCTGTGCTGGGATTCCATGTTTGGGGTCTATTTGCCATTAAGGTAGTTTGTCCCAAAGATGTTAACTGCCAACCTGGGACTGCAAACGGAGGCAGGAGTGGACATTTTTGTGCACTGGTGCAATGGTCTTGCTCCCCCCAGGAACATCTTTTCTACAAAGTCCCAGGGCAAAACGTGCCATCCCCTATGGTGCCCTTCTTGCATATCCTGTCTACCTTGAATTGGATGTCACTCAGCTTGGTGAAGAGATGCAGTGGGGTTGGTCTCATACTGGGTGATGTTTACTAGTGTCCTGCGGGGTTCTACTTTATTGAGTTGGATGTTTGCCCTCATTCTACATAGGTACAGATGGACAAGTCACTTTGCTTTCTTGGGAGCTATCTCGTAGTAAAGCCTGTCTGCGCCTAAGGCGTGCAGTATCAGTGAACATATATAAGATGGCCTGTTTGTAGTTTGTGTGCCTACATCCGCCATGTGCTGATACAAGGTGTTGTGTAGGTGTGGGCTGTGTAGTGCATGAGGAATACTAGCATTTGGTTAATTGTAGGTGTATGTGAGGTGAGGGAGGTTTCTGCGCATGCGTTGCAAGAATGTTGAAGTAGAGCACATGAGATTAGGCATATTTTTGGCCTGAAAGCACCCCAGCTAGAGAGAGCGTGTACAAAAATACATAACTTAGGAAGCATTTTGTAGGCTGTAGAGTCGTCGTCAAGGGAGATGTCTATCGTCTGGGCCTGTTGTCTGGGCTGTCGTCTGTTGTTGTTTGTCTGTTGTTTGTTGTTGCTGTTTGTTGTCCATTGTCTGGGCGCCCAGAGATGTGTTGTCCTGGTGCAGTGCAGAAAAATGTCTTTTAAGACAAGGCTACAAATATCAGTTCGGAATTTGCGTTACTTGAGAGATTGGCCTTGCAAAAAGTCTTTGAAAGCTTTGATTGAAGGAATGGCGGACCGCAACAGTGATGCTGCACTTGTAGTTTGATCACCGTACTGCAGGATAAAAGCTGTGGGTTGTAGGTTAGCTTGGAAAAAAAGACATTATTAGGCAGTATTGGAACATTCCTGTGTTTATTTCTAAATGGTACGCTCTATGGTTTTAATGGGGGGTGAATTTCTTTCGTACTGGACGGAGGTGTTAGAATTTCAGTGGAATGATGGGGTTTTAACCTAATTTTAGTAGGTGCTAGAATTTGGGGGGAAATGGTGACTTTTAAACTTTTTAATGTTATTCGTATTATGGGTTTCCCCCACTTCTCCTGGCCACAGTGGGGAAGCAGGGACAGTACGATTCCCTGCCGTCTGATCTTAAAGGTGTGATGTTTTAAGCAGGGTGGGGTATCCTTTTTACCTGCATGGGCAGCACACAAATGTGAGGAGAGCCGAATGTTTAATTTTAGGCTGTAGGGGAGGTGCGCCCTAGATCAACGCTTGGGTTGTATGTCAGAGAGGTTGACCCAGGCTTCTCTCCCTTCCACCTTGACGGTGGTTGGTGTCGAGAATATTACCCGGTAGAGTCCTTCAAACTTAGCCTGCTTCCACTTCTGTTTGAAGTTGCAGATGTAGACTTCTTGCCCTGGCTGAGGTGTTAGGTATGGTGTTGGGCTCTTGAGCCCTCCGGTGATGGACTTGTTTGGTCAAAAACTTAGCAGTCCATGTCAGCTCGGAGAGGTACACGTGCAGCTCATCCTCCAATGCCTGGGAGGTAGCTTCGGCAATTAATTCGGTCCGGGTCATTTGGATGGGCATCCCCATTAGTCTGCCTGTCACAATCTGGTGAGGTGTGAGGTGATGGTCGCTGCTGGGTGCATTTCTTAATTCAAAGAGGGCTAGGAGGAGGCATTGGAGCCATTTTTTATTGAGACTGGCACAAATTTTACTAAATTTGTTCCTGAGAAGACCGTTTTATCTCTCAACATTACCGTTGCTGTGTGGGTGGTACACTGAGACTAATTTGTGTGTGATACCTGGAGGGTGCAGATATGATCAAACATGGAGTTGACAAAGTGCCTGCTGTTATCCAATCAAATGACATCAGGCACTCCCCATCTCGGTATTAACTCCCTGACAAGGAACGTGGCCACTGCCATGGCATTGCAGTGTACACAAGGGACTGTTTCGATTCACCTGGAGTAAGGGCAGACCACCACTATCAGGGACCAATAGTTGGCGCATTGGTCTATCATGGCAACAAAATTGATATGCAGGTCTTTGAATGGCCCTGTAGTTTGAGGAATGGTCGACGTGATGACCTTCAGTGTGTGTTTGGGAAAATTTAGTTGACAAACAGTGCAATAGTTGAGTCACATAGTTATTATCTCGATCATGTTGGGGAAACACCAGTCACTTTGAAGCTCCACTGCCATGTTATCATTGGCTATGTGCGTGGGCAGGTGCAGCTAGGATAAGGCTATGTCAACTAGACTGCGGGGCATAACAGGTTTCCCAGAGGGGCTATATGAGGTTGTGTGTAGTTTGTGTACAGCCCCTGGCCCGCCACAAGTTCTTTTCTTCAGATGGGTCCATCTCCTGTAGTTCCCGTAGATCCAAACTTGCCGTCTCCATGTATGGCTTGTCATGTGATACTCTGGGCTCCTCTCTGTGCTGCAAGGGAAGTATGTGAGTCTCACAAACCCTCCCATATGCTGCTCTCTTCACCATCTGGTCTGGTAATGCATTTCCATGGGGCACAAGGTCTTTGCCCCCCGTATGGGCAGCACACGTCACCATGTCTATGCGCTTTGGTAAAGTTAGTGCATCTGTTAGTAATTCCAGGAGGTCCCAATGCATGACAGGGTGCCATCTGGTTTTAGGAACCCTCATCTCCTCCACCATCCAATGCTTGAGTGCACGGTGGTGGTGACGTACGAAGAATTGTAGTAGATAGTCACTGTCCTCCATGAGCTCTGAGTGAGGTCTTCAATTAATGCTGTTAGTGCTGCCATCTGCGCTGAGAGGTGGTGAGAAAAGTCAGTTAAGCTGTGACCCATAGGTTATCTGATTTGTCATGACTAGAGGCCATCACCATGGCTGCTTGCATGTGCCTCACCCGGTCTCCTGGACTATTGAGGAGGAACAGTCAATAAACAGCACCTCACTTTCGGGGATGGGATCTTCTTCAGCTTGGCTGATAATGTCAGGGGTGTGAGTTGCGCAATCACGTGTATCCTCACCCTCCTTAACCTTGTGCGCTAGGAAAGCGGCAGGGTTCACCAGATGGCACCAAACTATTTTTAGTGATGGCCTGGAGTACATTAGTTCATACCCTGACACCTGTTGCGTAGTCAGCTTGCTCTTTCCTTTTTGTATGACTTCAAACACCGAATTCTCTGCATACAAGGTCAGAGGTGCTCCCACCACATTTGAGGTGCCTTTGTCAACAGCAGAGGCTGCAGCAGCCAAGGTCTGTTCACATGGGAATTGGCCCTGCATGACTGAGTCTAAGCGTAATTTGCAACTGATTTGTGCCCCAGGGGGTACTTTTAGGTTAGAACGGTGGTCATGACTTATCCGTTACTGTGGTTGAACAGGAAGAACTCATTCCTATAATCGGGGGTACCTAACACGGGGGCGTGATATATTTCCGTCTTTAGTTTGTCAAAGGTTTCTTGCATCTCAGATGTCCAGACCAGCTCTTCAGCTGGGGGGGATGAGTGTGCTATAATCAAAGACTCATTATCAGACATAATTGCAAAGACCTAAGAACTTTTGCATACTCTTCTTTGTCCTGTGTGGTGGCAGGGCCCTGATAGAATCTGCCCATCCCAGCATATTCCTCCAGCCAGTTGCTGAAATAAGCTGACCTAGATAGCTAACCTCTTTTTACACATATTGTACTATCCATTTTTCCACCTTGTATCCTCTCGTGGCAAATGCAGTTAGGAGAGCTATCGTCTCTTGGCGACACAGATCCTCAGAGGGACTACAGACCAAGATTTCAGCAGCATACTGTATGAGGTTGGTGTTTGACTGAAAGTTGGTGAGAACTTTCTCAGTATTCTGTTGAAAATACTGGGGGATTCACAGTGCCCTTGTGGCAGTCTCTGGTATAGCAGCTGGACCCCGCGGAAGGTGAATGCTGTGAGGTACTGGCTATCAGGGTGCAATAGGATGCTGAAGGATGCATTCTTTATGTCTATCACAGCAAAATAGCAGGCCCCTGCCAGTATGCTAATTAATATCACAGAGGGGCACGGTACCACTGGGAGTTCTCCGAACACAATGTCAATTTAGGGGTTGTAGATCCTGCACTGGGTGCCAAGTTCCTCTCAGACTCTTTTTAACCGGGAAGATCAGGGTATTGCAGGGGGTGACCCCCACATGGAGGACCTCCTGGTCTATTAGTGCCTGGATCATGGGGACTATACCCTCATCTACCTCTTTGGAGAGCGGGTACTGATGCACATGCGGCAGAAGGGCCCCCTCTCTCAGTGTTATCCTCACTGGGTCCACAGTGTTGATAAGCCCTACATCGTAGGGCCCCTGGGCCCACAATTGATGTAGCACAGTAGCTAAGTGCTGCTCCTGCGGTGTGCTGAGCACTGCCAGATGTACCGGATCCTCACTTCATACTTCTTCCCTAAGATGGACGGGGTTCGCGAAGATGATCTCTGGGGCACCTAGGTAGTCACAGAACAGGTGGTCATCTGTTATTTGCAGGATTGGGAGGAGTTTGCGGAGTTGCACTATGCGGAATTCTGCGGATTTGCATAAAAATTAAGAGGAATTCTGCGGAGTTCTGCTCCACCGCAGTTAGCGCATGCAGCTTCCTCTTAACAAACATGCATGCTGGGAGTTGTAGTTTCAGCTCACTCCCATTGAACAAACTAGACTAATGCATCAGACGCCAGTGATTTGTTTGTGCATGGAGCTTGTTCCTGATCACATTCACATCTGATAACCAGGTGGAAGTTCCAAGCCAGCCAATAGGTGGGTGCCACAATATCACAAGGAGATCGGAACAACGGTGCAAAAGAGAAATAAAACACGATCATTTGAGACAAGGTTTGGGAAAAACAAAAAAGCAACCACTCGTGCTGAGATGCTGGTTAGGGAAATTTTGCAAGGAAGACATTTGAGCAACCGATTATCTCTCATGGGACAGAGTGGTGGGTTTTAGGACTACACTGCTAAATGGTCATGGCCACTAAGACTGCCCTTCCCTGGCCTCACAAAGCAAGGATCATGTAATGTCCACTCCAAAAGGCCAAGAGTGTCACTTAGGAGCCCATGTTTACCTGGGAGCTTGAGGCTGTAAGCGCAGTTTCTCCAGCACCAGATCTGCAGTCAGGCATCTGACAGTATTGAGACTGTGGGAGCTGCTCAGTCACATGTTACCAACTGGGCCTGCAGAGAAAATTTAAAGATGCAGTGCTACGCTCTGCCCACCACGTACACTCCCATATTCTCGGGTGCACAGCCAGAATATTGAGTTTTAAATATCGACATACACAAATATCGAGTTGGAAATATCGTGATACAGAAACATCAACAGCAATAATGTGGTCAAGAATATCGACTTTAAGGTAAGAAATATCGTTTTTGAAAATATTGAAGTTAGTAATATCGTTTGCAAAAATATAGTTGTTTAAAATATCGATTTTTAAATTAGTGTTATGTATTTTAGTATGTATTTTAAAAGTATGTGATCTATTTTTTTGTATAAGTATTGGTTTTGTTATTAAATATATGTTACATTTTTAGTAGTTATTAATTTTATGTTAATTAAATTTGGGGTTATTTAGTTCTGTAGCAGGTTGTGGGTTCATAGGGGAATAGGGTGGGAAGTAATTTATTTATAATTAATTAATTAATATTTGTTATTTATTAGTATTTATTTAATTTAGATTTTATAGTGTTAATTGTGGGAATTAATTTATTATTAATTAATTATTAATTGGTTGTTAATTTTTATCAATTAATTAATTGGTAATTATATTAATTGTGTTATTTTTTTAGGAGTGGGTTGTGGGTTTATAGGGGAATAGGGTGGGAAGTAATTTAATTATAATCAAATTATTAATATTTTTAATTTATTAATATTTATTTAATTTATATTTTATAATGTTAATTGTGGGGATTGATTTATTATTAATTATTCATTAATTGGTTGTTAATTATTATTAATTAATTGGTAATTATGTTAATTGTATCATTTTTGTAGGAGCGGGTTGTGGGTTTATAGGGGAATAGGGTGGGAAGTAATTTAATTTTAATACATTTATCAATAATTTTTATATATTAATATTTATTTAATTTATAATTTATAGTGTTAATTGTGGGAATCAATGTATTAATAATATTTATCAATTGCTTGTTAATTATTTATTGATTAATTAATTATGTTAATTGTGTAATTTTTTTAGGAATGGGTGTTGGGATTTATAAGGGAATAGGGTGGGAAGTAATTTATTTTAAATTAATTAATAATGAATTGTTAATTAATGGTAATTAATTAATTAAAAATTAAATATGGCAACTGCGTAATTAATTTGAGATGTGAGTTGTGGGATTTATAGTGGTAAAGGGTGGGAAGTAATTTCCTTTAAATTAATTAATAAGTTGTTGTTAATTGCAGATGGTTCAGAATGCAGCTGCGAGATTGATTAGACGGGTACCATTCCGTAATCATATCTCTCCGCACATCAAGCAGCTCCACTGGCTCCCAGTGGCTAGAAGAATTGAGTTTAAGGCCTTGACATTAGCATTCCGGTCAATCCACGGTAACTGCCCTAGCTACTTAAAACAACGCTTGTGTAGCTATAAGCAGACCCGACTGCTGAGATCTAATGCACAAAATCTCCTCTGCACTCCTCGAATTAGAAGAGCGCGGATGGGGGGAAGATCTTTCACGGTGAAGGCTTCGCAACTCTGGAACTCCTTGCCTAACAATATACGGTATATTGCCTCTGAGCCATTATTTAGGAAAGCCATGAAAACATGGCTCTTCAGCTGTGGTTAGTATGACTAGGGCGTTTTCTCAGTGTAGACCCTCCTCTGCCTGCCGCCAATTGCTATAGCGCCGGGACACCTCTGTTTGAGGTAGCTGCTTGCGCTTTATAAATGTCGGTATTATTATTATTATTATTATTATTAATTGATATTAATTTAATAATGTAAAATTAGTTATGGAAATTGTGTAAAGATTTTTAGGTGTGTTTTGTGGTGTTTATTGGGGTAGAGGGTGGAAAGTATTTTAGGTTTTATTAATTAATAATTAGTTGCTCATTAATATTCATTCATTAATTGATAAATATTTATGGTAATTGTTTATTTTCATTTTGTGTGTGGATTTTGGTTTTATAGGGGTAACGTTTGGTGAGTAAATTCATTTTTGTCTGTTTTAATTTGTTTTTGGTTTTTTGACAATATATTTTATTGCAATTTTACATCCAACAGGGTGAGCCCCCAACAGACAATATTTATATAAAGCATGGATCAATGATATTTGAGTCGCTGAAGAGGGTGTCACTTGAGGATATATAAAACAGTTAAACCAAACCCCCCCACCCTCCTCCTCCCCTCTCCCCCGCACCGCACTCCCCACTAGAAAGATTATACAAGTGTTATAACATATAGGCATAATTCCACACCAGCTAGGCTTCAGTGGAGATTGGGAGTCGTTATATGGTAAGCCTGTCTATAAGGTCCTGATTCGTGGACGTGGGAAAGATAGAAAGGTCAATGCCACGGTATTTAGCCCATGCAGCCCAAATCTTCCCATGTTTCTGTGGGCAACCTCGAGCCTGAAACACCGCCACCTCAGCGGACATACATTTATCTAGCGCGGACTTCCAGGCCGCCACCCCAGGGGGAGAAGAGGACTTCCACTGTTGGGCTATGTCGCGTTTGGCCAAGGTGAGTCCCAGGAAGAGCAGGTGTCTTTTATATATGTTCCCCCCTATATCGTCTGTGCTGTGGAGAAAGATTAGGCGGGGATCGGCTGGGAGCTCCCACCCCAGGACAAGCCCCAGGCAGGACAACACACCCGACCAGAAATGCCGCAGCGTTGTGCAGCCCCAGACCGTGTGCAGGAAGGAGCCATCTTCCGACTGACATCTGAGGCAGGTGGGGGATGGAATGACCCCCATCCTCCACAGATGGAGGCGGGTGTAGTACACCCGGTGAAGATACTTAAACTGGATCAGTCGGTATCTAGTGGACACCGCGGAGCCCCTGGGGCTGGCCAGGGCCTCAGTCCAGTCGTCATCAGAGAGGGCCGGTACATCCGCTTCCCATGCCGCCCTCGTCCGGTCCAGATTCGTCTTGGCGTGTGTGGTCAATGTCTGATAGAGCTGACGGATTTTATGTCCCCCGAGATCCCCCATCAGTAGTCTACCCTCTAGTGGATGGAATTCTGGCAACGTCGTAAGGGTTTTAATCAGGGGAGACAAGGCGTGACGAAGCTGGAGATATTTATGAAATTGGGACTTATGCAGATCAAACTCTTCCTGTAGCATTAGAAAGGTTTTAAGTGTAGGTCCGCACATCACATCCCCCAATGTCGAGATCCCTATGGTGTCCCAATGACGGAAACCGGGCAGAGCCGAGACCGGTCGGAGGTACGTGCCCTGCCAGAGGGGCGTCGCACATGTCAGTGTGCCCCACCACCCCATGGACCTCAAAACGCGTCTCCATATCTGAATCACCGTACGACTGGCCGGCGGGAGGGCCTCCAGCGCCGAGTTACTATATAGGAGATCCAGTAGCGGATATACCTCCAAGAAGAGTCGTTCTATCGCGTAAGCCGGGTCGTCTTGCCGGCTGTACCACCAGTCATTGATGACCAGCAACTGGGACGCCCAGTAATAGGACCGCACATACGCCGCAGCGATGCCCCCACAGTAGGTAGATTGAACACATGTCGCCAAGGCCACCCGAACCGCCCCGCCACCCCACAGAAAACCATTCAGAAGAGCGTTCACCTGGCGAAACCAGGACGGCGGGATGGGGTATGGGTAATTCTGTAATTTGTAAAGCAAGCGGGGCAGAGACACCATTTTAAAAATAGCAGACTGGCCGTACAAGGACAGGGGGAGATGGGACCAAACCGTTGTCTCCTCCCGGACCTTAGGAAGCAACGGGGCAATATTAAGCGACCACACCTCGGCGGGGTCCCTGGTAACGTGGACCCCAAGGTATTTGAATCCGACTTGTGCCTTGATCAGCTGCGATGCCGAGTCCATGCTCCCTTGATCACCACAAATCGGGAAGAGCGTCGATTTGGACGGGTTAGCATGGAGCCCTGTAGTTTCGCCGAACACCCGCAGGATTTGCAGCACCCTCGGTCCGGTAACCCAGGGGTCTGAAAAAAAGAATAATGCGTCATCCGCATAGAGTGCTACTTCATCTGAGTAGTCGGGGAACCAAACCAGGCCCCTGTATACCGCGTCCCGGCGCACCCAAGCTGTTTAATTTGTTTTTTAATTAATATTATTTGTTTATTTGATAATTAATTATGTTAATTATGGAGGTACACTTTTTAAGAAATTTAGATGTGTGTTGTGAATTGTGTGGTGTTATAGGGTAGGAAATAAAAAATATTAAATGTATGCAACAATTAATGTTTTAGATTATAATTAATTTCTATTAAATATATTTATTTGTTTGTAAATTATTTTTTACATTTTTATAAAATATCCAATACTTTCCCTACTGTTGCACTCACTGGAGTGGAAATAGTAATTTTTACCCCTCCGCTATCCAACACTTTCCCTACTGTTGCACTCACTGGAGTGGGAATAGTAATTTTTACACCTTTGCTATCCAACACTTTCCCTACTGTTGCACTCACTGGAGTGGGAATAGTACATTTTACCCCTCCGCTATCCAACACTTTCCCTACTGTTGCACTCACTGGAGTGGGAATAGTAATTTTTACCCCTCCTCTATCTAACACTTTCCCTACTGTTGCACTAACTGGAGTGGGAATAGTAATTTTGACCCTTTTGCTATCCAACACTTTCCCTACTGTTGCACTCACTGGAGTGGGAATAGTAATTTTTACCCCTCCACTATCCAACACTTTCCCTACTGTTGCACTCACTGGAGTGGGAATAGTAATTTTTACCCCTCCGCTATCTAACACTTTCCCTACTGTTGCACTCACTGGAGTGGGAATAGTAATTTTTACCCCGCCGCTATCCAACACTTTCCCTACTGTTGCACTCACTGGAGTGGGAATAGTAATGTTTACCCCTTTGCTATCCAACACTTTCCCTACTGTTGCACTCACTGGAGTGGGAATAGTAATTTTTACCCCTCCGCTATCCAACATTTTCCCTACTGTTGCACTCACTGGAGTGGGAATAGTAATTTTTACCCCTCCGCTATCCAACATTTTCCCTACTGTTGCACTAACTGGAGTGGGAATAGTAATTTTTTCCCCTTTGCTATCCAGCACTTTCCCTACTGTTGCACTCACTGGAGTGGGAATAGTAATTTTTACCCCTCCGCTATCCAATACTTTCCCTAAAGTTGCACTCACTGGAGTGGGAATAGTAATTTTTACCCCTCCGCTATCCAATACTTTCCCTACTGTTGCACTCACTGGAATGGGAATAGTAATTTTTACCTATCCGCTATCCAACACTTTCCCTACTGTTGCACTCACTGGAGTGGGAATAGTAATTTTCTCCCCTTTGCTATCCAACACTTTCCCTACTGTTGCACTCACTGGAGTGGGAATAGTAATTTTTACCCCTCCGCAATCCAACACTTTCACTACTGTTGCACTCATTGGAGTGGGAATAGTAATTTTTACCTATCCGCTATCCAACACTTTCCCTACTGTTGCAATCACTGGAGTGGGAATAGTAGTTTTTTCCCCTCCTCTATCCAACACTTTCCTTACTGTTGCACTCACTGCAGTGGGAATAGTAATTTTTACCCCTCCGCTATCCAATACTTTCCCTACTGTAGCACTGAATGGAGTGCAAAATGTAAGTTCAAACATTATTAAATATTTTAATGTTTTAATTTATAATATAATGTTTCTTTTATTAGATTTTATGCTATAGGTGTATGTATGTATATATATATATATATATATATATATATATTAATATATATATATATTAAGGGTCCGATTCCGATTCGGGCCGGAAATCTCTCCGACCGAGCCGGACCCGGAGAGATATCCGACCGAATCGGACCCGTGCAGCCCGACCGAACGAGTACGATGCGCACGTATGCCATCGGACTCGAGTCGGTCGGACTCCCATTGAAGTCAATGGGAGCCTGTCGTACAACGCGTACGCGGGCTCCCATTGACTCAATGGGTGCGAGGCGGACAAGGGCGCCCCCTACAGCGTGTACGCGGCGAAGCGATTCGCGCCGTACACGCACAGGTAGGGGGGACCCATGGGTCCCCCCTGTGTGTGACTCGCGCGGCTACGCGTCCAAAGTACGGCTCCGACAGCTATTTCGAGCCGGAGTGCGCGGCTCGGTCGGACTGCTCGCGGCGCGCATCGTACTTACCCGGCCGGGGAACGTCTCCATTGCGCGGTGCGAGTCGTGTCCGTGCGAGTCGGTCGGTGCGGTTAGACCCGGGATCGAGTCGGTCGGAGCGGTCAGGACGCCCGGACGAGTCGGTCGGCGAATACGCATCGTACTCGCTCGCCCGGACGCGCATACGAATCGGTCGGGAACTAGGGCTCCGAATCGGATCCGGTTAAGCCGAATCCGATTCGGATCCCTACCGGCCGAGATCGGAATCGGCCCCTTAGTTGTAAATTTTTATATATTTATAACATTTTAAAATAAATTAAAATTATCAGTTTATTAATCATTTTAAAGTAAAGATACATATATATATTATATTTTATATATGTATGTTTAAATTTTTTTAATTAAATTTATTTATTATATTTGTTAAAATGTACATTACATATAAATAATTTGTTTAAGTTAATTTCATTATTTAATTTAACATTATTTTTTATATATAGAAAAAAACGATATTTTGTACATCGATATTTTTTACATCTATATTATTTTTTGATATTTTTGTACTTTACATTATAAAGATAGGATGTCGATATTTTTGACATCGATATTTATGTGTCGATATTTGTGTATGGGGATATTTTGGTAATCGATATTATGTCAGTGATCCATATTCTCGATCTCCATTAATGCACCGAGCTTCCTTGAGCGAGCAGTAGAACTGGATAGAGAGCTCTTTCCTGGCTGGAGTGAAGCTGAGTCCCCTAGCTTGCGCCCATGGGAGAGACTAGAGCCAACCCTCTCTGCTCTAAGACACTGAAGTAGGGGGCTTTTGTTGATTATATTAATGCCAAATACACCAACTGTTGCACTTGGCAAAAAACGTGCCTGCGTTAAGTGTAATCATTACAGAATACTTTCTGTGCCACGCCAATTAGGAGTGGGCAGCAGGGGCAAACTCTGCTACGTGGCGGAGTAGGAGGTTTTTGCCAAACTCTGCACTCCCAGCAGAGTGCGGAGTTGGCAAAGCTCCGCAAACTTCGCTGGCGGAGCGGATTTCACCACCCACCCCTAGTTATTTCCCGGTAAATGACACCAGTCAAGGTGAAGATGACACATGTCCACATTGCATTTGTCTGGTCTGTTGCCAGCAGTACACCATACCTGGGCTGCATCTTGATTACACCTAGTAGAAGAGGTCCTCACGCGAGAATTCAGCATCACATTGACCCTCCCGCCAGAACATAAATGCACGTGGCAGTTGAAGCTTCTGTCCTAACAACTCGGGGGTGTTAGCTACGAGGGTGAGGACAGCACTGGTAAAGGCCAGCAAATTGGTGGGTGACACTCTCGCCTGCCCGGACGTTCTCTGTGGGCATACCAGGGACATGAACGTGGTCAGGGTGACCCCGGGGATGGAACACGTAATTGTCTCATCTTCAGAGAAATGGATGGTCATATTTAATTTGGCCATTAAATGTCTGCCCCGGAGGTTAGTAGGTAACGAGGGGTGATACAGCAGTTGCCCCGTCACTCTGCTCCCTCACACCTCCAACTCTAAGGGTTTCGTGAAGGGGACCCTTACGACCGCACCCGAGAATCCTTGTGTGTCCATACAGTCCCTAGAAAGGGGCACAATCCCTTCCTTTATACAGGACTTCATTGCCCCGATGTCAATCAGGAAACTGTGATGGGTGTCATTAACAGGATGGTCACAGTGGGTTCCTCGTTAGATCGTCGTGTCACAGACAGCACGGGGCATGTGAGTTTAGGGGTGTCTTTCTCACCGGTTGGGTGCAGGAACGACCATTTGCTTGGGATTGCAAGAATGGAGGAGATGTCCTGGCCCTGTTTTGGGGGGTTCTCTGTACAACTTCCTCGATCCTTGTGATGAATTCTGTGTTCTTCTTGAACCTCTGTGGTGGCGTCCCCATTGGCACTGCCGCCTTCTGTACTGCAACAGCTACAGCTGTTCTGGCTGATGTTACCTTTCCCCTGTGCAGGATTTCGCTGGCAACCACGTCTCATTTTGTTCCCTTTCTACTTGCTCTTTTCCCTACCTGATTCCTTTCCCATTATGTCAGGCATTGCTGCATGTAGGGGAAATCACAGTCAGGGTTTCCTTTCCTGGACTCGTTTGAGTCTTCTAACTCAAACAGCCCCCCCTTGGTCCAAGGCCGATTAAACTGCCTCCCTTCTTTTATCCATTCTGCTAGGAGGTCGCAAAAGGGGCGAGCAAACCTTTCCCCATCTTCACTGGCTATAATTTCTCTAGGAGTGAGCTGGCCTCCTTCGCGTCTTTGGGGCCTGTGAAAGCTGCCCATTTTTTGTCCCGGGTGTCTGGTCTGGATGTAAGTTTTGGTGAGTTCTATGATGTTGGTATCAAATGTTGTCCCCTTAGGCCAGGGGAATGATTGTGTCTTGGTATAGGCGTGCCACTCACAGCAGTGTCTCTCTAGTCTCCACGCCAGGTTGGGGAACTTCGCTTGCATGTTGTCTAGTGGAGTCTCCATGATGGATTGGGAAGCTTGTTTGTTTTAAGGTTTTTGCAAAATTTTGATTGTCTCAAGATTTTTAAATAATCACAAATTCTACTCTAATTTTGGGGATCTGTGTACACAGGGCGGTACCAAAAACCAACCTCCTTGGTCATGAGCTTGAAAAATATTGATGCATCAAAAGAATCCATTAACATTACATAGAGACATAAAATGCAATGAAATATTAACAACTTATAATAAAAGTGCAATTGATAGTTCAGAGCCCTAATTAGGGTGAAACTGGTCCTAAGTTGCTTGTGTTCTGGTTCAGGGAGGGCCTGACCTGGCAGTTTGGGCTGGACTGTTCCCATGAGGAGCAGGGTCAAGACTGATTTGCATATGGCTGGGTCTAAACTGAGGTGGCATGGTGGGCAAAAAACAATGGATTGGGATGTGGTCCAGAGCGATTGCCAGAGGCTGAGATTAATTCGAGCATTCCATCCATCACCCTGTTGTTTTTTCACTTTTCAAAAGATGGCATTTTTCAGCTCTTAGCACTGTGTGCTTGCAGCCTGTCTTCAATGCACATTTGGGATGGGTGACAGCTGGGCTTTGTGCATTCTCTCTAGACAGTCATACATAAAGTGAGCTTAGGTGTAACTTGATGGGAGTCCATATCCTGATGGGCCATCCTGGGTAGGATGGGAGAGAGGAGCTGGGCATAGCCTCACATTTACACCTGAATAGGCTGTGTCCTGTCCCCACACAAAGGACTGCTTAAGCCCTTTTAGTGAATCTGGAGCCAGGGCAGGAAGGGAGGACACCTGAGCACGTCAAAGCCCTTCTTTGAAGTCTCCTCCACTTCAAAGGCACAACTGGGTATAAGGAATGGACTTCTGACCCCACCACTTCAGTACACTTCTAGTCCTGTGGATACTCTGCCAGGAAGAAGGACTGCTGTGCTGCTGAAGGCCTGCCACACTGCTGAACTGCTGCTCTGGAAGAACTGCTTTCTCACTGTTCTGACCTGCTGCCTGCTGACCTCCTTGCCTGGGTGAGAAGGGATGGATCCACACCACTTGTGTTGGAATGGGTAAATATAATGTCAATGATTACCATGATATGTGCAGGCCCGACAACGGCAATACCAATAAATGCAATGTCAGTGTATGCCCTAACCTGTGCTTGATGACCATACAATACCCGTCAATGCAATGTCAATGTATGTCATAACCTTTACCTGCACAGTAGCACAGACACCAGCAATGACAATACCAATGTATGTCATAATCCATGCTCGAATTATGAAACTGCTACTAGTAAGAATAATGTTGATGTACATAATGACCTAAGCAAACTTAGCCGTGTCACTACCAGTAAGAACAATGTCAATGTATGCAATGACAACTGTATGCACAATATTAAGGATGTCGATAAAAATTATACCAGTGACTGCCATATTATTTTCAGGAGTTCTAATGAACTCACATCATTGCTGTTGGATTCACCCAAGGTGACTTCCCCATCAACCCCAAGCCAGAGCTAATGGGTTATACAAATCCTACGACCCACAACTATCGAATACCAGGTCACAGGTAGGGTCTAACCTAAAGACAAACACGCGCCCAGGGAAAACCCTGATCGATCCAACAGATAGATAGTTGCACCCCCTAACAGCTCCAAGAAAATTGGCCCCAATAAAACCCATTTGGCAAAAGGCTTGCGTTCCCCAAAAATACCACAAAGCTAGATACCACATGTAGATAGAAACACTTAACCAATCAGGACATGACATGCACATCACATGTACTGATCACACGCTCCTCAAGCCAGAGATCAAGAAACATACACACTGGCCCACACTAGCACTCCCCGAGGTCGAGAGCCATCTGTGTCCTTATCAGATGCTCGCGCTTGTTGATTTACAACTGAGATGCTTTTTTGAAATGTAGAAATTGCTTTATTGTACCTCATGAACTGTATATAATAGGGGGCAAAACTTTGTACACCAAGAGACTTTGAGCAGAAGAACTCTGTCAATGCTTTCCCGGCTGCTGCGTTTCATTAAACCAACTTGTTCCTGTTTTGTCAAACACCTCTTGTCTTTTTATTTATTTAAGGTAAATTCATTTCCAAGGAATATTTTGGTAAGCCAGATAGGAAAGATTGGTTTATCTAGCCCGACTAGTCAGCACACTAGAAGAAGGCAAAGGTAGCTATGGTGTTGTACCTGGGCATGGAGTACATGGTACGCCTCGTCCCGGGGTGTTAGTAACGGATTGCTTGTACCATTGGACATGGAACAGAGTGTGCCTCATCCTGGGTGTTAGTAAGGGATCGCTTTTGCCACTGGGCATGGATCAGAGGATACACCTCCCCCTGGGTGACAGTAAGAGATAGCTTGGGCCACTGGACATGGAGGCAAGTTGGTATGCATATAATCTGGGTGTGATATAGAGCTAACATCTCAAACTTATTTTTTTTTTGTCACAAAAGTTTTCTTAGTGCAATTGATTCCACACTAGTAGCATCTAAAAGAAGTGAGAGGTGTTCCCCTTTCTTTTTTTCTCTGCTTGGGTCGCTGGGCATTAGGCAGTGATACGCACAACCCCTGGGTATAATTTGATATAGGGTATAATTTGAAAATTAGGGAAAATTCGGAAGCTTGGTGAATCAGGTGTAGCTTGTGTGAGGCCACAGAGGGCCAAAAGTTATTAGGTTACTCCTTTTTCTCCACTTAAATTGTTGCTAATTTGTGTCCGCTGAGCCAATAGTGAGAAACTATCAGGCTCAACTAGCTCCGCGTACTACGCAGAACATCCCCTCTTTGTGGACTATAGGCACTAGGAGAAGGCCCAGTATTTTGGACAAAATTCATTTTTGTCTGTCAACCGTTATAGTCTCTATTAGATTTTTCCCCTTTGTATGGCGGACCACTGGATCAAGACTAGGGTGACCAAAACTACCACTGTTGGGGGTGGCCAAAAGAAATGGGTTACTAAGCCTCCCCAAGGAAAAGAAGATGAATATCCTAAGGAGAAAAGTAAAAAGTCTTCTAATGGCCCCTAACAACCTGCTAAGGAGGGTGGGCCCCAAAACTCTTCCCAACCAAAAACTGGGTACCAAGGTAAAAATTGAGTTTCAAAAAGGCGTGTTGTCACAACTGTCAGAAGGCTGTACACTGAACTGAAGACTTCCTGCCCCAAAAAGAATCCCCCTAGTACTTCCCCAGTTAGCACTGGTGTAGCAAGTCTCCAGGTGGGATCCCTTGAGGGCTCTGAGCACATCAGAGTGCCCGCAAAAGCTACACTAGTCTCTAAGGTTGGGGTGGACCTTGCAACCTTGGCTCTTTGGCCCACTAACATGGAAAAATACAAACAGCAGCCCTTACTTAATAGGATTAGAGAGTATACGCCCTGTGAGATGCAGGTGCCAGTGTCACCATGGTGTGACAGAAAAACTGGTTTCTCCAGGACAGTACCTGACTGGACAGACTTATCCATTCACCAACACTGACAATGTCACTAAGATCCATTCTACGGTGATGGTTGTCTTAGAATGAGGACGGGTTACTGGCCTGAAACATCTGCAATCTGGTCTCATCTGCAATCCCAGTCGAATGTCTGCTAGGGAATGACCTGGAGTCCTCAGCATGAGCTGAGGTTGAGCTTAGGTCCCATGCAGCCATGCTGGGAAAACCTGAATGGGTGTGCGTAGAAAAAAGAGCATAGAGCAAAGCCCAGAGTAACCAAGAGGTGTTGAAGCCTGAAATGATGGTCCAACCCTCCAAGAGGAAAGGTAAAAAGACTGAGAAACCAGCTTCTGATCAGCAACAGGATCAGGTCCCCTCTTCTCATGTAGAAGAGCTGTCAGCTCCAGGGGTAGCTCAGCTCCTAGGTCCAGGGGGACCCTCTAAGGAAGAGCTGTGCCAGGAGCAGAGGATCTGTCCTACTCTTGAAAACCTGCAACAGCAAGATACTGCACAGGAACAGGGGGATGTCATTGGCTCCCACAAGACCTATTGGTAGGAAGGGATCCTGTACACTGAGGTCAGAGACCCCAAACCTACTTTAGGCCATCTAGTGAGTGGTAGTGCCTCAGCAGGATAGAGTTTCTCCTCACATTGGCACATGACATCCCCCTAGCTGTCCATCTTTGCGAGACCAAAACATGGAGCAGGCTTGTCAGCCACTTCTACTGGCTAAACCTGTCCCAGAAAGTGATGGAGTTTTGCAATTCCGGTGCTACCTGCTAAGCCAGTGAAAAATCAGGTGGTCACCCAAAGGCCCCCTTAAATCCACTACCAGTGGTTGGGGTGCCCTTTGAAAGGCTAGGGATTGATGGTCCCCTTGACCCCCCTACTGCATCAGGAAGCAGGTTTATGCCAGTAGTAGTGGATCATGTTACCAGGTATCCTGAGGCAATTCCCCTTAGGACTACCGCTACTCCTGTAGTGGATAGGGCCCTCATTGGTATCTTTACCAGGGTGGGTTTTCCTAAGGAGGTGGTGTCAGACAGGTACAAATTTCATGTCTGGTCACCTGAAACACATGTGGGCTGAATGTGGAGTGACTTATAAGTTCACTACCCCATATCACACACAAACAAATGGCCTTGTTTAGAGATTCTACAAGACCATAAAAGGCATGATCATGGGACTCCCTGAAAAACTCAGGAGATAGGATGTCCTTTTGCCATGCCTGCTTTTTGCTTAAGAGAAATGCCCCAGAAGGGAGTAGGTTTCTCCCCCTTTGAACTTCTGTTTGACCATCCTGTGAGGGGGCCACTTTGTTTTGTTAAGGAAGGCCTCTCAAAGAGCCTAAACAAGATATTGTGGACTATGTACTAGGCCTCCATTCCAGGATGGCATCAAATTGCCAGATATGGAAGGGCACGGTTGTATGCTTGGGCCACCTAGTAGGTGAAGGCCAAGTTCAACACCTACAACCCAAAATCCAGACAATTCTGAATTTGGAGGCTCCAACCTCTCCTTGGCTTGACTGTGTATTACAGGAGGTTTGTGAGAAGGTATTGCACCATTGTGGCATCACTCACAGAACTTACCTCCAAGAAGATGCCTAAAAAGGTAAACTGGAGAGTTAGTTATCAAAAGGCTTTTGACACCCTGAAAGAGGCTATGTGCTGAGCCCCCAATCTCAAGGCTCCAGAATACTGTAGACAGTTCATTGTGCAGATAGATGCCTCTGAGCATGGGATAGGAATGGACCTATCCCAAACCAATGATGATGGCCATGACCAGCCTAGCGCTTTTATAAGCAAGAGGTTACTTCCCAGTGAACAGAGTTTGAGTGCCATTGAGAGGGAAGCCTTTGCTGTGGTCTGGTTCCTGAAGATGCTGATACCATACCTATTTTGTGCTCACTTCCTTGTTTAAACCGACCACAGACCATGCAGATGAAAGGTGAAAACCAAACCCTTTTGAGGTGGTCCATCTCCCTACAGGGATAGGACTATACTGTGGAACACATACCTGGGACTGACCATGCTAACTCAGATGGCATTTCCAGGTTCTTCCACTTAGACAATGAAGACTCTCTTGGGAAAGGTTAGTCTCATCCTCTTTGGTTTGGGGGACGTTGTGTAGGAAAGTGCCCCTTTTGACATGGTACCCCCCACACTTTTTGCCTGGTATCCGGTGCAACTTTGACTGACATGTACTGGTTCCTGATAACCACGTTCCCAGCACCAGTGTTCTTTCCCTGGACTGTAGCTTTTGTTCCACAATTGACACCCACTTTAGGCCCCATGTAAGTCCCTTTAAGTGGCACCCGTGGTACCTAGAGTATTGGACCTAAAGAGGGTCCCTAAGGGCTGCAGCACAAATTGTGCCACCCTAAGGGGCCCCTCACCAAACTCATGCGAACTGCCATCGCAGCTTGCCTGTCTTGGCGCAGAGAAACCGGAAGAGTCAACATGGTGCACACGCCTGTGTACCATGCCAGCAACACACTGCATGTGGCATAGGTAAGACACCCCTACAGCAGGCCTCACAGCCCGAAGGCAGGGGGCACTATACCCCATGTGGGGGCACATCTGCATGAGTAGATGTGTCCCTGTAATTTCTAAACGAAACATTTAGATAATACAAGTGCACAGGGAAGCCATAATGAGTACATGGGCTGGATACTCATAATTACAAGTTCCTCAGCTAGGTGATGGCTTCACTGTACACCCAAGGTGTTTGGTACCAAACACCTCATCTGAATAAACTCACACTGATACCAGTGCTGAATTTATTAATAAATGCACACAAAGGGCCCCTTATAGGGGTGTAGGAAACTGGCTCTATATATACTACACCAAAATGAGGTATAGTGTGTATAGAGTCCAGGTGACCCCAGAGGTAGGCAGAGGTTAAAGTTAGATAGAACCTTACTCTCTATTTGTGGTAGAGTGGTCGAGCAGTAAGGCAGTATCAGAGGACAGTGTTAAGCATTTGATGTACCCACTCAGTCAGCAAATGGATTCACACACTCAACGACTGAACTCTAGACCAATTGTTTTGTATAAAAATATACTGTTGTTTTATTTTTAGAACCAAGCAAGCCTGGTACAGGTAAGCATTAAATACTTTATAGTAATAAGTTGCTGATTGTAGAACAGTTTGAAAATGCAATAGGAATTATACTTTGATTTACAGGGGATGCAGTAGGTTGCAATACTTAGCAAATACAGTACATTGAAATGAATAGGTTTTTTCAGTAAATTACAGGTAAGTTACTTTTTACGTTACTTTTCTAACTCAGTGCTGGATACCTAGATTCAGCACTGGGACATTTCCTACAAACAGGTAAGTAAATACGTTTTGGTCATTCGTGCGATTTTTAAAGAATATTTTTAGATTTCAAAACTTCACCCTTAGAAACTTTTTGGAAGAAAATTGTCAATGTTATCCTATGGAGGAAAAACAGGTTATCGGTTCAAAGGTAAGTTATCGACTGTGGGAATTAAGGTTCTGGGGTTAGACTCAGGGGTCCCCCAGGGTCAGTGATGCACTCTTGTTACACCCTCAGCGGCACTAGGGCGGCCGGGTGCAGAGTGTTGAGGCCCAATGTTATCCAATGGGGGATAGGGGGCCTCCGGTTGGTGGCTGCTGGCAAGCAGGGCACTGGGTTGTGGGAGCAAAGCTCCCAGACTTTAGCTCAGGGCAAATGGGGAAACAAAGTAGCACCAAAGGTGCACCCTCAGCGGCACTAGGGCGGCCGGGTGCAGAGTGCTGTTTCGACGTCGGGTGCCCTGTTGTTTTCAATGGAGAACCTCCGGTTTGCAAAAGCGCTGCAGGCAGGGAGACGAAGGACTTCTGGGTGTGACCACAACTTCGAGAGGTAAGTTGGGAAGTTAGGGGTTGGTTAGGCACCATCGGTTTGGGCACACAAGGCCGTGGGGAGTCGGGTGCAGGGGTGCCTTTTGGGGTCGGATCTTCTTACCAGCTCCGGGTCGCGGTTAGGGAGGCCTTCTGGATTTCGACTGCAGGCGTCAGCTGGAGGCTTGAGGCAGGTCAGGGGTCGCCGGTTCTTGGTTCAGGATCGCCGGGGTGACCTCCTTGTGGTGTTTGCCCACTCGAGCTCGGGCCGTGGACGGCGGGTGCAGAGTGGGGCGGATTTGCGGTCTCCGGCTGCTGCCAGAGGTTGCAGTTGAACAAATCTGGTGTTCACGGGAGAAGCAGTCTTTGGAAGTGAAGGCAGGCAGGTCCACCGGGGTTTTTGAGGTTGCTGGCTGCAGGACACACCGGATTTCGCAGGAGCAGGTTCGAGGGGAGACAGGCCGGTAGGGCTGGGGCCAAGTCAGTGGGCGTCTTCCTCTTGTTAGCTGGCTGCACGGCTTTTCGGTCCTTCTTCTTCTTTTCTTCTTGTTGTCAGGCTGGATCTGAGGAAGCAAGGTCAGGTTTCCCCCTAAATACTAGATTTAGGGGCGTTACAGGTAGGTAAAGGGCAGGGACTAATGGGTCCCTTCCCTGGGGTGGGTACACCCCCTATCGTGCCACCCTCCGGTGGGAGGGGGCAGGAGCCTGTCCCTGGTTGGTTGGGTCCCCCCATCCTCAAGATGGTGGGGATTCGGAGTTGTGCTTCACCTCGCCTCCCCCACCTGAGGGGTGGAGTTGGCAGAGGTGGGCACACCTCTTTCCCTCACTTGTTTTTCCCGCCGGTTCTCCCACCCAAAGTGGGGGGTAGAACCAGTGGGGACCAGCTGCTGAAAGCAGCAAATGGTCTGGGGAGGCTCACAAAGGCGGCATGCCTTTGAAGCTTCCCCTTCGTAAACCCTGCCCATCCTGGGGGAGGAGGCTTGGCACCTCGTCCCAGGATGTGCATTGTTTCAGGCCCCCAGAGCAGCAAGCTCTCGACCCAGGGGCCCAGAAACATGTCTGTTGTTGGCAGCCTAAGCAGCCACTCAGTTGGGACACTAGAAGTTGGTCGAGTTTCAGGGGGCATCTCTAAGATGCCCTCTCTGGTGCATTTTATATTAAATCCCACACTGGCATCAGTGTGGGTTTAATGTGCTGAGAAGTTTGATACCAAACTTCCCAGTTTTCAGTGTAGCCATTATGGTGCTGTGGAGTTCGTAATGACAAACTCCCAGCACCATATACTCTTAATGGCAGCACTGCACTTACAATGTCTAAGAATGGACTTAGACACTGTAGGGGTACAGGGCTCATGCACCTGTACCCTCACCACTGGTAAAGGGGTGACTGATCTATCCCAGGGCAGTGGCTTGTAGGCATGGCACACATGGATGTGTGCCATGTCGACTTTTCACTTTGTTCTGCACCAAGACACACAGCCTGCAAAGGCAGTGTGTGAGTGAAAAGGTGCAGGGCCTCTAAGGGTGGCACAATACGTGCTGCAGCCCTTAGGGGCCTTCCCTGGTCACAGGGCCCTGGGTACCTGTGGTACCATTTACCAGGGACCTACCTGTGGCCAGGGATGCCAATTGGGTTTAGGCTTCAATGCAATTTTAGGGAAGGAACATAGGCCCTGGGTACCTGATTAGCAGGGGCCCAGGGCACACTCAGTCAAAGAACATCAGCAATTCAGCAAAAAGTGGGGGCATACCATGCAGAAAGAGGGCACTTTCTCACAAGGGGTCCCCTGAAAACCTACCGACTACTAGTGTGTTCCCTGACTGGTCTCGACCAGCCAGCCACCATAGACAGGTTTCTGACCTCCTGTGGTGAGAGCCAATGCTCTCAGAGGCCAGAAACAAAGCCTGCTCTGGGCGGAGGTGTTCACACCTCCTCCAAGCAGGATGGACATTCCAGGGCGGGAAGATTCAAAGGCCCCACTGCCTTTGTTATGGAACCCCGGGGGAGTCTGGACAGCAGAGATGCCCACCCCCTGTCCCGCACCCACGTTTGGTGGCAAGACAGGCAGGAAAATTAGTTAGATTAAGACGTGTGCCCACATTGAGCCAGCACCAGCCCTAGGGCGGGCCAGCTGATGTGGACCCCACGTTTCAGAATACTCCATATTTATTTAGACAGAATTAGGCTACTAGGGTCAGGCTTATGCCAAATTCCCACAAGAAGTGGTCATATAACAAGGGTGAAGACACCCTAAAGGTAGGTAGCCCATTGGCTACAACCTGTCACTCCCTGTAACACTCCTAATTAAGTATTTAGAAGGCACCCCTGAACTCAAGAACCAAATTCAATGGACCTAAAGAAGAAAATGACAAAGAGGAGCTGCTGAACCCGAAAACAGAGTGCCTGCTGTGGACTTCTGGTGCAAAACCCTGCCTGCTGCTTTAAGACTCGACAATCAACATGAACTTTCTCATCCTGCCCCTGTATGACTTCTAAGAACCCCAGAGGACCACCAGACATTTGCTAATCACCTAATAACTCCCTTGGAGTACAGGAGCTACTCCCGTACAGCCCACAGGCACCGAACCGCAGACTCCGGTCCACCGACCTGCCGCTCCCCAGTCCAACCGGCACAGCAACCGACCAGTAAGAGGTACTCATGCTCTGGAAGGTCAGATCTGTCTCCCCACCAAGTGTGGAGGCACTAGGACCAACCAGAGCTGTGCTTTTCCAACCCCCGGGGTACCAGACTCTCTGAAACAAAGACCATCCGTAATAGACCAGTCGGGACCCCAACTGCCCAGGAAGCAAGCACCTGTCGAGGTACATCAGCACCATTGAGACCCGCTCCATAAGTGGCCCAGCAGTCCTGAAATCGTCTCTCCAAGTTGCTTGCCCCAGACCACGAGGAGCACCTTTATGTATTGAGCCCTACCTGTTCTGCACCCAGCCTGATCGGCCTGGGTAACAACGATCCAACTGTTCTCCCTTATCCCTAAGGCCCTTGAGACCTAAGCCCCCATTTGGGAGCCCTCTGACTTGCCTGCAAGTCCCCTCGTGCAGCCTGTTGCCAGGTAGCCCCCTTTCACTGTAGCGCACCAGCTACCAGCCTCACCAGCACCCTGCTCCTGGCCGAATTCGGGCCGATCCCGACACACTGTTGGTAGTACTGTGAACCTTGGCCCACTACCGCTCCGAATTCCGAAGGTAAGCCCCTGAATCCAACTGTACTTACATATATTGCATTTTCGAATTTCCTTCCATAGGAATGTATTGTATGTAAAAGCGCACAACTGTAAAATCTCGATTTTTCCTTGTATGATTTATTGCAAAAGAAAGTACTTACCTTTGAATGTAGTTGTTGCTTCTCAAATATATTTAAAAAAATGGTACCCCACTTTCTTTCTTTATTAACTGTGTGATTACTTAAAATCTTTACAGTATAAAACACATGAACAACGCCCCCCTCCCAACCACCCTACCCCCAGGAGCAACCCGGTATTCAACTTAAAATAGCGCCATGGCTACATGGGCTCTATTTACTACTTTATGTCCCTTTAAAACTTCAATTTAAAAATGAATTAAAATATTGGGTCACCACCATTTCACACTTTTACTCCTGTAGGGATCAGTGGTTATATAAAAATCCATCAGGGTCATTCCCTCCAAGATATCAATTGTCATTAATAAAAGTTCTTGGTGTACCCCCTAGTGGGCCCCACGTTCTCTTTATGATCCCAGTGTTCGTGCGGAGAGGCCCTGGGTTAAGTGACGACCGACAGGGTTAGGGCACCAGATGATTTCCATTACAGAATGGTAGGGACCCTGAAATCTGCGGCCTTTTGATGGGAATCAAGTGCTGTTCTAAATTGATGGGTAAACTTGCCAGCTCTGGCAAGTAAACAAGTTGTAGTTTCTGAAAAAGCACCATTCCGAGGCCTCACTGCAAGTTCTGAGGCCCTTGTCCCTTAGGGCCGGGCACAGCAAACGACGACGATCGCTGGCCAGCTTGGGGCAGCAGCATAAAAGATGTAGCCAGGATTCCCTGTGGTAATTGCATAACCGGCAGGATGTTGTCTATCCGTGCCCATTTTGGGTTGAAATCCGAAATCTTGAGGGCAGTGAGGCGCAAGTACAGGATTTTCTTTCTTGCTTGTGCTGAGAGTGAGTTTTGCATGTATGGATGAACTTTCGCAGGAGTATATGACTTATCCAGTGCCAGTGTGAGGGAGTTGTACCGGAGTGAGGTTCGATCCAGTTCAAACGAGATGGTCTGGACTTGGCGCTTCACAGCTTTAGTCCAGGCACAGTAAGGAATTTCATGAAGGGGCATACTCTTTGCCTCGATTTTCAGTTGATCTATTGCTTGATCCAACTTAGAGTGCCAGGGGGAACCCTCGGCCCTGAAAATTAGTTTTAGAAAATATTTAAGATTGTTATCAGGGGCTTTCAGTACTCTGATGTAATATTTTATTAGGTTCCCCTGTAGTGCCAGGTCCGGTCTGTTCAGTCCTATTTCCAGCCTTAGCCTGGTGTTCCTTGCTTGTCTGGTAGCTTGTAGCATGGTCTTGTAAGCTTTTATCTGGGCTGCATTGATGACTTTCTCAAGTGATCCTGGGAAGGCTAAGTGACCATAATTGCTGGAATTAGTTTTGCCCTAAGTACAGTCAACATGGGCTCTATAGATGGACTTACTAGGCGATGGCTTAGGCGTCTGAGTGACAGAATTATTTTGTTAATTCTCGGTGTTAACTCATTTATATGTTTGGCTGCTCTGGCCCTCTCTGTCACCCATACCCCCAAGTAATTGTAGGATGTAGCTATCCTGATTCGATGCTCACCCAAAGACCATGTTGCTTGTTTTTTGTGAGGGTATTTACCAAAGATTACTATCTTGGTCTTGCTCTCATTGATCTGCAGGCTGTTTTCCCAGTTGTACACTGCAAGACTATTTAATGCTCTTTGGAGCCCCACCCTGGTGTGGTCCATGACCACAGTATCATCTGCATACTGGAGGTTTCCCAGGGTCATCTTGCCCAATCTCGGTGGTACTAGGCTGGCGTCTTTCAAGGCTGGCCCCAGATCTGCCGTGTACAAGTTAAATAATAGTGGGGCCAAAACACATCCCTGCTTTAGCCCGGTGTTAGTTTCGATTCTTGGGGTTACAGTTGTTGGACTTAGTGTAACCCGGACCCACGTCCCCTCGTAGAGGGCTTTTATTACTTTTAACAGGGTTTCCGGGATCCCCCAAGATTCGAGTTTTGCCCATAACCGTCTTCGATTAACTCGGTCGAAGGCCATGGAGTAGTCTATGAAGCAGCAAAACAGGGACGGCTTGTTACTCGATACAGCTTGCTTCGAGAGGTAAGAGAGCGCTAAGATGTTGTCCATGGTGGAACTATTTGCCCTGAAGCCAGTCTGAAAGGGCGGGAGGATACCATTCTTGTCCACCCAAACCTCTAGGTCCCTTAATAATAGGCGGGCATAAACCTGTGCTTCAATATCAAGCAGGGCTATGAGCCTATAATTGGCAGGGTTCGAATGGTCTCCCTTCTTGTGTATTGGAAATAAGACCGAGCCTTTCCAGGATTTTGGTAAGATTGCTGTGAAGTATGAATGATTATATAACGGGGTGAGGATGGATGCAAAAAATGCTGGAGCGGATTTGAAGACTTGGGCGGGAATGCCATTTGGGCCAGGGGCCTCATCTGTTCTTATCGCCCTAATGTACCTAACAGTCTCCTCCACTGTATAAGTGACGGACTGACTGGGCGCTGTAATTTCTTTCTGCGTGCTTTGAGTTTTAATGACTTCAGCTGCGGCCTGCGACCACTCTGAGCTGGGGAAGCCCACCTTGTTTGATCCACTAGTGTACAGACCCTTCACGTACTGTTCCCACACGTTGCCGGCCACGCTATTTTCTTTGCGCTGGCTTCTGGAGCTCAGACTATTAATATATCGCCATAGCTTGCTGTTATTTTTTTCTTTAATTAGTGAGAACACTTTAAGGCAGTTCTTTTCCGTCCACTGTCTTTTCAACTCCCAGACTTTCTTCTTATATGTGGCTCACAATGCAGGGATGGAGGTCATCTGTGACGAGTAGATACCTTTCTTTTTTGCCTTAATTGCCTTTTTAAGAGCTCGTTTACTTTGTGTCAGGCACTTCAGTGTTCTTCGTTCCGGCAAAGATTGATTTGGGTGTGGGCTTCTTCTTGGTTGGTTGGTATTTCCCAGGTTCTTCTGTAAATCCGCTATCAGTGTTTCCCAAAGATTTATGATGATCTTTATGTCTTGTGTCTTTAGTCCCGCCTCCCTTATGGCTACATACTCCAACAGGCTATTACTAAGGTTGGCAGTCCATTTTATTCTTTTGAGGACAAGATGACATTCCTCGCCTGTGGTTGCACCAATTGTTTCCTGGGCTTCCTCCTGTTCCGGGGCCAGATTAAAGAAGGCACAGAGAGGCCTGTGGTCGCTTTCGTCTCTGTCGTCCACAGCGATGTCACATAGTTTGTGTGCCTGCCCTTCATTGATAAAAATATAGTCTATGGTGGAAACATTCCTGAAGGTCAACTTAGGGATCCATGACGGGCGGCTGATTTTTTTTATTCCATGAGTGGATTGCAGGTTAAAGTTTGTGAGGAGTGAGATCAATGGGCCCGACTTCTTCCCAATGCTGGGTGCGATAGGGGCTTGATCCAGACCTCTCGTGTCACATTATGATGCTCAAATCTAATGAGTATATCTTCCAGGATGCTGGTAAAGGATTCCATGGCCTGTTGCGTTTGAAGTTTTATCGGGTTAATTTAACAATTAATTAGTAGCAGGGGATGGGGCTGTTGTCCCTTTTTCAGCCCCTCAATTATGATGGCTTGGAGGTCAGATGTTTCTACTTTTATGTCTTTGGTTTTAAATTTGCTAGCGTGACTTAAAAAAATGGATAAACCCCTGGACGGGCGTCCAAAGATGGTCCTTTTGGTCGCTGGTATGTGATGTTCATAGAAACCGCCAATTGGGGTGGTTGACTTGGCCCAGGTCTCCTGAAAGCACAATATGTCCCCCTTTGCGAGATAGTCTAGTGTGGCCTTGTCTCTAAAGATGTTACTTAACCCAGCAATATTCCATGAGATAAGGGTTAGCTTACGGTCTTGGCCACTAATTAAGGTTGAACATCCTCTGTTTGCATTGCTATTTCTTTGATTAGGGACACTGTCGCCATATGTCCTCCGCATGAGCCAGCACTTGCTGGAGCGGCTGCACTCTATGCTGCGTATCTCTGTGCGAGATATTGATTTTTAGCGGGGTTCTTAGTCGCCCTGGTTTCTCTCTCCCTCCTAGGCTTTTATTCATTGTACCTTTGAGGATTGATGTAGGTTCTTGCTGATCGTATTTGGGCATAAGAACGTGTGGATATTTCGGCATACTGAGGGCCGTAACTTCGATGCCCCATTCTGCGAGATGTGAAGCTTCGCTGAGGACGGCATGTTGGGCCTGCTGTTGTATGAATCCGACCAGAGTGGAGTCTCCATGGGTGTCCCTCTCCAGACTTCTAAACTTTACCCACTCTATGTTATCTGAAGTGATCTGTGCCAAGGATTCAATATGGCCAAAGAGACGGACGA
The DNA here is from genome assembly GCA_963921515.1 of Calotriton arnoldi. Taxonomy (NCBI): domain Eukaryota; kingdom Metazoa; phylum Chordata; class Amphibia; order Caudata; family Salamandridae; genus Calotriton; species Calotriton arnoldi. The sequence goes on from CAWUFW010009536.1 coordinate 258,731, forward strand.
TGTTGGACCTGTTCAGAATGTCGTAAGAGCCTTTGGCTGCATATCTGGGAGTGAGCATCACCTCATAGATTGCTGATTGATTATTGTGCTTGGAGGTGCGCAGTGTCTGTCCGTCTTCCCAGGCGGTGTACCTCTGAAAATTCAGATTTAGTGGGTTTTTATGGACGTCTCCTGCCTGATGTCTGCCTATCGCCCCGTTTGGCGATCCCGCCTTTGTTTGTTCTCCTTGCTGCTCGTCCTGGTTGCTTTTAGGATATTTTGCCATCCTGTGTTGGAGCTCCCGGCCCGGAGAGCAAGAGGCCCTAGATTGTGTGCTGGCGGCCTCCTGTAATGTGCGCTGCCAAACTGCCTCATCTTGGGTCTTCTCTATTGTTTGCCCAACTATTTGTGGGCCCTCCCAGTGAGTATTCTGTTGGCTTCGATCCTCCCTGACACGGAATGTACTTCCCTTGTCGTCTTGGCCTTGGTTGCCTGTTTGAAGTTGAAAATGGGGAAAAGTGGCTTGGAGTTGTTTTTATTCTCTGTACCACCAGAAATTGGTATTGCTGGTAATATTGGTTTTCTTTTAGCTTTGGATTTCTTCAGTTGTTTCTTCAGCTTTTTCTTGGCCCTCCTTGACAGCGGGGCTTCTGCCCCTGCCACTGATCCATCCACCTTCTCCGCCGGGGATGCATCACCCTGTGAAACATCGATAATTGTGACAAGTGGTTGGGCCTCGGGGTCCCCATTCCCTTGTGCTTCTGTGATGTTCTTATTGCTTGGCCCTGCCTGAGGCTCCTTGGGTGCACGGCTATCTGCTGGGAGATAGTTGGTATTTTCTGGTGACGCCATCTTCACAGCTGATGCCTTTGGAATTATTTGTTCTAGTGGGAACATCTCCCTCTGTCCCTTGGCTAGTGGCAGCATGTCCTTTAGTACTTCTGGTAGCCCTGACCATTTTTCTATAATGGCGGCACAAGGGCTAGTGTATGCTGAGTTGGCTTTGTGAACTTCAAGTAACGCCTCTAGTTTTGCCAGCTTATCATCTTGGCGCACCAGATGCTGAGCCATTGACTGCAATAAATCAATTTGTACTTCCATCTTTGTAAACTGCCATATCAATGCCCTGGCCATTGTGTCCTGTACTTCTCTTATTGCTCACAGATTTAACTCTTTGAGAGTAGCCTCTTCCGTTGCATCTTGCTGATCTTCTTGGCCAATCGGGCTCCAACCCTCTGTTTTCCAAAGTCAGCGTTTCTTCCAAGATTTATTGGTGTTGCATCCAGTGTTCTTTCAATGGTCTGTTCTAATTTGTGCAGGAAGGAGGTAGTTAAGTCGTCCGTTCCTGGGGAATTTGTCTTCTGATTTTCCCAGGGTGTCGCTGTTGGAGCAGTTCTCTTACATGTGCTCATTGGGGGGTTAGCCACAACCACCTCCTTATGCTCATTGTCCTCCTCCTCTATGAGCCACTGATGGATATTGGCTGTAATCCATATTGGGATTTTAGCCTTAGCAGGGGGCTTAGACTGGTCTCAGGGCTCCCTGTTTTCTGTGTGGTGGTGGGCTCACTGGATTGATGCCCGCTCTGACCCTTGTTGTTCCTTGGGGGTCATGATGGTTTGGAGATGGTCTCTGCCTCCCCTTTCCCCCGTCCGAGTCTGTTGGACCACTGGAGGCCTGAAAGAAGTAAGTGATAAGCCCTTGGGGGAGGGTGTTACCGTTGTTTTGTTCCTGAGTTTGTAGGGTAGTTATGCTCCTTGTTATCCTTCTTTGTGCAGGCCCTTCGGGGTCAACCTCCACCTCCATAACTGGCCGTATCTTTTTGAGCGTCATGTTTGTGCGCCGGCGTCTGGAAGCTCTGGAGGATTCTATTCAGTACATATGGACCCCCTGGTTAATACGTACCCTACCTCTGTATCAGCTGTGTTTGGTGTGAAAGACTAACTCAGCAAACACCAAACAAAACTACAGCACCCAGAATGCATTAAGTCGCCACATTAATGCCCGAATCTGGAAACAGGGTTCGTAGTAATATTAAGTGAACTGAATCTTTATATTTGCAGCATTATAAGATACTTGGCACAAGAGTACAAAGTCAAAGTACCAGTACAAGGTCTCTATAAAGTCTCTAAAAGCTGCTATGACACCCGGAGTCAGCCACCCTTCCAACAAAATCTCCTGTTGAATATTCAGGCTGTTGATTTTTCTATGGGGCCCCTTGGCACTGTCGATCTCCTACCTGGGCGATGCCTGCTGCAAAAGACGAGCTGGGGGCCGTGTCAGTAATCTCCCACTTCTGCCCGAGACTCTCCAGTTCCACGCTCAAACAGCGCCCGCTATCTCGGCACCAGCTCGACGCGCTCCGCAATGGAGAACACGCCAATGAAGAACCGAGCGAGGAACAAAGCGCCGCCGCTGGAGCTCAACCTTCAGTGACAAAAGCAGCCCTCTTCAAGCTCAAACTCCTTCAAACTGTCTGCGCCGCGGCTGTTTGTAGAGTTCGCTGCTTATCTTGTGGAGCCCTACTAGAATCAGCGTGTGGCAAGCAACTCCACCCAGCAATCCACTACTCCTGAAGCTATCTCGCAAAAAAGCCACAATGTCTGCCACTCTGAAAAGTCTGGGACCTCTGTAAACTGCCTCTGGTCTAGAGACGGCGGGATGAGACAGGAGATGTGAAGGAGGGTGCAGCTGCTCTCCTGCGGACCCTTCACTAATCTCCACACTGGTGCTCTGCACCGCGGCCGCTGCAAGCCTCGAGGCCGCTCCCGCTTCCGAGTCGCTGCTGCCACCGGAGTCTGGCGGAGGTCCCCTGGTGACCGCAGGGGGCTCAACCCGGGGGCTGGCGTCATGGGAACCTTCCTCTAAACGACCCGCTCTCCGCTCGTGCTCACCGCTCTCGCTCCGCTCTGCGTAATCAGTCAATGATGAGCATGCACAAACAGCCATCTATATATAAAAAGAAGTGAATTTTTCTAAGTTGGTCTCGGATTTATCCTTTGAGTGATTGTCTCATTTATTGCCACTGTGAGTACAACAAATGCTTAGAGAATAAATCAATAGAATGGGATGAACAAGCACAACCAGTAGATGCATTGGTGGTTGAAATAATATCCTTTTTATATAGTGTGCTCCTGGGGTATCGCTCTCCGATCTAGAGCGTCAAATGCATGTCGTCATCCTTCACCTCTAGATACCACCATGTGGTGCTATTTACGTATAGGATGGTTTCCTCATTATTTTGTATTGTTTCGTTTTCATTATAGAATTTTCCCCTGACGAAGGGCCGAGTGCCCGAAATGCATCGGGATGGGCTTGAGTTAATACAAGGATTATCATGATTTTGATTTGCTATTGTTGGTTTGGATTCATCGTTATTGATTCAACCCACTCCGTATGATACATTGTTTTCCAATGATTCTTGGATAAATCCATTAAATATCAACAATTACAAGTTATTGATGACATTTTTGTTGAGATATCAATGAATTGAACTACCTTTTGAAGGTATTGCGTTGTGCCTAGGGGGACGGACCCTATTCAGGGCACGCTACTTTATACTACAACAAATGCTTAACACTATCCTCTGATAAGTCTAACTGCTCGCCCACACTACCACAAAAGAGAGTGTTAGTATTATCTACTTTTGCCAATGTAAGCCAATTGGGGACCACCTGGACTCTCTGCACAGTGTACTTCATTTTAGTACACTATATAGAGAGCCAGCTTCCTACAGCTGGGTCCAAACTAGTATGCCATGGTGAGCAAAAAAACTATGGATTTAGGCCCAGATCTCTGTACTCGGGGTGAATGTTTGACATTGTTCAGCGTTCCGTTCATCAATTGGTCTTATTGCATTTGTTGCCCTAAGTGGGACGGGTATGCTCAGATGTGGGTCTCGTGTTTGCCATGCCACTGGAGTAAAGTTAACCTGGCTGATGAGGGGGGAAACCCTGAAACAGGTCCCACAATGATTGTTTCAGGTCCAGGAAAGACCTGGCCTGGCAGTTCAGGCAGGTCTGTTCCCATGGGGAGCAGAGTCAAGACTGGTTTGCATATGACTGGGTCCAAACTGAAATTTCAAGCAAACAAATGATGGATTTAGGCTAAGATCTCTGTACTGGGGATGAATGTTTGACATTGTTCAGCATTCCGCCCATCAATTATTCTTTTGCATCTTCCAAAAAGAGGCATTTTTAAAATTGTAATGATATATTCAGCCTTACCATTAAAGAGGATGTGTCATTACAATACCATAGGCACTAAACATGATAGCTCTACCTCCTTCCAATTGGGAATTACAACTTATTAGATGTAAAAAGGAATCCCCAATGTTAACCTACGGGAGGGGTAGGACTTACAGTAATGAAAAACAAATTTGGGAGTTTTTCCACTGCCAGGACATGAAAAACTTAAAAGTACATTTCCTACCTTTTAGTTACATAGCACCGTGCCGAAAATGTTATTAACAGTTGATGCAATTTGTGAGAAATTGGTTTGTTGCTTGAATGAGGGAGTGACCCCAGTTAAAGCAACAGCCACAATCCCTGTCAGCGTGAACTACAATATTCACTAAATTAATCTGTTCTTAGCCCTCTAGTAGATTAGCTCTAAAGCAGTCAGGCATAAGTTTGAGTAAATGTAAACAGTTTTTTATGCAGCACACAAACAGTAACAAAATGAAAACACAACACAAGAAAAATACCACACCAATTTAGAAAAATAGGGCACATTATAAGGAATTATTTGACACCAAAATTGGCAAAAATCAGATCAGTAAAACCGGAGTTATGAAGTCTTAAAGTTTAAAGTGAAAAATAGCACCTAAAAGATCAAAAGGCCAACCGCTGTCATCTAGTTGTGCGAGACTGGGTCAAAGTAAAAAAATATGGCTGACCGCAATAGAGCGCTAGTCAGACATAAGGAGTGGATTGGGCGTGGACAGCGCTTACCTTCGGACTTAAAAGAAATATTTAAGAAATTGTTCTGAAAAGTTAAAGTTTAGCGGTGCAAGGCTGCAAGTGGTGTCTGAAAAGGAGGCGTCGTCTGGGAGCTGCTATTGGAAGTTGCAGTGAAGATATCTACATTCAAACTTAATCTGTTTTTTGGAAGTCAAGATTCTCCAGTGGGACAAAGCAGGGGACTGTAGCCGAAGAGAGTTCCACGAGGCCGAATACCCCTTGGGTAAAGGACCGCTGAATAGGATTTGCTGCTGCGAAGAAGAATGTAGCGGGATCTAACACGAAGTCAGGCCAACCAACAATGCACTTGGGGAGAATATACGAGCAGGTTGGTCTTAGTCTTCCCTCGGTTCCCAGAGGAGTTTTTAGGTAAAAATGTTCGAAGTCCCAAGTTTTGGATTTTAGCTGTCTGGGCACCTTTAAACTCACCACCAAAGGTCCAGGACTGGCGAGGCCGAACTTGAGGGGGGCAGAACTCATTCAGGCAGGGTCCAGGTACGGGTTTAAGATGGTTGGAGCCTTCTCTGTCCCTGAGACTCTGAACAGGCGGCCAGCCAACTAGCCTTGGAGTCACTGTGGGAGTCCTGGGTTCAAGTGTTGAAACAGCTCAAGCAGCAGGGCAGGCCTCTGAGGGATCAAGGCAGACTCCATGCAGCAGGACTGTCCTTCCAGGTGCAGCAAAGCAGTCTTGTGGAGTACACAGCAGGCCACAGCAGCTGGCAGCCTTCTCAGAGTCCTTCTGCAGGTCCAGGAGGGGAACTGAAGAGCGGATCTGAGGGTCCTAATTTTATACCTGGTGCCTTCTTTGAAGTAGGAGAAGTTTCTACAGAATTCCCTTTGAAGCGCTTGAAGTTTCCTGACTCCCCTGCCCTGGTTCCAAGGTGGCTGCATGAACAATTCAAGAGTGACAAGTTCTTTGTGTGAAGGCAGATCACTTGCAAGTGAGGCTGTGCCCATCTCCCTCCTTCCCTGTCCTACCAGTTGATGGCCCATCCAGGCACACCTAATCCCTCTATTGTGTGGCTGTCTCAGGGGAATAAACAAAGGCCAACTACACCCAGTCATGTGAGCTAGGACAAGCTTCAAGCACTAAATAGGGCAGGAAAATTCCAACTTTCTAAAAGTGGCATTTCCAGAATTGTAACTTAAAATACAACTTTACTGTGTTTAAGGGGGAGAGCACAAGCACTTTAGCACTGGCTAGCAGAGCAGGGGTAAAGAGCACAGAGTCCTAGAGTCCTAGAGCCAACAAAAATTAATTTTCTGCAAAAAGTGGAGGGCATAGACAAAAAGTCTGGTAGAAGACCGCCCTAAGGCTGTAAGGTCAAACACAAGTGCTATTGGATTAGGCGCTGCCTTTACTATATAATGAATGGTAGTGAATTGCATTTCTCTGTCGCACCTTAAAAAATTTAAAAGTACATTGTAGCACCATAGAGAAGGAAGTGCTAGCATAGGTATGGGCAGTTGAAAAACTTAGAACATTTCTGTGGGGAAAAAGGTTTACACTTGTAGCAAATCACAAACCATTGTCGTTTATGATGGATGGTTCTGGTCATGGAAATTCTAAAGCTTCTTCCAGATTAGTTAGACTGATTTCAAAGTTAGAAGAGTATAATTTTGAGTTTATGGTTTAAATCGTTTCATTGAATTTCGTCATGAAAGATAACAATACGCCCACCTACAACCCCAGGCCGGCGGGGAACATGCAGATGATTCATGTTTTATGAAAACGAATACTGAGATGAACAAAGGAGAAAGAGAAAACGGGAGTCAAAAGAGAGCAGAGAACAGCAAAGAGTAGAGAGAGACCAGGTGGGGAACAGAGAAACTGAAAGCCACCCACTGCTCAAAGGGAGGCCTGGTGGGAAGTCAAGACTGCGGTCCCCCCGGGGAAGAGGGTGGGGCCACAGGAGGGGACATGGGGAACCGCAAAACCCTAAGATATCGGGGGCATGTGAGCTCAACAAACTCGGAAGAAAGGTATGCCACGGTAGATCCCCAGGTTTTGTCAAACTTTGGGAACGTGCGATGAAGCCCAGCAGTAATGCTTTCCATCCCGACCACCTCCCACAGCCTGGGTAGCCAGTCTAGCTTGGTTGGGATGACATCCGTGCCCCACTTTGTCAGGAGGACCTGCTTGGCCGCTCCCAGTGCCAAGGTGATCGCCCTACCTCTGCAGGAACGGAGAGGGTATGTAAGAGGATTAGGGAGTCCCAACAGAACGTAGCTGGGGAATTTAGGAAGTTCTGTTTGGTATATGTGGTCAATTATAGGTAGAATGGAATCCCAGAAGGGCTGTATCTTGGGGCAATGCCAGAGAATATGAGAAAGAGTGCCCACCTGACCGCAATTGCGCCAACAAAGATCACTGTGGTGAGGCCTCCATTTAGCAACCCGTGCAGGGGTATAGTACCAGTAATGTGCAATTTTTAGGAACATCTCTTTCCCTGAAGTGCTGCATGATGATGCTCGAGCCCTGTAGATAATGTCCGACCATTCTTTCGTGGAGAATTCCCTATCTAACTACGACTCCCACCTGCGCTGCGCTGGGGATTTAGAGGGGTTCTTAGCCTTGTTGAGGAAGTTATAGATGTCTGACAAGAGACGTTTATTGGAAGTGCGAGTGATAAACCAGATCTCAAATTTCGTAAGGAGACGGCCAGCATGCGGACGCACCTGAGGTTGCGTGACCCAGTGGTGCAGCGCTAAGTACTGCCAATACGCCTCCTTGGGAATGCCGTAGTGGGATACAAGTTGGGGGAAGTCCATGATGCCCTGCAGGTCAAAAAGGTCACTAATGCGCTTACAGTTTGCCTCCTGCCATTTCAAGTAGGAGGTCCCGGTGAGCGCCGGGAGAAAGTCTGGGTTCCCAATAAAGGGGGTCAAGGGTGAGATGGCCGTTGAGAGCTGGCCCTTCTCCTGTACTCTGTCCCAGACCGTCATGGTAGCGCAGGACCGGAGGGAGGTACGCACCCAGCGGTCGGTGTTGCCGCGGGAGCCAAGGAACTTTCCATATATGAATCCCAGCTACGCCCCGGTCCATAAAGCACCAGTGCTTTTCGGACTCTAGCTGGCACCATTCCACCGTCCAGCGCAGCTGTGCCGCTTCATAGTACCGGGTGGGGCACCCCAAGACCTCCGTCCTCCTGCCGCAAATACGTGAGGTGGCGGGCCATGCGCGGCTTCTTCCCTCCCAAGATGAAGCCGTTGATTAGTTGTTGCATTTGGGCCAGTATTGTGGGTGGTGGACTCAGGGGGAGCGTTTGCATTATATACAGCAGGCGTGGCAGGATTGTCTTTTAACCGCGGCTATCCTACCCAGCCAGGAAAGGGTATGTTTCTTCCAGGTGTTGAGATCCTTAAAGGTCTTAACCAACGCCTCCGAATAGTTCACCTGGGCTGCTTTGGCAGTGGTCGCAAAGACTCGGAGTCCCAGGTATGTGACATCACTTACCGCCCAGGAGAATGGAAAAAGTTGCGACAGTTGGAGGCGGTCCGCCGCCGGGATCGTGAGGCTCAGTGCCTGTGACTTCTTCAAGTTAATTTTGAATCCCGACACAGCGCTGAAGGCGTCCACCTCCGCCAGCAGGGGTGGAAGAGATGTCAACGGGTTGGAGAGGTAAAGAAGCACGTCATCCGCGTATAGCGAGATCCTGTGCTCCCTGTCCCCCATCCTGATCCTGGTGACAATGGGGAGGTGGCGGACCCGCTCAGCAAATGGCTCCATGTAGAGCGCGAACAAGAGGGGGGAAAGCGGACACCACTGTCTTGTGCCACGCCTGATCGGGAAAGGCTGGGAGACCACTCCATTGACCCTAATCCGGGCCTGCGGCCCTTCATACACACAGTTCACCCATTGCCGGAACCGTTCCCCAAGGCCAAAGCGACATAGGACCTGACGCAAATAGGGCCAGTGGACCCGGTCAAATGCCTTCTCGGCATCCACTGACAAAAGTATTGCCGGAATCTGGGTACGCTGCGTCTTGTCTAAGAGATGGCACAGCCGCCGAGTCCCATCCCCACAGTTGAGGTCTGGGATGAACCCCGATTGATTTGGGTCCACCAGTCCTGGCATATGCGGAGCGAGTCACGCCGCCAGGATGTTGGTAAAGATTTTCAAGTCCACATTAAGCAGGGAGATGGGACGGTATGAAGCACATTCACGAGGGTCCTTCCCCAGCTTGGGTATGACCACCACTTCAGCCATGGCCATCGAGGGGGTGAGTCGCCCCGTGGAGCTGAAGGCGTTAAAGAGGCGTGCCAGAAGAGGTGCGAGATCAGGCGCGAATACCTTATAGAAATCTACCAGGAAGCCATCTTTGCCCGGGGCTTTGCCGACCGAAAGACCCTGAATAGCCTTTATAACCTCCTCCGACGGATATCCGCCTCCAACGTGGTCGCAATGGAGTCGAGTAGCGGTGTCACTGGTGCCGCCTGTGTATATTCTTCAGCTGCGGGGAGGTCCAGGCTCTGGGCTGTGTATAGCGCCTTATAGAAGGCTTCAAATTCAGCTGCAATGTCCCGGTCCGTTCGTAAAATGTCACCCTGAGGGTTCGTAAGTTCCGCGACCCGACGTGCTGCTGTTTCGGCTCGAAGAGCATGCGCCAAGAGTCTTCTGGCCTTGTTCCCCCCCTCGTAGTAGCGTTGTTTGGTGCGGAGCAAGGCATATTCAGCACAATCCAAATCTATGGCCCGTAGTTGTTTCCTCGCTTGCGTGAGCAGTCGCCATGTCTGAACTGCCCCAGTACGTCGGTGGACCCCCACCAGCTCCCTGATCTGAGCCTCCAGTTCCCCCTTCTTCTCCCTCCGGTCCCTATTGCGACTCGCTGCAAGAGCGATACAGCGCCCCCGGACGACTGCCTTCAAAGCGTCCCATAGCGTGTCCACCCCAAACGTGCCCACGTCATTTAGCTCCAAGTACGTTTTAATAGCGTCCCGCAGTTCGGTTACGTTTTAATAGCGTCCCGCAGTTCGGTGACATTAGCCTCATACGTGATTATGTTGTGGCTAAGACGCCAGGACCGCCGTCCTGGAGAGCCGCCCGGAAGAGCCAGCGTTAACACAACCGGTGAGTGGTCCGAGAAGGCCGCTACCCCAATGGAGATGTCTTCGATGGACGCCGTGACCCTGGGTGAAGTCCAGAAGAGGTCTATGCGGGCATATGTCTGGTGAGCCGCGGAAAAGAAGGTGTACTCCCTTGCGGAGGGGCAGCGGTGGCGCCAGGCGTCCGTAAGGCCCGCCTCTTTCAGTCTCTGAAGAGTCGTGGAAGAAATTGAGCCCGAGTGTCCCACCCTAAGCGTCGACCTGTCCAGATCCGCGGCCGGGACAATGTTGAGGTCCCCCCCTGATTACCAAGTCCTCATCAGGGGAGTCCATAAGTAGAGTAAGCACATCGCGTAAGAATGTCTCCTGATGTTCGTTAGGGCTATAGACCGAGGCCACTGTGTGCACCCGCTCTCCCATTAGCACCCGCAAGGCACGAAGTCGTCCAGTGACTTCTGCGAGAGTCCCGACCACCGTCCCCTGGAAATGCATGGCCAGCAGGATCGCCACCCCAGCCTTCTTCCCAGGTCCCAAGGAAAAGTATTGACAATCGAACCACCTAGAGCAAAGTCGCCTCCAGTCCGCCCGCATGAGGTGAGTCTCCTGTAGGAGGCATATATCACACTTAGAGTCTCTCAACAAGGTAAGAAGCGCTCGCCGCTTTGCCGGGGAGTTGAGGCCCCGCACATTGAAGCTCAAGATAACTACTTTAAGACTGGCCATGGGCGTGTTTGAGAACGCGCGGCCCTGCACCCGCCCCACCAGCTACTAATAAACCAGGGAGGACTGGGTGTTAGCTCCCACACCCCCGCCCCCACACCCACCTCCCATCCAGACACCCCCTTCTCCCCGCGCAGCGCCACGCGGTGTAGCCCAGGTCAGCGGGGGCCTCCCAATGTGTGTGTCTATAGATAAACCCCAGGAGCCCGACAAAGCCTCCAGGGCGTCTACGGTGAAGAACCGGTGGGAGAACGCACCAGCAGTGCACCCCTAAAGAGCCCGACCCCCACAACCTCTCTCCCCGTATGGTCCCATCATCCCCATGCACAGCCTCCAACTTCGTCCAACCAGGACAGAACACATCGCCCTCCTCCCAGATGTGGTGTCTCATGTCCTGCCCCATCTCGCCTGTCCCCACAACCCAAGACGTTGTCGCTCCCACCTGACTGCATTCCAGGGGCACATCCCGCTGGGGTGGAAAAAGGAGACAAAGAATAGAAAGGGAAGAGAAAAGGTTGAAGATATTTAGAGACAAACATGAGAAAAAATCAAAAAACAATTTCCAATGGAACTTGTAAGCACAGATGTGCAAGGGTCCATGAGTCCAACGGTCCGGCATCGACTTTCCAGGGATGGGGCTCCCCTCACCAAGACCGGACGCCTGTCATATGAAGTCGGCCCGAACCTTCTGTTAGCGTGTCCAGTGTTAATGTCCCCAGGGATCCCTCATTCGCCACCGACGTCCGGGCCCTCCCGGCTCTGCAGCTGCCGCAGCACTGCTTCCCGCTCCTGGTGGCGCTGCTCCTTCGTCGGTCGCAGCTGGGCTCCCCTCGTGGGGCCTCGTCTCCTGGTGGAATGTGGGGGCCTCCCCTCTGGGCGACCCCCCTCTGCTACCTCGGGGTCTCCCATCGCAGCCAGGGCCTCGCCAAACACCTCCCTCGCTTCCTGTAGGTTGCGGACATCACAGGTTTCGTTTTGACAGATAAAGGAGAGGCGGAACGGGTGGCCCCATCGATAGCGAATCCCCTGGTCGCGGAGGAAGGATGCTACTGGTCGCATATCCCTGCGCCGTTGGAGGGTAAGAGGGGAGAGATCCTGGAAGACCCCCACTTGAAGACCTTCGAACTCCACCGTGGTGCGGTCGCGTGTGGCCGCCATGATGAGCTCCTTGTGGCGGTAGGAGTGTAGAAAGGTCAGGATATCCTGAGGTTGGCCCGGACCAGAGGAAGGGCGCCCTGCTCGATGTGTGCGGTCCAGCACTATTTCTGTGTCTTTGAGCACCAGAACCAGGTGTTTGAAGAACCGGGTGACCCACTCCTCCAACTTGCCTCCGTCTGCCTGAAGTGGTATGCCTTTGAGCCGAACGTTAGAGCGCCTCGAGCGGTTCTCGAGATCTTCCAATTTGAGGTACAGCTCCTCGTTGCTCTCTCACAAGTCTATGAGCTCTCGGGCCTGTGTGGCAAGCTCCTCCTCGCGGCGGTCCCCATTACGTTCTAGGGTGTCCACCCTATCCCCCACCTCGGTGAGGTCTGACCGGAGCTGCTTGACGTCAGAAGCCATCTCCTGCCGCAGGCTCGCGAAGTCCTCCCGGAGGGTGCCGAAGAGTTTTTCCAAAAATTCTTTGGTGATCGGGTCCGCCGCGCATCCACTCTCCGGCTTGGCTCCCGTCTCGCCTGCCCTCCTCCCTCCCAGTTTCTGAAGCAGGTCCCTGATGGAGGGGTCCTTATGCGCGGTGTCCTTCCTGGATTTCTGTGTGGCCATTACAGCAGTGCAATGGGCGCAGCGTGCGGCCGCAGCAGAGGGGGGGGAATGGGACACCCCAGTCGGGTCTCAGCGGCCACCACGATGGGCAGGGGGGCCGCACTCAGACCACCAACCTCGTGACCCACAGGTTCTCACTCCTTTCACGCGGGCACGGGCCCCGATGGGCACCACCCGGTCAGCACCACTCTCCGGCACGAACCCTGTCCAGGCGAGTCACTTCCGGGGCCGCCGCAGCCCTCTGGCGCCCCCAAGGACCGTCGCCGCTCCGGGCCCCAAGCCTGTGCTCTGCTTCCTCAAGATGGTCGGGGGCCTGTCCCGGTGGGGCAAGGTTACATTCCAGGGAGCCGACCCCTGTCGCTCCGCAGTGCACCAGTCACTCACCACCGCAGCCCAAGGCCTCAGGCAATGTCACTCCCCTCACCGGGCTCCACACCTCTCACCCGGGCTCCACGTGGATAACTCGCCCTTGCTCCCGGGAGCCAGCTTCCAGTCCATTCCAGGCGTGAGTCCCACGAGGCCCCCTTGCTCCAGCCACCTCCCGGGGATCAATGGGGCACCAGAAGAAAGGGCGCGCTCCAACCGCCCGTGCCAGGTGGCGCCCACCACCGTCCGCTCACTCACGGGGCCTCCTCCGGTGCCCACCACAGGAGGGCACTGGCCGCCCAACGCTGCACGGCAGAGAGATGCAGGGAAGCGCAGTGTCCGGGAGGCCGCCAATGGGTGAGCGCTGTGTACCCCTACTCCCCCGCCACGCGACCTCACCGGGCTGGGCCACTCCTCCCCGGCTCCACGTCCAGCTAGGCCTCTCCGGGCCGCGTCGTAGTGGGAGGCCTTCCACGGGGTCAACGGACCCCCGACTGTCCGCAATCTGCTCCGGCGGCGCACCGGGCCCCTGCCGCCTCCACCGTCAACTGAGCCACCACCATCCTGTGCGCCCACCGGGCCAGGCTCAGGCCCAGACGATCCACCGCGGCCTCCGACTCTGCAGCCGCTGCCCGCCACGAGTCGCCACAGCCGATTGCCGCGTTGCCGAGGTAATCGCGGGCCACCCCCGTCTTCTATAGTGCGGGGCTCGCTGCGGGACCTCCGGTGCTTAGTTACGGGTCCCGAAATTGCCGATGATTGCTAGATTACGGCCTCGGCGAGCTGAGCCCCGAGAAGTCGGTGTTACTCCGCCGCCATCTTGGCCACGCCCCCATAATAATTTTGAGTTTAGACATATTCCAGGCGGATTTTAACAGAAGGGCTGACTGTTTATCAATCAATCAATATAGTCTTTAGTCGGTTGTAAAAACTATCATAAAAGAGCAGCATAGATCCAAAAATACATATAGACAGACATATTGCAATTAATACAGATCAGCCCAATCAATAAAAACAATCTATAAATCCGTCCCCTATGCTGCAAAGCGAAATTAAAACAGAAGGCTGTTATGAAGAAGAACAGCGGATTAAAAAAATTGCCCAACATTCGCATAAACATTCTCATCAGGAAGCTTTAATACTTATAGCATAGCAGGTCGACACTTAGCAAATCCTTACTTCTTTAAAATTGGGAATAAGAATCTCTGGGGAAAAAGACAAGTAAAATTTACAAAAAAACATAAAATATAGCAAGGTCTGTGGGGTCCATTCATCACAGTGGTAAAAAACATATTGAATCCGGCTAAATTGTCTATAGGGAAACTCAGTTGGTTTCTAAATAACCCCCAGTCTGAATCTAGTTAATAAGACTCTATCGTTAACATATTCCAGATAAGGCTCAAGGCCTAAAGTTGTCTGTATATGTATATAGTTTTTAACGGAGGGCTTACAAAGTTCAACGGACTATCTTTCCGCTAATCTAACCTTCATAAATTTAGTGGCGACCCATGCCTTGTCCCCAATAGTTATTTTCTCAGGTGCTGTCAACAGGTCGGATCTACCTAAACTAGACACAGTGTTACTAATATACTTGAAACAAGGAATAGTGTGACTAAGGTCACAATGAAGACAGTCCCTTAAAATCTCCTTATTAAAGTTCATATGTTCATTATGCCAAACAGCAATGCACAACAGAAGCGGTGCCAGCTGATATGGATCTTGACTTATTCATGGATAGCAAAGCTAGAGCATGATTTTCCTCCACCTGTAAGGAGATACCATCTCGATAGCCCTATAAACCCTGCACCATAAAATAGCCATGGCAGGCACTTTCATCTATATTTTTCCATAAGGGCCATACTTGAGTTTTTACCACGATTTGACGCTAAAGATAAAAGAGAGCAAGCAAAAAGCACTACAAAAACGTTGCTTCCTGGCAAGTAAACAAGGGCCCCAAGTGCTAATATCAAAGGTGATCCCTAAATAGGGAGAGGGAAATATATTTCCAATCACTTTACCCTTAATGGTGTATGAACAGGGCTTCTGACATTGTGGAATGCAGACCATAATGTAGGTCTCCGTATAATTAGTTTCAAGGTTTAGATCTCTCCATAGACTGCACAAATGATTCCAAAAGCTTCTTTAGGCCCTTAAGGGTTCAGGACATAATGACAGTATTGTCTGCATACAGAAGGACAGGCATGGACCTGCCATTGACCTCGGGCATATCCAGGCCACTTGTAAATAAGGCATGATCCAGCCTTTTATTATATTATATAATAGAAACTTAGAAATTGGATTGGGGCAAGAACACAACCTTGCCGGACTCATGTATCTAGCTGGTACAATCACCTGAGGTTCTTTAGCGCACTGATGCAGAGAGGTCATGATGTAGGGCAAAGAGGAAATCCACGAGGTCCGATTCCACACCCTTGTTCCTCAGGGCCACCCACAATTTGGATTGGTTCATGTTGTCAGATGCACTTGAGAGGTCCATAAAGGCCTTCGTGTATTTTGGAGATGAGTAAGTAGAGGTTCAGACATTGATCAATTGTCCCAAGTCCCTCCCTAAATCAATACTGCAATCTGAAATAATAGTGTGTTCCATAGTCCAGTTTGGGCCTCCCTAGCACAATCTTCTTATGATGTTAGCAGTAGAGTATACGAGAATTATAAACGGTAGTTCAGTTCATACTTTATTAATGTTTAGACACCGTCTTTAAAACATACATTCCTTTAAAACAATAACAATTTATATATAATTACACCATGTAAATACCAATTCATCATACTAAATACATAAAATCCCCAAACCCCTACTATCTAACACTATAAGACACTAATCCAAACATTTAAAGAAATGTAGCAAGTGCGCAAGCTACATCAAAAAATTCCATCCTTAACAAAAGCGCTAGTGCGTCTTTTCGACAATATATAGACGATATATATTATATTTTTTTTAAAGAGGTTTTAAAATTAAGCAACAGAATCTATAAAAATGACGACAATCAATTAAAACATGAACATTGAAATTATGAGACAGCAGTCCGCATGTGCAGTTATTCTCTTGATCTAGAAGGGCTTCAAATTTCTCAGCTCTTACATAACGCACATTTAATGCAACCCGGAACTTTAGTAGTAATAATCGTAACCGGGCATCTAGGAATGCAGATAAGTAGGGAAATACATTAATATTTTCCCAAGAATTTACCATGTATTTTGCGGAGGGTTTATGCCTTACATATTTCAAGTCCGTCAACCTAGATTCTTTTTACAGGCTGTTTTTAATTCTGCTTTAGAGAGTGAGGATTCAGCTATTTTTAATTCTAATTTTAAGGTTCCTGCAATGTCTTCCAATCTTGTCTTTACCTTTTTTTCCCACTGTAATTCACTTCTTTCTATTTCAGTGGCACAGTAGGCTGATATCTTCTGAGTATTCGGGTCAAAAGTTTGTCCCAGAAACCCAGGGTTGATTTATAGGCTAGGAATTTCCAGGCTTGCAATTTTGCTTATAATCTTATTGCCTGGGACATTGCACCTTTGGGGAGGGCCAGCAATTTTTTCAGACATTTGCTTTCACACCTCTCCCAATTTCCCTCCGTACTATTGGGTAACAACTCGGCCCCGTAGAGGCATTGTGTGGGGACCATTGCGTTATAAGCAGATAAAAGGGGAGACCAAGAGGGGCCACCATAAGTCTTTTTAAACCGAACAAGTCCCCCTATTGTGGCTAATGCCCTCGACTCCACCAATTCCTTATGCAAGGTCCACCTCAGCTGACTGGTAAATGTCATGCCCAGATACTTGTAGGAGGGCACGACCTCTACCCTACTTTTGCCTAAATGCCAGTTATACGGTTTACTTTTTTCCCCAAACATGATTATCTTTGTTTTTCCATGTTTATCTTCAATTTATTAGCCTCGCAATAATGATTAAACTTCTTTAACTTCCTCTGCAGGCCTACTTGGGTCACGTCCAGAATTGCCAAGTCATCTACATAGAGTAGGCACGACACATGTCTTCCTCCCATTTTCGGGGAAAACGAATGAATCGCTGCCAGCTCTCATGGGAGGTCAGCTAAAAATAGGGAGAACAATATGTGAGCCAGGACATAACCTTGCCTTAATCCATTTCCAAAGGGAATTCTCCCGGAGAGGGCCCCGTCTAAGTCAAGTTCTACTTGGGCCCAATTCCTGGTATGCAATTACTGCAGAATTGCTATTAAGCAATTAGGAATACCCTGACATATTAATTTCGCCCAAAGTATACTATGAACAACCAAATAGAACGCTGAGCTGAAATCAACAAAGTAACAGAATAAGTTCCCTGTTGTTTCTTTTGCCTTCTTCCCCAAAGCCCATAAACTGAAACAATGGTCTATGTTGGAGTGCCCAGCTTTAAAGCCTCCCAGCTCCATTGGAATAATCCTGTTTCCTTCTATCCAATTCTTTAAAGCCCTTTATATTACTTTGGAGTACAGCTTTGCACCTACATCCAACAGACTTATCAACCGGTAATTCCCTGGGTCGTCCTTAGCACCTTTTTTATGCACAGGTTTAATTATTGCACCCTTACAACTCAGAGGGATTATCCCGGTCTTATGTATGTGAATAAAAACTTTGGAGAAGAATCCTGCCCACCGCAAGTGATTTGATTTAATTACAATTGCTGGCAGGTTATCTGGTCCCGCTGCCTTCGTTAAATTTAAGGAAGTTATCAGCTTGTCTATGGTTTGAATAGCGAATGACTCCAAAGCTTCTGCACCCACTATTGGTCAGCCCTTCTTCACCACTGTCTCAATTGACTTATAAATATTAGTTAAGAAGGGTACCTAATCTGCTTCTGACACCATGCATCTTGCTGGAGGGACAACCATACCACATCCCTTCCGGATTAATTTCCAGAATTTTCTTATATCCTTTTCCTGAACTGTCCTAATCATCACATCCCAATTCAACTCGCTTCTTTCTCATCACCAGAGCTTCATATTCCCTTTTCTTATAGCAGTAGATATCAACTAGCTTTGCTTGACCATCTGATCGCATTGCCCTTCCTATTTTCCTTAGCTCCATCCTAGCAACCGCACACTCCTTGTCAAATCATTGTTGGTTTGAAGTTTGGCATAGCTGGTCCCATTTTATTCTCTTATTGCATACCCTTACTACTGGTATCAATCGCTTTACTATCTCTGCAATGATAGTTGCATACCCTGCACCATTCGGCTCTGCTATGGCCCTATCCTAGATCAGTATAAACGGTAGCAACCAGGAGCCCTGCAATTACCCTTTTTTAACATTTAACACAGGAACCATTATAGCAGATCCCCATGATTAAGGTAGGCTTGACTTACAGATTGCATTGATGGCATTGGTCAGCAGGGGTCCCCAGAACTCGGTCTTATTCTTACAAAGGTCCATTTGTACTCTGTCAGAGCCTGGTGCCATATTGCTGGAACTGTTTATCAAGAGTGCCATTGTGTGAAGATAATGAGTGTGTTATGGACAATGAAAATGAATGTGCTGCCGCTGTAATTGATGCGATTCCATTAGGAGAAGGAATTATTACTGAAAGAGTGGATGGTAGCTTTCGAGAAATATATTGTTTTACAAACAGTAGTGAAATGTAAGAGAAGGTTGGCCGCCAATCAGAAATATGGATGAGTCATTGGGGCATTTTAATCAAGTAATGGATGAGTTGACACTTGATGATGGTTTACATAAGAGAAAGTAGTTGTTTGTTCCCCCATATAAATTGAGGAAAAGATCAATTACGATAGCCCATGAAGGTCATCCAGGGACAATTGCTACTAAAAGATTATTGAGAAAGTATTACTGGTGGCCAGGTCTTGATGCTGAGGTGGATTCATATGTGGACATGTGTGTTTGGTGTCTTAAATCAGATAAACATTGGAGACATTTTTAAGAAAGGATGCATTTGGTTGAGATTCCAAATCGACCTTGGGTGAAATTAGCAATTGATTTTGCAGGACCCTATATATTATTGGATAATGAAATGCGCTACTTATTAGTCTTGACAGTCTAATATTCTAAGAGTATACATTGTGAATATGTCTGCAGTATCACCACTGTAATAGTCATACCAAAGCTTTTTGATAATGAAGAATTTCAGCAAGTGCTAGTATCTGATTATAGAAAGCAGTTAGTTTCACAGAACATCTTCATATTTGAAAAATAAGAATGGAATAAAGCAGGAGAAAATACCTTTCTACAATTCTTCCTTAAACAGTCTTGTGGAAAGAGTTAACAAATTTATGAAGGAAAGTGTACAAACAGCATTAGCATCAAAGTTGTGTGTTATGAATTTTTAAGAAGTATAGTATGCAA
The DNA here is from genome assembly GCA_963921515.1 of Calotriton arnoldi. Classification (NCBI taxonomy): domain Eukaryota; kingdom Metazoa; phylum Chordata; class Amphibia; order Caudata; family Salamandridae; genus Calotriton; species Calotriton arnoldi. The sequence goes on from CAWUFW010009536.1 coordinate 277,908, forward strand.
TTAAAATAACACTCCACACTCTGTGACTGGATGCTCATCTTTTGATTATTAAAAGGGACACTGTGTCGTACAACACTCACACCAACATTTTTAAAACCAAAGTCAAGTTTTCAAGAAAAAAAAGAATAAAAGACAGTGAATTCCATGTGAAAGTAAAAATAACAGGGAAATAAAAAAATGAAAATATTAATCAGGGTCATAGAACCAAAACCAAGGAATTCTGTGTTGGTGATTGGATTATTAAAAGAAAACCCAATAAAGTTCAAAAAGGAGAATGCATGCATACTTCCCCTGTTCGGGTGATAAAAGTTTCTAGCAGTGCAGTTTTGTTGAAAGATAAAGATTGGTGGAACAACAGTTCTGTGGTGTTACTTAAACTGGGGCAAGACATAGCGTTGAACAAAAATGTGAATGATTATAATAGTGATTGGTATAGTTTTAAAGTCCAGAATGTGCATGAAAATGCTACTCCATCTTTTAACAAGATGAACAATGATGATAACAATACAGCTATTGAGAATCACAGATATAGATGTTAATACTAATCAGCAGATGCATGAAATTAAATATAGTCTCAAATCTCTGTTTCTAATAGCAGAGAAAGGAAAGTTGTTCTACCTTCTAAAATTACAGATTTTGTCATGTATTACGTTTCGCTATTTTGTGTACATATTTCAAGCGTGTTTATATATGTTTATGGGGTGGATGTGGGCTAATGACTAAGAGAGTCGTCCTCAAAGCTGGGGAAGCCGGTTCAAGTCTCAGCAGGAGCGTTCAACATCCTGTGAATCTGGGCAAATCATTTAATACCCTAACGCCTAACAAAATGATTATATATCTGTTTGTAACGCAACTGGTGCTCATGTAAAGTGCTCTAATACCTTCGGGTCGAGTTTGCGCTATATAAAACTCCGGAAAAAACAATTGTACACTGTTAGTTATTTGTTAACGAAGAGCATTACATTGTTTACAAATGTTTTATATCTTTTTATATTTTTGTTTGAATTATTAAGAAGAGAAGATGCTGTATATACTGTTGTATTCATTGGTAAGTAGGGTACTTAGTAATGCTGTTACATTTTATAGAATGTTCTGTTAAGATAAAGTTCTGTGTTCTAGAATGGCATGTGTGGATTATGCGCAGATGTCACCACAGAAGTCTTGTGGGCCTGTTGTACTTCAGAGTAAAGATTTTTCCAATTAATCAATCTGCGTTGGCATTTCTTTACGGATTTAACACTATTACAGAGGTGCAGTATTATCAGTGACCGCATGTGATCAGTGCTTCAGTATAATCTGTGTATTAGTATAATCTGCAGTTCAGGATTGTGTGTGGCCAGGAATCATTGATGCCTTGAAAATAGAAGTGACTGAGAACTACCAGTAGGTGAGTAGGATTCGATGCTCATTATCATTAATGGCTCCATGTTATCAGTTCCTCAGTATTAGAAGTGGTATAAGTAGTATCAATGGCTCAGCTTTGTCACTGGGTAAGTAGCGTTCATCGGTCCTTGCCATTGATGCCTATGTAGTTATTTAATAGCACTTCCTCAGAACCTCATGTTGTATTGTGTCCCAGTTAGGCAACCAAGTTACTACCTTGACTCATACTAACTTCCAAACCCACTACCTTGACTCGCCAAGATAGTGGGTTTGGATGTTAGATGCAGTTTAATCATACTCCATAAACTCAATGTCCAGTTATTACTTTATAAAAGAATACATCTATATTTACAGGCGTAAGGGAAGGAAGGGCAGTTTAACTGAATCACAACACAAAACAGAAGACAATATCACCTTCTGGAACACAGATATTACCATAGAAGGATTTGTTGCACTTAGAATACTTAACCATCAGATCTGGAAATGTATTTTAAAATTGTATTCCAGTTTTCCCTGCTCAGGGTCAGCAACAGCCTTCTATAGTTTAATATTTTTCTCTCCAAGTTACCCAAGAAAATTCCAGATGAAACAGTTACTTGCTTTCTGTAACATTCTTTCTGGATAACAGTAGATTCTCCAGTAATTAATCTTTCATTGATTCACATGCTTGACTCTACCCAGTTGTCAAGGTGGGAGTCCTGCGGTAATTACAACAAGCAGTAGAAAGCAGTAAAAAGCCAAGCATTACACAGTTAAGACCAAAGGAGTGACATTGTTAGCTAATTCACATTGTTTTAGGAAGAATCAAACTCCAGCCAATCAGAGAACAGTTCTTGAATCATCCTTCCACTCAAGGGTCACCACATCCTGAATTTCTAACCACACTTAGGGGTAAGGGAGTCGCCCTGAGCACTGCTCAGTTCTGGGAAAAGCTGTTGCTTTGTTCTTTTCCTCACCTTTAACTGTCAGGCTATATTGGATCTGGAATTTCCCTAACAATTCTACAACAGAAGGGTCCAAAAAGGGGTTATTTACACCTTGTAAGACCTGTGGAAAACTGAGTCTTTTCTCAGAGGACCCCTACAAAGAATGTCTATATAGCCTACACCCTACTCACAAGGCTAAGGACTGTAAGAATTGCAGAACCTTTTCTGCAACAACCCTAAAGGACAGGGAGGCAACACTTATTCTGTGGCTACAAAAGAAGACATTAGCAGGCACTCTACGCTCTGGAGAGGATGAGCCAGAAACATCAACTCCTACTAAGCAAAAGAGAGAAAGGTATGAGATAGAATTCTGTGAGCAGTCACCTAAGAAGTTGGCAAAAGGGAAAGAAAAAAGACGACTGCAGGAGTCCACACACAGATCTAGCCATTTGCCATCTCCTGGGTCTTCTAAAAGAAGGAAAACAAGGTCAGAACAATCTACTCCTTTTGATGTTGCTTTGGCTTCTTCAGTTATCAAAAAATCTGCCTCAGAATCTGTTCGTAGACCTCACGGGTCTACAGCAAAACTGTTGACGAGACCGTCAATGGCGGTTTATCATTGTTGTCTATGCCGAGATTGGTATCAACGACTTCTTCTATGACAGGCCATCTACATCAATTCAAGCTTCAACAACTAAGACGACTGCTTTGTCTACAAGACAGTTGATGACTGCCCTGTCATCAAATCCTTCAAGGACTGTTTCATCAACGAAACCGTCGACGGCTGCTCCGTCATCAACTACATCAACCGGCGTCTCAACAATGGCCCTGTCAATGGCGGCCCTGTAGATAACCTCGACAAAGGCTATGCAGCTGCAGTCTACATCACTTCCCATAAGACTAGCACTGTCGACATGCACGTCAAGGAGGATAACTGAAACTTCAAAACCATAGAGGACTTCACCAGGCAAGGTTTCACCTTTGCTGCCTGTCTGTCGTTTTGAGTCAGGAGTAATGGATGATGATGACAATGGACCTTTTGTGGCCACGAGCGGCCCATCACAACTGCATGTGAAATGTCAGGAAACAAATGCAGAGGAGGAGGAAGGGCATGATGGAACAACTTATTTGCTTGATGGATGCTCATTCCAGGACAGATCAATATCTTTTGAGGAGTTTCAGGAGCAATATCTACATGATGATACCTTTGAAGAACAGTCATATCAAGAGCCAATGGTGCAGATTCCTATAGCTATAGTAGCAGATCTTCACCAGATGCTTAATGGCTACTACAAAAGATTTCCAGAATGCAAAAATCCATATCAGCAACAACAGTATGCTACAAAACCCTTTGCTGGTATTTTCCCCATTCTCCTCGGCTGCTAGGGCAAGAAAGAAGCCCAGCTATACAGCAACGTGTTGTGTATCAGCCTAGGCAGCTGGACCCCATTACTATCCATAAAGTATACCTCAAACAAGGAGAGGATGATGAGCCTGAGGAGGGTGAAATACCCAATGATCACACTACTACCATTGTACCTGTGTCAGACCCTCCAATACCTCTGGCTACCAATTCCCCACCTGATTACATCTGGGTTTTCCACGCGCTTTTTGATAGGGCAGCAAAACGTTTCAAATTACCTGGGCAAGTGTAACAAATGGATTGCTTTTTCTATAATTTCGAAGAAACAGGTAGGAAATCAGTAAGGTTGATACCCATCATAGATCACATATGGGAAGAAGGACTTAAGGTCATGAAAAACCCGGCAACAGTCACTGCAGTAATACTTAGAATTGATTAAAAAAAATACAAAGCCTGACAACTCTCCAGCTTGTCTTATAGGACATCCTAAGCCAGATTCTGTGATAATGCAAGCAACACAGAGAAGATCAGAAAATCCTACTACACCATGTTCCACTGCTCATGATTAGGAGGATAGGAGGTTAAATAATATTGGCAAGCGTTTCGCCAGTTACGGCCGCAATGACAATAAAAGCCTCCAACATCCTTGCAATATTGGGCAGGTATGACCAGCAAATGTGGTCAGACTTAATGCCATTCATTGACCTTTTACCAGAAGAGAAGAAAAAAGTGGCAATAGATATCCTTTAGGAAGGGGAAACAACACCTTCAAAGGTTATAGATACAGCCATGGATGTAGTATTAACTGGTTTCAGGCTGCTGGCTGAAGCAGCAGTCTGAAGATGCCAGGGTTGGCTGAAAGCAATCTCTTTCACACCAGAGGTTCAGTCTAAGGTACTATATATGCCTTACGATGCAGTAGACCTCCTTGGGAAGCATGTGGATGATGCTCTACAATCAATCAAGACTGATACAGAGATGACAAAGTCCCTAGGGGTGCTTCAACAACGTTGGTTCCAGACTTTTTGTGGCACCAGCTATCAACCCTATGGGCAATCTCAGCAATGATATCGCAAACAGATTACACATCAATACAGACCTCTGCCGGGGCAGCTTACAATAAACAAACCACCAGAAGAAAATCTACTGGTACAGGTAGGGGGCATGAGCCTTCCAGAAGACAGTGACAGTCTTATGACTCTGGTGCCCCCTTTATGGGCAGTTTCCCTGAATGTAAGCGACACTCCTTCTGACTGTTATTAGCACTCTGAAAACATCTCATCAGACTGTTAGGTGCTATACATTATCCAACAGGGTCACACTCTAGAATTTACGCAGAAATATCCAAGAAGTCTACCTCGCAAGAGGTCACATCCACACCTTTGTCTGTTAAGGGAGGACATAGGTTCACCTATACTCAAGGGAGCAGTAGAAGAAGTCCCATGAGAACATGAAAACACAGGTTTCTGCTCCAACTTTTGTCATCTACAGAAAGAACCGGGAAATGGAGGCAGGTGTTGGATCTGAGACAACTCAACAAATACCTCAAAAAGCAATCGTGCAGGATGGTTACACTTCAGGATATACTCAAACGTCTGCTGCCAGAAGATTTTATGGCATGTTTAGACCTATTCAATGCCTACTTTCACATCCCAATTCATGTCAGACAAAGGAGGTATCTCAGATTTGAAGTGGCTGGATGTCACTACCAATTCAAAGTCCTCTCTTTCGGCTTAAAGTCTGCCCCAAGAATATTTACAAAATGTATGGCTCTGGTGGCGGCACACCTGAGAAGGAAGGGGCACTGGATTTTCCCATACTTAGACCACTGGCTGTTAAAGGCCCAATCTTACCAGGATGCTCATTCTTCAACACAAGCTTGCCTCCAAAATTTCAAGAAATTAGGCCTCAAACTAAACAGAGAGAAATTGTGCCTTGTCCTGAGCACCCAAATTACGTTCCTAGGAGCGATTCTGGACACAAAGGTGTACAATGCCTTTCCTACAAAGGAACGAAGATACTGTTGATGGCTGGTGCGCTCTCAAGAAAAAAGTCAATTTCAGTCAGAATATACAAATTGTTCCTGGGGATGATGGTGTCTTGCATTTCTTGAATTCCCAGCTGTTGACTGTTCATGAGACCAGTGCAGGAAGAAATCAACAAGCAATGGAAGCAGGTAATGGGATCATTCAAGGACATCATCACCATAACGCCATAAATTAAAACAGCTGTCAAAGATGGATGGAGAAAAAAAACTTTTCTACTGGCTTAACATTCCTCTGTGTGCCACCACACTTCACAATGACTACAAGTGCCTCAATGGAGGGATGAGTGGGGCTCATTTTGAAGACCTCGAAGTAAGTGGGAAATAGTCAACCGCAGAGAAGAGAAAACACCTACATTTCCTGGAGTGAAATGCGGGGGCTTTGGGGCTTCACGCCTTTCTGGCAAGGATAAAATGATCTTCTGTCCTATTATGCACAGACAATACCACCACAATGTTTTACCTGAACAAACAGGATAGAATGAAATTGCGCCTCCTAGCCAGGGAAGTACAAGATATTTGGGGTTGGTTTCTGCATCACAGGATTTCCTTGAAGATAGAACATGTACAAGGGATGAATAATAAGTGGGTGGATAATCTGAGCAGATCTTCAAAGGAATGCCACGAGTGCGAGCTGTCCAGCAATTGCTCACAAATGGGGACACCCCTCGCTAGGCCTGTTTGCTACTTCTCTCAATTAAAAATGCAGATTTTACCTAAGCAAATTTCCTCCCCACAAGGGGTCATGGGGTAACATCTTTCAGATAGCATGGACAGGAATATTTACTTACGCTTTTCTGCCACTTCCTCCAGTTCCACGATTTCTCAACAAGATAAAAAGAGAACCATGTAAAATCAACAGCCCCAGCATGACCAAAACAATTTTGTTTCACAGAACGCCTCCTTCTGTCGGAACAGAAACACATTCCACTCAGACCAGTCCCAGGAATGCTCTCCAGGAACAATGGTCAAGTGAATTCAATAAATTTCACAAACTTAAAATACCTCAACAGTGCAGACACATCCTTGCCAAGGCAAGGGCATATTCTATGAACAAGTCATATAGAGCAAAATCGCTAAGATTTTGTAATTTTGGTATTCCGCTCACAATTGCCATCCTCTTTCTTCATCCACATACTACCATATTTGCTCAATTTGGCCCAGTTTGGCCTCTTGCATAGTTCAATTAAAATTTATATTGCAATGATTTCTAGTTTCAGAGGTTCCTGGAATCAGAAGTCCTTATGGTCTGACAGGCTGATAAAGTAGTTTTTAAGAGGACTGTTTAGAGCTTACCCTTCAATCAAGAAGAAGCCTCCGATTCCATGGCAGCTCAATGCAGTACTGGCCCAGTTGATGAAAAGGCCTTTTCGAACCAATTCATGAGTCAGTTATTAAGTATCTCTCATAGAAGATGGCCATCCTTCTACCTTTGACCTCAGTGATGAGAATTAGTGAAATACAAGCCTTTACAATTCAACAACCTTATATGCAATTTGAAAAGGACAAGGTTATTTTATGGACTGACCCTATATTGATTCCTTAGGTTCCAACAGACTTTCATCTTAATGAACCGGTTGTCTTAAAAACATTTTTTTTTAAATCTGTCAAATACAGCTGAAAGAGCACTGCATTCTCTGGACATTAAAGGGAGCCCCAAATTCTATATCAAAAGAACTAAATCCTTTTGAAAGTCCGAATAACCTCTAGTTGCTTTTGCACCTCCAAGGAAGGGACAAGCCTTGTCAAGTTCCAGCATAGTCTGATGGGCTTCGGTGTCTAGATCCTTCTGTCATGATAAGACAGTAAGATCACTGGACACTAAGGTTAGATCCCACACGATTAGAAATATATCAGCCTCCATGGCATTGTGTGCTGGAGTACCATTGCCTGATATTTCTTTTTAGAGTTCTGGACAGTTGTTACTTTTTAATTTGTTATATATTTTTTGTTACGTATTATTTGCAATTTAATAATTTTATTTCGATTTTAGGATATTAAGTTAATATTATTTGTTAGGTTAACATTTATTAAAAATACATTTAAATTGTATTACTATTGCATTTTTTTCTTTTCTTTATCAATTTCTTGAAGTTATTAAAAGTGCCCTTTAAATGTTTTCACTTCTTTTATGTAAATGTATTTCTGTTTAATTCATATACTGTTAAAAGGAATTAATACTTTTTAATTGTTTGTTTATTTTATTTATTACATTTTATATCAAAATATTTTGTATTGAATTATAATTATTTTAGTTGTAATGTGTAAGGTTATATTATTTTAAATATATTGTGTACATTATAGTGAAAGTTCTAAATCAAACTCTCTCAAAGTTCAATGCTTTCCCCAGTGCAGCTTATATTGGAGTGTGAATAGTAAACTTATTCTCCTAAAAATCCAATGCTTTCTCCAATGTGGTTTAGATTGGAGTGGGAATAATACATTTGTTCCCCTCAAAATCCAGCACTTTTCCAACACTGGCTTAAATTGAAGTGGGAAAAGTTAATTCCATTACCCATCCCCCCTCCCCTGGGTCCAAGTCCAATGCTTTCCTCAGTGTGGCCTATGCTGGATTTGGTGTGGGAACCTTTAAAATCCAAAGCTTGCCCCAGTGCAGCTCAAGTTGGAGTGGGAATAATTATTTACCCACCCTCAAAGTCCAACACTTTCCTCAATGTAGCTTAAATTGGATTGGTAATAGTTAACTTCCCGCCTCAAAGTCCAAAGCTTTACTTAATGTGGCTTAGGTCAGAGTCGGAATATTAAATCCATTACCCTCAGAGCTCAGCACTGTCCCCAATATGGTTTAGAATGGCGTGGGAATGCTAAATCTGCCAATCTCAAAGTCCAAAGTTTTCCCTAATGTGGGTTAGATCGAATTGGAAATGGAAAATTGATATATTTTTATACGTTCAATTCTGTACAATGCATTTTAGGTTAGCGGTGCAGTATTTTATTTACTTTTTTTGTAAGATGAATACTTTGTTCCATGTGTTTTTTTTTTGTTAGGTAGTATTAATGAATTTTAAGAATTCTTATTTGTCTTTTTTTTTTTTATAGGTGAAAGTAGTTTTTATATGGGAGTAATAAATTGTTAATAACATGATTTATTTTACATTTTAGGTTATTAAGTGAAAATTCAAGTTGACTCACTGTTTTGCAAGGAAGATATATTTATTGAAATCCTTTATTTTAGTAACATATACAATTCTGCATTTCATGTGTTTATATGTCTGTTGTTTTTATTTATATTTCAAAATACATTGTTTTACATTTACAAACATTGGCCCTGATTTAGATCTCAACGGACGGGTTCCTCCGTCACAACGGTGAAGGATATCCCGCCCACCAAAATATAAATCCCATAGGATACAATGGGATTTATATTTCGGCAGACGGGATATCCGTCCCTGCTGTGACAGAGGAACCCGTCCGCTGAGATCTAAATCAGGCCCATAGTTTTATGTACAAATATTTTTTAGCAACAAACATTTTTAAACAGATGTTTATTCTGTATACATTTTTAACATATATGTTAAACTTTACATTTTTATATGTTTTACATGCATATACTTTTAAATAACATTCTGACATGCAGTAATTTTTTAATGCATACAACTAGTTCCATATATTGTATATTCAGATAAATTTGAAATGTATTAAAAATTACATTATTTTTAATTTTATATAGCGCCTTAAAAATATTTTCAATTTTTTATACTGCTGTATTTGTTAACATTATTTATTGCAATATTTTTGTATAGTAAAATAAACAAAAAATAAATATATTTTTTATTTTCTATTGTTTTCTATGGGGTTTGCATCTTTTTTGAGTCTTTGTGTGTTCAGCTAGCAGCCATTTACTGCTTTATACATTTTGTAGACTATCTCCATTATTTTTGGGCTGGTTCTGTATCCCTTCGGTCACAGTTCCCCATTCCTGTTCTCCAGTCAAGGTAAGATTATATTTTTTATATAGCTTTTTGCATTTTAGTGTTCTGAGGGTGGTTATAGGATTAGTTCAGTTAGTTTCGATTAGTGTTTTTTTGTGTGTTTATTTAGTGTTAGAAGTGTGTTGTAGTTCTGCAAGATGAGTGCAGGATACCTCATTATATAGTTGTAACAGGTTTATTGATTATAAGTTATGTATTCATTCTGTGCTTTTTTGTATTGTATTTTAGTGTTTGTGTATTTTATGTGTTGTGTGTGTGTATTTAATGCATCTTTTATTGTTTTTCATTTGGATGCTATATTCTCCCAAAGGAAATAAACGTGGTTACTTTTTTCACTAATGTTATTTTAAATTTGTAATTTTTTAGTAATCCTGGAGTGTTCCTTTAACTTTTAATTTTTGGGATTTTAGATGGTTTCCACTAATTGTTAACACTTGTTTGTAATTTTATTTTTGACTTTGACATTTTTTTGACTTTTTAACTCTATTATGGATTATTGTTGCCTTGTTTATTATTATGGAGTTTTATCTTTTCAGCTGCCAAACTATAAGCAATGATTTTTTGTTAATTATTTAAACTGTTGAATACGTTTTTGTATTGTGGTGTATTGTATGTTATTTATTGGTAATAATGTTTTTATGCTATGTACATTTTATACTGCTTTTTGGATTTTGGTTTGGAGATGTGTTATATGATTTATTTATTGTTTATTGAGAATTTTCTATTTCAGAATTGTTTACTGATCCGCATTGTTGAATAGTTTTATATGTTTCTTTTTAATTTAATATCAAATAGTAGGAATGTTACAATAATAAATACTGAAAATGTTTAGTTGTTAATAGGTTTAATTGGGGGTGTTTTTGGTGGTTGTTTAGAGATAGGTTTTGCTATGGAGTCACGGTATAGTAGGCCTTGGTTGTTGGTTTTTCATTGTAGCACATTTCAAGTGTTTATTTTGAGATTTTGGGTTTTAGTTTGCTTAGTGATTGTTCCATCTTAGTAGCTTTGTTCCTTTTTTAAATTCCTGAAAATTGATAAAGTGTAGTGTGGCTTAGTCCCAGGGTTCTGGAAATGAATTGTGCCACCCTTCTATTGCATTGACATTTTTTGTCGTGCCATTGTACTGTCATAAATGTTCCAACACGGTGTATGATACTTGATGTCTGTGTCCAGAATGGTACAGTCTGCCAACCCAAGTATGTTTAAATTTGTCCATTAGCGGACTTCATTTTTGATCATGTCTTTGTAAGGTGATTCCATTAGTAGGTTGTAATGTTTTTCAACTTCATGTACAGGGAAGCATACTAGGGCAATGGATTCTTTAATTTCAGATGCAAATTAAGCATTTGTTGAGTATTCCACACTTAGGGGCTGATTTAGAGTTTGGGGGATGGCGACGGAGTACTCTCTTCATCTAACGGTCCACCTGCCCAATTTAGAGGTGGGATGATCAATAGTATGTAGATGACAGATTCTACTTCGGCTTCATTGCCAACATACTTCTCTAAAGGTTCGAAAGAGTATGGGCTTTCAAAGGTAAGCCGTCCAACCGTCTGCCCAATATAGAGTGGGTGGTCAGATGGCCTTGTATTGGCCGTCACCACCATGGACAGTAAAATAAAATGACTCCCACACCATGGGAGAACATTCCCATGGTGTGGGGGTCCTTAGTTTTACTTTTTCCAAAAACAAACTCCCACTTTTACAGTTTTTGATCAAAAGTAAAGCTAAGTAAAATTTTGACGGCCAGCATCCGTTTGCCAGAGCCCTCAGAAAAGTTCTACAACATTGACAGGAACAGCTGTAAACAGACATCTTCCTGGGTTTGGAGGACAAGCATCAGCTGCTCACTCGAATGTATATTTTAGGACAAATTTAACATACTTCCGGACTGAGTCTATGCAACTTCCAATATCTTGACCCAACAGATACTGAGTTCACAAACCCATAGATCCTTCTCTCTTTACACAGTAAAGAAACAATGACACAAGTGTCATAAAAAAATATTTGAGAGGTTGTCAGACCCACAATGCATCAAGGCATGCTTTATCATCGGCTATCTCTCACACTGGGGTAGGAACAATGCCTCCCCAGCAGACTCAAATGACGTTCTTGGACCTGGTAGTTCCTATAAATCTTTTTACATGACAAATACAGTGGCCTAGATCATGTTATGAGAATTAAAAATACGTAGGGGTATACCCACAGAATTACGTTTATTATTGAGTACCTCTGGCATTGATTAAAAGCAGACAAAATGGTCCGTAGATGAGATATAATGATTCATCTGACCATTTAGAATCCTTTGATTACCAATGTGTTTCAACCAGTAGGTATGCCAAAAAAGGTCAAAGGTCTTTGTCAGGGTATTCGGACTCCAAAGCTATGCTGTGCCTTCATACCATGCAAAAAAGGAGAATTTGTTCCTACCAGTCAAGCGTCTAATTGGACGTTAACCAGATTACTACTAAACTACAGGCTTCACAGATCAGTGTGGGAGAATGCCTCCTCTGTAGTCACACTTTCATTAAGGGGTGTGCATTGCTACAGCACTTAGTCCGGCCCCCCGTCCACTGCTGTAACATGGTCTATGCAATTTACAGACAGGTCCAAGAACAGAACAAAGTGTTTGGTTACAATTGACCATACAGATAGCACAATGCAGACATCCCAAGCTGGGATAAGCTGTCTTTGGATAGATAAGGGAACACAGAGAAATAGGTATTTAAACACGATTTTGTCAGTTCTTTATTTTGCATCAAACTTTTTGTCTGGGCATTACACTAATGTGGATTCCCTCAAATGTTCTAGAGGGACTACAGATCTTTGCATGGGGAAGCCACGTGAGGAAATCCACATTCATAAAGGCAATAAGAATGGGAACCTTTATATGATGCTGTATTCATTGTACTCATTAGGAGAATACTATCAACACAGCACATATGCACCTAGGCAGGGACCAAACAAGCGTACTATGCACCAAACCCACATACCACTTGTCCTAATTCACCATATCCATGTGATGGGAATGGAAAGAGCCTATATCCTCTTTAACATATTCTGTAGAACATGAAAAAAACAGGTATCCCTTGTAGGTTTAAAACAGCTGCCACCGGCTATCACTTTCTGCATAATGTGTTACTGTGCGAGTAGCCATGATTCACTATGAGAAGGGATATATTTTGTGGTCACCTCCTGTCTAACAAATTGCCCTGCTTGTAGAAAAACACAAACATGGAACACCCACAGTAGTCTCACAGACTATCAAGTTCACCCAAAGGAAAATAACAGATCAGGCCAGAACACAGGGGTCATAGCTTTCCAATGGTATTATGAGGGCCTTTGCCTCAGAATGCTACTCTATTTTGCTGCATTATGTATTTGTCCAAGAAGATCACATTTATTTGACAGCAAAGACACCCAGGCATGAAGTTAATAGCAAGTTTTATTTTCAATCAAACATTCATACTAGTTTTTACTTGCATCTAAGCTTTTGCTAAGGCCTTACTCTGATTTTGTGCCTCAGGCAGTATTAGGTCACACTGGTTACTAACTTTTCGTGCTTTATCCTCACAGAAAATCTATTTTGGGACACCTCGATTTCTCATATATATCCAACAGTCGACTACTGTCCATGCATTGCAATATATCCAGTTTTACATTACATGCATATTTTACTGCACAACAAGATATAATGAGCTCATTCTTCTTTTTCATTGATGATTTACTGACTTTGTTCTGATCATAAACTTTCTTTAATGTTTCAATACAGCCAAATGCAGTTTGCTCCAAAATTATAATACAGCCGGCACATGTTTTTCAGGTTTGACTCACTTTATCAAGGCAAAGTTATGTCAGTTATCACAGATTGAGGGAAGCAATTGAATCAATAGAGGCCTTCTCTTAGAATGGGCCAATGTTATGGCATTTCACAGTATTTTGGCCATCAAATTGGAGTGATAATCCTTCAGTGGTCGCCCAGGATAAGGTTAGTTTCCAAAGCTGTATCTTTATGTGAACTTCAACTGAAGATGCTGCTTAGGGAACTAAGGGCCTGCGTTTGGCATGTGCTGATGGGCCAACAAAGACCGTCTGTTTACCTGCGTGCTACCATAGAGATCTGTCCGTCAGATCTGATGCATACAAAATAACTATAACATTACTAGATACCATGAGGAGGTGGCTATTCCATATCTTTTGCATTTGGCAAGGGCTGGCCTTTCATTTACATCTATAAAGGTACACCCTGCTGTAATCATTGCATATAGGAAATCTCCCTACCTTTCTTTAACATCCCTGTTATGAAGGATTTCTTAAAGGGTGTTACAAAAGTAATTTGTTCCATTCTGATCCATTCACTGCCATGGGATTTGAATATTTTGCTAGCAAGGTCGATTGGTCCACCTTTTGTAACCTATATATCAGATGACTCTGCAGCATTTATTAATGGAAGTCAGCTTTCTTTGTGGCTATTACATCTATGCACAGTCAGGGAATTCCAGATCTTGTGTTCGCATAAGCCTTATACAGTTTTTCATAGAAACAAAGTGGTAATGAGAACCCACGCTAGCTTTCTTCTGAAGGTAGTATCTGATTTTCATGTGAATATTTCCTTGCCAACTTTCTTCTCAAACTCTTCTAATCTAGTGGAAATGACTCATTAGATGGGAACATAGTTTTGAAATTCTTTCTAGACAAACCAAAAGGCATCAGATAATTTTACCACCTACTCATAAATCATGGTCCAGTGAGGAATGGCCTTTCCATGTCAAAGCAGTCTGTTGGAACGGATATGTTCTCTTGTGATGAGAGTGGGACAGGGACTTGCCGTTGAAACACTAGAGCCCCAACCTCAAGGGGAAAATATGTTATTGTCTGTGAATGTCCTAATCTTCCTTTGAATGAGTAGGATTAGAAATAAAATATTTCTCTATTCTATAAAAGTGAGCATTTGGCTGGATATTGATTTACTGCTGCTGCTGTGACCTCTTTGAGTTGTTAGAGTGTGTTTACTAATTTGTTCCACACCACCTCCCATGAGAGCCTTAGAATGCTTATTCATGTCTACCACTGAGAGTCAAGTGCAGAAGGGATACTTGGTCCCGTTGCTCAGGATCCATAGTAGGTCAGGCTCCAGTACAGCAGGAGTAAAAGGCCTCAACCTCCACGGTTGGGCCCAGTAGCACCGGAGTGCCCTGTGACCCTCTGAAAGTGATTCTGACAGAGTCAATTTCAAGATGGATCATTTCTTGTATTCAATTTCGTTACTAGTTTGTAAATAAGCCGTTCACTGGGGCACTCAGCTAGAAGAAAAGCAGCTACAATGGCTATATAGAGAAATTGCCTATCTCAGAGATTTATAAAGCCGGTACATGGAGATCCATACTTACCTTTCCCAAACATTATTGTTAGGATTCAGACTCAATAGCTGATGTGCAAATGGGCTAAACCTCTTTGAGGAATCTTTTCGGAGGAGATTTCTTCTTGTCTACTGAATTTATTGGCATTAGCTTGCTATTCTATTCAGAGATTATGACTATTGATGATGATCCCTTGAAATAGAAGGAAAAGTTTCTTACTGGTAATCCTAATTCTTTTCCAGGGAGATCCTCATCAAAGTCATAAGCAAAGATAAAGACAGGCTAAATGTTAAATGAGAAGTTCTTATTACCTCACCCAGGATCTTATGTTCTCTGTAAAAATGAACTGACCTAACCGTCACCTCTACGGCATGATGGGACACTGAAGGAAGGGTGAAACTTTAACAGATACATTTTTTTTGGCTTTGCTTGTGCAGCCTGTCTGCTAGCAATATCCTGCATTCCCTGTGTTTTTCTTCTTTGAAAATAGTTTGTAAAACATAGTTTCTAGTAACCTTAAGTGTAGTATCTATTTTCCTATAATTGTATATATTTTTAAAGGAAAAAATAAATGAAATTTGGCCATTTCTAGCCTTTCGTATGCTGCAAAAACATGCTTATGTATTTAGGATTTTTTGGGTACAAAAATAGCTCAAGTGTACATATATATGTGTATTTGCTTCAAACACTTTCTTTCATAAGGATATATACGTAGAAAGTCACACAGAAACAATATGGTCAACATATTGTTGAAAAAGCATGATATGTAAAAAGAAAATTCTTCATTTTCATAATGGATTGCTTCAAAACCCTGGGCCATTTAATTTCCACGTATATAATACATAAACTATGGAAAGAACAACTAACAAGAATAAACTTCTGCAACATTTTCCATGGAACTTGAATACATACAGTCAAGTACTGAACCATGCTTTAATGAAGAGAGTTACCATCAACAGAATAATTGTATGCTTTCAGTCACACATGAAGGCCGGTATTATGAAGCCTTACATGGAACTCTAATAGGGAAAAAGAAAAAAAATGCTGAAAGAAAAACCAATATCTACTGGTGATTTCAGGGGGAAAAACAAAACCCGTTTATGAATGGAATTGTACTTCTATTTGTGTAATATCAGAGACATATCCTTTCTAAAGCTAGGAACATTTCTAAAAACATAAAATGTCATCACTGATTAAACAAAAACTACTATAAAACTTAGGCATCTGTCCATTCTGGACCATTACTAACCTCCAAGGACATTCTTTAGGTTGCCTGACAAATCACATAAGTGACACCACATTCCATCATATCAAAATGCTCTTAACTGTAAGAAAACGTGTGCGGACATTATGCTTTGTGAAAACACCATCATTTATGAAATGGATATTCTAGAATTTCAAGAAACAATTTCTGAAATCACTAATCGGATTTGCATTGTTGCCAAAGAACACATTATAAGAAGCAGGCAAAAATGATTGATCTTCTTGGAAAAAAATAATGATAACTTGGCATGGAGAAATCTTACTCTCTTTCTATTTGCCGATGAAAGATATGATGTCTGCGAATGCCAGGTAATATGCAATTACTTCCTTCGAAAACTACACCATAACTTCATACATTCAAGTGGAATTCATAACAATTTTGAAATGTATCCAATTTCGCCAGAACTACAGGAAACTAATTCATATGAGAGCATTTTAAAGCAAACAGTGCATACTTTTCACACCATTGTTAGAATTCAACCAAAATCAGGAAAATTTCAGCCACATGAGTTAGAATGCACACTGAAACAAAAAGTTGTTTTTCTACCATAAGATTTCAACAAAAACATAACCACTCTTCAAATTGAACGCAAAATAGAGTAACCCTAAATTGTTTTAGTCAATGGAGTACCTACAAAAGATAAGAAAAATCTGCAAAAATTATTTAACATAGAAAAAGTTCAGAAAGCACTACATTACCTTCAGAAAAATGACATATACTATATAAAGTTTGACATTGCCAACTTTATCTCGTCTACATACTTATAATTTGGAAAAGAAAATCAAACCGGACAATTTCAACAGGTTACTGAGCAACAAGCTGAACAAATGTATGAACATTATAGTATACTCCCACTACACTCCAGAGATACGATGGGTGATGCTTAAAGCTGCATCAGATAAAGGAAGGTAGAGGAGAGCCTATTAGTGTCTGGGGAAAAGCACTAGAAGAAAGATGCTATCCACAATAATTTCCCACTGAAAAAGGTGGACCATATGATTAAAGGTGGGCGGAGTTCGCGGAGCAGTGCTATGCCGAACTCCATGAATTTGCAAAAAAACTCCACCGTGCTACACAGAGTTCCGCGAGCGGGCAGAGTTTCTTATCCTGCCTGTTTGCGTAATGGCAACGCAAATTGCATTTTCGGGCTGAAATATTGTGCAAACTGCACCACCTGTTGCGCATGGGTGCGGCAATCTTGTTTCTCACTCTGTTTATGGTGCTGGGGCCTACTTTTTGATCCTTCTTCAATCTTTGCAATCCTCGTGTTCTAAAACTTTTTTCCCCATCTTTTTTATTCATTATCTTACCCTTTGTCTTTCTAAGTGTGTGTTTTGCATTTTTTATACTTTTTGTGTGTTTTTGGTGAGTTTTATATCTTTATTTTTTCTCTTCATTCCTATTTTTTTACTTCCTTCCCCCTTATTCCTGTTTCTATACTTTCTAAATTTTCTCTCTATGACCCCCCCGCATCATGGCAGATAAGGTTGCCCCAAAAAAGACTGCAACAAGGAGCCGCCTTCCTTGTGGAAGGGGGTGCCAGGAAGGGGTACTGCCCCAGGCCTTGTTTTCTGATGTGGAGGTGGCAGCACTGGTTTTTTATGTCCAGCGCCACCTCCCCTCCACCCTGCCAGCAGGAAGCAGGCCTGGGTCTGGGTACGGGCTCTGGGAGCACCAGCAGCCCTAGGCAAGGGTGCGCCGGGATGTGTATCGCTGCTCTGGGGTCCGGCGCACCCTTAATCAGCTGATGCACCGGTGGTCCGACATCCTGGACCGAGAGCAGGGCCTGCTGGACCTGCTACGGGTTGAGATCACAGGGCTTGGTGAGTATCTACTTATTAATATTATTATTACTTGTGTGTTCTATTGTATTGCTAATATTTTTTCCCAAATAGCAAGCATGCTGCTCACATGCAGGTAAGTTTACAAATATTATATTATGTGATCATTATTCTAGACAGGTGCTCGGCGCAACCTAATAGTACTTGTTGACGCTCGCTTGGGCTGATTATGTAAGAACCTAAGTAAGGCAGAGACTCCTTTGTCCTGTCACTAAGATAGTGGTAGTTAGTATTAGTAATTTAGCGGCGCACATCCTCTCACTTCAGTCCTTTGAACCTTTTTTGTAGCTCCTACAGTGACAAGCAAGCAACCAATTTGGTGTATATGCACGCGTCCAACTATGCATTTAAAGAAAAAATGCAGACTTAGGGGCCGATTCCGATCTCGGCCGGTAGGGCTCGAATCGGATTCGGCTTAACCGGATCCGATTCGGAGCCCTGTTTCCCGACCGATTCGTACGCGCGTCCGGGCGAGCGAGCACGATGCGAGCGCCCGCGAAATCGCCGACCGACTCGTACGCGGGTTCAACACGCTCCGACCGACTCGCACGGACACGACTCGCACCGCGCAATGGAGACGTTCCCCGGCCGGGTAAGTACGATGCGCACCGCGAGCAGTCCGACCGACTCGCGCCGTCCGGCTCGAAAGAGCAGTCGGAGCCGCACTTTGGGGGGCTGTGTCGGACCCCCCTGTACGCATAGCCGCGCGAGTCGCACACAGGGGGGACCCATGGGTCCCCCCTACCTGTGCATGTATGGCGCGACCAGCTTCGACGCGTACCCGCTGTAGGGGGTGCCCTTGTTCGCCTCGCACCCATTGAGTCAATGGGAGCCCGCGTACGCGTTGTACGGCCGGCTCCCATTGACTTCAATGGGAGTCCGACCGACTCGAGTCCGAGTGCATGCGTGCGCATCGTACTCGTTCGGTCGGACTGCCAGAAATCTCTCCGGGGCCGGCTTGGTCGGAGAGTTTTCCGGCCCGAATCGGAATCGGCCCCTAGGTGAATTGGCCAGTCAAAGGGGGTTGAGATTGCGAATGAGATGAGAAGAAGCAAACATTATTCATTGCAATTTATTAGTAATTTCAAAGTTTTAGGAATAGGACTAGGTAGGTTTAAGAAATTTGGATAAAGGATAGGATGGTCTGCGATATTAGTCTTCTACTACGCGATCTGAGTTAGAAAAGTTCAATGTTATTGCGATTGACTTTTCCTGTCAAAAAATCTTTTTGGAGAGATTATTTATTTACCACCAATCTTTTTTTGTGTTTATGTCTTACATCAGCATCCATGGGCGAGAAGAGGTCTGATGTGGGCGAGGGAGCTGGAGGTGCCTCCCAGTCAGAAAGTTCCTCAGCCGATGGCTCTGATGATTCCAATAAGTCCTCCTGTTGTTAATATTAATATTTATTTCCCTAACTTTTACCACTCCTTCTTTTGAATTATTTATTTCTATCTGTTTCCTAATTGTTTTCCAAATCCTCTTCAATCTATCCATTTCTAAATTCTTGTTACCCCTGCATTATCCTATTTACTTATTTTCTATATTCCTAGTGTCTGTACTTTACTACAAACTGTCTCTGTACTGGTCTGTCTGTAGCCTCCTTTCTTCTGCTTCGTCAGTCAGCTTTCCCTTATATATTTTGTGGACTGCCTAGTGGTGGTACTATGAGACTCAGAGAACCCATTGGTCACGTACTACTACTAGTACTACTACTCTACTGTGCAGATTGCATGCCCAAGTAAGGTATTCTAGGCATGTTTAGTGAGATGAAAAGGATTTATTTTACTTTCTCCTGCTCAATCAGTAAAACGAGAGAGTGGCCATGCTCACGTTGGACCCACCCCCCCAAAGTTGTTTCTTCTTAGCTAGGCCCAGTATTATTAGCAGCAGTTGTCTATTCTTTTATTTATTTTCAAAAATCAGATTGATCAATAGCTCTTGCCACTCCTTTACAGTTTGTCTTGACGCTTTTCAAAAATTGCCACCAATAAAAAGCCCAACCTGATATTTTTGATAGAAGATACTGTCTGTATCAGAATTGTAGTGGTGTATTTTGCTATGAAAAAAATAAATAGGGGGAGGCGCATCTGGCATCTAAAAATTGTGTAATGTTTTTTCTAGCAGCACCGACCACCAGTGCCGGGGCCAGCAGTGATGGCGGTTGCAGCCAATTAGCATATGTGGCAGTGGTGGATGGTTGTAAGTCATATTGCTTGCTTATTGACAATTAATTATATACTCACTGCAAGGGTGTATTGTTGACACTTGTGAACAATTGAACACACCCCTCTTTACTTAGCATATACAGCGGGAGTTGAGTAACTAATGGCCTCTTCTATCTTCAACTTAGCAGCGAAAGTTTCATGAAGACCTTGATGGGTTGATGGAAAAGGGAAAGAAGGATGGAAGGAGAAAGGACCGGTGAAATGTAATATGACTGGAAGAGAATGATGCGTGGGTGAAAGGATATATATAGTATAGGTGGCTGATAGGATGCATGGGTGGGTGAAGGATGGATGAAAGGTGAAGGGATGCCTGCCTGGGTGGGTGAAAGTGTGTGGGTGAAAGGATACCTGCATGGGTAGTTGAAAGGAATCCTCCAGTGGGTTTGATGGGTCAAAGGATGCATGGGTGGGTAAATGACAAATGCATGTTGGTAAAAGGTTCGTTGAAACTGAGAGCCATGTTTGAATAGATGGATATATGGATGGATAGATGGTGTTCAATGGTGAAGACTGTATTGAGAGAATGTAAAACTTAAACAGTGAGTAACAAAGCCAAGGGTGATGAATAAAAATATCAGAAGAACAATGCAATGATGAATGGAAAAATCCCTGGGAAGAAGTAAACAAGGGACTAGGGTGATCCTCTGTAGTGGCGTTCTTCTCACCTTTACTTGCTTGGAATAGTTTTTATCAAGGTTTTTGATTCAAAGGGTTAAGGTGGTATTTCAGACTACTCCCTTGACTCACAGTAGTTTTCAAGAGCAACATATATGAATCCTTCCTAGTACCCACCCATCATCAATCACCTTCCTCCCTACCCATAGCATTTTGTCAGTGACACCCATGGGTGACCTATTGGCTGCATGGTTACATCGGTGACACTGCAATGTTTGTTTGCATAATTGTCTTCTTTATATAGTAGTACCTCACATGACGTATATCATTCATAGTAAGTAACTTTTCATCTGCCTTATAGTCAGGGTGAAATTGAGGTATTTAACAGAGCATGGCCATGATAGGAATAAGAGATAATTGTCTAGTACAGCTGCCCCACCTGCAGACAGTAGCAAAGTAACACAACACAAGTATGTCTGTCTAGGGAACCACCTGAGCTAGCATGCCTTAATTTAGCTCAACAAGAGAGAGAAGAATACTAGTACACTCCATAGTGCATAATGCCTGAAACTCTAATCACATCAAAAACATTGGCCCGAGGATACCAGCAAATGTACTGCCTCTGTGCCACTATATCATTTTATATGTTTTGCTAAGAACATTGTTTACAATTTGTCTTTTTTCTTTCTTGATACTCTGCCGATCTGACACAACCTAACAGGCAGGAGATAGCAGCCCGGACCTGGCAGAAAAAGCTGGAGGCAGTCAGAGCAGAGTAATAGCGGCTGGTGCCTGAGTAGGAGGAGGAGGCGGCAGCAGCAGCAAATGCCTTGGGCCCCAGTGCCTCCGGTAGTCCGTCACTTCTGTCCAGAGGCAGCCGCCCACCGCTATTCCACCACTGCTGCTCCCCCCAATTTTCGAGCATTTCAGCACCGCATTCTGCAGAGGCTGTTGCGCCTGGAAGCCAGGCAGGACGAGCGTGTGGACACATTGAAGAGGCATTCTAGGAAGCTCCTAGCCGGCCGGTAGTCCTACTCTTTTGCTCCGCTTTTGATCTTTTTTTGGTGGGTGGGACTTGTTGGGGAGAGGGTGGGAATGTGGGAGTTAGGGCATTTTTGGGATGGTCTTATTTTTTTTATGAACAATTTCGTTTTGGGACTTAGACACTACTTGGGACATTGGTTGGGGTTAGGGAGAGGGGTGGGCCAGTTGTGGGTTTACTAGTTTATTTATATATGTGTGGGAAATACATTTTTTATAGTTGTACATTATGATTTAAATCTGATTTTATTGTGGGCTTTTTTAATATCATATCAGCTCCTTCTCACCCCAATTATTGTACATGTGTTTTTACTATTCTTACCCCTGGTTTTTTTGTATGTGTTGTTATGCATTTTGTACATATATGGGGGCGGGTTGGGGTTTATGACATCGAGAATGTTTTATTTATTGTGGCTTATATAGCACTTTTATGGTCTATTGACTGCAATAAAGTATTTGATGATGATTTAAATCTTTTTTGGGGGTAACTGTTTTACTTCGCACTGCTGCCTTTGCCGCAGCCAGTTTTCAAAATCTACTGATAGTGTAACAACAACAAAATAGTTATGTGTTACCCTCCTTTGTCCTACTACTCTCTCCTCCTAGTCTCTGCAGTCTGCAACTATATTAGCCCCTAAGGACTCGGAGAGGGTGGGTGTGTGAATTTCCATTGTATAAAGAATGATTGCAGTTCAACAATGAATAACCCACAGTTCTTCTCTTACCTGAATAGATGAAGCGAGAGCTACACGGTTTCCCAATATGCCATGGTGGTGGTAGTAGTAGCAGCATGCTAGCGCACTAGTCTAACAGTGAAGGCTTCAGAAGCAAGGTCCCACTCCCTCCTAGCCAAACTGAAACTGTAGGATAATGACTATTCATCGCAGGGAACTAAACAAATTGAAAATGCCGTTATAATATGCAAGCTTTTAAAAGCATTAGACAGTCACCAGAGACTAAACTACTAGTACACAAGAAGAAAAGAGACAATAGAGAAATTATGATAAGCAATGCTAAATTGAATTAATCAGAATGGTGAGCTAGTAAACGTTACAAAATGAAGTCTACCCGAGGTACGAAGTAGACAAGCTTAACCTTTGAAGCAATCAGTGCCTAAAGGATGATGCTGGCAAAGATGTTCCTCTGAAAAAAATATTGAATACTGTGCGTGGGTGGCTAATATAAATATTGGCAGTGCACTGAGTTAGTGTTGCTTTCACCACATCCGCCCCCACCAAGTGTGTGATCAATTAATGGTGTAAATTTAGTCACATCTCAAGAAATCACACAGCCCGGGGGAAGAGGGTTAGAGGTTTGATGAATGGATGAGAAGGGGGATTTGAGGGAAAGGTTTGACTAAGACAAACACTACACAAGGACAGCATTCATCTTGGCAATGAGCAGCCGACCATCATAAATCTGTTATGAGAGGAAAAGGAAATGGAGGAATGATGAGTAGTACAGGTAAACCAAATAAAATTGTCCGTCTGCCCCAAGAGAGACCCAAGTTACACTTACAATATATATTTAAATGTTTTGTGGTACCGAGCTTTTAAAGAACGCAAATATAGAAAATTAAAATATCTGTAGGAGTCAAGTAAACATAAACAAAACACACAGTTCTAATGATTACTAAAAGAAAAACGTATACTGTATTGCCAAATTGGGAGTTGCATCTGCATTCTTCTTGGACTGTCCGACAATCTTGGGTGCCTGGCATATGTGGTTCAGTAAGGTAAGCGTGAGTATGTTTTAAAAAAAAATATGTTTTTATTGATTTTATATAGTGCGGTGCACAATAGTTAACAATAGAACCTATGCAGTGTAACTCACACGTATATTAATGTAACATGATGCAGCAGTGTAGGTTAGATTGTCTCATACACTTTACACATTACAATAACAGGCACTTTTTGCAGGTTGCAGAAAAGAAGGTAGGATGGAATAAGCAGACTCCTACTGTGCAAGGAGAAAAGGAAGGGAGGAAGGGGAAGAGGGAGGCTAGGAGAGTGAAAAGGGAAAGAGAAAACAACAATGCAACAACGTGAGAGCTCTACAGTCCATATTATACAAAGTATAGTGTGCTAAAGCCGTTCGTGTTCATATCATATGTGCATCGATAAACAGTGCCACAAGATAATGCGGGTGTGCGTCCCTAATGATTGAGGGCAGGCATGCTGACCCATTGGACAGCGGGCAAGCCATGGTGAGGGGGGCAGCGGGCTGTGAGGGTCACTGGTGGAGGTGTGTGTGGTCAGGTGGCCATGTGTGGGGAGGGGGCCATCCTGGGGGTATACATGTTGAGTAATGTTAGGAATAAATAACAGGAAATATAAGGAAAAATGTCAATATGGTCACCATGGTATCGTCTGTTAATACAGCATGAGTGAGTGCGTTTGTTGTTCAATGTTTTCAGGATGGGCGTTCATGGGTTTTGGCTCCAACTGCGATCAAATATGTCTCCCATTCCTCGCCCCCGTCCGAGAGTCACCCCTCATGTGTAGTGCTCTACGAGTGTGCGTCTCCACTCTGGTCCACATCTGCAATATACAAATCCAGCCCCGAATCTCCAGAGGAGCAGGGGATTTCCAAGTCATGGCTTTGTTTCGTTTAAACAGAACAAAGGCCAGGTCAATAAATTGATGCAAGTGTTTGTCATCCTTTGCCCGAGGGTGCAGTCCCAGTAGGCAGGATTCAGGGCTGGGGATGAGAGTGTGTTTACAGTTCCATTACCATGGAGGTAACTTCCTTTCATGCCTGTACTAATGGTGCGCAAACCCATACCATATGCATGAAGTCCGAGTTCTGCAGTTTGCAACGGGGACATGCCGGGAAAGCACCGGGAAAATATGCTGAATGCGGCCTGGCGAGAGATAGGTGTGGTGAATGTAATTAAACTGCATGAAGTAGAACCTGGGATTGCGGTAGATATTCTTGGTCATCTGCAGGGCACGAGCCCAGGCCATGTCCGTCAATGGTTGTTGTAGCACTGCGTACTATTTGGCACGTGCTCTCGTGGCATGATCGGGTGGGGTATTATTGTCTTGTATCTCCTATAAACCTATATAGGATCCATGCGTTTAGACAACATATACTACGGGATTGGTGTTCAGACTGATTCCAGACACCCCCACCGGGTATGTTCACCTGTATACTAGCTAGCCCACAGTGCCACTGTAAACTCCTCTTACCAAGGAGAGAATAGTTATTGGCAACTATCGAACATGACAACTCTGTCTCATCAGGGATCATGGAAACAGTACAGTACTTTTCGCTCAGTCACTTGTGCTCACTTCGTCTCAGAGGAATACACAGAATAAACAGTGGGGGCGTTTTCAATATGCATTTATTGAACCAGCGTCATTCTAATGTAAAAATAGGTGTGCTGAAACAACCATAAGACAGAAACAGATATAAATGATTGTAAGCACCAATAGAGTAAAAGGATGGTAGATTCCTACCATAGTGCTAAAACAATGAATATAGGCAAGTTTAAGAATACATGACAGTAATAAGGCGTACTCCTACGATGCGATCCTAACTAGATGTACCTAAGTGTACCAAGTATGTATGTAGGTGTAGAGCCAAGAATCCCTCTAGGATTAAGTCAACCCCATTACCTGAAGTGAGAGACTGTGGGACCCCATCTTGGTCTCGAGATGGACACCCCGCGAGGGATGTCAGACCACTGCGAGCTGGAGTGTCTACGTGCAGGAACCTCAGCGTCTCGTGTCAGTGTTCAGCATGGAAGTCCTTTTCCCCTCTCCCTGCCTCAGCAAAGATATGGTGTTTATATACCCAAAGTGGTACCCTCAGGGAATCTACCTTGCTGTGTCATGTCGGACTTAGGATGACGGAAGGAATGACCCTTATACATAGTTATTATGCAGGAGATGGTAGTCCTGCTGAGTTTCCAAGAATCCTCATGCATAATGGATGAGGCTAGTTTTCAGGAAACACCCCATGTCATTTAGGCATCACCATAACTAGGTAAAAGGTCAGTACCAAGAACTGTTATGTAGTGTAATGTCAGGGGAATATAGGTGAAAGGTCTGGTTGCTACCTGAGCCTATATCGGGCATCTGTATGAAACATAACAGTATTGAGGGCAGTGTACAAAAATGTGATAGCATGACGTGTGGTGTTGGATGTCAACAATGCCTCTAAAGCCCGTAACGTAGGTGGTTCAGCCTCACCGGGGGCCCATGTCTCACGGACCACACGTTGTACGATGCAATATGTTAAGAATTGACCAGCGTCCAGTCCATACAACTCAACCAGCTCTTGGAATGACATAAGCTTTCCTTCATTATAGAGATCACCCACCTCTGTGATTTCAACCTCAATCCATGGGGTTGGGTCAAAGTGCCTTGGTGCTTGCTGCAATAACAGCAAGTCCCAAACAGAGATCGAGGGGGAGTGCAGAAGAAATGGTCCCTTGGGATGTAGGTACCTATGCCAGCAGTAGCGGGCCAACGTCATTTGTTGGAATTCAAGTTCAGGGCGGAGATATGAGTCAAATGCCAGGTACACACATTCGTGCCCCATAGTGTCACGCGTACAGTAAGCGAACATTCAGGGTGGGTCGGTATGCTCAGCTAGGCCAGAGGTCATTGTAATTCTGGTGCAATGCAATACAGCTCAAAATTGGGTGCGCCCAGTCCGCCCTCAGTAAGGGGACATTGCTCCAAATCAATTCCAGTAGTAACCCCTGGAGGTCTTGGAAAAAAAAACCCGGGGGAGTACGATGGGGAGGGCCACAAAATAATAGAGCAAGGGGGGAAGTACTAGCATTTTGGAGATTGCAATCCGGCCTAGGGGGATAGCGGGAGCAAGCTCCAGAAAGGAACTGACCGGTGGCTCCATGGTGAAAGGATCACTAAAGAGTGCTGGAGTAAGGGTGTCAAGAAATTCACACTGGTGGGTATTGGGAGCGTACACCGCCGCCAGTGCTGGGGGTGAACCATCTAGCCGACCCTCCAGCACCACGTATCTGCCCCCAGCATCTATCTTTTGAGAGGACACGACATAGGGTACTCCTGTCGCAATCCATATGAGGACCCCACAAGCAAAGGAAGGGGCAACGGTGGCATGCACCTGGCCCTGCCACTTAGTGCAGAGTTTATGTAATTTGGGGGCAGTGAGATGCGTTTCTTGGAGCATTGCTCTGTGGCCATGATGTCTTTTGAGATAGGCGAGAATACTGTAATGCTTCATCTGCATAGCTATACCCCACACGTTCCAGGACATAATATATAGCTGTATAGCAGAATTGTTTTTGTGCAGGACGGGAAACCTTCCTGTCCAAAAACCAATCCATGGAAACACTTTCTTCTTTCTATGTGTGCTGCAGAATGCAGCACATGTAGAAAGAGGAAAAAAGGAGAAATAAAGATTTTCTCCTTATTACACCTGCCCTGGGGAGGCATACAGTTTTGACGCATTCCCAAGTTTACAGATCTTTGTAAATATGGGAATGCATCAAAATCAATTGGGTGTTGCATGGGAACACCCACCGCAATGCCCATGGAATGCCTCTCTGATGCAGTGTAAGGCAACGCAGTGAATTGCGCAGCGTTGCCTTACACCATATCCACGAGTCAATGGAAAGCCACACAAAGAGGCTTTGCGTGCCTCTGTGTGGCCTCATAGAAATGGGTCTGTATTCTGCACTACCGGAGCATCATAAAAAAGTGATGCACCAGCAGCGCGAGGCGCTTGTAAATAAGACCCTAGATTGTCATTTTTGTTGTGCACCTTTTCAACAATATCTTGCGCTTTTTTATTAGTGAAGTCAGTTCCTGTTCCTTAACATGTGCAACAGCTTAATAAATGTTAAGTTCACTTTTATACAGTAGTGTGAAAATATCAGGAATACCTTATTGAAAGCGTGTATCCTCTAAATATAATCTTGCAGTTCAGTACTCACATGCTGAAAATTGGACTGGATGATCATCATATCTAAGCCTGCCCGTAAAGCTCTGCTCGTGGAGTTTGCGGAATTCGGCAACTCTGCATTCCGCAGAGAACACAGAGATACCGATAAACTATGCACTCCGCAATGGAGCGGAGTTTTTGTTATTTTAGTATGCTCAAAATGTCCTTTCTCATGCGCGGGAGAGACTTGCCGTGTGCTCACAATCACCCATGCGATCGTTCGTGGGCACCACGAGATTTGCTAGCCGGCCGCATGATCCAGCAAGATTTAGCAGTCACCAACACGTAATTCGGGGGTGCCAACGACTTCCGGCAGAAGTTTTCTGCCATATGCGATCCTAAATGCACAGGATCTAGCGTGGCATGAATGCACAGGCTCTAGCATGGCTGCAATCTGGGAAAGATTCTTTCCTTGAGAAGCATCAAAATCTTCATGAAATAATGAATTCGAGTTAAAAACCTCCTTGAATGGACATTTGGCGTTGGTTTTTTGTGTGCGAGGCCACCACTTGCCTTTGTTCCACATGCCATGTGGCCAGGAGCCATTTTGTATAGTCAGTGTCCATAGGCCTGCATGTATTCTTTGCTTTCCAGGCCTCCTGCCTCTTGTTATGACCATGCAGCTGGCGGCCATTTTGTGTATCCAGCCAGTGTGCTTTTGCCATAAGCCTGCATGTCTTCTTTGCTGTGGCCATGCCTTCTTGCTGGTTGCTGTTATTGGGACCATGTGGCTGCCGGACATTTTTTGTAGCCATTCAGTGTGCTGCTTTTCCTATAGGCCTGCATGTGTTTGTCTTAGTTTGTTCCCCATGCCTTCTTGCTTATTGTGACCATTTCGCTAGCGGGCATTTTGTGCAGCCAGCCAGTCTACTTTTGCCATAGGCCTGCATGTGTTCTTTATTTTCTAGGCCTCCTGCTTCTTGTTGTGACCATGCGGCTGGCAGCCATTTTGCGTAGGCAGTCAGTGTGTGTTTGCCAAAGCTTTGCATTTGTTCTTTGTTTGTGGCCATGCCTCCTTGCTGGTTGTTGTTTTTATGCATGTAATTTGTCTTATTTTGTACAGGAAAAATGTTGCAGAGTTTAGTACATTTTCTCCATGTTTTCTAATACATGTGCAATATTCTTTTAGTTTAATTCACTCTGTGGCCTAGTCTGCCAATGGGCCTTCCAGCCGGTAGGCTTAGAACTAGTTATCGGTGCATGAAACAACTGTTTCTGTGTCTGTTGGATGAAACATTGGGGTATGGGTGGTAGGGGATTAAAATTAAAAAAAATGCTTTTTTAGGGTATTTCAAGTTTTTTTCTCCTGAAAACAGTATATAGGTGGGGTAATGGCTTTTAGGAGGATGTATGTTGTTGTAAACATTTTTTGCCCTGTTAATTTTTGTTTTTGGAATTGCTGAATTGATGCTGTTTTCTCTGTTTTACCATGCCTCCTTTGTCTGGTCACTGGCCATTGTGTGTGTGTGTTGCCATAGGCCACCTTTTGCCTTTGTTCCACATGCCATGTGGCCAGGGGCTGTTTTATATACAGTCAGTGTCCATGGGCCTGCACGTGTTCTTTGTTTGCCAGGTCTCTCTCTCCTGCCTCTTGTTGTTGTGATCATGTGGCTGGTAGCCATTTTGTAATACCACTAGCCGGCCAGTGTTCATTTCCCATAGGCCTGCAAGTGTTCTCTTGTGACCATGTGGTCGGTGACCATTTTTTGTAGGCAGACAGTGTGCTTTCCCCATAGGCCAGCATGTCTTATCTTTGTTCCCAATTCCTTCCTGCTTAGTGTTGTTGTTGTTGACGACTATGTGGCACTGGCTGGTAGCCATTTTGTGCGTACAGACAGTGTGGCTCTTTGCCATAGGCTTGCATGGATAGTTGAGCAATGAGATAGCAGTTTAATAACTTATTATTATATCTTTGAGGATAACTTCACTTATTTATAATTTTTTAATGTTCATTTAAAAAAAAATGTAACTGGTAAATTATATATTTATTTCTATTTTTTCAGTTTTTTTGTTAATACCATTTTTGCTACATCTGGCATCAATCAACCCCATGTCTGCTATAGGTGCACAACAGCATTCATTGTCTAAGGATTATTCCTTCCATTGTCATTTGTCAGCTGCACCTCCCTGAGCCACATCCCAAGTGATTGATGTCACATGACGCACAAAGAGCAGACAGTTACATCGGTATGTTGTTGTTGTTTTTGCCCTCTTTTACCCTTCCTGAGTGTAGTCAGTCACAATTAAAGTTTTTTTATGTTGGTGTGGTTTTGCGTTTTATAAATAGCTACACTGTATTGTTAATTATTCATAATAAGAGTTACCAGTGACCACACTAAATTATATTGTGTTTGTTTGTACTACTAATTGAACTGCAACAATGCCACGTCTCACTGATGTCCTTCTTGCTTCTTTTCTTTTAGGTGAGCAAGAGTTAACATCACCCACAGTACTGCCAGAAAGAAGGCTTGTGCACGACGTGACACGTGACCCACACATCACAGACATCTCTTCAACTTGTGAAGCAAAGTGCCACTGCTAACTGACAGCTTCAATATGGCCCCAAAGAAAGGTGCTACCAAGAAAGTGGCCAGTGAGAAGAAAAAGGAGCTTACCACCACCACTGGTATGTCGACCCAGATCTTTTTTGGAGAAAAAAACTGTGCCTGCTGCACCGGCCTCTGGGGAGCAAGCTGGGAGCAGCCC
Organism: Calotriton arnoldi; assembly: GCA_963921515.1. Lineage (NCBI taxonomy): Eukaryota > Metazoa > Chordata > Amphibia > Caudata > Salamandridae > Calotriton > Calotriton arnoldi. The sequence goes on from CAWUFW010009536.1 coordinate 308,569, forward strand.
CCCAACTCACCGGACCAACCCCAATCTAGGCCCAAGCCCATGCCTGTCACGGAGGCAGCCAGTCTAATCCTGGCAAAGCCAATGAGCAGTGATGTTGAAATTGACTTATCTCTATTCCAAAGTAGTACCCAATCGTTGCAGGAAATTCAGAGAAGTGGACAACAACAACAGCTGCAGCCACCAATAGTAGGTCCTCCCAAAGTAGGAGCAGTTCAAGAGATTGAGCTCTTTCAGAAGATCCATTGTCTTCCAGATCTCCAGCTAGAAAAAGGAGGGTTAGAGGTGCATCATCTTCTTTTCCGAATCCTCATTCTGATGATCTAGACACCTATTAGTTCCCACCTTAGTCTGAGAGTGAGTCACTCCATGAGACGAGGCTAGGGAAAAGAAAGGTTCCAGAAAGCTTTAGAGTTATTGAGGAAGATGTAGAAGAGGAGGATGACGACGAGCCCATCATCATGGATGTTAGCCCAGCCCCAGTGGAGACTGACATTACCCCATTCCAATTTGCTGGGAGTGATGTGGCACCACAGATACCACCATGACTGCCCCCAGCAGCCATATTTGCAAAGCCCCAGCAGCGACCTACATCCGCAACCACCTCAGTAGAAGTAGGTACTGCAGAGAGTCAAATGTCAAAACGCTCACCTACCACCAGTTCATCCGACATTGGCAGTTGCACCAGCATCAGAAAGTTGAACTCCCGAGTTAGGGACTTCTTTTCGGCTAACTAAAAAGAGGTGAACATTGCCATATGCTCCCTTTGTGGAGCAAGTGTTAGTTGTGGTAAGTTTGGTACAAACTATGGCACCAGGGGCCAAACAACCCATTTGAGAAAGCACCATACGATCCAATAGGAGGCGCACTGTAGTGGCCCAAAAACTGCAAGTTTTGGTGAAGGGGTGAAAGCCAGCTGAGCAGGGAATCCAAATCTGATCCGATCATGGTGGAAGGTGAAGAAGAGGAAAGCATTTTTGTTACACAAAGCAGCCCTCTCCCCAGCAGTGCAGTAGTATCACCCACATCAGCAACATCGCAATGCACAAGACTCAGGTTGAGACACCAAGGCAAGTGAGGACAGTGACTGCCCCACTGAAAAGCACATTGAGCCTACCACCCCCTGCTCTGAAGACGTCACCTGCATCAGTGGCTTCAGAAAAGAAAAAAATCCAGGCTACTATTCCTGCTGCTTCCTGGCACAGGACATGTGGTGGGCCTTGTCTTCCCGGTAAGCGGGGCCCTACTGTTATGGAAATGCAGCGCGGGTGATGACCCGTACTCGAATTGACCAGGCCTGTGGGGCGGTATCACTAGACGACCCGAGGCTGGGCCTGGTGAGCAGAAGGACACCTCCTGCCTCTCCACCGTATTCGAACCACAAATGAGACCAATAGGCCTGAGCACATAGGGGTGATAAGCTATCTTGGACTCCCTGCTCATGCCCATAATCTCTCAGTGACTGTTGTTTGGGGGATCGCCTACCTTGACTCACCCTTTGAAGTGGCTAAGCCGCCTTGGACCCCGACCCCACTGGTCCCAATGGTTACCTTCTTAGTTGCTGCTATTGGTATATTTTCATGCGGGCTGAACCCCAATGTCCATCAATACCTATCCTGAAGGTAAGGCCACATGGGCATACGACTGTGGGGAGTTTTAAATGCAGGGCCAACACCAATGACTTGCTAGACTTTGCTAATATAGTCCACGTGCCGAACTCTATTGACTAATCAGATGTCACGTCCCCATGAACTCCTACATGGACTTTGTGTTTTCCTACCTTATTGGTTATTGTCTCACATTTATTGTTACCATTATTATGTTTGTTATTATGTTATTATTATGCATTGTCACTAGGCACCAAGTTGTGCACCGGCGCTGTCTGAAACCACAGGAATGCATCGTATCTCGAAATATGGTCCATTCCTGCCATTTCAATGTGACATAGAGCAGCACAGCAAAAATACTTGTGGCGCTGCCCTACGCCAAATCTTTGTAAATGAGTCCCCCAGAGTATAACTTGATCAAAATTATCAAGGGACAAAATGATATTGGTTTTGAAAACACAGGGAATTGAAATGTAATATTCCAGACATTAATTGCATAACATCTGCTTAATTATGTCCTTTGGTACCTAACAATGTTTGCAGATATTTTAACCACAAATTTCAAACTATGCTTCACTACTTAACCAACAAAAAGGAAAATCTCATTGGAGAAGTACTTTATCAATTTTGGTGAAAAGAGTAACAAGCAAGATGTGCACAACACATTCATTTGCTTCTCTGGATCAAAGATGCATCTAAGCTTGGATATGAGTCTGATGAATCAGTTCTACATTTTATTGAATTGTATGTGACTTTTGACACCCCAAAAAGATGGCAACATGGAAGTATGTGAGCAAGTTTTATGCTTTCAACCACATAAGTGCTATAAATACTGCTTAAAGAAATATTGGACCAAATCTAAACAATATTCAAAATATCTCTTTGGATTCCCAAGGCCAATTCTACAGAAAAGAAGAGTCAACAATTTAGTGTAATCTGTGGGACATTGCAGTTACTGGCAAATCACTAAAAACACGTGCAATCGTATAAGACCACATGCATCAAAACGGATCAATGACTACTACCCTTTAATTCTACATATGTGGGATGCCAACATGGATAAATAATAGCTAGCTCATCATGAGGTAAGTAGCTATGAAGCATGTGAAGGCTCCTCAAGCTCATATGGCAAATCAAGGGCGATCATGTGGCTAGTTTAGGCATATCATCATCCCGCCAAAGAGTTCTGAAAAGCCTACCCGAAATGGAAAACCTTGCACATTTTGATCCCACAAATAAATACATTTTGAAAACAAATATGTTGGTAACATACTACCTAAAGAGAAGTCTGTTCTCAGAAAAACTATACCTCTATGAAGATGCTCAGTTCTGCACATATAGAAACACTGTGGCAGAAGATATCAAGAATGGACAATTTTGAGTTGAAGTTACCAATGGTTGTTTAATACACCAAAGTAAACCTACTCTAATTAATCATTGTAAACTAAGCTGTGACACAGGAGAAAACAAAGAATTGTACTATTTAGCACTTGTTCAGCTATTTAAACCATGGCTCAAAGAAGAAGTTATAGGTCCCTTTGAATGCAAAGATGCAGCATTAAAGGTTCATAAAAATGACTTTACATTGCCTGAGTTTTAGACATACTTACAAATGTTGATCAAGAAAAACAAGAGGAGAACAATATTAATGCAGAAATTCAGCGCAATACTGCATCTACTAACAATACTTCCGCTTCCAGGACTGGTGACCCACTTGGAAAACCAATTATTGATATTGAAGCTTTAGTTGCCATGGACAAGGTTCAATATGCAGTGGACCAAGTGAAAAAGGATGAAGATAATTGGGATTACATAGTATCACAATTAAATAGTGAACAACTAGAAATATACAAATACATAAAAGACTTTGTAAGACTTCATCATGAAAATGGAATATGTGATTGTAGTACATTTGAACCTACATTACAATATGTGAGCGGCCAAGCAGGAACTGAGAAAAGCTTTCTTATCAAAGGAATTACTACTTATGTGTAGGCATGGGTGTAGTTCGCGGAGTTTTGCTACGCGGAACTCCGCGAAGTTACAAAAAAGCTACGCGACGTTCCGCGAGTGGCGGAGTGCAGTGTGAACTGCAGTTTGTGCTGGCATTCCTGCCGCTCGGGTAAAAATTCTACCCGAGCGGCAGCTCGCGGTCGCGAACTTACCGTTTGCGATCGCGAGCGGGGAAAAAACTCTGCTGCACATCGCGAAGCAGAGTTTTCTGCACTCCGCGAGCTCTGCGGAGTGCGGAGTGCAGAAAACTCCGCAAACTGCGCGAACGGAGCGAAGTTCACCACCCAGGCCTACTTATGTGCATAAAGTAACTACCTCTAATTTATCTTGTGTAGTTACTGTTCCCACTCGATTAGCAGCACATTACATCAAAGGAATTTGTCTACTGTTACCACCTGTGGAGCATGATAACAAACTGGAATACTTAAAATTAAATGCTGATACATGCCAAGAGCTTGTTAGGGTTCTTAAAAAATGTAAAGTTTTGATAGTTGATGAAGTGAGTATGGTTTCAAACCTAATGTTGCTATTTGTTCATCTGCATATGCATGTAGTACTGAGAAGATCTTGCAAGGTGCTATTTGGAGGGAAACATGTCATTGGGCCTGATTCACAGAACTAACTTACGTCAAAAACGTAAAGTTAGTACTTTTTGGTATTCACAGAATACACTTACTCATTTTGGTATTCACAGAATGAACTTACTAATTTCGGTATTCACAGAAGTTAGTAGTCCTAACTTTAGGACTCCTAAATGCCTTCTGTGAATACCGAAAGTCTTAAAGTTAGGATTTTTCTCAGTTTAGGAGTAGTAAAGTTAGGACTCCTAACTTTAGGGCTCCTAAATGCCTTCTGTGAATACCAAAAGTCTTAAAGTTAGGATTTTTCTCAGTTTAGGAGTAGTAAAGTTAGGACTCCTAAAAATCCTAACTTTAAGACTTTCGGTATTCACAGAAGGCATTTAGGAGTCCTAAAGTTAGGACTACTAACTTCTGTGAATACCGAAATGAGTAAGTTCATTCTGTGAATACCAAAATGAGTAAGTGTATTCTGTGAATACCAAAAAGTACTAACTTTAAGTTTTTGACGTAAGTTAGTTCTGTGAATCAGGCCCATTGTGTTTGGAGACTTATTACAACTTACATCAGTAAAAGGTCAACCAATTCTCAGCAAGCTTTTGTGGGACCAAGCTCATTATTGTTTGGGAAATATAGGCAATGTCAACATTTGGTTGCATTTCAGATATACAGAATTAACACAACACATGAGGCAAGCTAGCAATGAAGAATATACCAAAATATTGAAAGACATTTGCCTTGGCTTTGTAACAAATGAAGCAAAAATTGCTTAGGAAATGAAGTACAAGTACATCATTTCCTAACATTCATTCAATTACTGACATTACAAATTATTTTCATTCACAATCACCAGCCGTTGTTTGTTTAGTGCAAACTGATGAAGAATGTGCTCAATTAAGCTATGAGCTGTAACAGAAATGTTACTTATGTCTGAGAAACACATACACAAAAAGGAAAACAATAATGGATTGACTTTGTGTTATGTTTATTTGATAAAATCAGATATCACTGTAGTACTCTATTATAAACTTACCATCTTCTGCCATTAGAGGTGCAGAACAAGTTGCAGAACAAGGTGGCTTGAGAAAAATATAACTTTTAGACTTCCAAGCTCAGCTCAACAACCTTTTCCTCTGCAAAAATGAAATGGAATGGCGATAAGGGGTAAACAGTTCCTGTTTCTTACAATTGGGAGAGTTGTAAGCCAATAAAATGCTGTTTTACACAGGCAAAAGTAGAATGAAAATCAGTTTTCCAAAAGCGAAAGTATATGTGTCTCTCTTCTCTAGAGCACTGTGCTCCACTTTATGACACTCAACAATACTCCACTTGACTCCATTGTATAACACTAGGTTTTATGAAACTCCACTCAACAACTCTATGAAATGGCACTCCACTGTATGCCACTCCACTCTACTCTATGCCCCTCCACTATAATACACTGTATGACATTCTACTACAGACTACGCCGCTCTATAATACTCTGCTACACTGTACGTCCCTCTACGATACTCTACTCCACTGCACAAAACTATACTCCCTTCCAATCTGTGCCACTCTACGACACTCTACTATACTCTATGTCTCTCTGCAACACTCTACAACACTCTTTTCCTCTCTACCACCGTCTAAAAACTCCACTCTACAAGTATCCATTGTACAACACTCCACTCTATAACATTCTCCCCAACTGTAGTGTAGTGTACGCCACTCCACTCTAAGACTCTACTATGCCACTGTACGACACTACATTCAATGACACTACACTCGACAACAGTGCACTCGATGAGACTTCACTTGATGACACTCCATACGACAATACTGCACTGTACACCACTCTATGACACTCCACTCCACTTTGTGCCATTCTATTCTACGACAGTGTACCCCACTTTAAATACATTCAGATATCACTGTAGTACTGTATTATAAACTTACCATGTTGTGTGGAGCCACCATAAGGTACTTGTTTATCTTACCTTGTACTTACCGTTTATCTTTATATTAATTACAGTTGTTTATTTCTGATACCTGAAAAAATATGGTTAATACTAGCAAAAGCTCTATTTTTTTTAGATATTTGGTTAGTTCTTAATATAACCTTTTTTTCTTCTTTTTAAAAAAAACTTTTTTCTGGAAGGTTTTTTTTTTTTTCACAGGCCAACCAACAAAAAAAGGTAAACAAGAAATAGGTGGACAACAAAGGGAAAAAAAAACAAGGATGTTGGGGAGGACGCAGGTGAGCAATGACAAGCTCACACTGTAAGTTCAGATCTTTCTCTGCCGCAACAATTACTGTATGGCACAGCAGACAGTATGTTACAGTCTTGGCATACTGGTCCACAATATGTCTAGCCTGCCTCAATAAGTGGACTACCACTACAGTACCGGGAGCAGATACTGAGGCTGGGACAGATGGAGTGGGTGGAGGCCCTACCGATGCTGACGAGGTTGAAGGTGTTGCAATGTCGGAAAAAGTGCCAGCTGATGATGTTGCTGCTGCAGTCGCTTGCAAGTCCTTCTCCCGCCTTCTTTCAGCTCATGCCAAACTGGTTGAGTGGTTCACCTCAAGGTGCTTGCGTATTCCCATCGCCCCAAAAGAGTACTGCTGTCGGTTGCCACAAGAAATTACCTTTTTACAAAGGTTGCAGATGACCAGATTTTAATTTACTTTTTTCTCCAGCTAGCGAGGAAAAAAACTGCCAGACAGCAGACTCTTGAAGTTTTATCCTGTGCTTCACCTCCTGTTCCTCCTGTTGCATCCTCTGCTCTTCTTGTTCTTCATCCTCCTCAAGAATGATAGGATCTAATTGGTCAGCTTTTGAAGTAGTGCAAAAAGTGGAAGGTGGCTTCAAAGACAAGATTTTATCTCAGGAATAGAATACACACTTCACCTTTCAGGATTTTAATGGAAATGGGTAAAGGGGTGTAGATTTATTGTTTCCTGCAATAGACAGAGTTCTAAGCCAATGAAATGCTGTTTAACAAAAGGTGAAAGTACTGTGGCACTATTGCGATAGTCTTTAGGAGGTACAACAGTACTTACAAAATACAAAAAATATAAAATTTCACAAAATGAACATACACATAGGGAGCCGATTACGATGGCGCTGGAAAGCCTCCGACCGACAGTCAGAGCCTTCCCGACCGTGTTGGAGACTCTCCGATTGACTCGGTCGGTTTGCGTTCGGACTGCCCGATTACGATAATCGCGGTTGGAACGTAAACTGGCGGGTCATTCCAACTCGGTTCCGACCGGCTCTAAGAGTATTCCTGTCGGTCAGAACCGTAACCCCCTATGGATGGCATTTCCGCAATCGGGATTACGATGTTAGATTCCCACAGCCTTTCCGTGCTGGCCTTTCCGACACGGAAAGGCTGTCGGAAAGTGACTTTGGGGGCCCCTGGCAGGACCCTCTTGCCCCGCAGCCTACAGTTGGTGGCCTAGGGGGTACCTAAGGAACCCCCCTGTAAAACCATTGCACTGTGTGGCAGGCACCATAAAAAAAATGGTGATATATTTCTGATGGGAAATATGCAGGTGTGATTCAAAGACATCTAGGTTAGCTGATTCTCTGTAACTCCACCTAGCCCCTTTTGTAGGTGTGGGTATATTAGCTAGATACACAGTGGATGGGCAGCAATACACCTAATTTTTAACATACTAAGGGGCATATTTACAAGGAGTTAACGCCACCAGAACGTCACTTTTTCCAACGTTCTGGTGGCATTTAACTCCTTTGCTTTATTTACAAGGCGGCGTTAAGCCACTTAATGTGGCTTAACGCCGCCTTGTAAATAAGGCCCCTATTCACTCAGCACTTAGAGTGAAAGGGGCATGAAATGGGTATTACATTTGGCGTTCTGCTGCAACACCCATTGCTTTTTGACGCTGCCCCATATTTTAAAGGTATGGGGCAGTGCCAAAAATATAGCCAGGGAATACCTGGTCTTAAGCAGGCAATACGAGGAGAAATGTTTTTCTTCTCCTCGTATTTTGTTCTTTCCATGCGTGGTGCATTCTGCAGCACACATAGACCGAGCAAGTCACCTGTAAAGATTGTTTATGTGCAGGAAGGTGTTCCTTCCTGCACATAAACAATTGCCCCTGCAGTGCAGGCACCCCAGCAAAATGGTGCTACGGTGCCAATTCTGGTGCTAGGCAGCCTTTTTAGTGCCAGCGCAAGGGGTAAAGCAGGGGTGCACTGATTTTTTAGGAGCACGGTGCATCCTGCCTTCTGAAACTGTTGGAGCGCAGCGTTACCAATTTTGGCGTAACACTGCTGTCTGCTATTTTCTTGTAAATATGCCTCTAACTTTCTATACACACAATCAGTTTACCACTGGGCATCAGGTGGCAAAAGTGGTCCATCCACTGACAATCTGTTGATAGCAGAGGTATGTTGTGCCACAGTTTAGAAATACAATTGAACTATTCTGGTCAGCAGACACAGGCCACTTTGCAGTGCTTTTGAGTGACATATAAACATCACTGTTTTTCCACTAAGGTGTAGATGATCCCATTGATGTGTGTTGATATGATGTCAAAGTAGAGTGTTACTTAGGATATGTTAATATGATGTCAAAGTAGAGTGTTTCCTAGGAGACAAAACTGCATCAACTTCACTACGACTCCAGTTTTCCATTCCTTTGCTTTTATGTATCATCTGAATCATGTGTGTTTGTTTAATAATCCAAATAAAATAATAAAAATAAACTCCTGGAATGTGGTGATATGTTAATTTCAAAACCAGAACTGGAGCATTTTTGTCCTGGTGACATGGATTCATCTGTTTCAACTTGTACTACCACACATATTCCATTTTATATTGTACCAGACCAAGAGACATTATGTTGATCTTTCATTGTTATGGATAGTATGATAGATGTGGTTGATACATGGGAGGGTGGGGATGATTTGCTGACCAAATGTAAGATCACATCTATTTGATTGTGTTTCCTGTATATGTTAGGTTAAGGAGAATGCCAGACCAGATTGAATAATGCCATATTATGAATACACTGAGAATGTAATGAGTTGTGAGAGACACCAGGTAGCCAACTTATGATAATATGCTATCCTTAGTGTAGATATTTGCGTTAGAGAGCAGGGGTGAATTTGATATTATGTGAGAAGTACAAGTCTCCACTGGATTTTCTACAATGCCTTGAGTGAAGAGCATGAACAACACCTTCTCCTTCTAGGGCATGAGGTTGAAGGGAATGGGAGACCTACCACCAGTTGCCAGGGGCTCTTGGTGGGCCCTCGAAATGTGGTAACACTCTCCCCTGCAAGGCGGTCCACAGCTTGCAGGTATTTTATGCGAGCTTCTGGTGCTGGAGCCAGTATTCACTTTAGCCACGATTTGGTCCACATTTGCCTTTTCAGGTTATTGTCTGTCATGATGGACTGTCAGATGGCGATCCGTTAGGCTAAGCCCTAGATATGGAAGGCAGATTACCACTGACCTGGCAGAAGGATGAGATCTGCTATGATGGAGAAACGATGGTATGTCCGCCAAACTCTAGATCAAGCCCTAAGCCTTATCTTGTTTCTAAAGCTGAATCTTCAGTTGAGCGTCAACTGAAGATGCAGCATTAGGAATTAAGCCTTATTATATTTACAAGAGCCAGCTGAAGGCATCAGGGAGGACAGACAACGGAGATCACTGCATGTTTCCACCTGTCCCTTTTCACAATGTGTTACTTTTTTGTCTTTCCCTTAAAGGGCAGAAGTTCCAATACAAACACAATGCCAACAAAAATGTGAATGTAGACATGTGAGGACTTCTGTCCTATGAAGTCCTCCATCTCAGCATACTAATGAGGCCTTTCGACTGCCAGATTTACCGATCACAGTACTGATATTTGTCAGACTCTCGTCACAATGCCACATGTGATCAAGATTGTTAAATGGTCTTTTAGGAAGCTCTCCTGAAAGGAATTTTACAGCATAATTCAGGAAAGATTTCTACACCAGAATAATCAGTACTATAAACAAGGAGCATTGCATCATTGACAAAATATTTAGAAAGTTAAAAATTATGTGTACATTTGTTTCAGAAACACATATGCAACGCAACGCCTAGATTTTCATTCATCCAAATTCAAGCTGCATATGATGCTCAACGAATTGAATGAAATGAAGGAAGTGAAGGAAAGTCCACAAGATTTCTACACCTGCCGAAAGGTAAAGTCTGAAGGGTTGTATGCAGCCTCATATTTAAACCATTTGATTAAGAGCAATGTTCAGTAATGTGAAGGTATACTTGTTTTACATAATGCAATATCTCATAGTTGACCATTAACTACTAACTTTCTCCCATTCACAGATCATGCTGGAGGCCCATTTAAGATTTTTCATAAGGCTAAGAATACGTTTGTGCAATAGTTTTCCATTACAGAATTATCACTTACAGCCATAAACACTGAATAATACCTCCATTTTGCTGGATCTCATAGCATTTTTTTCAATTCGTGAAAAGCATTTTTTAGAAAGACAGTTTTGAAAGAAAACATTTTTGTAAATTAAATTACAGATGAAATTGACAAAATGTAATTTTTTTTTTTTCATTAAAAGGAAGACAATTTAAATGTCAGTAGTGAAAAACAATAATTAAATTATTTCACGAACCTGCAGCAAATCTAACCTATCTTGCCCTTCACTGCCAATAAAGCCTGTTCTCTTTTCTTGCACCTTTGAACAGGAACCCTCCCTAATCCCTGGCTGCCTGTCTTTTTTTCTGTTTATGACAGAAAATATTTCTCAATCACTTACATTTTGATTTTTAAGTACTCTCAATGTCCTTATATGCAGAAATGGTTTTCCAGCCTTTTTTGATTGGATTTTTGTCATTTCTCTCATTTCTTGCCGTTAGTATGCCTTGACTGTGAAGGCCCACTGTGGGAAGAAAAACATTGAAAAAAATGTAACATTGTCCGCTATCTTTGTTGGTTGTTCCTTGGAGACTATCATATCATGGAAAAATGACTTTTATGTCAGAAAATGTATAGGAAATTGAAAGATAGGAAAATAATGTCCATTAATGGCAAGCAGAAAGAAGCTTAAATGCATCAAGAACTTAATAGGCAAAGACTCAAAGATCAGGAGTGCTGGAAGAGCCCTCTTCTGTTAAAGTCACACAGCCTACTTTTAGTACCCCCACTGAAGCATATCCAGTAAGAGGGCTTAGAAGAGGAATCTCGCTGTTCCTGGTTGACCCTGAGGACTTTTCCTTTGAGGTCAGGTACCCTGCCACTTACTCGCAGTCAAGGATAGAGTTGACTGCATGAACTCATTCAGTGTTGAAGAAAATGATGCATTCAACATCAAAGGCCTCCTTGGCAATACAACGTCTTTTAACTGTGACAGAGCATTAGACATGAAAGAAGCTTAAAGCCACCTGCAAGTCACATTCCTTCTACTTCTGGCTCAGAGTACTCTTTTCTTAAATACTGGGCAAACCTGTACCCCCTGTGGAATGTAAATACGGACCCCTTATAACATACAGTCATTCCCACTGGTAAGTTTAAAATGTGTTAGCGATTATATAATAACTATTGGAGTGGAATAGAAAAATATCTCAATACTATTTCTGTTGCGTATACCAATAAATATATTTTTGAGGGTAGAAGAGAGCAGCTACTTAACTAGCAAAGAAAGTAATATGAAACACGAATGACACTTAAAAGTTTCAGTGTGGCCCATGGCTGGTCCCTAACCAGGATAGCCACCTGAGTCTTCGCTCCCATCCCACATTTCTATAATTTACTTAAAAATCTGTTAAAAGTATTTTTAACCTGAAGCTGTTCTTGCCGCGTTACAGCACCCCGTTCTACTCAGCTGACTGCGGTGAGTCCGAAGTGATCGGACAGAATGTGCAACCTGCGAATTCAACGGCCCACCAAACGGAGGCAGCAAAATGGGGCCTGTGGAGGCCCAGACCATACAATCTAGTTCTCGGGTCCCAGCCTACTTAGAACCTGTCCTCTTAGTAGGCAACGCGGTTGCATGTTTGTCTGGGTGCGGGGTTGGCTTGAGGGTGTTCACCCACATGGAAGTGACTGCCATTTGAAAAGTCGCATGAGATGCCTGGATTGTCTCCAGCTTGCAGCCTCTCATTAACCCTTGAGCCCTGACCTCACACACTAACAAAAAAAAAGCGAGGTGATTCTTTTGCTAGACACTGAGAGGCCTAACTACATTGATGATACTGTTGGGAGTTAGCATGGCCAAAATATTACTGTCTCAACATTCCGTAATCATAGACAATTGTACCTGGATTAGTAAAACTAGTTCGACCTCGTATGAACCATCCGAAAGAACATTATTTGCTTAAAGACAGAAGCCCTCACCCACCCATAGGTGGCATGATTCATCATAGGGCCCCTGCTTACATTGTTGGAACAAATCACCAATGTGGGCTACTGCCCTGACCAAGTAGGGGAGCACAAGATGTCAACTTCAGTGGATGAATGTTGGGATGTTGGGACTGCAACGATCTGATGTGTGTGTGTATGTAAAGGGAGTGTATAATGGAGAGAGGGGAACTGTTAGAACTACCACCTGGTAATTAAAATAGAGAGGGTGGGTGCTGGACAAAGCCCGTAGCGCCTGATTTAGGGAACTGAATAGGGCTGAAACATGTCAACCTCAGTAGATACATTTCCACTCTCATTAAAATGCTATGTTCAGACTCCCAAGGCAGAGTACAAGTCAATAACACTATGTCTGCAATTTGTATGAACACTCAGCAGGGGTGCCCTCTACCCTCTATTTTGTCCACCATGGCACTAAATCCCTAGTATGCAAACTTTGACAATGCCATGAACGTAGAGGAATATCTTTCCCCATCATAAATCAAGAGGGAGTAGACAGAAGCACGACAGGGGCTCACTCAGATCCCAAATACTATACTTCACAAATCAAAACAAGAGTGAACCACACTGGTCTTAAATACCAAAGTCTCACAAGTGTTGTCTTGGAAATCCTAAACCGCTAATTACTGCTAGTGGTATATATAATGTCCACTAGGGTGACACAGTGGGTAGCGTCATCACCGGGTCCGCACCTGGGTACTTGCTTTCCAGGTGAGTAATGCCTCCATTAAGAGGGAGAGTGTCTGGAAGAAGATACTGGTGGGATCTGTGCAAAAAGAATAAAATTACCTCCTTTACCTGTAAAAGTGATTTTAATATGAAAAGCGAGATGGGGTAAAGGTAAAATTAATAAAGAGATGTTGTTCAGATGCATTATCAATCCTTAGCATCAAACAGAATGGGCAACACGTTTTGACCTTTATCAGGACATTATGGATCAGATATTTGTTGATAAACAGCACTGTGCTCATGTAAGTACATTAACTTATGGGCCTTGGTTATATTTGCATAATGGATCTTTTTGTTACAAGTGTTGTTATTGCCTGAAACCTGAGGGAAACAAGAGGAGGTCAGTACATGGAGATGCTTACATATGGTTTTCTTTCACCTGTGACTACCTCTACCGTATCCCGATGTGTAACAATGTATTGCATGCGATTACACCCAGATCGTGCAGGATGTTTTTTGACTGCACACCAGGGGTCTCTTTTCTTGGGACAACAAGCAATTCCTTATTTAGAGACAGCTCAGCTCACTGCCTGAGTGAGCCGTGTGGGGGTTCTTAGAAACAGTGGTGAGTGCTGTGTGATTCAAATCTGAGGTTACCCTCTGACTTCCACAGGAAGAGGGGGCAGGGGAATGGGGTTATCTTGTCAGTCTAAGAGGTAATATACCCTCTCTTGGTATCACTGGGTGATGCGAGGTGAGAAGCAGCACCTTGTTGCCAGGTCATTCCTATGTTCGTCCCATTGTGCGCATGCAGAAGGTGATCGTAATGTCGTTTACTGAATGTTGGTTATGTTCATATCTTTGCCAAGGTGTGTTCTAAACACCCATTGCGAATCATTATTGGTTCCTGCTCTCATAAGAAGTTTGGGTTCAAGAGACCGATGGGGACAGTAGAAGGTTCATAATGGCTTATAGCCGTTCCTCATGTCTTGGGTTCCAAAGTGGGTACCTTTGTGTGGACCTTAGATTCCTTTCATGAACTTAGTAATGCTGCAGTTTCTTTAGGGCTATTAGAGGTCACATCTTGTGACCCCTCAAAGGGTTCCCTTACCTGGACCTACTGCACATGTGAGAATCTCTCATATCTTATGCCACATAGTGGGTCCCCTTGCTTGGACCTTAGATTCCTTTTTATGCAATTGTAAAGTTGGTCATGATGCGGTTTTAGGGTCTATAACAGGTCAAATCTTGTGCCCCCAGAGGGTCCCCTTAACTGGACCTTCTGCACATGTGAGACTTGTCATGGTGCGGTCAGTTCTTGAAATTGTGAAAATTCATGCAGCGTGGTTTATTTAATAAAAATGGAGGTCGACTATTGTGCAAATCAAATTATTTTTTAACCAAAGATAAAGGTTGTTAGATACCTTTTGGAAGGTTAGCTACTGCCTCATAGGTTGCGGGTAAAGGCAAAGGGTCATGAACTACTAGAGAGAAATATACAGTCAATAATATTTGTTGTTCGGTATGGTTGCAGCATACTTTACAAGAAGCCAAACAATTACGAAATTGAACGCATGTCATACATAGTCCCCCACTTACTTGGTCTCCAAAATCCCTACAAAGTCCTCCCCATCCTGAATGTTGAGTGTTGCCTTTGTTGTCCCGGTTTAAGTAGGTGGGTGTTGATTGATTAACTAGTGAATATTTGTTTCAGGTGTGTTGCTACGTATCGGAATAGAGGCTCGTCTGGATTGGAAACCAGCCTCATGGTTACTAAAATGACATGGATAGTGTCTGCAAGTGAGTTCAGCTCTAGGACAGAGCTAGAGGACATACTTGCAAGCTGTCAAACTTAGTGGGCAAACTTCTACATCTGTGATGAACAATTAATCACAGTTGTGAGAAGGAACTTAATCCCCGTGTAAAAGCTTATTTTCAGTGTGCAGGCGTGACGGCTTCTGAAAGTATGGCTATGGAATTAGTCACAGTTGTGAAAGAGAACTAATCACAGATGTTGCTCTGATATTAATGTATGTTAAATAAATGAAAAGACAAACAGCATTTGGCAAAACAGGAACAAGTTGGTTTAATTAAACGCTGTGGCCGGGAGAGCCTCAACAGAGCACGTCTGCTGAAAGTCTCTCATTGTACAAAGTTTTGGCCGCTATTATATACAGTTCATGAGGTACAATAAAACAAGCTCTACATTCCAAAAAAGCATCTCAGTTGTAACTCAATCAAATGTGCCCAGGTGGCTCTCGACCTCAGGGAGAGGTAGTGAGAGCCAGTGTGTATGTGTCCAGATGTCTGGTATGAGGAGCGCGTGATCACTACGTGTGGTGTACATATCGTGTCCTGATTGGTTGAGTGTTCGTATCTGCTTGTGGTATGTAGCTTTGTGGTATGTTTGGGGAATGTGAGCCCTTGGCCAAACAGGTTTCATTGGGGCCAATTTCCTCGGACCTATTTGTCGTGCAACTATCTATTTGTGGAATCGATCAGGGTTTTCCCTGGGTGCGCGTTTGTCCTTAGGTTAAGAGAGACCCCACCTGTGACTTGGTCTTCGATAGGCATGGGTGTGGGACATAGGACTTGTTTAACCATGTATCTCTGACTCAGGGTTGATGGGGAGGTCACCTTGGGTAAATCCGACAGCAATTATGTGAGTTTGTTAGAGTTCCTGAAAATAATATGGCAGTCACTAGTATCATTTTGTATCGACATACTTAACGTTGTGCATACAGTGGTCATCACATACATTGACATTGGACCCGATTCACAAAAGTAATCTGAGACAAAATCTTAACTTTACGACTTTCGATATTCACAAAGGGCATTTAGGAGTAGTAAAGTTAGGATTTTGTCTCAGTTAAATTTAAGTTTTGGTCTTAAGTTAAACTTAGGACCAAAACTTAAGTTTAACTGAGACAAAATCCTAACTTTACGACTTTCGGTACTCACAAAGGGCATTTAGTAGTAGTATAGTTAGGATTTTGTCTCAGTTAAACTTAAGTTTTACTTAAGTTAAACTTAAGACAAAAAATTAAGTTTAACTGAGACAAAATCCTAACTTTACTACTCCTGAGACAAAATCCTAACTTTACTACTCCTAAATGCCCTTTGTAAATACTGAAAGTCGTAAAGTTAGGATTTTGTCTCAGATTACTTTTGTGAATTGGGCCCATTCTTCTTACTGGTATTAACATGGTTAAGTTTGCTTAGGTCATAACGTACATCAGCATTGTTCTTACTAGTAGCAGTATCGTTATTTGGATTGGGACATACATTGATATTTGAGCCTGGATTATGACGTACATTCATATTTGTATTGCTGATGTTGCTGCTACTGTGCAGGTACAGGTTATGACATACATTAATTTAGCATTGACAGGTTCTGGCATGGCCATGCGGTCACAGGTTATGACATACATTAACATTGCATTTATTGGTATTGCTGTTGTCGGGCATGCACACATCACGGCTATCATTGACATCATATCCACTCATTTCAGCACTCCACCCTCTAGTTGATTCTTCAACTACTCTAGCCTCCTCATATGTCATGGCAGTTATGTTATTGGAAAGTGTGTGTGAGTGTGTGGAGTGTCTGTTACCTTTTCCCTTGCTATGTGCATACTACCTAATTTGAGGACTGCATTTTTACAGCAGGAAACCCCCACTCCTAGGAAACCACATAACAGAAGTACAGCAAGGAGAATTGGCATCAACGACTTCAATAGTTTGAATACACATAAGGGAATCCACGAAAAGAAACTATGCAACCAGTCCTGCTGTGGGGCCCCTCCCTCCTTCTTCATGTTGGCTTATAGACTATGCAGTTCTTGGATAGCATGGGCCGATGTACAGTTATCCAGATCATTTCCGGGAATAAAAGTACAACAGGAAGCACCAATCTTGCCACACACCTCACCCTCCATAGCGGACATCAAGTCCAACATGTACCAATGTTTCATCATTATGAGGGGGATGGTTTTCAATTCCTCCTTGATGGCGTTTAGGCCGAGCTCAGTACTGTTGACCATCTCCATCATTTCACACTTGGTTATTGGTAACAAGTGAGCATTTGCATTTGTTTGCATGGTGTAAAAGGGTATTGACCCTGCAGCATTTACTTGAGCCTTCCACCCATTCTGTCTACCTCAGATTGGATGTTATTCGACTTGGTGAAGAGATACAGTGCGGTGGCGTTGGTCTCATACCGGGTGATGTTTACTAGTGTCCTACGGGGTTCTACTCTTCTAGGTTGGATTTTTTCCCTGATTCTGCATAGGTTCAGGTGGATGAGGCACTTTATTTTTCCGGGGGCTATCTCCTGTGCTAAGTAAAGCCTGTCTGCTCCTGCGGTGTGAGGTATAAGTGAACAGATATAACATGACCTGTCGATAGTTTGTGTACCTTCGTCAGTCATATGTTGATACCATGTATTGTACAGGAGTGCGCTGTGTAGTGGATGAGGAATACTAGCGTTCGGCTCAGTGTAGGTGTATGTGACATGAGAGAGGTCTCTGCGCATGCGCTGCAAGAATGTAGGAGTAGAGCTCACGAGATTAGGCATACTTTTGGTTTCAGAGGGGCTCGAGAGCACCCCGGCTATGGAGAGAGTGTACAAAAATACAAAAACACGTAACTTAGCAAGCATTTTGTAGTCTCTAGGGTCATCTTCAAGGGAGATTTCTGTCATCTGTGCCTGTGGTTCATTGCTGCTGTTTGTTGTCCGGTTTCTGGGTGCCCTAAGGTGTCTTGTCCTGGTGCGGTGCAGAAAAATATCTTTTAAGACGAGGTTACAAAGTCAGTTCGGAATTTGCGTTACTTGGGCGATTGGCCTCGTAAAAAGCATTTGAAAGTTTTGATCGAAGGAATGCCGGGCCGCTGCAGTGTTGGTGCACTTGTAGTTCGATCGAAGACCTGCATGATAAGAGCTGTGGGTTGTAGGTTAGCTTGGAAAAAATACATTATTAGGCAGTTTAGGGACATTCTTGTGTTTATTTGAAAAATGGTATGCTCTATGGTTTTATTGGGGTGAATTGTTTTCTCGTACTTGACGGAGGTGATAAAATTTTAGTGGACTGCTGGGGGTTTAACCTAATTTTAGTAGGTGCTAGAATTTTGGGGAAAATTGTGACTTTTAAACTTTTTTAAGGCTATTAGTATTATGGGTTTCCCCACTCTCCTTGCCATGGAGAGGACAGTAATCTTTCCTGCGGGCTGCTCTGCTTAATCCCTATGGGATACTGCTGCCGTCATGGCCATGTTATGTTATGGGGACTTTTAGAGCGCACGATTACCCGGAGGTGTCCTGGCGCTAGTTACTACTCCTTAATGCTGAGCTGAAAAGGAGGTTTATTTATCAAAAAGCCAGGTCTTTAACCCCTTCCTGAAAGCTAGAAGATTGGTGCCATTTCTCAAATAGAATGGCAAATCATTCCAGGCTTTTGCTGTGCATGAAGAGAAACTTCTGCCTCCCCATTGAGCTTTTTTTGTTGATGGGACTACAACCAGCTTAGCTCACAGAGATCTAAGAGTTCTTGCCGGTATGTACCATTGGAACTGGCGCCTTAAATTATCTGGTCCTAAGCCTTGAAGTGCTTTAAAGACCATACAGAGAGATTTAAAATGCACCCGGTTCCTCACCGGGAGCCAGTGCAGTTTTTTGATCTCCTTGGAGATTGGAGAAAACTTGGAAGTGCCCGTAAGTAATCTGGCCGCGGCATTTTGTAGCAGCTGAAGCTTATACAGAAGTCTTTGTTGTATGTTTAGATATAGGCTATTACAGTAGTCCAGTCTCGACATAACCAATGCTGTGACTACCGTTTGCCGGGTCCCCGACGGTAAGAACCGCAATACCTTCTTGACAGTTCTAAGAACATGCACTGTTGTTGAAGTTACTGCATTTACTTGGGCCCCAAAGGAAAGTTTCTCATCCAGGATTATACCTACATTTTTCACCTTTTTTGAGGGTGTAGGGAGTGACCCCATGGATGCAGGCCACCAATTAGGAGTCCAAAAATTAAGGTCGTTCCCAAACAGCATTACCTCCGTTTTTCCTGAATTCAGTTTTAGGCAATTATCTGCCATCCATCTCCCTACAGATTCACAGGACTTGGACAATCGTGAGGTCCTGTGAGTGTCATTTTGACTAGCTGGGCATGGTTGGTGAGCCTATCCCTGCACCCCAGGCACAAGCTGTGAAAGCCATTTAGGAGACCCTTTCTCTTCCAGGGCTCCCCTCTCCTTTGGACCCAGTATGTTCCAGTTTTGCCGCAGTCAGCAGAACAACTGAGACTTCCTACCCGGCCTATTCAATGGGGATATCTTGGATGTTTAGGAAGCTTTTAGGGGAGAGGAGGAGGCAGAATGTTCTGCCCACGATGGGAGTCAGGTGGGTACCCGGGGCTTGTTGTGCTGTGATTAAGTGGGCCGGGCTGGCTACTCGCCAGAGTGGATTTTTCCCTACTGACTTGGTGCCAGATTTGTGTATGGCTGACAGAGTTCTCTAGCGTTTTTAAAAATCCCTTCCCCAAACGTCCCAGAAGGCTGGCTTTCGCCACTGGCCACTGGAGCAGTTGCCTCATTTTAGAACTATAGGAGGGCCTCCGTTTGGAGGAGGCCCAAAAAAGTTGAAGAATGGGGTCCTTTCAGTCTGGTGCATGCCCTAGTTAGATGGACGAAAATACCTGGTTGCCTGCTTTTATGCACCGTGGGGGCCCGCCCTGCTCCCTCGTCAGTCTGTCCTCCCCCAAGGGCCATGGTCAGCCAACCCTTCCCCAGTGAACCATCAGCAGAGGGGGCACCTGGATGGCAAACTCTAGTTTGGATTCCCGATCGAAATGGTCTGGCTGGTTGTCCTGTTGAAAAATAAAGGCCTGTATTTTCCTAATTTTGATTTGATTCTCTTTTGTGCTTGCAGTAGGTTTTTCTGAAGTGGGTGTGTAGTGTGTGCTGGTACTGAGATTCTGGGTTACCTGTGTATTTGGGGTGTGTTGAGGTTTGTTCTGTGTGTAGCGATTCTGTGGGGGTGGCCTTGATAACAGCTTGTTCTGTTCGTGGTATACTTTTAAGTGACAACAGGTGGCCCTGTGGTTTCTTCAGCGATAATAGTGGCATTCTATGAGAGATTGAGGCTGCCTGCCTTTTGGCTGTCTGGTGCGAGCACTTAGTTGGATTCCTCTGGGGTCCCATGGCTGAGTTTTCTCCCAATCAGGCGCCGCCTGCATGTTTGTAGTCACCCGCCTGGGTGCTTTTGCCAGTGATTTTGCCAGTTTCTTGGTCATTCAAAAGGAACCCCTGGGGGGATATAGGATGTAGTCAGTCCACTGTAGACCCAGGGATTTCTCCCATGCGACTGGCAGGGACAATTTCTTGAGGCAGTGCCTTGATGGTTGGACAGGCCGCCTTCCCTGCTGCAGTCATTTGTCTTGGCCCTGCATCAGGTAATAGGGATGGGGCTCCCCATGTGGGAAATGCACTCCCTGGCCGGGTGCCGCTTCACCAGTGCCGCCTTCTCCTTTGTGGAGGTGCCAGGGTGGTGAAAGGGGCTGAGCCGGGTAGCCCGAGCCGGCTTCCCTCCTAGCCTGGAGGGATGTGATGGTCTTCTGTGCGTCGTGATCCAGGGTCCCCGGTTCTCTGCGCTCCCTACGTGCTACTGCTTTGGCCGTTTCTATCAAGAGATGGTGTGTGCAGCCATTCCACTGTCATGCTAGGCTGTACAATTGTAAGAGGATTTCCTTATAACCCCTGACTGCTCCTTTGAGGAGGTCTCGACGGTCCGAGGTTGCTCTGGCTAGCATCCCTGAGCTGTGGGTGGATTTTGTTGGTCTGCACTCTAGGGAGGGGAGAGTTCAGTGGAGGAGCAGACTATAGTTCCATTCTCAGTGAACTGGGTGGACATCCTCAATTTGGACAATAGGTCCCATCTGAATATATCGGTTGAGGAGGACGGCTAGTACAACAACTGTTCCCTGATCTTGCTTCATCCTATTTCCAGCTTGAGGGATTCAGTGATCCCTTGCATGGTAGCAGTGGTCATTGATATAGGGTCTGCTCCTTCCTGGAGGTATGACCTAGCCACCTCTGTATCCACCAGGAAGTGGTACGGTGTTTTGCTTATGAGCATTGTGACCACAGGGCCCTCCTCAAGGCTGTCAGGGGCTGCCAGGGGGTCAAGCGTGTTCTCACAGGCTTTGGTGGTCTTTGGAGAGCACTCCCTATTTGCCCCTGGATTGGCAGGCCCCATTCTAGTCTTTCGCCTACACTGTCAGACTCAGAGGAGCTGAAGGCTTCCTCCCGCTGTTGCTAATTATGTGGTCAGGTATAGTGCATGTTGGGGCCACCCCACGGTCGACCCACATTCTTAACAGGGTAATTTGCATGTGTCTCTTTTGTCCGTTATGTCTAGTCTGGATGAAAGTTTTGGTGAGTTCTATGATGTTGGTATCAAATGTTTCCCCCTCAGGTCACGGGAACGTGTGTGTCTTAATTTTGGTGCGCCACTCACAGCACTGTCTCTCTAGTCGCCAACCCTGGTGAGGGAATTTTGCTTTCATGTGGTCTAGTAGAGTCTCCATGATGGATTGGCAAGCTCATTTGTTTTAGGGTCTTTACAAAATTTGGTTTGTCTTGAGATTTGTAAATAATTACAAATTCTACGCTAATTTTGGGGATCTGGATACACGGGATGGTACCGAAACCCAATCTACTTGGTCTTGGGCTCAAAAAATATTGATGCATCAAAAGAATCGATTAACATTAGAGACATAAAATGCAATGAAATAATAACAACCTATAACAAAAAATGCAATTGTTAGTTCAAAGCAGTACAAGTTGATTTGTAGAAGTAAAACTAGAAATCATGAACTTCTGATTTTAAAAAAGGGCTAATAAAACCTAAATCATAGACTTACTCAAACAACATAACATTTAAACATGCAGCATGATTTTCAGAATTTCAACAGCACCACAACATCAAATAAATGGATGGTATCTTCATAGTTTATCAGTGATTACTGAGATTAGGAGTTTTATAAACTCAAGGGTGGGTATGGTCATCAGTTGTGCTCTCCGGTTATTGTTGTATGGTTTGTCATTATTATCTGGTGGTTCTAGGTGCATACGGCAGTCACTATGTTCTTAAAGTGGCTGTCGATTAGAGAGTTGGCAAAGTATGCTTAATTCGGATTTGAAATGGGATTGGGTTGTTTGTCCATGTCTAACGGACTTATTGGTTCAGTGTCAACCATGCAATATTGCCATTCAGGCCTGTGTGGAAAGTAGATCCACTGCTTTTCTTTTTGGAAGAGAATTTCCTCTGCCTTTTTGTCCGTGTGATCTTGTGTCTCTAGGGGTGTTGGGACAAAATATCAAAATAAAAATATTCTGTAACCTAAATATTGTGTCAAGAATATTATGACACATTAATATTGTGTATTTAATATGTTTGTCATAAATATTGATTGTAGGTGTTGTATTTAAAATCGATGTATTTAATATCCATGTGGTTAATATCGTTTTTAGTGATAAATAGCATGTAATATATTCTATTTTTGTTTTCATTCATAGTAATTGTTTATCATTTTTTAATAAATTGTTTTTATAATGTAATTTGTTTCATTTATTTTTTATTTAGTAAAATGATATTTTTCAGGAGCGGGGTGTTGGGTTTATAGGGGACAAGGGTGGGAAGTATTTTAAAAATAATGTATAAGTGTACATATTGTAATGTTTATTATACATTTTGTGAAAAACAAAAACCTTAAAATTATGAGTTGGATGTTGGGTTTATAAGGGATAAGGGTGGGGAGTATTTAAAAAAAAAAAGATGTATTAGTGCTTATTTTTTGTTGTGTGTTTATTAATTTGTACAAATTAAATTCAAAATTTGAACATTTTAAGGCAATTATTTTCAAATGAATTGTGTTATGTGATATTTGATAATAAATTATTAATGTTACTTTATAAAATTTTTTTTTAAATATCTAACAAAATATATATTTTTTAAAGTTGTAAAAATGTTTATAATTATTGTAAAACTTGAGTTGCATTGGAGTGAGAATAGTAAATATTGCCCCTTTAGGATCCAACACCTTCCTGGTGTTAAGTTAGATTGGAGTGGGAATAGTAAATGTTGCCCCTTAAGGGCCCGATAATGAGTCTGGCAGTCCAAGGACCGCCAGACTCGTGGTGGCGCAGCGGTCGCGGTTTTGTGACCGTCACATTACGACGCTAGTGGTCGTGTTGCCCTGGGACTGCCGACTCCACCAGGGAACAGCCATTCCCTGGAGGTGGCACAGCAGTCAAGAAGCAAACACAAGGAGATGATGGACGGAGCGTTGAAACTTTTCAGACACTCACCCCCAGTCACAGATCTGGGTTGAATCCATCATCATTCTTTAGCTCACTTCGCCACCTCAGTTCAGACCCAGCTATATGCAAATCAGTCTTGACCCTGTGCCTCATGGGAACAGTCCAGCCCGAACTGCCAAGCCAGGTCTTCCCTAAACCGGAAATAAGCATCCTGGGACCGGTTTCTGTGTAACACCCTTAATCAGCCAGGCTAGCTTGAATCCAGTGGCAAAGTGAGCAAGGGACCCACGTCTGGGCATACCCTGCCAACTTAGGGCGAACAAAGCAAACACAAGGAGATGATGGACGGAGCGTTGAAACTTTTCAGACACTCACCCCCAGTCAGGGATCTGGGTTGAATCCATCATCATTCTTTAGCTCACTTCGCCACCTCAGTTCAGACCCAGCTATATGCAAATCAGTCTTGACCCTGTGCCTCATGGGAACAGTCCAGCCCGAACTGCCAAGCCAGGTCTTCCCTGAACCGGAAATAAGCATCCTGGGACCGGTTTCTGGGTAACACCCTTCATCAGCCAGGCTAGCTTGAATCCAGTGGCAAAGTGAGCAAGGGACCCACGTCTGGGCATTCCCTGCCAACTTAGGGTGAACAAAGCAAACACAAGGAGGTGGCACAGCAGTCAAGAAGCATCAATATACTTGGTGGGACTGCCGCGGGCCCGCCAAGCATATTAAGACTTTCATCACCGCCACTGATTTCATGGAGGTATTTCCTCCATGAAAACAGTGGTGGTGGGAAAGAAACGGGGCCCTGCAGGGATCCCTTGTGCCTCACGCCTTGTAGATGCACACGGGGGCACAACATGTGCCCCTCTGTGTGCACGCACAGAGGTTCTAGCATGGCATGGACTTTTCAGTCTATGCCGTGCTGGGACTTCCTTTGACATTCCCATTGCAGTGCCTACTTTATAGGCACCGCCGTGGGAACGGCAAAGGAAATGCCCTTCAATGACTAAAAAAGTTATTATAGGGTGGGTTGGCATTACGCAGGTTTGGCGGTGCGGCAGTCATGCCCCTGCACCGTCAATCTCGTAATCAGGCCCTTAGTGTCCAGCACCTTCCCTGAGTGAAACGCCAGATACTCTCCATGAAATGCCAGATCAGCTTGTCTCCTCAGCCTGCTTCCACACCCTCTACATCCTCCGCAAAGTTTTCAAGTGGTTTCCCATCAACACCAGGAAAATCGCTGTCCCTTGGTGGTGGCGGGCAGTCAGGAGCACAGCATTATGCTGGTGGTGCCGCTGTGGCACCACCATGCATATTACGAGTTTCAGTACCACCAGTGGTGTCATGGAGGTCTTTACTCCATGAAGAGGCTGGCTGTCCCAAAACAAAGGGGGCCCAACAGGGCCCCCTGTTGCCCATGTGCTTTGAAATGCATGCAGGGCGGGCACTACATGTGTCCCCCTGTATGCATGCACCCCAGTTCCTGCACGGCATGGACTTCAAAGTCCATGCCATTCAAACATTGTACATTTTTTATTATTTTTTATAAAGATATTTTACATACATTTTTATACGTAACAAATATTTTTAAGGTATATTACATAATTGTATATATGTTATATTATTATTTAATATATGACACATTGTTTAAGAGTTGTTTAACAAATACCCAAAAAAGGTTTCTGAATACTTTTTCAGTAATATATATTTTCATATTTTTAAACATTGTACAGTTTTTTAAATATGTTTCACAAACATTTTAAATACATTTTTACTGTTATTTAACATACATATTTTTATAATATATGAAATATTTTTATATATGTTATAATATTATTTCATATATATTCTAAAATTCTTGTATTCATTTTTGGAACATTGTTGTACATGTGCTATATTTTATAACAATTTTAAACATTTTAATAAACTTTTTTATAACATTTCTGCTATATTTCCCATTTATTCCTAAGGGGGAATAGTTTTTTTTAAAACTTTTATTAATTGGCCATTCTTGTTTAACACTAACTCAATTTAGTAGTCTATTGGTGTTATTTGTGGGTCGTTCGTGGAAGAGAGAGGTTGCAGTTGGGTGCTGCTCTTCGTCAGTAAAGGTAAGTTTCTTTCTACCCATTTGTAAGGTATTTCTAAGGTGGGGGAGGTAGGATAGCTATATATATGATATGTGTGGTCTTATTGGTTAGTTTATTGGGTGTTTTATTGTTTTTTTTGGTTGCTGTTTGGTGTTGCGTGGGTATATTATGTGTTGTCGGAATTAAAGTTTTTTTTAATGTTAGTTATGTGCAGTGTATGTATTGCTGAGTAGTTTTGTGTACAGTAATATTATGTATGTATATATTTGAGAATGTAGGGCCTGATTAGGATGGCGGGAAGACTTATGTCGGAAACGGGACAGACCGACTAGCCGTGGGTGGTCCCCCCAAAGGGATTACGATGCGACCGCCTGCAAGGCGGTCGTACTGTGTATTCTTGGCATTGCGGCGGGTGCTGCTGGCTGCAGCACCCGCCGCAATCCCAAAAATGCACCCTGTACATATCCCTGCACTATGTGGCAGGCACCATGCGGAGCCTGCCACATGGTGCAGGGATATGTAGGGGGCACCATAGGTGCCCCCCAGTGCTCACTTCAGAGGGCCAGGGGGAAAGGGGGGCCCGCTACGGGCACCCAAAGTACCTTTCCACCTGACTGTTCATGGCGGGTTAACCGCCCTGAACAGGCGGGCGGAAAGGGATATCGAAATCCCTACGGTGGTGCCTGGGTATTAATATTTATATTATCTCAGGGAGTAATGCAACATTTAGAATAATTTTTTCACTGATATAATAATATTTTACTAGTTTTAAAAAATATATGTTTAAATTATTTTGATGTTTTATGTTGTAGTTTCTTAGGGCCAGATGTACGACCCTATTTTGCATGCGCATACGGGTTTGCGACCCATGTGCGCATGCAAAATGTCACAGGGCCATGTACAACTCCTAATTAGCAAGTCGCAATTTATTTGCGACTCGCTATTTAGGAATTGTGAGTCGCTATTAGGAAGGGGCGTTCCCTTCCTAACAGCGACCCCAAAGCCATGTATGAATGTTTTGCAACCGCAATTGCGGTCGCAAAACACTTGCAAATTACCACCCTCTTCAAGAGGATGGTAATGCACTCGCAAAAGGGAAGTGATCCCCAAGGGACCCCTTCCCCTTTGCAAATGCAGGGGAAAGTATTTTTTAGGGGAAGGCAGTGGTCCCAGGGACCACTGCTTGCCCTTAAAAAATGAAATGAAAAAACGAAAACGTTTCATTTAAAAAAAAAATTGCTTCCCGTTTTTCTTTAAGGAGAACGGGCTGCATTTAAAAAAAACACCTGCTTTATTGAAAAGCAGTCTCAGACATGGTGGTCTGCTGAGCCCAGCAGGCCACCATCCCTGGGAGGGCCAGCCATTCCCAATGGGGTCGCAAATTGCGAATGGCTCATTAATATTCATGAGCCTCGCATTTTGCAACCCCATTGGGAATCATAATCAGTGTCTCTGACACTTTAGTATATTGTAAATTGCGCCTCGAAATTTGCGACTCGCCAATTTACAAGGGTCATACACACGGCCCTTAGATGCCTGGTAGATAATATATGTGTTTATTTTCTGAACGATGGGTGGATGATGCTAGGGTTCACACAAAAGTAGTCAGAACCCAATATTGTGGTTGGCACGTGCCTCCCAAATGGCTACACCCAAGAGCCACTAGTTGTAAGAAATTGATCTAGGCTTGGAGAGAGGTCTGTGCCTAACATTCAGGAAGTAGTAAGTAGGGTAATAATTCCCAAAGTCCAATGTACTTTTTTTAAAAGCATAATATGCTGCTTTTATTGTTATTCCAAAAGTGCAGCTAGAAAAAGAACAGCCGACATGTGTTTCGCCCGTAGGGCCAGCAGGCCAGGGCTTTTTCAAGGCTGGCGTTCATAATAGAAGCCGATTCTGATGTCTGACGGACCGGAGTCCGTCCGACATCGGTTGGGAACTGGAACTGAACGACATCCTGTCATCGGTTCCAGCCCAGCAAGTAGGATGTGACCGAACCCTGTTCGGTCGCAATCCTATACCTTACAATGGGAGCATGCATTCTGAACGGAATGTATGCTTTTATTGTAAAGAGTAGGGGTGCAAATGACATTTCTGAGGGCAGCACGGCACATCACAATGGGCACTTATTACTTTCCATCCTTTCGCCTTCCTAATACAGATACTTCAATTTTTTCCATCATGAACTCAAGGACATATTCCCTTTGAAGCCAGATAAGCAGACATGCCAACACTCCCGATTCAGGCGGGAGACTACCGATTTGAAGGCTAGTCTCCCGCCTCCCGATTCATGCATCCAGAAACCCGATTTCACAATGATGCACTAATTGTAGGTTACCTTGTCTAATAGGCTGCTTAAAATAACAGAAATAGCAGTGCGCACAAAATGAGTCCGGCTTTAGTTTTTGCTCTTTTCTTCCCCCCACCTAGTCCCGGTAGTTTTTACTATAGCCTGAGCCCGCCCCAAAAGCTATTGGTTTAAATGTGAGCTTGGGCGGGCCCAGGGTTGAGAACTCCGGAAACAAATGTATTTTCCTGCCTCCTACGCCCTGCGTAATAGTATTTCTTGGCGGGCTCCAGCACAGCAGGCATCTTCTGTGAGAGTGACAGACTGGAAGTACTGCACTGCCGGTAACCTGCTCCTGCAGGCCAGTGCACAATATTGCCAGTCACTCTGCCTGCTATAGCCTGCTCCTGACACAGGTTAAGAAGTCAAGGTTAGAAAAAAGAACATTCAGTAAAACCGAGAAATAGCCCTGGGAGAAAAAATGTGTTCCAACTCTGTTTTTGTTTGAACACTTTGTAAAACTACCAACAATAAAATGTTGATGCCAGTCTTCATTCACGCACACTCTAATCTCCCTCTCCAAGAATTGCCTCAGACATCAAGGCTTACCGCTTTCGCCTTAATTCTTGGAGGGGGAGACAGGAGCATGTGATGGGAATCGACATTTTATTTTTGGCAGTTTTACATAATAGTGCACATAAAAACAGAGTCTAAAACTCTGTTTTTGTTAGCGCCAAAATGAAATGGTGATTTTCCCTATACTCATGATGTGGTGTTATTGCCAGAGTTGTAGACTTAGAAATAGGGAACCAGGTTCAAGTCCTGGAGTTGGCTCATCATCCTGTGATTCTGGATAAATAATTTAATCTCCCCATCCCTATAAGCAATGAGTGGTGACATTGTGTAATGTAATTGGTGCTCATGTAAAGCACTCCTGTACCTTCAGGTCGTGTCTGCTATATGAAAAATGAACAACAAGGTAAAAACAAAGCATTAATATAAGTAAAGACAAATAGATACCTATTTAGTGGCTGATTTGTAAATTGTGGCTTCCCGCTTAAACTGTGATCTTGGGTAAATACTTTATTTCACTCAAACTTCTTTTTCTTCATTATAGAATATGAAAGCACTTTCAAATATGTGAGTTCAGAATACCAGTTACAAAAAATCTATTGTGTTTGATTTAATAGACTATAATATTGCTCTATAATATCCTGGGCATTGTACAGGGTTTACATGACACCTGTCTTGCCTCTTAGGGCCAGATGTATGACCATTCCATTTTGCGAACTGCAAATTGCGATGTTTTGTGACTCGCAAAATGGAGTGTACGACAGGGTCTCAGACACTGTTTGCGATTCCCAATTGGGTCGCAAACAACCTGCCTCATTAATATTAATGAGGCAGGCTGCAATTTGCAACACCATTGGGAGTGGCCAGCACTCACAGGGATGGTGATCTGCTAGGGTCAGCAGACCACCATGTCTGTGACTGCTTTTTAAATAAAGCAGTTTTTTTTTTAATGCAGCACGTTTTCCATAAAGGAAAACTGGAAGCATTTAAAAAAGAAAAATGAAATGTTTCTGTTTCATTTTCCAAGAGTAGGCAGTGTTCTGTGGGACCACTGCCTGCTTGTAAAAAATATTCTCGCTGTCAGTCACAAAGGGGAAGGCTCCCCTGGGGACCTCTTCCTGTTTAGGAGTGGCTTACCACCTCCTTGAAGTAGGCAGTAAACTGCAAGTGTTTTGCTACCGCAATTGCGGTTGCAAAACAATCGTACAAAGAAGTGCCAATCGCTGTTAGGAAGGGAAGCCCTTGGCACGCCCCTTCCTAATAGCGAGTCGCAAACCCTATTTTGTGAGTTGGTAATAGATTACTGACTCGCAAAATAGGGTTTGTACATTGCACAGAGCTATTTAGCAGTCGCAAAAGGGCCAATTTCCCCTTTGCGACTGCTAAAAAAGGTTGTACATCTGGCCATTATTTCACTAATGAGTTATGCTTCAAAACTATCACTTGTATGTATTTCTTAGTGCAGTGCTGTGAGGTGTGAGAGAAAGGCGCTTTTTTTAATTTTGAAGAGATTTTGTCATATTTTACATGATGTTTGTTAAATGATTTAGATATCAAGCCTTCTCAGTGCTTGGCTCATGCACAGGTCCTAAAAGCCAAGCCATACTCACACTCCTGGCTCAACTCTCCCTGTTAATTTGTTGGTTCACCCCCTCTAAGAAAGTATTAACCTTTAATGTCAGAGGTAGGTGGCCATATAGTGGCTGAACTGCATAGCATGGAACTAGAAAATCGGTGATCATTGCTTTGTCATTAATTCTTGGAGGGGGAGATTAGAGTGTGTGACATGCATCAACATTTAATTTTTGGCAGTTTTATACAGCACAAACAAAAACAGAGTGTGGGACTGTTTTGGTTGCAATAGCAGAATCTGGGTGACTGTCAAAAATAAAATGCTAATAGCCTGTCACGCAGGCTTTATTCTCCCTTTTCAAGAATTAAGGACAAAGCATTAACCTTTGATATATGAGATGGTTACTCATCTAGTAGCTGAATAGTACAGCGTGAACATGGAAAATTGGGGATCAATTTCGCCTTCGCTGCTCAACCAAAATGTGTGATCCATCGCTAGTGCGTGGAATACAAAGCATGCACCTTTATTACCGGCCCATCCATTTTCCTGTATAGCTTCAATGGTTCCTTTGATACTTTGATAACTTCCATCTTCTGCTTAACAGCGTCCAGTAAGGGTGATTCTGTAGCCATCCCACATGCACCCTTCTCCGTCATCTATCTCTGTGTGGGATTATGAACATTCACTATAATCTCTATCGCTTCTTTCAATACAGAGATATTCACAGTCATTCATTGAGTACAATAGACTTCACTCTGTTTAATCATAGTATTTTGCTGTCATTCATTCAATACAGAAAGAATAGCTAACAATAATACTAGCAATTTACAATCATTAAATTCTGTAAAACAATAATGGTATGTTGATCATTGTAGTGGGATTCACTCATAATGATGATAGCATGCAGGTGCAGGTCCGGAGGAGAGACAGGGAAGGCAACATTGGAAGGACCAGGGTATCACAGGATGCAGTTGGTGCAGTGGCACCAGGGCCTAGAAGCTTGGGGGCCCACCAAAATCTGATTATTGCTGTATTTTACAACAATTCATACAGCGGCCTGTTTCCTTCCTTGCACCAAGGCCCATAGGGATTGGAGTCACAAACTATAGGGGGTTACATGGGAATGCCCATGTACCATCCCTAGATTGCCACCCTAAGGCAAAGTAAAGCATAACGCTACTCTTGATTTACTGTGGGGTTACTTTTCCAGTGCTGTTGTATTCCTCTTAGGGTGTCCACAAACGGGCTTTCCTGTATCATGTCCTTATATAGGCACAATTCGCCCTGCCCTTATATAGGCATAAAATCCCAGTCCTTATTTAGGCATTAAACCGTGCACTCCAAATACAGGCATGGTCTCCGACATCCGTCCACCCTAACGTCACAACGAGTTCTTGAAGAACAGACCCTTAGGCTTCGGGAGTTTCCCTAGCACAGGACTATCGATTTCTTCAAGGACTCATCTATTATGCATGAACCGTTATAACTTAGGGGTTCATTCATGACGTCTTCCGCTGTCCGATTCACGTCAATGCTAACATTGTGAGGTACCTCTTAGGTATAAATATACCTTCCCTAGCCCTTGTAAACTAGAGGAGACCTCGACTTCAGAGGAGCCCGTTTCCCGGCCTGATGCACTGAGAAGACGCTGTCATCCCTGCATGCAGAGAGTCCAGCTTCCAGTGATCTGACTTCCCTTGCGGGGTGTTGGAGCTCGAGTCTGGCAAGAGATTCCCACCTCTCTCATTCTAAAGGTATGGAGCTGACAAGAACCTAGAGGGATCCTTGGCATACTTGGCATACTAGGCATACTAGACTTAACATACTCTTAGTATACCATAGTAAAGAATACTTCACCTACTTCATACCTCTCCCTACACCTAGGTTAGGTTAGGCACATTGGGGTAGAACTAGCTTAGAAACGCATCGTATGAGTACTCGTATTTTTTAGTCTGTGTTATTTATGTAAATGAATATCTGCTAAAAGATAATGCTATCACAGTATTATTTATTTCTACTGCTTACGCTGTACATTATTTACCTCGCATACTGTCTTGTGATCGTAACAGCACATTTTACTTACACGAGAAAAAAGACTGTTCAATAAATCTTTTATTGAAACGCCCGTCTATTTCTTTCTGTGTAACTTTGAGGAAAACTAAGCATGCACGATTGAGCTGAGTGAAATAGTTATCTATTGTTTCTACGACTCTGGGACACGTTCTGGTTCTAAAGGGAAACAAAGTTGTCATGTTTTGCGGCTGCCAGAAACTACTCCCTTCTTGTTTGTCAAGGAGTTTCTATTGGCCTCTGAGCTAGCTGGCACAAGTAATTAAGTTTAATATACTCGATAGGGACATACTGACCTTAGTCCTATGTCAAACCTATAGGGGATATTATTCCAATGCGCAGAGCCTATTAGGGAAATAGGAGCTACACTACATGGCGCCCAACGTTTGGTAAGGCGGTAATTTAACGCTAGATACTGAGTAACTCAGCCGTGCTTTTTCTCTCAGAGACCCCTACCCACATACTCCAAAAGACGTCTGGAGTGGGCAGGGTTAAGTATCCACCACGGCTACATAGGGAAATACCCTATATATTAGCTGTTTGGTTGGCTCAACGTTGAAGGATACACTGTTCCAAAATATTGTGCACCTTATCTTTGTCTCCTTGAAACTTGTTCTACATTTTTCAAAAATAACAAAATGTCCTTAAACGGGGACGATGCCACCAGAAACGGTGGAGCTGCGGCTGACCCAGCCCAAGCAGCAGTTTTTAACAATACAGGTTTAAATGAAACCGAGGAGGGTGTTATAGACATCGCTCCAAACTTAAGAAGAGCCATCACTCTAAAACTTATAAAACATGGCCTACCACCAAGAGGCGGTAGAGCAGTTTTCGTGATAGAGGCACACGAATCCTTTCAGACAGAGGTATTCTATTCACGGGTAATATTTCCTGAATCCAATCCAGTAACACACATGTTTCACTTCTACAAAGAAGATGAACCACCAGAGGAATACATTCCTTTCGAGGATATAGAAATTCCATTAACATACCAAGAGCATCAGCTCTGGTTTAAAGGCGCCCTAAAACATCACAGAAACATTACCAGGCTCGGTCCACTAGGTAGACCAGGAGCAACATGGCCGATTCTAGCCGGCTACACACCTCATCCTGAACTTGATATAATGTCAGATGAGGAACTACTTACTCAACTTACAGAGTTAATAAAAATCTACAGACAATTGGTCCAATATGTCATGCGGACTTTCACAGTCCAACAACCACTGACACTTCCAAATCCAACTCCCCAACAGGGGAATACACTAAAAATGACACCACAGACTCTCTACGCAGTCATGGGTAAAATGCCCACAAAACGTGAGCAAATTCCATTTTGGATAGCTCAAAAAATTACTCAAATCGAAGCAGTATTTCTAAATACTAGCCCGTATGAGAAACACAGAATCCTAACAATCAGTTTACCGACGGGGTTCCCACCACAACTGGAAGACTGTACCACTTGGGGCTCAGTCTTGCTGCCATCTATACTAAAACACATGGCATTCCGTCAATTGCGGTAATACCAGATGTCCTGAAACAAATTCAAAACGAATACGGGGCAGAGCCTGCTCTAAATTTAGGTATGAAATTACTGAAATATTTCGACCAGGTCTCAACAATAATATTATCTAATATAAAGGGGAGGCAGCAGCAGTGGCGATCCACCAAAAATTGAGGGAATTCGATGTTACAGAACATCAAACTGAGCTACCCAGAATAATTGAACAATCTTATGCAGAATTAGGCAGAGATAGTTTGGGTGGAAGACCAGTGAAGCCGAAACTATCTGAAAGTCCTGAGAAGGACTCTATTAAACAAACTCCTACATCTTCTAAAAAGAAGTGGGAGACTAATAAACAAAAGTCAAATGAGAAACGTTCTCAATCCCGGGGTAGGTCTCCTCAAAAGGAGCCCTCTGAAAGGAGGTATAACCTCAGGAATAGGGATAATTTAAGAAAACCTGATAGGTATCAAGATACTGATACACGTTCCTCTCGTCCCTTTCAGATCTCATCACAGACTTCGGAAAGAAGAGGACGATCAGAACATAGAGAAGAACGCGTGAAATCGAAAGACGACAAACACGCTTTGAAAAATAAAACAAAACCTCAATTCTCCAAAAAGAAAGTAGCGGGTCTGAAGATCAGACATGCCGAGAATACTGAGAACACAACTCAAGAACGGAGAATGGGCTCAGACAATGCTGGACAGTGCAGCAGAAGTCACAATAGCTCGCCAGAACCTGAAGGAACTTCTGGAGATAGTGGACTTGAATGAGTGCATTACAGTTGAGACTGTAGACACCAGGGTTAGTAGTCCACAAAAGTTATATGAAATAACACTCCGGATGGAGGGAGACATACCTAGACAGGTGAAAGCACTTTTTTGGGAAAGACTATCGAGGGGCTATGACATACTTCTAGCAGAAAAAGACTGGCCACCACAATTTGTCAGGGAGTGCCCACACGGCGAGGACATTATTATGCCTGCCTTCTCCAACCATATTCCAATTCACCTAAAATATACATATGCCAGGAAATGGGCAGTGGCCCAGGCCCCAGCATTATATAAGAATCATGTAGGATGGGATGAGGACTCACCTCACCATAAAATACATCTGAAAAATGAACCAACTGCACAAAGGCAGTATCCAATAAAGCAAGAAGCTAAGAAACAGGTCAGGGAGATCTTAGATCAACTTGAATACCAAGGGGTGATTGAAACATGAACCTCCTCAATGAACAATCCTTTGTTTCCTGTCTCCAAACCAGACAATACATATCGTCTAGTTTTGGATTACAGACACCTAAACACTTGTTCTAAAACATTTGCAGTGCAAAATGCACATAGCACAGCTTTAATGAATAACATTGTGCGTAAAAAATACAAAACAACATTAGACATCTCAAATGGTTTCTTTTGTCAAAACATAGCACCTGAAAGCAGGTACTTAACAGCATTCTCCATAATGGGGACCCAGCGTCACTTTTGTCGACTCCCACAAGGGTTCAAGAACAGCCCAAGTTTATTCTCAGCGAGGGTAACGGAGTTACTACA
The DNA here is from genome assembly GCA_963921515.1 of Calotriton arnoldi. Taxonomy (NCBI): domain Eukaryota; kingdom Metazoa; phylum Chordata; class Amphibia; order Caudata; family Salamandridae; genus Calotriton; species Calotriton arnoldi. Next base: position 343,785 of record CAWUFW010009536.1, read on the forward strand.
AATTTATGACAATGAGGCATTGTCCTATGTCGATGACATCTATCTGACGGACGATGACCTGGACAAACACTTGAACAGGGTAAGCACCATTATACTGGGCTTCGCCTCTGAGGGCTACAAATTCAACTTTAAAAAGTCCCGAATTGCCCATCTCAATGTCCTATTTCTAGGATATGAGCTTTCAAGTGAAGGCAAGAGCTTGGCAGCTAACTTTTTAGAGAAGTGTGCGCTGCTCCAACCTCCAAAAACGCAAAAAAACTTACAATCCATCCTGGGTTTCCTAAATTTTGTAAGAACATATATTCTAAAGTACGCAGAAAGGGTTAAACCTCTCTACCCATTAATCAAACCTGATTTTTCAATCAAGAATTGGACACAAGAACACACAGAAATCTTGCGTTCACTCCAGGCTAACATGTTAGCAACAAATCACTTACAAACACGCGTAAGTCAACGAAACCTGGTGATCCGAATAATTTCGGGTCAATGCGGATTCACCTACTTAACCTTCAATGAGGGTGAGAAAATACCAATTGCATACAAATCACATTTGTACACACAAGCGGAAATGCGCTTCAGTTCAACTGAAAAAATTCTAACGGCAGTTCAAACCGCTGTAGCAAAAAAAAGAGCCTTAGCCCAAGGGAAACGCATTATTGTCGTAACCCCAGTACCAGCTTTAGAAGCGGTCACAAAAGCAAGCATTCCAAATGCTAAAGCATTACATCCAAGATGGATACAATGGGTTAATTCTCTTGCTGCAACAGATGTTGAATATGTTTTTGATCCAGATTTAAAAACACAAGCATTCCTGCAATATGAACAAGAATGTCCTCTGCCTACTAAAATTCTGCCTTCGATCAGTACGAATTCATAATTTACACTGACGGATCCGCACAGCCCGCAACAGGGAGTAAGCAAGCTTACAGTGCAGCGTACAGCTCAGCGAGCTGAACTACAAGCATTCAAACTGGCACTTGAAAGTACAGATCGAGAATTCCCCACACTGATAGTGTGCGATTCCTTTTACTGTGTTCAGTCGTATAATGAATATATACAAAACTGGCTTGACAATGGTTTCAAAGATGCGAAGGGTGGCACAATAAAGCACAAAATACTTTGGGAACAAGTAGTTCAGTTGAAAAACGAACTACCAAAGGCTCACGTGATCCACACACTGAGTCATCAACGTGATGGCGTTCACGTTGCAGGGAATTCATTGGCTGACGAAGCCGCAAAGGGGGCTGTTCAGACAGCTTCCGTAGCTGCGATCACTCGTTCGAAAACAAAAATAGACGGTGAGATAATGTTGGCTGTCAATGCTTCAAGCAAAGGCAGCAGTGCAGCGTTACCAAAAAAAGTTTCCACTCAAGTACTCTTATGTAATTGATGCGAACAACGTTCCTTTTGCTCGAATCCCTGGAGTGGGGGATAGGGTAATCCCAAACATGGAACGTAGAGCAGCCTTGATTTATGAAACACATTTGGGGGAGGGTCTGTCACATCAAGGGATCTCTAAAACAATTTTGACGTTAAAAGAGATGTACTGGTGGCCTGGAATGAATACAGAAATTCACATATTCATCAATAATTGCTTAGACTCTAAATTACAGCGAGAAAGCCACCAGACACCATGCTGCGAATGCAGCTGCCCAGTACAGACACCACTGTTAGACAGCATTAGACTATCTACGCGCATGTGTCCTTCTGGACAAATGCAATCCTACAAATACTGAATCTAGGTTCCTATGGATATGGCCTCAGCGCTCGGCTGACGCTCGAACTGTTATAAAAGATTTGCAAGTCTTTATCGGCACATACGCAATAGGCATGCTACATTCTGACCAGGGCCCTGCGTTTAGCTCTCGGGCTTACAAAGAAGCCATGGCCAGTCTGGGCGTTGCATTGCGGTACTCCTCTCCATTCCATCCTGAGGGAAATTCGGTTGTGGAAAGGAAAAACCGGGACATAAAGCAGTCTATAACAGCTAGGGTATTAGGTTCGGGTGATGGGTGGGTCAAACATCTTAATGGGGTCCAACGCTCATTGAATAATCTGCCAAGAAGTTCTCTAGGGGGGGTCACTCCATATGAGGTCCTATTCGGGACAAGAATGTGGGTACCAGATCTCGATGACATAGGCACAGTGGTGGAAAATAAAACATTTGATATCAAAGATCGTTTGGCTGTTTTACAGGAACTGAATGAGTTAAGAACGAAACAAAGCAACATATTCCTACAGCCAACCACCACTGGGGAAAAACAGGCGGTCCCAGCAAGGCCTGTCTGGATTCCAAAAGTTGGGGATCTAGTCAGAGAAAAGATTGCGGACAAGAAGGAATTTGGACCTTCTTACAGACAACCAGTACCTGTCCTAGCAGTTCAAGGAACAAGAACAGTACTTCTGCCGCCCCTTGCTGGAAGAAAGGAGAAAAGATTTGTGTCCATCGACCTCATCAAACCACAGTATGTGGCCAATACTAAATAGTAGGCCTCGTGGACTCCGACCTAGTAGCAGACGCACTCCTCTCGCTACTATCCAAGAGGTTCAGACTGAAAGACTGATAAAAATCGAGAATTCAGCTGTAACAGATGGAGGACTAAGCAACAATGCAATGGAACTCATCCCTCTTGAAACACAAGTAACAGTTCGTCCAAATACACCTGTCTACACCAATTTAACAAGTGATCAACTGGTTCCAGCGATTTCTACAAATCCTGATGCAATTCCAACAATTGACAGAACTGCTTCTGGCTATTTCATTAACTTTGATACGTTCTCAGAAGATCCGAGTGAACCTGAAACGACGCCAGCATCAATGAAATTCAAGCAGCAAGTACAAGACTTTCTTCACTTTCTGAAAAAGACTTATCTGGTTTCACCATGGATTGAGCTCTGGATTATATCTGGACTATTTGTTTTCCTGCTTTGGCTAGCTTTGGTTACAACTGTGAGCATGCTTATAAGTGGCAGATACATCCATGCGAATACTGAAGGAAAAAACGTGAACGTACTTTTAAAACCTCATAAATCTTCCCATCGTGAAGGAAGAGACTTGTCATCAGTGAACATCACAGCTGTTCCTATACAGGATGGTATAGTGTGGGACAAAACAGATTTTGATGTCTTCGGCCCGACGGAACAATTGAACATTCCACATTTGTTTAAAATTTCACTAAGTGATCTAATTACGTCCAGTACCTATTCAGATGATTGGGACTTTGAGACTGCTAATGACATAATGTTTGACCTAGAAAAATCTGCTGCATTTTCTAAAAATGAATATTTAGAGGGTTCATCAGACTATGAACAACTGTATTGCTATAACCACTATGATCATCATTATTTGCATAAATCTGCATATCCTAGAAATGTGTTTATGTTTAACCAATGGGAGCATTGTCCTACACCACCACAAGGTAGTTCAAAAACATTTGCTAACAAGTTTCCATATTTTTCAGGATACAATACATCTAATCCAGAAATGTTTTACTATAAAAATGTAAACAAGACAGGACTGAAAATTATGTTAACTAATACGAAACAGATTTACTCTGCATTATTTATTGCCCAACTGTCTAGACAGGGTTTCGACTTTTGGAAAGACACAATAGACACAAAAACTGTGTGGGGCACTAAAGATTGGCAAGTGCAGGGAATAGAAGCTTTATTTAGAGCCTGTATCATCCCTGAACAAAAAATGTTTTTGAATGAAACTGTCCAACAAACATCTTGTCTTGGACTAGCCAAGATCAAAGAGATGAAAACACCTTCTGTACCAACACCTGCCACTTATAATAATACACAGGCAGCGGTGACAGTTGACAATATTCTACAACTCAACAGATCTAATCCTGATTGGAGAAAATGGTTGATCTGGCCCACAGACACGAATAACTGTCAGGAAAGATTCCTGAATAAAACTCAGGGCTTTACTATTCATAGGCCAGACCCAAGATACGTCCAAAGACAGCATCCGGGGGTAGTAACAACATACAGTGTAGGAAAATTATGCCTCGATTGGCTTCAGAAATCTACACTACAGGATGTGAAACAACACTTATCCTTACTTACAGAAGACGCAGACCTTAGGGAATTCTTGCTTGGACCAAGAAAACCGCGTCAGAAACGGTTCATATATGCCGGCATTTATGCTGCCTATAATGAAGCATGGAAGGTGTCACAGATGGAGGCCGCAGAACGAATATGTGAACTTGATCGTATTAATTTAGAGAAAACCCTCTCTGTGGTCGACAATGGGTTAACAACTTTGTCCTCCAGAATATATTCATTGGATGGCATTGTATCCTCTGCTATCGACATACTAGAACAAGATTTGGCGATGTTACAACAAGGCCAATCTCAATTACGTTCTATTGTGTTATTAAGCTGGACGCTGCAATCTTTGAGTGCGGGCTATGTGCCTTGGCGTTTCATCAACACGTCAGCTCTGTTTGCAGAATACAATCTAACTGATAAACAGATCGAACTGGCACAAAGAGGAGCAAAGTATACAGTGCTGAACATTGAAAAACTGGAAAAGTTACCATTCACAGTGGCAGAAAAACCAGCTACAGAATGGCTTATTCATGGCAAAATCACATTACCTGTGACTACTTTTCAGTTTCAGTATTGCCTCAGACAAATGCAAGCAGGCAAATATGAAAGGTTGGGTAAGGATTACATTAAGACATCTTGGGATTTACCGTATACATATAGATGTTGGAGTGGGGATCGTGAAGTGTTTTTGAGCGGTACACACTGTAAACGTGCACTGAGCGGTTCACTTATATGTCAGGACATTTCTTTACACGGGGCTTGTAATGGTTCTGTGGCAAATTTGTCTTGCCATCAGCAGGGTACACCAGCTGCTGTGATTAATCCAACGTTTGGACAACTTTCTAATGGGAGTTACCTCATGTTGAATGATCAGAGTTGCTGCAGCATGTTGCCAGGCATCCCATATCTAGTAACGGTCAACTCCAGGGTCACTTGCTGTATGCAAGTATTGTTTCCCCCAATAGACTCAGTCAGGGAGTCGCCTCTATGGCCTTCGCTGAACATCTCTTTTATAAGATTTGATACTTTAAGCAGAATGAAAGCCATGCTTTTACAGCAAACAGTGCCTTTGACCTCGGCCAAAGAAACCTATGATCTACAAATAGCAAGGACTTCGGCTGAGATACAGACTTTAATACGTACAAACTGCCCTATACATTTCGTGGAAATGATAGGACTTATCTTTAACATGTCTGATACAACAGGAATTGTACATGTATTTAAGAGCATCTGCTCCGGTCTGTTAGCACCTTTCCAGGCAATACTCGGAATCATCCCGAACTTTGCACATTCGGTGTTTGGTGGCATACCATTAATTCTAGCACTTGTTGCCGGAATTCTATTTCTCTTCCTGCTATTACGTTATGGCCAGCCTATTCGCAGACATCACTCCGAGCGAAATGGAGACAGCTCTCCTTGAACGAAAGTGCCGTGAGCGAATAGTACAGCTTTTGGGCATGACTCGTCTACGGGACCTGAATACCATGTGGTTCCTGTCATTCAGACCAATCTGGCAAGATTGCATCTTACCTGTTCTACGATGCCTGCTATGCGGTGAAGAATGCGTGTTGGACACCTGTCTAACATTTCCATCAGCTACGCCAACGGATATCGATACTCTGCTGGACCCGATAACGGCCCATGCTCTGTGTTGTCCCCAGAGGCTGCCAATCCTGCTGTCAGCATTCATTGAGATCTCACAGACGCTTCCGGCTGCTGCTGAAGTACGAGAAAGACCTACAGGCACACAGGTAACAACGGACGCGAACATTGCTGCGGCAACCTATGCTGAAAGCGATGCTTCACATCTCTGTGCAATTAATCTACTACACGAGGTGTTCCAACTGACACCAACCTCAGTGGACGATGTTTTGTCTACAGAAATAGATGATCTCATGTTTACACCAGACCCGTAAACTGACTCTGATTCAGCCCACAGTGTTCCAGAGATGCAGTAACAATTTGGCCTTCATACTTCAAAAACTTGGAACTCTTCCAAAAATTTAACTAAAATGGCACTTCAATCTGCTTAAAGTAGAACTAGCCTTATAGTACAGACTTCGCGGTACTTCCTCAGACACTTTTATCATCGTGTTAGTCTAAAAAATTCATTGATTTCCATGCCATGAAATGATTTTTGATTTTGAACACCTTATCGATCATTTTTTGTCATATGTAAATATTACTGCTTATTTCATTCAAATTGCATTTTATTTTAAATATATGCCTGAAATGAAAAGCAATGCTTAAAATGTACAGTACTTTTTGCACTCTAATAGGTTTTTTAAATGCCTTTTTAAACGGTTTTAAGAAATATTTTAGCAATATGCGGTACTCCATTTAATGTTTAGCATTTTAAATGTTTAGCATTTTAGTATTATCGTACACACGAAAGTGGAGTGGGTGTTGTATTCCTCTTAGGGTGTCCACACATGGGCTTTCCTGTATCATGTCCTTATATAGGCACAATTCGCCCTGCCCTTATATAGGCATACAATCCCAGTCCTTATTTAGGCATTAAACCGTGCACTCCAAATACAGGCATGGTCTCCGACATCCGTCCACCCTAACGTCACAACGAGTTCTTGAAAAACAGACCCTTAGGCTTCGGGAGTTTCCCTAGCACAGGACTATCGATTTCTTCAAGGACTCATCTATTATGCATGAACCGTTATACCTTAGGGGTTCATTCATGACGTCTTCCTCTGTTTGATTCACGTCAATGCTAACATTGTGAGGTACCTCTCAGGTATAAATATACCTTCCCTAGCCCTTGTAAACTAGAGGAGTCCTCGACTTCAGAGGAGCCCGTTTCCCGGCCTGACGCACTGAGAAGACGCTGTCATCCCTGCACGCAGAGAGTCCAGCTTCCAGTGATCTGACTTCCCTTGCGGGGTGTTGGAGCTCGAGTCTGGCAAGAGATTCCCACCTCTCTCATTCTAAAGGTATGGAGCTGACAAGAACCTAGAGGGACTCTTGGCATACTTCGCATACTAGGCATACTAGACTTAACATACTCTTAGTATACCATAGTGAGGAATACTTCACCTACTTCATACCTCTCCCTACACCTAGGTTAGGTTAGGCACATTGGGGTAGAACTAGCTTAGAAACGCATCGTATGAGTACTCGCATTTTTTAGTCTGTGTTATTTATGTAAATGAATATCTGCTAAAAGATAATGCTATCGCAGTATTATTTATTTCTACTGCTTACGCTGTACATTATTTACCTCGCATACTGTCTTGTGATCGTAACAGCACATTTTACTTACACGAGGAACAAGACTATTCAATAAATCTTTTATTGAAACGCCCGTCTATTTCTTTCTGTGTAACTTTGAGGAAAACTAAGCATGCACGATTGAGCTGAGTGAAATAGTTATCTATTGTTTCTACGACTCTGGGACACGTTCTGATTCTAAAGGGAAACAAAGTTGTCATGTTTTGCGGCTGCCAGAAACTACTCCCTTCTTGTTTGTCAAGGAGTTTCTAGTGGCCTCTGAGCTAGCTGGCACAAGTAATTAAGTTTAATATACTCAATAGGGACATACTGACCTTAGTCCTATGTCAAACCTATAGGGCATATTACTCCAATGCGCAGAGCCTATTAGGGAAATAGGAGCTACACGACAGTGCAAAACATGTTGGCACTGAAAGTAAATCCCAAAATCAACACTTGGCGCCGGTTTGTATCACTTTTGAGAGGCAAAGCTGGTGCAAAGTGTTGGCAAATTTGGCCCCCTGTACTTTAGCACTTCTCTGGATAGAGCAGCCTCATTTTTAATACATTACCCTTATTCTGAAGTAAATGTTGTGTAGCAATACAAAGTAATTTGCTTTCTTTATTAGGACCCGGGATTTGAAGTGCAGCCAGACTGATAACACCTTCATTATGCTTGTTAAACAAAGACCCTGCATAGGCAGAGCTTTCTCTCAAGATTATACTGCATATTGCTATCCTTTCCCTTAACATGGATAACCTGGGTAACAGAGGCATGTAGTGATTTGATATATCAGGTAACTCTTATTGGTATTGATTTTATCCAGGTTGAAGTCGTAAATTGTTGCCCGACTACGGCTAGTACAAGCCTGCACCTGAAGTGAGCCACTGCTTTGATACAAGTGAGACCATCAGCCCCTGTTCAGGTCAGGCGTTTTTTATCCACTTTATTTTGATTGGATAATACAGGAATAGTGTTTGAGCATGAGTTGGAAGCGATCAGATCGCACGCCTCCAAGGGGAGAAAAAAAAAGAAGTACGATTGTACATTCAAAGAGACATGGGAAAAATAATTTCCATTCATTTTGAAATCTAGAAATGGGCAAGGCAGTGTATTTTGTGAAATTTCTGCGTCAGATTTCAGCATTACCCATGGTGGCAGGAATGATATATTAAAGTATGTCAATACACCAAAACACAAAAATAGTGAACTGTCACAGACTCAGACTAGAAAAATGACCGATTGGGTTGGAGGCCGGGCAGCAGAGGATATTGATGAAAAGGTGATAAAAGCTGAAGTTTTGTTTCTTGGCTTCCTAATAGAACATAACATACCCCTAGCAGTCTCTGATCACGCCAGTTCACTTTTCAAATTAATGTTTCCGGATTCAAAAATAGCTGCAAAATTCTCCTGTGGAAGGACAAAAGCCAGTCACATAGTTAATGGAGCTATTGCCCCATACAGTATTGATGAGGTAAAAAAGGCTCTAGAGAATAAAACTTGGTTTGGCCTAGCAACTGACGGAAGTAATGATGGAAATGATAAATATCTTCCTATTTTAGTGCGCCATGAAGATCCAAATACAGGACACATAGTTACATCATTGCTTGATATGCCTTCTATTGTTGCAGGAGACGCCCAGACCTTGTTTGACACATGCAACCACGTTATCAGAGAAAAAAATCTCAGCTGGAACAACTGTGCGACATATTCCTCTGATGACACTAATTGCATGAATGGTAAGCACAACAGTCTACTCAGTAAAATCAGGAGTGAACAAAAGGATGAGAAACAAAAAGTGTATGATGTTGGTTGTCCTTGTCATTTATGTCATTTGAGTGCACAAAAAGCATCCACAGCGCTGTCTGTCAAAGTTCATGATATGCTCCTAGACATATATTACCACTTTGAAAAAAGTGTGAAGTGCAAAGGTGTACTCAGAGAGTATATGAATTTTACTGAGACAGAAGTCAGGAAAGTGATTAAACATGTCAGTACTAGGTGGCTAAGCTTGAGAAAGTCTGCAGAGAGAACGCTAAAGCAATGGTTCTCACTAAAGTCTTACTTTCTTTCAAACTTTGATGAGGATTCTGAAGGCAATAAGAAAAAGGGAAAATCTGGTGATCGAGAGCTACGACTTGTAAAGCTTTTCAAAAACCCAATGAAAAAACTTTATTTATTTGTTCTGGCTGTGCTTCCAACTTTTGATTATTTCAATACATTACTTCAAAGTGAGGCTCCAATGATACATGTTCTCCACTCTTCAGCAATGCATCTTTTCCAAAATTTGATGGCCAACTTTATAAAACCTCAAGTTATGGCTACAGCTTCAGATTTGCTACAAATTCACATTGAAAATCCAGACAATCATTTGCCACTAAATGAAATTTACATTGGCCTCATGACCAAACAGGAGGCCAGGAAAGAGGATCTTCTGGGTTCAGCAGCGTACAACAAATTTCTGAATGAAGCAAAGTATTTTTACATAAATTCTGTAAAATATATGATAAAGTCAATGCCTGCATTAAAGGATGACATCCTCACGTCTCTCACATTCTTGAACCCTGACACCAGACTACAAGCTACATCAGAACAAATTGAAATTCTAGTCTCTCGATTTCCAGATGTGATTGAAGCGGAAGTGTTAGAAAGTCTTCATCAACAATTTCGTCAATATCAGTGCATGGCAGACAACGATATGCCAAAATGTGAAAGAATTGATGAGGTTTGGGAGAGTCTATCCAAATTAAAAAAATGTGTTACTAAGCTGCCTTTATTTCCAAGCCTTGCAAAACTTGCAAAGTTTCTTTTACTATTGCCGCATAGCAATGCCTATTGTGAAGGACTATTTAGTACAGTTAGAAAAATCTGTTCAGATTCAAGGCATAACCTAGGCAAGGACATCAAAGGGGATCATGCTTCGACCTCTGTTTACGCTGAACTGACAGGAACGAGAAACACCTTAGTTGGAATGCTAGTCTCAAAACTGAATGTCTTCAAGTCGCAAAAAGCTGCCTGCTATCAGTGGCAGCCACCAAAACCTCTCTTGCAGGCAGCAAAAAAAGCCACATACACAGGCCTCGCTAGTAGGTCTTAGAACTTTATCAAAATAGTTTCTAAGGAATTATATTTTACGTAAGATATGATACACTGATGACTATCACTCTGCTCAGTGCTCTAAGAGTTTGAAACACATTGTTGCTTGAATATGTTCATTTCTGAAACCTTAATAAAATGTTATTGCAAACAAATTGTTGCTTTCATGTCCTTAATTTTGATGACAGAAGAAGAAACCGAGCCAGAAGTGTAGTACACCTACTCCTTTTATTATATAGATTCCTCTCCATTCCATTTGTTCTTATACATTTGGGGGAGCTTGTCTCCACCCAAGCTGTCCTGTGTTTATCCTGCAGTGGAATTCCCTTTGTTACCCATAATACCAGTCTTTCCCCATCCCCACACAGGTATAGTGTCCACTCTCCTGTCTGTGGACTTGAGAGGACTCTGTCCTGCAGGGTCTTAATGTCCCTGGACCATAACGCTTTCTATCAGTTCATTTTCCTAAATGCCACTAAAGCTGAAACCAGTGACCTAAATAACACATCTGCTTTGTAAGAACAATATTGTCACTACTGCAATTTATTATCCCACTCTCGTCTTTACCACCCTCTATCTTTGTTACCAGCTCACCTCCCAAGTGTACACACAGACTAGTACATTTTGTGGCACCAGATTTTCACAAAAATGTAACTCAAATATACTAGTGCACTGTGCAAACAGGAGTATTTGCTCTAATGTGCTCTCTCCACCTCATCTTCATCACCAGCTCATCTTCCAGGTCTACAGATTTGTACTTGAGTGCTACAGACTGTCGCAGGTATTGACTCAGATTACAACAAGAACACAACTAGTGTACTGTGTGGGCAAAAACACCTCTTTGTAATTTGTTGCCTTCTTCATTACCCACTTGTATTTGTCACTGTCGTTTCTTTTAGGTGTGTTTGCTTATACGTTTTCGTCCATTATGTTGTCTTGTCATGCATTTATGAAATTAGTACATATGACTCTCTTCCTGGAAGTGAGCATGCTACCTTCTAATTACAGGTGTATGTATGACCTATTTATATGAAGCAGAAGTTATTTCTTGAAGAGGGCAAAAAAAATCTCTCCCAGTTACTCCTGTGACCCATTTAGTGTTATGCCTGACCCGTTTCGCGTTACATGTTATTCAGGTCGTTGCACACACGCATATTTCTCCCTCTTATCGAAGTTGAAATGTTGGCATGTATGGATAAGTATGAACATGCTTTTTCTGGATGTGTGATTCTTCCCTTCGAAAATACATACAATTAATACTTTGCTTTCCTAACGTAGATACCACACCTCTCGACTTAGTTATCCTAACCCCCAAACCTATGATTTGCTTCAGATGTCTACAACTTTCAACTTTACACAGCCTCACATACGTAAGATACTGCCATCTACATTTCACTTGTCTAATATTATATTTACTGCTTTTGAATGTTGGGAGTCCATTACATTTATCATATTACTGACACAATTCAGCATTAAAGAAATAAAATGTTTTTTGTTACTGCGATCGGAATTCACCGGCCGCAGTAACTCTTCCATGCTCTTCACCTCCCGTCACAGATGACAGCACGTCTCTGACTTCAGACGCCGACATCACGTCATGTCTCCGGGTCCTATTTAATCATAAGAAACGTGCGTGGGCCAGCATAGCACAGTTTCTCGGGACTGCAGAGACTACTTTCGGAACTAAGACCATGACCGTAAGTCTGACTGGTAAACTTAACTTCACCGCGCGCCTATCATACGCTAACACTACTACCCCACTCATTTCCCCACAGACTTTGAGCCCTTAAAACTGTAATTTTAACCATGATTTTGTCGACGACTTTGAGACATCATGTTGACTTTTTCTTTAGTGTCTAACACTAAACAATGCACAATTGGTTTCTCACGTTCCACATTGAACTTACAATTTCCACCATACCATTACCATTTCCATTTAGAATAGTTTACGATTATCCTGTGCTCAACATAACATAAGAAGTAGAGCGGGCTTTTCATATTTTGTTTTGCTCCCGCTCTCTCTACAGATTGCATGACTACAAACAAGACATTTTTGGTAAGTGCTGCCCTCAGAAATTTAGGGGCCGATTCCGATCTCGGCCGGTAGCGCACCGAATCGGATTCGGCTTAACCGGATCCGATTCGGAGCCCTCTTTTCTGACCGATTCGAACGCGCGTCCGGCCGAGCGAGTACGATGCGAGCACACGCGAGATCGCCGACCGACTCGTTCACGGGTCCGAACCACACCGACCGACTCGCTCGGACTCAACTCGCACCGCGCGATGGAGACGTTCCCCGGCCGGGCAAGTACGATGCGCGCCTTGAGCAGTCCGACCGACCCGCACCGTCCGGCTCGAAACAGCTGTCGGAGCTGGACTTTGGGGGTCTGTGTCGGACCCCCCTGTACGTGTAGCCACGCGAGTCGCACACAGGGGGGACCCATGGGTCCCCCCTACCTGTGCGTGTGCGGCGCGAACCACATCGACGCGAACCCGCTGTAGGGGGCGCCCTCGTTCGCCTCGCACCCATTCAGTCAATGGGAGCCCGTGTACGCGTTGTTGTACGACTGGCTCCCATTGACTTCAATGGGAGTCCGACCGAATCGAGTCCGATAGCATGCGTGCGCATCGTACTCGTTCGGTCGGACTGCCAGAGTCCGATTCAGTCGGAAATCTCTCCGGGTCCGGCTCGGTCGGAGAGTTTTCCGGCCCAAATCGGAATCGGCCCCTCTATCTCTTTGCTCTCTAATGACCTTCTATAAAAGATTAACTTAAAAGGACAGTGACTCAAAGTACATATTCATAACCTTTCACAATTCTGGGGCTCTTTGGGTTGTTCTCCTGCTGCAGAAATGAGGAGATTTAAAAGGACTGTAATGTATTTGGTATATGAAGATGTGTGTCTCTCTCTGAATGCAATTGTAATATGAATGAATGAATGAATATGCATTTCTAGAGCGCATGGCTACCATAAGGCCTCCCAGCGCTAAAAGGCAGTAACATCACCGTGCAATGGTCAGGAGTCATGAAAACAGAAAAGTTTTCAGAAATTTACGAAAAGCCAAATAGTTGTCCAATGATCAACTTTGTGTCTACCTTTTAGACCACTAAAATCTTTCTAGCCCATATTCCAATGCCTTTTACACCAAACTGAACCTATCTGTTGACCCCAACTGCAATTTTGATCAGGGCGAATTGTCGGTACTTTATTTGGATTGATTTAAATAGATTGATAAACATACTGATTAGCCCTTTGTTTAGGGCACTTTTACCGCTATGAATTCTTTCAATTTTTTGGTATGACTCGCATTTTGACTTCTCTTTGTTCTTACTTTCTTCCTTTTTCCCCTTTTCTTCATGTCCCCTGATTTTAATCACTCACTACTGCTCTCAAACCCCCCCTTCTTTTGGCATCTGTATTGATTACTTCTGTCCCCACTCACTCTGTCACTCCTTAATCACATGATAATGAATCAATGGTTTATAGATTATGTCTCTGTCTCACTTAACACTATGGGGCTTATTTACAAGCCCCTTGCACCACTTTTGCGTCATTTTTAACATGGGAAAAGTGGCGCAAGGGGCTTGTAAATAAGCCCCTATGTTTTTATTATGAACGCCAGCCTTGAAAAAGCCCTGGCCTCCTGGCACTACGGGGGAAAACACGTGTTGGCTGTTCTTTTTCCAGCTGCACTTTTGGAATAACAATAAAACCAGCATTTCATGCCTTAAAAACAGTACATCGGACTTTGGGAATTATTACCCTACTTACTACTACCTGAATATTAGGCACAGACCTCTCTCCAAGCCTAACTCAGATATTATATGTGGTTTAGAGGATAGATTTGACTATTACTTCTAAGTGCTATAGGGCCAGATGTACGATCATAGCATTTTGCGACTCACAAATTGCAGCAAATTGCGACTCGCAATTTGCGACTCGCAAAATGCTATGTGCAACAGTGGCTGAGACACTGTTTGCGTTTCCCAATGGGGTCGCAAATTGCATGCCTCATGAATATTAATGAGGCTGTCGCAACTTGCGACCCCATTGGGAATGGCAGCACTCCCAGGGATGGCGGCCTGCTGGGGTCAGCAGACCACCATGTCTGGGACTGCTTTTTCCCGTTTGCGAGTGCTGTACCACCCTTCTGAGAAGGGTGGTAAACTGCGAATGTTTTGCGACCGTAATTGTGGTTGCAAAACATTTGTACATAGCTTTTGGAGTCGCTATTAGGAAGGGATGCCCTAGGAACGCCCCTTCTTAATAGCGAGTCGCTAACCCTATTTTGTGAGTCGCAAATTTTTTGCGACTCGCAAAATAGGGTTGGTACATGGGCCACAAGTTTTTTGCGGTCCCAAAAAACAGTCGTACATCGGGCCATAGTCCTTTGTTGCTTACAAATAGTCTTACTTTGAATTGCAGATGTTCATACATTTTTCTAGGTTATTTAGTTACTTTAGGACAGATTTCTGTAACAGATTGTTCTAGTTTAAGTTCTTGGTAGCTTTGCTCTTTTTGTAACGCTTCTAGTAATTTGTATAGGGTAGGTTAAGTTCTGGATTAGATTGGAAGGCATTATGCCATTCTTCCACTGTGTTGCTTGTTTTTGTCTACTGTACCAAGGTGCTGTCGTATACATTCCACCATGGTGTGTGGAATTTTGGCTGGCATCTATGTCCTGACCTATGTATAACCCTGGGCGTAGTTCGCAGAGTTTTGCTATGCGGAATTCCGCGACGGGACCAAAAAACTCAGCGGAGTTCCGCAAGTGGCGGAGTGCAGTGCAAACTGCTGTTTGCGCTGGTTTTCCTGCCGCTCGGGTAAAAATTCTACCCGAGCGGCAGCTCGTGCTCGCAAACTTACAGTTCGCGAGCGGGGAAAAAACTTCACTGCACTACACAAAGCAGAGTTTTCTGCACTCCGCGAGCTCCGCCGAGCGCCGAGTGCAGAAAACTCTGCAAACCCCGTGAACGGAAAAGAGTTCACCGCCGAGGCCTACCTATGTAGTCTGCCTACCCATGTGTCCTTGAAGTAGTCCATTAGGGGAGCTAGTTTGTCTTCATTATTTTGACAACAGGGACTTTCTATTAGTATGCTGTAATGGTTGTCTACTTCTGTCACAGGGACGTAGGCCAGTGCAATCATTTTTTTGGTTTCAAAGACAAATTGACTGTTGGTGGTGTATTCCATACTTAGGGCCTCATTACAATGGCGGTCGATCGTAGTGGGCAGAAGACCGGCAGACAAGTAGACAGCGGCTCCACCCGCCATATAATGTGACTGCTGTGTAGTTGGTCGGAAGCATGCCTTTTACTTTTGCGGCTTGTGCTGTGGCCCGAAAAAGGGCCGCAGCACAGGCCGCAGGAGTAAAAGGCATGTTTTTAAACATCCCTGCATTGTGTGCCAGGGACCACATGGTGCCTGCAACGCGGTGCATGGATGTTTGGGGGCACCACATGTGCCCCCCAGGCCACATTGAGGAGGCCCACTGGGGACGGGGGCCCTGCTAAGGACCCCCAAAGTCCCTTTCTGACAGCCTTTAAATGGCAGTGGTACCGCCATGAAAAGGCTGTGTGAAATGGACATCATAATCCCTACGGCAGTGCCTGCACAGGCACCGCCTTCATTGTAGGGAATACTGTCTAAACGCCACCCCAACAGGCTCTTTGAGCCTGTCGGAGATGGCGGTCTTTCCCCCCACCAACTTCCCATCGGTATCTTAATCCAGTGGTCGAATCGTTTCTCTGGATGTCGGGTTACAGGCTGTTGGTGGCGGTACGCCCGACATCCTAATGAGGCCCTAAGAGCAGATTTGTGTTGGTGACGCCATATACTATGATTAAAATGATAGTAACATCCCTATGTGGCTGTGTGGGGGTATACTTCTAGTATAGATTGGATCATAGCTTGCTCAAAGTCAATAATACTTTTTTGGGAACAGTAGTTGTTTGTCTGTTGCTTAATGTCGTTTAGCAGTTCCATGTAGGTACTATTTTGTTTGTTTGGCAGTAATGCATAGACGGAAGGTATGTTAGCATTTTTAAATTAACCATGGATGGTGTATAGTTGATGGGATGGTTTGGGACAAATTTTAAATGTGCCATCCATCATACATATTAAACAATGGGCTAGTTTTATTAAGTTGGTAGGGGTAGCAAATATAAGTATACATTTCTCATGGCTTATATTGTCATATAATTCGCTCAATAGTTCGATGTTTTCCTTTATAATTTCTAACACGTCTCTCACTCCTATTTCTGTTACATTGCTTTTTTACATCAATTACTACAGTTTCTCTGGTAGTTGCCCTTCCATAACATGCATTAGAATAATATTTGGTATATTTCCAATTAATATGTTGAGCATATGCATTTTCTTGACTGTATGTGTATCCCATGTAACACAGTAAATGTTTCCCCTTATGTTATGTTAGAAATTTTGCACCTTCTGTCATTCTTTCTTTATTTACTGCAATAACATGAATATAGAAAAATAATTATTTATAAATATTTTTTATTACTATACAGTTAAATAGACATTTCCGTTTTTTCGAAACTTACTTGTTCTTGTTTAGCAAAGTTTTCTTCTTTTGGAAACCTTTTCTTCTGCAAGCTTCTTCTTGAAACATTTGTTTGTTTTTGTTAGAAGAGAAAAGGTCATTTTATTTATTGCAATTTTTATTTTTTATTTTTAAGGATGTTTAAGTTTTAGTGTACTTAAAGCAGTTTTTTAGACATACTTACTTTTTTGTGGTCTTTGATGTGTGCTTGTTGATGAAGTTTGTTTGAAGCTTGAATAATCTGTAGAAAATGACAAACGGTAAAAACTGTGGACCTGATTACTACGTCTGTGGAACCTCAACTGGCAGCCCTTCGGTGGCAGTCCCACCGCCATTGTAACCAGGTTTTCTGCCTGCCACATTAGGATGGCGGGCGGATGGGTGATGGTCCGAGAGACCAACCGACATGGATCTGACGGGCTCAAGGACCTTGTACTGCTGCATGAGCTGCAGCCCGCAGTAAACGCCGCAATACAAAAGATACACTTTGCGACCACCTTGAAGGCGGTCGCATTGAAATACCATTAGCGGGCTTGCCGACAGCAAGTCGGGCGGTCCCGTCTCCAATATGATGGCAGTCGGACATAAGTCAGACCGCCAACATAATGAGGCCCTGTGTTAGTAGTGGTATATTCTGAATTGTGTTTTAAAAATATTTAAGTTCCTATTTTAAGTATAATTCTCACTTAGTTGGAGATGTGAATGTACTGTGGTGTATGTTGATAGCTTCTCTGTTGCAGGGAAAATCCTCTTCAAGGGTTTGGCGTTTTCTGAACTATTTTTTGGTTAAATTACTGTGGCTTTTATATTGTTTGTTTAACTGGTTAAGCTATTCTATTGGTTATATATTGTATAGAATCCTTAGTATTGGTTTAGCTTCCTTTCAATTATTTTTTCTGTTATGTCCTTATTTGGAAAACGCCAATTAATTTTTTGTAAGTTCGTGTTTAAGATAACCTATTTTATTTAATAATATATGTATTTATTTTAAGTAGGAAAATAATATTGTTTGCAAATATAAATGTGATGTTTGTAAGTGGGATGTAAATATTTGTAATTTAGAGGAGTTTTATGTTGATATATTTTAAATGTATTATTTTAGTTAAGTAAAATATTATATTATATAAGTAAAATATTATATTTTATTCATAAATTGTAGTTGTTATTGTGGGATACATTTTTTGTTGTTTGTTTAAATATTTTTTACTTGCTATTTATTACTTGTTTTAACAATATGTATGTAGTTGATAATGTTGATTTTGATATTTTTGACATAGTATATGGTTAGTCATAAGTTACAATATTTTTGTTTAAGTCATTTTTGTTTTCAATTTATGTTAAATTGATATTTATTTTTCGATATTAGTGACTTTTTAAAATTAAGTATAGTATGTCGATAATTCTGTAACTCGATATTTCTGGTCTCGATATTATGCCAGTGAACCGTCTCTAGGACTACCCATTCCAGTTCTTTGCTGTGGTTGAGGGTTTCCAACACAATACTCGTGAGACTCTGGTATCTAAGAGCGGTGTGGTTCACTCTTCTCTTGAACCATGGAATATCTTTCCCCACCAGATATATGTTGTTCTTGCTCTACATAGACAACATTCTGTTTTTTGTCATGCACCTCTATGAGAATATAGCCTCACTGATACACAAAGTTATTACATTTGAAGGGTATTCAGGACTCTCGATTATCTGGATAAAACAGAACTATTTCCCTTAACCGTCTGTTGTGATAGACACACCTTGGATTTCTTACCCTATGAGCTGGTGTAACACTTTAGTCGAATATTTAGATATTTGACAAAGAAAGATAATTATCGCCCGGTAACAGGTTGAAATCTCAGATTGAAACATGGGTTAAACTGCCATTATTGATGGCTGTATGGATTGCGATCATAAAGATGGTAGTTTTGGCGACATTTCTTTATCTCTTCATAAATATCCCAATCCCCATCAATGCATTGTTTTTTAGTGATCTTAGTCTCTTCTTGTCAGACCTATTTGTGTGGGGAAGCAGCCTAGAATCAAATGGAATATTCTAACCAGACCTATTGAAAAAGGCAGGCTGGGCATAGCAGACCTACTTGCTGCACAAGCCTACTTTGCTATATGTTACCTAAAAGCAGAATCCCACTTATCACATATAATATGAGATAGAGATCAAGTAGAATAAGGATCTTTGAAGACTATCTGATATGTTATGAAACCTAGACCCTCTAACACAGTATTTAACATATAAGTGCACACACTGGGCATGGTAGGTCTTTGCCAAAATGTCCTCGTACTGAAAAACTGTTACATTCATTTCTTATTACTGCAAGGCCTGTCTCTTCCATAGGATAAAATAG
Source organism: Calotriton arnoldi (assembly GCA_963921515.1). Taxonomy (NCBI): domain Eukaryota; kingdom Metazoa; phylum Chordata; class Amphibia; order Caudata; family Salamandridae; genus Calotriton; species Calotriton arnoldi. The sequence continues at coordinate 363,081 of CAWUFW010009536.1, forward strand.
AGCTGCCTTACTGCATTGTATAAGTTCATGTTTGGTGTCTCTTGTGAGGATTTGGGTGTATTATATGATATGGCTGGGAGGTCTTATTGTGCAGTACAATAAAAAAGAAACTGCCTTGGACCCAGTCAGGCTCATTTGAAAACCTTAAGCTCAACACTTGGTAGCTATGGCTCTGAGCAGCAAGGCTTAGCAAAGGAACAATGTGTAAAGCATTTAACAGCACCAAACAAAAGAGTAAGACAGTCATTTAACAAGAAAGAGACACAACAATTTGTAAAGATAGAGCATATTTGTATGAATTTTTAGAGTCCTTGATGACCAAAATCCCCCAGAGGGTTCAGGAGATATTAATTTTTAAAGCATTTAAAAACTTTGACATCAACCGTAAACAAGCATTGGCAAGTCAAAACTTTAAAAACTTTTGAAAAGTTTGTAAGAGTTTGCAACACTGAGTTCGGCGACTCCGACCTGGGTTGTGCAACCAAATCTGACAGGATAGAAGTCTAGGAGGCATAAAATAAATCTTTGGACAAACCTGATGCTTAGAGATGCAGGCTTAAAGATGCTCAATGGATGCTCCAGATGCTGTGCTGTGCGTTCCATGGGGGATTAGTCTGGTTGGGTCCTCGGTCCACAGGTGAGTGGGGGCTACTCCAGCCACGGATTTCGGGGTCCCATGAAGCCCTCAATGGAGGGGTTGAAGGGCTGCTGATGCTGGCCTTTTGTTCTTGCAACACAAATTTCACGGTGAAAATCGTTTGTGGGTGCTAGTGTCCCTTGGGTTGGACAGATCCGGACACAACCAACACCCACGGGTCCAGCAGAATCGGGTGCAACTTCTGGCTATTTCCAAATTGTCCGTCAAAGTGCCCAGCGTCTGGTTGTCGACAAAGAGCTTCAGTGGCTTCCAAGAATGTGGTTTGGGCTCTTCCACCTTTAATATCCCCAGTGCCATTCTGGGGGGCCAGCCAACTGACTCTTGGAGTCTCTGCTTCAGACTGGGGCTGGGAATCAAGTTTTCATCATACAGAACAGGGTCCCAACTCCGCTAGCCCAAAATGCAGCAGGTGCAGTCACAGCCTCTTCTTGTGCGCTTCCAACGGGTGCCAAGTGGTCTTTTTCTTGTTCTTTTTCCAAATCCAGTGAGTATGAAGTCTAGGGCGCCAGTGGTGCCCATTATATCCCAGTAAAGTGCCCTGAGGGGACAACTCTGTAATTAGCCAATGGACTAGTAGGTCCCCTCCTATCTGGTAACACAGTTCTAGTGATGTGTGGCATCTGGCCATCCCAGAGTGCATCTTGCATGCCATAAACATGGCTGAAGGCTTCCTCAAGTGTAAAGACCTTGGTAGCCCAACCCTTTTGGTGACTCCCAGGGGAGTGGCTACCATAGGCTGCACGCCCACGGAAAACTGAAACCAGTTTTCCCCTCTTTGACCCTGGCTCTACCTTGTCTAGAGGGAAACAAATGTCTTCCTGCGCTGGAGTGTTGTTGCAGCGGTCCTTCAAAGGTGGCATCACCTTTTATTAGTGCAAAAAATATAAGGACCCCCTGTAATCAATAGAAATTTCCTAGGACAGAGAAAATAGCAATTGTCAATCCAAATCACTAGGAAAACATTAGGTCAAATAAAGATAACTTAATATACCAATCAAATATATGAATACGTCTTTTTATTCTTTTAAAAAATGTTAAAAAAGGTGGCTAAAAAATGTCAGACTATACATAGTACATAGAGACAATAACAGTTCTTTGTATATAAAAGACAGTGATAATTTTTTGTATCAATGATTATTACTAGGAAGTTTGATGCCTATAGGTAGTTATCCAACTTTCAAATAAATTTACAAGTCTACCCAGATGGACAAGTTGGATAACTACCTATAGGCATCAAACTTCCTAGTAATAATCATTGATACAAAAAATTGTCACCCTTTTTTCAATGGGAGTCTGTGTTCTCGTTCGGAACACAGGCTTCCATTTAGGTCAATGCGAGTCCGACCGAACGATGTTGGGAAGCATCGTAATCGGTCGTTCGGACTCGCAGGACCTGATTTGTACAGAAACGATTCTGAGACCGATTAGTTCGGAACAGTTTCCGAACAACATCGTAATCGGCCCCTAAGTTGGAATGATCTAATCCCATATCTTGGTGTAATGTCTTAGAAAGATGGCCTCAGTGTATTAGTGAATGCACGCCGTCTGAATGTGCAAGCCTGCACACATCTTTGCTTGAGCACTTATTTTCCTTCTTAGAATGAATGCCTGGCCTGTGGCACTGAATCCCATTCACAGCTCTCTACAGCATTCATGATAATTCCGGTGTGAAGTGCATCTCACAGAGTTAAACACCGGCACGGTTCAAATATTAAAACACCGGTCGTATCACATTTTGCTAGAGACACAGAATAACAATGTTACTTAGTCTGACGGGATAAAGTTGTCTCCTACGAACACATAATGACATGGACATAACCTTCTGCTATGTGTGTTTCTTGAACTAACAGGACAGACTATAGAGCAACAATGTCTACTAAAAATTGAGCATGTGGCATATTCTCGTGTTAGGAAAAACATGTGCAAACCACCATCTAAAAAAGATGCTAAGTTAAAAACGAAAACTAAAATTGAGACCACATATAATCCCTACAGGGGACTTTTCACTGGACTTGGGGACTCCGAGTTGCAGCATCCAGTCCGCCAAGGAGGGGGGGCAGGAGAACAGCAGCAGCACTTGAAAAGCACACCTTGACCCCCATGTCACAGGACGTTTCACTGAATATTGGAACTCCAAGTCCCAGCAAGCAGTGCACTGAGAAGGAGGGGCAGGATTGCACCAGCAGCATTTGAAAAGTACACCTTGACTCTCACGCCCGGGTGAAGCCATGGCCAAGGGCGGCCCCATCCACACCCATCAGATCCTGGAGGAGGCTGGCCCGGGTCGTCCTCTTAACATCTATTGTCCCAGCTTTAAGTAAGTGTGGCTTTGTAGGGGGATTTATGCAGCTCTCTACCAAGACATATTTCTTTGTTGACCTTTCAGACCTCCGCTGGCTAACAGTGACTAACAGTGATTATTTGAGTTTTTCTTAACTAGTGATTATTTGAGTTTTTCTTAACTAGAGATATGGGCAAACGAAAAATGTACCTTGTGCAATGTGCCCCGAAATGCCAGCGTAATGGATCTAATATTTTAACCTACTTGTCATCTGCGGTTGGGGCATTTACTAAAAAAATAATTTCTGTTGAATAGGAGGTGGGACTTGGTACATCTGCTGGCATTTAATCCTCATACAACCTAGATGTTCGGAAGCTGCTCATAGGGGATGTTCAGAAGTCTAATGTGGCTACTGGATTGCTTCCTAAGTGCAATTCACATCTAGTTGAAGCCATTATCTACCAACCCCAAGCTAAGGGTTCTGTCTCTTCCCACCCCTCCAGTCCTCATTGGAAAAAGAAGATTGTTGCCAGTGCTGGGGCGCCAAAACGGTCCGCTTTGTCCCTTGAGCTTGTGGGTGATTTTTTTGCTAGTTATTTTGGCAAATTGGAGTACTCGATAGTAATGTCTTTTTAGGCGTGCAATGATAGACTGGCCAAGCTGGAAGCTGCTCTCAATAAGCAGGCCAAAGTATTACCACCTACTCAGCCAGCCAATGTGGGGGCCACAATGATTGATACTTTACCTCCAGCACTTTTGCAGGATTTGTGAACAGCTGACGGTAGGCTGCCCAACTAACTGTTCCGCACCAAGTAGATTTTGCATCTAAGGCTAATTTTAACACTGTTGCTGTGTCAAGTTCTGTCGGTGGGGGTGATGTGCTTATTTCAGGTCTGGGTTCCTCAAAAGGAGACGTTCCAGGGAAGAAGCCGCCCTATTCAGCTATCAGCAGTGTTGATTCTAGATTTACCCACAATGAACTTTATTTACCTCCTGCTGCCAGACCTTATGTAATTGTTCTTATCAACGTGCCCCCCTCAAACCTGCGACAATGAAACACTTTTCGCAACTTAAAAACAAAATTGTTCATTAATTGGAGGGGCGTTTAAGAAAAAACCTGAACTTGCATAATTCAATTATTATGGCACAAAGAGTCAATTGGTCAGGCAAGCAACCCAAGACTATAGTTGGGGACTGTATTGTCGTGAATTTCAACAACTCTAATATTGCTGGTCGCCTACAGATAGACCTTACCAAACTGTGTTTGCATTATGTCAATTAATGTCTTGCCTCTCGCTTTGGGCTATTTCTATAGACCTGTGACTAACTCACCCCTTTATTCTTTGTCCCCTCAATTTCCTACCACTGCTCATATGGGTGCTGTTGATAGGAATCTACCTCAAGCTACCTCAAGGTATTCTTACCTCTAATAGATTAGATCCTCTGAGCTCACTCAATGATAATGACTGATTACCCCATTGTACCCATTTTGGTGATAGTATTGCTGATGATATGGGTTCTCAGAAATTATTGACCAAGGCGGATCTAGTCTTAAGTTCGCTGGGGTGGCTAAAAATGAGGATGACATTGGGTGGTTTTCTTTGTTGAGAAATCATAATATTATATGCTTGCAAGAAACTTGGGAGACATCTAACAATTATTGGAGGGCTATAAGGGTTTTTTGTCCCTGCAGCAAGTTCCAGCTTGGGTAGAGCCAAATCCCATGCAAATAGATACTGGTTCTCCGAACTTACTCGCTGTTTGACTTTCCTTTCAGAACGCTGGTAACATTTTACTTGTCAACTTCTATAATGACAATCCAATTTTGTCTCGGAACGCTAACGTTTTGTAATTGAGAGGTTTTTTGGGCAAGTATGTTTGTTCTGTAAAAGGTGGCCTTTCATTAGTTCTAGCAGGTGACTTTAATGCCCACCTATGTGATTTTTGCCCTAAGCAAGATGTATGTACTTGGTCTCCCATAACGACAGTAACTCAACATTTGAGACATTCTATCCAGGGTGAGCCCTTAAATGCCATTTTAAGTGACTTCAGTTTGGTTTTGGTAAAGGATGTGAATACAATTATTCACCCCATTTCCAGTGTGCCCACCTTTACCAGGAGTGGCTGACATTCTGTTATTGATATTGAGTCTTCCAGTCTAACATTTTCACTATTGAATTTTATGGTGATCTGGGACTCCAGAAGCGATTATAATCCTCTAGGTGCCACTTTCTCTTGGGAAATTAATTCTGCCCCCTATAATCATGCTTTGTGCAGGCGGGCAGGATTCTACTAAAGATCAAGGTTGCAGAATGAGCTGGGACAAGGTTATCCCTAGCCAGTTTTATCATAGGTTGTTTCGGAAATGTTCAGAAGAGTTCTTTACTTGCCTGAACAAAGGTTCCCTAGACTAGGACATTTTAACTTCCTTTTCCACCATGTGTTCCAAAGTAAGGTCTGTCCTCACCTCTAGTAAACTAATTCTACCCTTTACTAGGTGATTTGATCATGCCTGCACTATTACTCTTAAAAAGCTTTTGGAGGCTCTGAAGCAGATAACAAGAGGCAAACTTGGAGTCAAAAAGTGCAAACAGCACTACAACCTAGCTATTTAGAGGAGGAAATACATATTCAGGCAAGAAGCCTGTTACGACCTGCTGGTCTCCAATATAATCAAAGACTGCTCCAAATTGTGGGAAACAATCAATTGCCCCTTTTTAGCTTCATCTACAAGGAGTGCTATTTCCCAGTTTATTACCCCAGAATCATGGCTCAGGCACTTTGCAACCATATATGATGTCCCTGCCTGTAATTGCACAATGGATGTGCTTATAGGTAAGTCCCTGCTCCCCTTTTCAGGTCCACCTATGACATTTAGCTGGGAAGAGGTCAGAGATGGCATTGTTGTTCTTCCTAAGAAAAAAGCCCCTGGATCTGAAGCAATACCGTTTGATGTTTTTAAATCAAACATTGATTTATGGGTACCTTTTTAACGCTTTACATTAATACAGCTATTCGGAGAGGCCTTCCACCTTTGCAGTTTAATTCTGTTATCCCAGTTTTTGAAAGGGGCAACAAGGGTGACCTCTGCTACTGTTATTGGCCTGTTTCATTGATAGACTCAACAGTTAAAGTAATGGGGAGAGTATTGTTGAGCAGGTTGAGCTGGTGAACATCCGCTCCTGCTCATCATACAATACGGCTTCCAGCCCGGAAAGGGCAGGGTGCACCAATGCCTTAACCTCTACCTACTCATAGCTAAATACACTAAGGCAAAGGCAGGCTCCTTCCATTTAGCGTTCATAGATTTAAGCACAGCCTTTGACAGGGTTAACAGTACTAAGCTCTTGAAAGAAATTCTGGGCATGAGTGTTGACAGAGCAGTGATTGCTTTTCTCAATGACTTGCACTCAGACCTTGCAGCTACTGTTTGTTATGTGCCCGCAGGGGAGTGTACGACCAAATTTGCCTTGAATAGCGGCATCAGAAAAGATTGTATACTGGCACCTTTTTTGTTTATTTTATACATAATAAAGAAGGTCTTTTGTGTGGGAGGGCATTATTTATCTATGGTGAATGGGCGGCCAAGTCACTTTTACATTATGCAGAATAGGCTGTCCTGATATCAAGGACTGCATTTGGATTACAGCGATCTTTGAGCAGTTTTGTCACCTTTATGGACAGCCTCGATCTCAACACAAAATACACCAAGTCAAACATTATGGTTTTGGACCCGAAAAATACCAAAGTAAAGCCCATTTTATCAAAGTTAATTTGCTCAACATAGTTAAGACTTTCCCCTATCTCACGATGATCTTTGTCTCTTCCCTTTGTTGGTCCCCTATGATTAAGTGCCAGAAGACATGCCTTTTCTAGAAGCTTCTCTTCAGATTTTGACTTTGCCTCTATAATTGGGAAAAAGCGTGTGCCTGCAATGTTGAAAATCTTTCAAGCAAAATGTCTTACTTTTGCAATATATTGTGTGAGATCTGGGGGTATTCATACCCATTTCCTCTACAAACCAGTGAGAATAGGTTTTTCAAGAGGTTACTTTCTTTATCTAGCAGTGTGCCCTCCTTTAATTTCTATGAAGATCTTGCTGCTGGCTATGCTTCTGATTAAATGTAATTCTGTCCTTTGTCGATGTGGTTAGCCGTTTGGACTAAAAAGGACATTGAGTTCAATAGAGTTAATATTAAAGATTGTCTGAACCTCGATCACACCAATAAAATCCTGTGGCTCGCATATGTCAAGGAGTGGTTTTTCAAACTCAGATGCTCTGACCTGTTTAGCCACCCAAAATCCAGAATCAAAGCTGACAGAATCTGGGTCAGGAAGGAATTGATGTCACTTAAATCTGAAGCCAGAGAATCTAGAACCCTGACCATGTCTTTGGTGAGATCCCATGTTTTGGTCCAATCCACGCTTTTATTGGAACTTTATCTTATCTTTGAGCTCTGTAACAATCAGTGTTTCTTGTTTACTCGCTTCAGGTTTAACCTTATTCATCATTTGTTACATGATCCAAAGGGTTGGGCGTATATTTAAAAATAGCACATGGAGTATGAGCGCTGTGCAAATAGTGATGTGCATAACAATGGTAACAAAACATCTCACCATAATTTGCAGAATTCAAATACAAATCTTCATTTTCAAATACTCAGTGGCATTCTAATTCAGATAGCATAGTAGTAACAGTCATAACATCCCATTAATCAGAAATGGAACCTGGCGTAATAATGTCATTTTAAACATATATGGAATTTGCAAAGTTTCTGTAGGACCAACAATGTGATAGAGAACCTTATCTCATACAGTACCATCATGGACAGGAAAAGCAGTAAAGTTCAATCGGGAGATGTCTCTTCTGACCTTAAGTAATGAAGAATGGGAAATAAGGACCTCAGAAACCAGTTCTGGAGAAGTACGATCCAGGAGATAGTGTCCATTCAATAGTAGAAAACAGTTATAAATTAAATCCAAAGGAAGAGAAAAGTAGGGAACGAAAAATCCAAAAATAGGACCAAGGAGGAATCGGGTAAGCCTGTTTCAACCAAATCAACAGTCTACACACACCACGCAAGGATGCATGTGAAGAGTCTGAAGAAGTATCATCAATGTTGACAAAATGTCCAGAAGCAGTCTGAGAAAAAACAGGGACCTCAGCATGTGAAGTAGACATGGCAGACACCTCCAAAGGCGGTTGATAATAAACATCTTCAATGCAAGGAGTAGCAGTAGAAAATGGCAAACTCACGTCAGAAATACACCCTGTGTTTCCATAATCAATTAGGAGAATACAAAGTTCAGCATCTGAAGACCCAGCCAGGGAGTAGCAAGATTAGGACTGCTTATTGCTTTCAGAGGGAGCTCTTGCAGGGTAGGGAGGGGTGACAAGGAACTACTCAGAAACCCTCATGGCCTACTATGGAGGACTGGCCACATGGTATAGCTCGATCAAATCAATTGAAACTTGTAATTTTTGTTTACAACCAGCAAACAGTGGCAATATCACCTTTCAAGTACCTTGGATGGTAAGGACAGGGACTGGTGCATGATATGATGGGCCAAACTCGTCTTTTTCTGCAATATTCTCTGGTTGCACCTTCACTTCATCAGTGGCAGACCGTTTGAAACTTAAATTCGGGTGTTTATCACGGAAGTCCTCTAATTCCTGTGAAACAGAAAAACAATCAGTAATGTCAAAGGATATATCCTCTGCCACTTGTGCCAGAGTTATCAAGATTTGGAAAAAACACAGGAACCCTGAAAAGGACTTCATATGGAGTCTTACCACCCAAAATCCATCTAGGCAGATTATTTAGAGCTCTCTGAACACCATACAGGTGATGGATCCAACTACGACCTGAACCTAATACCCTAACTGTTAAGGACTGCTTTAAGTCACAGTTCTTTCATTGCACTATCAAATTTCCCTAAGGATTATAGGGACGGAATAAAGCACAGCAAAACCCAGGGTGCCCATTGTATCCCGGTATGCCTTAGAGGCAAAGGTTGAGCCGAGTGGAATGCTGCCACTGCATAATTGCTGATAAAGTTTTACAGATCTTTAATAACAGTTCGAACATCAGTCGATCCCTGTGGCCACACCCAAAGAAATTGAGAACAAGAATCAACAGCCACTAAGATATATTTGAGAGCACCATCCGAATGGAGCGGTCTGCAGTGATCTAAATAGACACATTGTAAGGGCTTATTTGAAACTAAAGGTGGTGTCTGTGGTGGGCGAGCAACTGTGAAAGCTTTAATTTGTTGACAAATGTCACAGCAATGTACAAACTGTTTGATCTTTTTATAAAGATCCTGCCACCAGTATCGATTCTGTAATAAAGAAACTGTAGCTGCCACACCTGCATGGGTAGATGCCAATCCCTCATAAGCAGCTATTATTAACTCTAACCTGCCGTCCCGATTAGGTATCACTCGATCACCCACTCCAGGAAAGCGGGCAAAGGGAATATTTTGAGGACTCAATAGCCAAAGCAGTGACAGCAACCATTATGTCATCATCTATCCTCGTATGTGAATGAGTATTCTCAGCCACATAAAAACCTGAACCACCACTTTGGCAGCTTCATCAGCAAATGAATTCCCTGCTAGGTGTTAACCAACAAATTGATTGCTCAATGTAAGAATCGCATGAGCCTGTGGCAATGCAGTTTATAGAGCCGCCATTTTTCGACAAAGAAGTTTATGCTTTATAGAATTTCTTTTTGAATCTCTGAATCCATTCATGTGCCAAAAAGGCAAATTATCATTAAAGGCCTGGACGCAGTAATAGGAATCACGCACTATAAGTGTGGGGAATTCTGAATCCATATTCGGCAAAGCCTGAACCAAAGCTTTAAATTCAGCCAGCTGAGCGCTTCAGTCACCCATAGTCTCTGTATATGTTTTTGTGACTGAAATACTCCATCTTTCATGACACCTTTAACTGCAGCACATGCAGCCAAGGTACTTGTACTTACCAACCCTGGACTGGCCTGAACCATCAGTATATATTATGAAAGCATACTGATCGAGAGGGGAAATTTAATTTCAGTAAAAATGGGGCATCCCTGTTCATAATGGAGATATTCCTGTGTCCTCAAATTAGGGTAAAAATGTAATCAACATCAGTAGCTGTTAAGGTAGTTTCCCACTGGACCCATCTAGCATGCAGGACTTTCACGTTTCAGACACTGACCTTGGTGATAGTCTCTAAGGCCGGAACCGGAGACACCACAATTATATGTCTCACTTGTGCCAATGGACTTTCCTTCAAGACAGCTGTTTGAACTGCAGTCAAAGATTTTATTTTTTACGCAAAACACATTTACATATTGGAATATAAATGCAATTTATAAGCATTCAGCACTGTTTCTCCTTCATTAAATAAAACATATGTGTAACCACAAGAACCCGCAATTATGAGGATTACTAAACTAGTAGAGTTATCACAAATATGTAAGTGTTTAGATTCAAGCATATCTGCCTGTAAGCTCTGAAGTACAGTAGTGTGTTCAGAAGTCCAATGCTTATTAGAAAAATCTGGACGAATTAAATCAAACAACGGTCTAACACATTGTACATAGTCTGGTATGTATGTCCTATCAAAATTTAGAAATCCTAAAAGCAATTGAAGCTTTTTTAAGGTATTTGGTGTTTGTAATAAAGCACATTTGTCTAAGAATTGTGGTGCCAAACTTATGCCTTCTTTTGATGATTTCATATCTTAAGAACATGGCACTGAGAAAGTCATTTTTAGATTTTGGAAAATTAAACTTATAGCCATGTTCGGCGAATCCCAATATAATACGATACACTCCGTCCAAATGTGTGTTTAAATCATCATCAGTGATGTAAATGTGACAACGTAAGACAATGCTTCCAAGTCAATTTCTTGTCAAATTTACATAACTAAGGCTGCATCAGACCTGGACTGTTGGTATACCCTTGTGGGAGGCTACAGAACCTTCTTTGGGCTCCTAACACTAAGAACACAGTCAAATTAGGGCTTTCAGGTGCTATATTTTGACAGAAAAAACCATTGGAAATGCTGAATGTAGTTTCGTATTTTTTACAAACTATATTATTAAGCTTGTGCTGTGTGCATTTTGTACAGCAAAAGTCAGTGTGTGACTGTTTACATGTCTATGGTCTAAGACTATAAAATAAGTTTGATCTGGTTTAATCACAGGAAACAATGGATTATTCATACGGGAGACCTAAGGCACAATCACACCTTGATATTCTAATTGTGATAGAATCTCCCTAACCATGCGTTTAGCTTCATGTTTAATAGGATATAGTGTCTGAACCTGTGGGCTGGACCTTATAGGTATAACATGATAAGGTAAGTCTTTGTCCCAACCCGCCTGATGGGGTATATAAAGATTGGGCCTGCGCAAGAGCCCATTCTGCAGCATAGGCTGCTTTAACCTTTTCGGGAACAAGAATGGAAAAGGAAGGTAAGATTATATCCTCCCCTTGTAAAACATTTTTAACAAACCCCGGTGGCTAATCAGTCTTAGCCAAGAGAATGTTGTATTCAGTGGCCAAAGTCTGCCAGAATATTACTTTAGTAGCACGCTGTATGTCACCCTCAATTTGAATATCCAAATCATGAAGTCTATCTGGAGGGCTAAGCCGCTAATCTGGAATTTCAACCTGTACATATTCATCAGATGGTCTCGCCACCAGAAACTCTTTAAAAGTCTGATGAACTATTGAGAACTCTGCTGCGCTCTTGAGAAGAGTTCTCACCCACGTCATGATCTGAAGAAGAGTTTTGAACATTCGTGACATTTTTAATAGAAATAACTACCACTATCGTTGTTTTAAACTATGCTTTTTGTTGTGGAAGTTTCTCTTCCTTTTTTATAAAGATGTCAGCGTCTTTTAAAAGACTCAGGTGCCTGCTTGGTAGTGTCTGCTTACTACCTATAGAAGTATCGGTTTGAGAGACTATTTTAGGTAGCTTGTGTTCCTCATCCACAGATGGAACTAAAGCGAGCCGCAGGTGTATCACCAGAGAAGCTGCCTCCCCTTTGGTATTACTTAAAGTAATTGAAGACACTCTGGCAAAGTTGCCAATGAGTTTCATCCCCAAATCTAGGATAGGAGCTGCCCCATGTTCAGTTTGAATCTGTCTAAGCACTGCCGGCAAGACAGCAATTGAAGGAGTACAATGAGCAATGATGTAGAGGGAAGCAAATACAGTTCCCCACGTATTGCACTCCTCAAATGGGGGAACCATACTAATAGAAGACACATAGTGAGAATTCTAAATTAATGTTGGGGTTCCGTATGGGGAAACACTGCCTCAAGCTGATTTGTTTTTTTTGCAATCCAAAACGTAATCTCATCACGTTTGTTTGGAATCTTACATATAATGGCATTAATAGTAATTGGGTTAATTACAGGCACAGCTAACTGTGCCTGTCCAGCTTGCATGAAAATTAACCCAGGAGTAAATAATTTTGCATTTATACACTTCGTGAGCCTCAAACACAAAGGTAAAATCTCCACCGCCATTGGTGAGCCCATATCTAGTTAAATGTTTAGTAACTGCGGGCCCGATTCACAAAAGTAATCTGAGACAAAATCCTAACTTTATGACTTTCGGTATTCACAAAGGGCATTTAGGAGTAGTAAAGTTGGGATTTTGTCTCAGTTAAACTTAAGTTTTACTTAAGTTAAACTTAAGACCAAAACTTAGGTTTACCTAAGACAAAATCCTAACTTAACTACTCCTAAATGCACCTTTGTGAATACCGAAAGTCGTAAAGTTAGGATTTTGTCTCAGATTACTTTTGTGAGTCAGGCCCTGCTTTTCTACAATTATTAGGTATAACCACAGCTTGTGCTGCCATATACAAGAATTGAATTCAAAGAAAGGAAAGACAATGTGGGACAATCCTTTTAAAAGACCAACCTTGATCAACCTACAGAAATAAGTAGGTGCATCCTATTAAATTGAGGAGGATAAAACTTTTATCACCTTGGACTTCTCCTTATGAAGGCAATAAAGGTGCTTTGGGCACACAAGAGAAACTACTTAGGAGATACATTAAATAGGTACCAAACCTAGAACGTTGGATGCGCCATGTCATACGGTTCCTACAAATTTAGTAGGACTGTGTGTTAGGTTAACAAAACTTCACAATTTTGAGACTTAGGGCCTGATTTAGGTCTCATGCAGATGGGTTACTCATCACAACGATGACGGATATCCCATCTGCTGAAATATAAATCCCATTATATCCTTTGGGATTTATATTTCGGCAGACAAAATATCCATTAGTAAATGTTGTTTCAGCTAGCTCACAGTACTACATCTGAACTTCTAACCTTCCAGAGTTATGGATGTTTTTGGTAACCTCAGACATGACCACTCTGATTCCGAAGGAGTTTGTGGAAATAGATCTAACCCTTTAGTTTGTCACCTTTGCTTGCCCAAAGTGTTACAAAGAAAAGAAACAAGAATGCATTTTTAAATGTTTCTTGAAAAGCTCAAATTCTTGTAAATAAAATGTGAACTCTGATTATCAAACAGATGAAAGACATCATTGTTATAAGCATTATTAGAATGGTGAAAAACACAAATAATTCAACCATATCAATTGTTCCTAATGTTAATCCTATCTATCACTAGTACTTCTACTCTAAATAGGGCATTATGGAAATATCCTTGTGCCAGACCTAGTTGGAATGATCTAATCCCATACCTTCGTGTAATGTCTCACCAAACTTTCATCAGTGTATTAAAGAATGCATGTCGTGTAAATATGCAAGCCTGCACACACCTTTGCTTGTGCAGTTATCTTCCTTCTTAGGATAAATGTTGGACCTGTAGAATCTCATTCACAGCTCTCTGCAGCATTCAGGATAACTTTGGTGTGAAGTGCCTCTCACCGACTTAAACATGGGCACGGGTTAAATAATAAAACATCGGTCTTATCACATTCTGCTATGGATGCAGAATAACACTATTACTTAGTCTGAACTTCATCCAGGACAAGATCCTCGCCAACTCCAGCAACTCGAAGGAGCTCTTCAGCATCATACAGGAATTCACCAAACCCCCCAGCGAAGCCTCAGACATCACGCCCTCCCAGGACCTCTGCAACAAATTCAGCTCCTACTACCATCTCAAGATCAAGGCCCTCTACAACAACTTCAACAAACAGATACCAGACTACAAAACCTCACCTACCTCCAGCAATGCCAGCCAGCCTATCATCTCCACCTGGATCTGACAGCCTTTACTCAGGAGCCCCAATGGACCCCTTCCTGCCACACATCTTCCACAGAGCCGCCACCGCCATAGCACCGAAACTGTAACGCACCATCAACTCCACCTTCGAAACCGGCACGTTCCCTGACGACTGGAAACACGCAGAAGTCAAGCCCCTCCTCAAGAAACCCTCCGCTGACCCGACGGACCTAAAAAACTACAGACCCATCTCTCTCCTTCCCTTCGCAGCTAAAGTAACTGAGAAGATCGTCAACATCCAGCTCGCAAACTTCATCGAAGCTAACTCCATACTCTACTCCTCCCAATCTGGATTCTGCAGTAACCACAGCACCGTGATCGCCCTACTAGCTGCCACAGATGACATCCACACTCTCCTCGACCAGGGCCACATGGTGGCCCTCATCCTACTAGAACTCTCTGCAGCCTTCGACACCGTGTCTCACCGCACACTCACCGCCAGACTCCACGACACCGGCATACAGGGAACCGCCCTCGACTGGATCCGCTCTTTCCTCACCAAACCCAAAGAATCAGACTCCCGCCCTTCCTCTCCGAACCCACAGAGATCAGCTGCAGAGTACCCCAAGGATCATCGCTTAGCCCCACGCTCTTCAACATCTACATGGCCCCCCTCGCCTCCATCTTCAGGCAGCATGGACTCAGCATAGTATCCCTCACCGATGACACCCAGCTCATCCTCTCCCTCACAAAGGAACCTGACACCGCCAGACTCAGCTTCCCGGAAGGAATGAAAGTCGTTGCTGCCTGGATGAGCAGTAGCTGCCTGAAGCTCAAATCAGAGAAGACAGAAGTTCTCGTCCTCTGACCCACCCCCTCCGCATGGGGCAACACCTGGTGGCCCACCGCCCTCAGCTACCCCCGCACCTACAGACCAGGCCCACAACATCGGCATCATACTCGACTCATCTCTCACCATGACCAGACAGGTCAATGCCGTCTCCTCCACGTGCTTCAACACCCTCCGCATCCTCCGCAAGACCTTCAAATGGATCCCCCCAAATCCAGGAAGACCGTCACCCACACACTCATAACCAGCAGACTGGACTACGGAAACGCCCTCTACACCGGAATCAACAAAACCCTGCTCCAAAAACTCCAGACCATCCATAACACCGCCGCCAGACTCGTCCTCGGCATCCCACGACAAGACCACATCACCCAGCACCTACGAGAACTCCACTGGCTCCCTGTCGAGAAGAGAGTGACCTTCAAGCTACTCACTCATGCCTACAAATCCCTCCACAACACCGGACCCCAGTACCTCAACGAAAGAGTCCCCTTCTACGCACCCAAGAAAAGCCTCCGCTCCGCAGACCTCGTCCTAGCCAAAACCCCTTGCATCTGCAGAGCCAAAACGGGTGGAGGAGCCTATACCTACATCGCTTCAAAGACCTGGAACAAACTCCTGCTCAGCATAAGACGTTCCCTCACTCTGCATGCCTTCAGTAGGAGCCTTAAGACGTGGCTCTTTGGGTAAGATGTAGCTGCACGTTCCCCCCCCAGAGCCTTGAGACCCTCGCGGGTGAATAGTGCGCTTCACAAATCCCTGATTGATTGATTGATTGATTGAAGGGATAAAGTTGTCTCCTACAAACACATAATAACAAGGACATCACGTTCTGATATGTGTGTTCCTGGAACTAATGGGACAGACTATGGAACAACAATGTCTACTAAAAATAAATGCGTACATGACACATTCTCGTTTTAGTAAAATCATGTGCAAACCTCATCTCAAAAGGATACGAAGTTAAAAATGAAAACTAAAATGGAGATCATATATAATCCCTACAGCACTTGACTCCCTGCATACAGGCCCGGGTAATCAGTGATGTGTAGTTTTGGGCTTGCAGCACATCCCCTTAATTCCGCTTCTAATCACAGAACGGTGACCCAGGTGGCTATCTCAACCTTCTTTTGACACATCCTGTTCTTCCTGTAGTGGCCTAGCTGTTCAGTGGTACAGTAGTTCTAGCACAGGCCTAGCGGCCAATCAATTAAAACCCTCAATTATCATCAGCAGAGTACAATGGCTATAGCAACTCACAACAGAATTCAACAGAAATAGCCTACTGGAAAGGCTCTTCACACTATACCATGTATTCAAATTATTAGCATCTTCTATTGTACTCTACTGAATTTGGTCTTGGACTGTGACACTAAGGACTAGGTATATTTTGGAGTCATGAGGGCCACCAGGCAGAAGTCAAGACTGAGAACTCAGCCTAAACAAGTAATCTCTCATGCCCAACGTGAGCTCTTGCAAAATCCTGTGAACAACTCAAACTTAACAGTTAATTGCAAATAATAGAGCAATCAGGAAAATGCTAAATGTGGTTATGACTGTGCTGTTAAGAGGAAAGCAGCTAAGACTGAGTAGAATATGGCCAAAACAAAGTGTGCTCCCCACGGCAAGAAGCCGGTAACATCCCTTCTCATCACGCGGTCTATTAAGTCCACATGTACTTTAATCCTTGCTCTGAATGAAACGATCCCATGTATACAGGCCCCTCTTGAAACAGAAGGGCCCTCCTGCTCATCTACAATGAAGTCAGCGCTGTCAGTTGCAACAAACTACATCTATTTTGTAAAACACAAGGGCCTAGATATCAATCAATCAATCAAAAAATCGATTTGTGAAGCGTGCTACTCACCCGTGAGGGTCTCAAGGCACTGGGGAGGGGGCGTGCAGCTCCGAATCAGCTGAAGAGCCATGTCTTGAAGCTCTTACTGAAGGTGTGCAGAGTAGGGGAACGTCTGATGTTGATCGGGAGCTCGTTCCAGGTCTTTTCCGCGATGTAGGAGAAGGCTCTTCCACCCACTCTGGCTCTGCGGATGCGCGGGGTTTCGGCGAGGTCGAGGTCTGCGCAGTTGGTGATCCATCTGTGTAGTTCATTGGCTACAGAGTTGATGTCGGTTGTGGTGGGAAGGGAATCGTGGTTGAGGGTGGAGTTGAGGTGCTCCTCGGTGACCTTGCTCCAGTTCCTTCGCAGAGGGCGTGGTGTAGGTTTGTGAGCGGTGGCTTTATCGAGGGAGAAGTGTACGCAGTGGTGGTCCGCCCAGGGGGGGTTGCGTGGTGTGGCTGAAGTGGATGTTGCAGGTTAGTGATTCTACCTATCCTATGACACTGACCAGGATTAACCATTCATTTAGTTCATCAGAAGTAGATCAAGTCAGGCTGAGAATTGAAGTGGCAACAGAAGAGGGGTTGACCCCTAGAATAGATAACATTCAGTGCTCATCTCATGAATCGGGGTGACTACTGCGAACTGGCGATGAATCCTATTATTCAAAAGGTTTGTTCAAAATCTCCCAACATGTTAAACTTGGTCAATAACCTCATTACAACTGTGGCAATCGATAAAGTGATTGAGCCTGAAGACCAAATTTTGCCTGCAGCTCTAACAAATAGCAGCTCACAATGTTTGCTCTATGCGGAGCGTGCCCTTCTCCTTTATTACAAGCTCTTTTCTCCAAGCACTGGTTTCAGTGCAAACTAGAAGGCTAATTAGGACTCTTTATAAATGGATGAGGAAGAACTTCGACTAGTGGATACATACCACTCACTGTCTAGGGCATTCCCTGCACTAAATGACAATCTAAAAAGTACTTTCAAGATGTCTCACTGCACAAATCCCTTATTACTTCATCGGAACTTAAGTACATGATGTCAAGATATGCCGGAAGCGCCTCCAGCTCAACTGATTCTCACCATTATGTGAATAGTGTGTAGGATCTTGGAAATAGTTGTTTGCCCCCTGGCTTCAAAAACATCAAAAATAGATGACCAATCTTTTGAAATTTTTACCAATATTGCAGTAATTGACATCAGAATGCACATGATGGAGGAAGCAGTAATAGAATCATTAAAGGTTAGATAAACATTGGCGATCTGTGTAACTGCTCTGCATTTTTATCAAAGCTAGATGAGGTCTCTTTGCAATACCAGTAGATTGCAAAAAGAAACCAAGCACTGGAATGCCAATAGGTCTTGCTTTTGAGAGCTTTTAAGTGTTTAGCCAGAGCTATTGGCTTCGCCAATGTCTTTAAGCTATGTTGTAGAGCAGCGTGGGAAGAGGGTGCACTCTAAAGCAGGGGACAACAACTGTAAGACCCTCTGAACAATGTGTGGACAGTCACACCAGAACAAAGCGCACAGCTCAACACGGTAAAAAAATGGGGTGCAGAGGGTGCCCCGAAAGTCATGGAAGAGCAAAACGTGCTCTGTGCGACTATTTTAAAGGGAAAGGGTCGTCTTTGTTTACCACAGGGGCTTGAAGTGGCACTGGCAACAGGTGCCGACCTGGGCACTTCTGTGAGAGTGAATACTGTGAGCCGTACTGTAAAAGTGCATAACCAATGCAGCGTGGGCAGGTTGCACATATGCACGTTGTGCCTTTCTAACACCTTGCCATACTGCGCATACATGGTGCCCTGCAGTACAACTGCAGCATGCATCCACTGCAGTGCTTAATTTGAGCCAGTGGTTTCTGGTGCCCAACACCGGCAATTAATAGTCAACTCCAAAACTTATGACGGTCTGCCACTTGGTGACACTGTTTGATTAATTTAGAGATATACATTGTTATTGTTGTGTGAAATAATACCTTTGGTTGCCATTGTCTGACTTTACCATTAAAGAGGATTTTCAATATACATTCAAAATGACTAATAGGTGCCCCAAAGCCATTCTTATAGCTTTGGGGGCCTGGAATAGTCTAAATTGTCACACCTGTGGGAGTGTGATGATTAGTAGTTGTGCTGACACTTTCATTTGCAGCGTTGGCAGGGGCAATGGGTGGTGCAATCTGCAGTGGCCTCCTGACAAGTGCCCTGGCACTTATGTTTTTTACAAATGAAGTACTGGCCCACTGTGATATTCAACATCCTGTTCCCTACTGTAAAACTGCACATTCTAAGCTCTATTGCACAACAAGCAAGCTGCTGCCGTCGGCTCTGCAGTAAACTTGGAAACCTGTGCCCTTTCCATAGCCAGCACGAATAATGCCCAGCTGCTATAACACAGTGTATGGACACCCTCTGCAATGAAGCCATAAAAAGAAGTAAAATAAGAAAAAGAAAAAAGAAAAGAACATGGGGAAGAGAGACAGAGAACAAGAAAGACAAGAAACCTTGAAAAATAAAGAGAACATAAATTGTGCAGTGGTAACAAGGCACGACAGAAAAAATAAGGTCAGCCAATGAGGGAAGGCAGCAGTCCCAAGGTCATCACAGAGTGGGTTGGGGTCAGTGAGACTGCTGACCCCACCCCACTCTGTGATGAAGTGTCACTGATTGACACTCGACCCTGGGCGCCTCAGGGCTTAAAACTGAAGCGCCCAGGTGCAAGGCAATCAGTGACGCTACCCCTCGTCACTGAGCTACCCGCTTCTCTGGTCTCATCCGTAATGCCTCATTCTAAGTCCTCTAGACAGTGCTCCAGCTGTGTCTCTGTTCATACATCCACTATGCTCCAAACCAAAACACATAGGTAAAAGACATTGTCATTAGAACGTCAATAGCTATAACTCTAAAAAATGCGAGACCTATTGCATTGCAAATGCTTGTTTACTAATGGCTTCTGCACAATGCGCAGTGTGCAAAAGAGCAATGTTTTATTCTCAGACTTCCACACTCCACCAGCTAATTTCGAGATGAGCAGCCATTTTACCTGATAAATTGGAGTAAATGATAGAGTATGAAGAATTTTAGGAAGGAGATGGGAATTGATCTAGGAGCCAGACTGCTGATCTTGGACCCTGAGAACCTTGGTTCTAATCCCGACTGCAGCAACAAACTTCTGCGACTGTCACAAATTGCTTAACCTCGATATGCCTAAAATTGTAAACATGCATGTGAAGTAATTTAGCAATTGTATTGCACAGTTTCCCAGTTGATATACACCAGTTCTCATGATGTGCGTGGCAGGGACGAGAGGTAGACAAGTGCTGAGACAGCAGACATGATGCAGCAACTCCTACTCCAAAAAACAGCGGTGGGAGGAGAAGGAAGCCAAGGTCCCTCAAGTCCCGACTGGACGGGTATGTGTGACCTGCAGTTTCCGTGATTACAAACTCAGTGTGAAAGGGTTTACACCTGAAGTGCAGAGTCAGGTTCACAAAGTCCAAAAAGATCCGAACAGTAAATCTGTGAATCATAGAGCCAAAAGGTCCAAAAAAGTCCAGGGATTGAGGAAGAGATTCAAATCAAAGGGACTCCACCACTCACCATGAACTCTCCAAAAAAGGGCAGAGTAAAAGAAATTCTAGCTAACGTGTCAAGAACTTTCAATTCTAATAAGGACACGGAAGCGAGAATTATGCTTCTTTTTCTTTACTTAGCGTTAAACAGCTGTTTAAAGCTAAGTAATAGTACGCGCACAACGTAACACTCACTCCTCTCCCACTTCCTTCCCCTTTCTGCCCCCGCTGGGCCCAAGAACTCTCGGAATCAGGTTATGTTGTCCATGGCATAGACTTTTATTCACATCAAACCAGATAATTCCTCCACAAGATTCTACTCAGTCCATACGTTGCGGGTTAGGGCAGTAGAGTCCAGGACCACCAGCAGGTCAGTCCCCCCTCCCCGCCTACCCTCTGCACACTTCCATCCTACCCCCTCCTGGGGTCCATCCAGTCGCTGAACCTCCATTGCTGTGCATGCCCCTTTGTTGTTATCTGTCAGCGCTCTGCCACAGGGTGAGAAGCTCCCTGGTGCACTTGCCCTCCCCCCCCTGGCGCTGACTGTGCTCCACAATGGCCCCCAGTATCATCTGGTTAAAGATCACCATCCCTTTTTCCGACAGATGCACCCCATCCTGATGGAACAACTCCCTATTCCCGGGATGGAGCAAGTTGTGCCGAATTGTACCCATGGTGGAACCCGCTAGGATACTTTTGATCGAATGGTTCAGCTTCTTTACAGATTGGTTCATAGCCTTAACCGGAGCCCCCCAGCCCATACCGCCCGCGGTATTACCTCCGACCACAATATTGACATTGTCGGTAAGTATTGTCTAATCCTAGACATGGCTGCAAACAGGGCCTCTCTAACCCCTCGCCTGCCTAGTGGCACCATATCATTCCCGCCCGCATGCATGACTAAAATGACCGGGTGGGGAACTGCTTTAGCTTCTACTGCTTGTTCCAGCCGACCAAACAGATCCTGCAATGTTAGACCACCCACCCCAATCCAATGGTGTGCAAACCCCGCTGCCTGTTGTGCTTCCTCCAGACTGGACCCGCGGAATTGCTGCTCCGCTCCGCGAATCAAGGCATGCCCGCACCAACATACATGTACTGGGCCGCGGGCATCAACTGAAAGAGAGAAAGAATTGCTGTTACGACCATGACTGGTGGGCCCCCGAGCATCAATTCTGACTCTACATGAGGTTTGGCCGCACGTACCGTTCAAAACATGCTGACCGCCATCGACCCACCCTTTTGATAGCTTCTGCTGACAGGCCCAATGTCGCTGCTGTGGTGGCTGCCCCTATGCGAAAGGAATGGGAACTAAACTGCCTTGAATCCTCGCCCAGATAAGCCACGCCCGCCTACACACCTGAGTGAACTGGTATGGCATCATTGGTGCCCCATCCCTGTGTACTAGCAGACTGGTGGAGGCTACCACGGGGCGTCCCCTGAGGTAATCCCTTGCCAATGCCACTGGACAGTACGCGGCGGCTTGCGCCACGTGCAATTTCACCCTAGTGCCTTTCCCTAGCGGGTCTGTTTTTGACCTTCGCATCCTGAGATGGATCGGCCCCACCTCCAGGCGGACATCCGCCACGCCTAGCCTCCCTTCACCCTTCTTGGACGATGTGACCAACTCGGAGATGCGCAAAGCCCCAAAAAAGGCCAGCACGTATGCAAGGCTGAATAGCTCTACTTCGTATGGGGACCGGCACACCTGCTGTAAGGCCCCTAAAAGCCTCCCCAGCCTTTCCATGTTTATAGGTCGCCTATTGTCTTGTATGCCCGGTACCAAGTGTTCCCAACCCCTGATGGCCTTTCGTACCCTAAAGTCCTTGGTAGGATCCCTGACTCCTTGTAAACCGGCAAAGAAGGCAATGGCGGACAGTTGCCGGCACACTAGCGACAGAGATTTCCCCCCGTCCCTATGCGCTACCAGAAAACCCAACACTCCTTCCGGGGTGAACCTTTCTGCTTCGGCGCCTGATTTGAACGTTTCGTTGTATACCCCCCAGGCCTTCTCGCACATACGTTTTGTCTTGGGTGCCAGCGCTGCTGCAATTAGGTCTGTGGCAATGGGGCACCAAGCCTCCACAACTCCTCTGGGAACTCCGCCATCACTTTGTCCGCTTGCGGCCACCGTGCCCTGAACTCTGCCAACTTAGATCAAGACAAAACGTCAGCCACTGCATTATCCACACCGGGTACATGTTTGGCAGAAAAATGCACGTTATGCAACAGACATAGGCGAATAAGAGACTTCAGCAACCGCAGCACCCAAAGGCATTTCGCGCTCTGATTATTGATAGCCATGACCGCGGACATGCTGTCTGACCCAAAAATTATTCTGGTGTTCGCTATTGATGCCCCCCAAATGTGTCGGGCGACAATGATGGGAAACAATTCAAGAAAGGTAACGTTGCGTGTGAGCCCAGACGCAATCCACTCCCCTGGCCAATGCTGCATGCAGAACCTAGAGCCCAACACTGCCCCAAAACCAAAGCTGCCCGCCGCATCTGTGTAGAGGGCAATCTCTCTGCTAGTCCGCGCTGGTTGCTGCCACAATAATGC
Source organism: Calotriton arnoldi (assembly GCA_963921515.1). Taxonomy (NCBI): domain Eukaryota; kingdom Metazoa; phylum Chordata; class Amphibia; order Caudata; family Salamandridae; genus Calotriton; species Calotriton arnoldi. Next base: position 386,063 of record CAWUFW010009536.1, read on the forward strand.
TCCATTGAAATTATCTAAGAAGCCCCTCCCAGTCTCCAAGTCCTCTCTGACCTCTGCAGACAATCTGGTGTGGTGGTGCTTTGCCCGTAGGCCGGTCATTGCTCGCGCTATGTTCTTTGAAAAACCTCTCCCTATGGGAATCACTCTCAAGGCGAAGTTCAATTGCCCCACCAAGACTTGCAGCTGATGAAGCGTAACCTTCCTGGCCGTTATGCAAGCGTTAACCGCATCCCTGAATGCCCTCACCTTCTCCTGCGGCAGCCTACACTCCCCAACCACCGAGTCAATCTCAATACCCAGGAAGCACAAACAAGTGGTGGGGCCCTCCGTCTTGTCCTCTGCCAACGGAACCCCCAACGCCTAAGCAAGCTGTCAGAAGCCCTGCGGGCCCTCCCACATGCCCGGTCACCTGGGGGACCCATGAACAGGAAGTCGTCCAGGTAATGCACCACATCGTCCGATGACACAAAGTCCCTCACCGCCCACTCAGGGAATCTGCTGAAAGTCTCAAACACTGAACATGCTATGGCACACCCCATGAGCATGCATAAGTCAAAGAAGTAGTGACCCTCAAAAGTGAAACCTAGCACACGTGTATCCTCTGGGTGGACAGGCAAAAGGCGGAAGGCCGCCTCTATGTCTGACTTGGCCATCAGGGCCCCCTTGCCTAATCTCTGCAGTTTTGCAATGGCTTCGTCAAAGGTGGTGTATCACACTGCGCATAGTGTCTGGTCCAACCCATCATTTACAGATAACCCAGTGGGGTAAGATAGGTTGTGAATCAAGCGGAATTTGCCTGGCTCTTTCTTTGGAACCAGCCCCAATGGCGAACGGTGGAGAACTAAAAGGAGCCGCTACCCTTCCAGCATGCACCTCCCTCATAATCTTGTCCCGGACCAACTCATGCTGCTGCAGAACTGCCAATTGATTCTTTGGTGGGACTGATGTGGGGGGTGCGTGGGAAGGAATGAATGAATGAATGAATGAATATGAAATTTGTAAAGCGCGAACTAAGCCCAAGGGCGTCAAGGCGCTATAAGCGGACCTAAGGATGCAGACAAAAAGACATGCTCATACCGAGGTCTGTGAGAAAAGCCAGGTCTTTATGGCCCTGCGGAAAAGAGAATGGGACACCTGACTTGAGAGCTGTTCCGGGAGGGAGTTCCACAGTCTAGCAGCAGCAGTGGAGAAAGCTCTACCTCCCCATGTAACCTTCTTGAATCTCTGTACTATAAGCAGATTCTTATCTGCAGACCGGAGCCACCTGTTGGGAACATAACGATGGATAATGGCCTTAATCGCCTCAGGGCCTGACCCGTAATAGGCATTGTGAGTCATGCACAAGGTCTTGAAGAGGATCCTACGGTCCACAGGCAGCCAGTGCAGCAACCTAATAGCAGCTGTGACTGAATGATATTTAGGTAAATTCATCACCAGCCTGGCTGCGGCATTCTGCACCATCTGCAGACGTCGCATTAAACCTTTGTTAATGCCCAAATAAAGGGCATTACAATAATCCAATCTGGATGTAACCAGTGCAATGACAGCCTGCTTACGTGCATCAAAAGAGAGATAGTGGGAAATTTTCCGTAGGATCCTAATGATCCCAAAACACGTGGAAACTGTCCTACTAACCTGTAGGTTCAGGGACAGTGAGTTATCCACGATAACCCCCAGGTTTTTGCCATGGGAGACCGGAGAGGGACAGACGCCAAGCGCATCCGGCCACCAGTCACTGGACCACACCTCCTGCTTACTCCCGAAAACCAAGACCTCCGTCTTCTCTCCATTCAATTTAAAAAAATTCTCCACCATCCAAGAGGAAACTGCCTGCATACAGTTCCTAAAATTAAGGGCCAAATCCTTTATACTATGCAAAATAGACACCATAATTTGGGTGTCGTCCGCATAGGACAGCACTTCCAACCCAAAGGATCTCACAACCTTCGCAAGAGGTGCGACATAGATATTAAAAAGAGTAGGGCTCAGGGAGGAGCCCTGAGGAACACCACACAGCAAGGGTTTGGGGGCTGAGTAAAATCGACCAAGCTTAACCATCTGTGCCTGCTCACTAAGAAAGGAAGCAAGGAGCCCCAAAGCCGAGCCCCCAATACCTATCTCTCTGAGACGATCAATCAATCTACAGGGAGACAGGGTATCAAAGGCTGCGGTAAGATCCAGTAGAACAAGGAGGGTGGTATGCCCTGCATCCACTTGAACCCGGATATTATCAAATACAGCCGTCAATGCTGTCTCCGTACTGTGATGGCTTCTAAATCCATGTTGCGAACCATCTAGTAGATGGAAATCTTTTAGGTAAGTACTGAGATGAGAGTTAAGGTAAGTTTCCAGAATCTTAGCTGGGACAGGAAGTAGGGAGATCGGGCGATAATTCTTCAGTTCACTAGGATCCAGAGAAGGTTTCTTCAAAAGTGGCTTCACTACAGCCGTCTTCCACAGAGTGGGATATTGCCCCTCTGAAATGGCAATATTAAAAACATCAGTCAAATGGGGAATAATAACTTCACGACCATGTTTTAGCACCTTGAGGGGACAAGGATCCAGAGGGGAACCCGATTTAACCCCTTCAAGGATCCGATCGGTCACCTCGGAAGACATAATAGGGAAGGTAAGAAGACTGGGCGACCCCTCGATGGGTGCGGTCCTAATGGGATGGGAGGTGGATCGGACAGATGACCCCGCAATGGGGTTGGAGGCTTCAAGCAGGGAGTAGATATCTGCAATCTTAGTATGGAAAAAGTCAGATATTTTATCACAGCGCTCCTGAGAGAAGTTTGAGGGGTCGGAAGCAGGGGGAGAGGTAAGAGAATTTATTACCTTAAAGAGATCCCTAGAGGATCTCATAGAATCAGTAGTCTTAGAGAAGTATAATCTCTTTTCCTCCATGACGGCAATTTTATATTCTTTGAGGCCCTGCTTATGTAGTGCCCTATTCAGCGGATTTAGATCTGCGTGCCAATGCCTCTCCTGTCTGCGACAGCCCTGTCTCAGCGTTCTGAGCCTCTCCGTAAACCAGGGAGCAGAGGGGTTTTTCCTTGCTGAATAGTACTTACTAAGAGGTGCAAGAGTATCCATTGCTGCTAACAATTGTTGCGATAGTTCTACCGCTGCCAGATTAGCATCATAAAGCTTAGTGAGCTCAAGATTGTTAAGAAAATTTGAAAGAGACTCATTACTTATGAGGCTAAAGTTCCTCCTTTCGTCCAAATTCATGTCACCAGGGATAATCAACGCCGGAGACATAAAATGTAGGTCAAAAGGGACGGCAAAGTGATCAGACCAAGCTACGGGGATAGGTTCCCCCACACTTACACGTGGGTCATTAGAAAAGACCCCGTCAAGTATGTGCCCCGCTTGATGGGTGCGGGTGCGGAACCCGTCCTTGAAACCGTGGTACAGCATGTGTGCATCCTTGTTGTTTGTATATTTGCTGAGTAAATGCGTGAGAACGTGAAGGCAAATTGGGGAAGGGAGCTTCACACTATTAATTGGGCAGTCAATTAGAGGTTGTTTGCTCTCTCTGCTTGCCATGCTTTTTGAAACACTTGAACTCTGGGTGTCCTTGTCCCCCGCAGAAAGAGCAAATATGTTTAAACTTACATGTTGCCCCCTTGCTACATTCCTTCTTGTTGTACTGCCAGCAGGCCAGTTTTTGTGTCTCCCAAACTTCTGTTGAATCGAAAGGACTGAGACACCCTCCCTGTTGCCTGAGACATATTGAACTCTGCATGCCAAATATTGATCTCCCTCTGGTCCCATGCGATTTCTGGCCTAACCGCTTTCATCTGCCTAAACTTAATGTCATAATGCATCCACGCTGACCCTTGCAACTCAGATGCCGCCCCATGTATGAGGGACATGTACCCAAATAATTGTGGGGCTAACGATGGTGTTTTCTCAGTCAGAATCGCCGCGTAAATGCAAAATCCCATCATCCAGTTCCTCAAGGACCACTCTATCCACACCGCCTTTGGCTTTTACTAGTTCTCCTTTCCACCTCTCGGCCTACTTGGGACCACCCCCGCATTGATCAAGTCAAAGACGTTCACAAATTCCCCTTGTGAATCCTTTCTCGCGTCTCCGCCGGAACGTGCCATGAAATAGCTGAAGGAGGGGCCAGCACCCAAGAGGTAGACCCAAATATCAATGGGGTCACTACAGGAGGCGATTGGACTACACTGTCGGCAGTGTGGGAGAAGGCTGAGCTACACCCAACCCCACCGTCGCCGGCATCCCCCCAGACTGTGCCCACACTTGCGCTGCCACCCCCCCTTGTGCTCCCGTCACCATAACTGGACTAGGTGGTGGCGGCATCGGCGCCCCCCCATCAATACTGGAGCCTGGTGGGCGGCAGCACTCCCTGCCGCCTGCAACCCCCCTTGTGGTCCTGTCGCCATGCCTGGCCTGTGAGGTGGCGGCACCCCCCGTCATTACCGGGGGCTGGTGGACCGCAGCGCCCCCTGCCGCTTGTGCCACTACTGGCGCTCCCCCCTACCAGCGGTGAACCCACAGAAGCCACTGTTGTTGATACCGCCATTATGCTCTGCCCCACCGCGCCCACACTCATCTTAAGTACGGGACCCTGCGCCACCTGGTCCGAGCTGCGAGCGGCCATGCCCTGAGCAATAGACTCACCCCCCAATGTGGCTACTGGTTCAGGCTGTGCGCAGGCCTTGTCCTGTTGCCCCTCCCTATAGCGTACCGGGACCTTCCTCTGCCGCTTTGGTGCCCCACCGTCTGGCTGTTGCTCTGGCTCGCCTGCCAACTTCTGCAGTGCTGCCTCCATGCCATGCCGCTTTGCCGCCTTCCAAAGCTTGCTCAGGGCGTGGAAATCCTCCTGTGACGCCGACTTTCTGGGCATTGCGTGTGCGTGCTTAGGCGCCATTCCTCGAATCTACTAGCCAGAAACACAAGACAGTATGTTACATACCTAGTCTCGAAATACTCCTGCAAAATCTGCACCCCCTACCACCTGCCCACAGTATGCGTACCACCAAAGGAGTCCACCCTTTCACCAACTGAACTGGACCTCTGCAATGTTACCTTAAGAGAATAGTAGTGTCTACCTCTTTTGTGCCCTATGCCTGACATCTGTGCTCATAGGCATACTCTACAGTCAAACTGGAACGCTTGTTAAAAGTCTCTCCAGTGCCAGCACTCCAGTGACGGTGTAAGGATACACCAATAACTGCCAGTGACGGCGTAAGGATACACTGAAACTGCCAGTAAAATTAGGGGAAAGATTAATGTACCACCGGGCTAGGACATAAGTGTCCCTGCTGTTGGATCACAAGTAAGCCTCAAGAATACTAGAGTATTTCAACTGTTAATGAATGAATAACCGTTGTAAACTATAGACGATCAGGACAGTTTATATTCCATAAATAATTCAAAATGTGAACGAAAATAAAATTAAATTACTTGCCACAATGTGATCGAACTGCTTTTATGGCTACCGTTTGCATATTACAGAAGTGTAACTACCTAGCCAAACCACCTCTGGCAAACATTCTAACATGATGACTGCTGTGCCGACTTAACCACACACCCCTTCGCCACACGGATGCGGTGTGCGGTATCCTCCTAATGCACCGCACCACAAACGAGCTGAACAACAAACCGTAAGTGAAAATGATTGCATTCTTCCCCAAACATCGCATCTTATTACCGCGCATACGCTGAAGTGCTAACCCTGGCCTGGGCCACCCTACTCGCCGCACAATAAAAAAGCTGAACAACAAACAGTAATTAAAAATGCTTGCATTTTCCCCCCAAACAGCGCATCTTTTTACCGCGCGTATGCTGAAGCGCCACCCCGGCCCGGACCGAAACCGAAGCCCTGACACTGAAGCCACAGCCCTTCCACACACCGGCGCGCTCTCTACGTATTGCGGCAGCCCCAAGAACAATGCAGTTTCCCCACCGCGCCCCGACTATCACAACGGCCTCATTTTCCTTCCCGGCACAACGTACTCAGTTATTAAAGACGTTGCGGGCCCTAGCCACCATTACCTGGCTTCCCCGCTTCCCCACGCGGCCTCATAATCAGGTATTTTATTTAGGCATAAAAGTATAACCATAGACCCGTATGGGGATCGAACCAGCACCTGTTACCAGCAGCTACGCCACGGTCCCCCCGAAACCACTGTGCCACACTCCGCCTCGCTCCACGTTGACGACACTCCTGCGGCTTCCCAGGGGTCCAAGAGGACAAAGAGGACGAGACCCCTGGGACGCCGCCTTAAATAACATACCACTAAGTTTCAGTTTCCTTACGTGCACCCAGTGACATCACCAGTGGTCGTCCCCCTCCTCATCCGGCCCCCGGAGGAGATTAGGTTCCGTGGCGCTACTAATGGCGCCCCTCACCGAGGCGCAGGGGGCGCCAACTCAGGAAAGAGAAGCATAATCCAAAGTCTCCATTTCCTGACAAAGAATTGCACCACTGGACAACAAAAATGTATACTGTGTGCTGGACGCAGGTGATAACGACCACTAATTAGTGATGCGTATGTGCACGTTAGTGAAAATGAACTACAGACTGCGCATGTCAACAGGAGGTCATCAGTGTTAGAGTACGGCCCGATGTGAGGCAGCATAAATATGTAGGCAATCCCCTTCCATGAGTGAAGCTCAGGATTATAGAACAGTCTGTCTTTGTGTAACAAATGAAGAGATCACCTTGACAACAAGTGGTCTGATGTATAACCCAATATACACAAAACGTAGAAAGATTACAATGTTTTAAAAGTACACAAAACAAATCTTATGAAAGATGTGACAGCAACATATCTTCAAACACAAAGAAATAAAATCACTATATCAATGAATATTTCAGCATCTTTCTTACAGTTAACAAATAACATGGAAGTGGAGAGAATGTGGCGCACCGGCCAGAGCTGCTGACTCGAGAGCTGGGGATCCCAGTTCGAGTCTCAGCTGCATCACACAACATCCTGTGATTCTATGCACATCACTTGGGGCCAGATGTATGACTGTTTTTTGCGGTCACAATGGGGATTTCAGCCCCTTTGCGACCGCAAAATAGGTCAGCCCAATGTACCAACCCTATTTTGCCAGTCGCTAATCAATTAGTGACTCGCAAAATAGGGTTAGCGACTTGCTATTAAGAAGGGGCATGCCAAGGGCGTCCCTACCTAATAGCGACTCCAAAACCTATGTATGTATGTTTTGCAACCGCAATTACGGTCGCAAAACACTCGCAGAGTGGTAAACCACTCGCAAACAGGAAGGGGTCCCCAGGATGCGCAAATATTTTTTAAAAGCAGGCAGTGGTCCCAGGGACCACTGCCTGCCCTTAAAAATGAAACTGAAATGTTTCATTTTTATTTTTTAAATGCATCCCATTTTCCTTTAAGGAAAGTGGGCTGCATTAAAAAAAAACTGCTTTATTGACAAAGCAGTCCCAGACATGGTGGTCTGCTGACCCCAGCAGGTCACCATCCCTGGGAGTGCAAGCCATTCCCAATGGGGTCGCAAATTGCAACAGCCTCATTAATATTCATGAGGCATGCAATTTGCGACCCCTTTGGGAATCGCAAACAGTGTCTGAGACACTGTTGTACTTTGGATTTTACGACTCGCAAATTGCGACTTGCAATTTTTCGCAATTTGCGAGTTGCACATTCCAATGGTCGTACATCTGGCCCTTAATCTCTCCGGGTGATAAATCGTTATACAAATATGCTGCAAGAGTACAAGGCAAAACTTTATGAAAATATAGTTCCACCAAAGCGATGTTAACAGTATTTCGTCAGAGGGAAACTGATAAGAGAAGCAGACGAGGAACAAGCATTGGTAAATGCAGGAACATATGCTACAGCAAATAGAAATGAAGGAAAGGTAGGTGGCACGCACAGGTACCAATGAGATGCTAGGAAAGAGAGGAGGCGGGATGTAAGTCCCTTTTGAATTTATATTTTAAAAAAAAGTACTTTGCTAGCGCAAAGTACTCAACTTTGTAGCATCTGTGAAGTAGAGCGTCCCTGAGAGTAAACTCCTGCTTGTGAGGATAAGTGTGTTGAGGTCAAGCATCTGTCTCGAGCAGAGCTGGGTGGCCCATTACAGTGAACTCGTGTGTGCTTCTCTGTGACCGTGAGAAGGAACGTCTGCAAGAATGAACATGCGTGCGTAGTAGCGAACTTTGTGCATCTCTGAGGATGAACTGGTGTGTCTACGAGGGTGAATATATGAGGGTAAAACTGTATGTCTATGGTGGTAAACATGTCTGCTTATGATGATTATGTACTATGATGACAGGGATAAATTTGTGCACTTGTATCGATTACATACTGTTTCTGTGAGTATGCACATGAGTGTCTGTGGATGCACATGTGTTTCAGTGAGAATGCACTTATGTGTCAATGAGGAAGGACGGGCGTGTCTGTGAGAATGTACTTGAGTGTCTGTGAGGATGCACTTGTGTGTCTGTGAGGATGTCCGTGTGTCTGTGAGGATGAACTGATGGGCCTGTGATGAAGAATGTGCCTGTGATGACTGCATGCAGTGTCTCTGCTGATGAACTTGTGTGTCTGTGATGAATAATCTATAGCATCTGTGTTGTGTCAGTAAGGATGTACTTGTTCGCAAAGATGAACTTACCCATCTGTGAGACAAACGTGTGTGTTTGTCTGAATGGAATTGTCTGTCGGTGAGAAGAACCAGTGTGTAACTGAGTAAACTTGTGTGATCGCTAGCATGAGCATGCTTTTTAGGTTTCGCCTGCACAAAGCTCAAATGTATCGACCCTTTCCAGAACTTTGTGCAACCGGTCTAGCCAGCAATGTTGTTCCAACCTTGCCCCACAATCCACAGAATCTTTAGAAGTGGATCACTAGTCACATCCAAGTGCAAATTCATAGGGTGTCCCTCAAGGATGTGTGTTGTCCCCAATCCTTCTTTCCCTCTACTTGAATAGTGTAGTCCAGTTTCTTTCTTCCCATCCTGCAGATATCCCAAGTCAAAATTCTGACCCAAGTGCTTTTAAACCGATTTGACGAATTCTGTGCCATGTGAGTTCTTGAAATTAATACAACAAAGACCAAATTGATGGCAATAAAGCCACCTAAAGCTTGTAGTGGGAGGCCTATCCTGGGCGGGGTTGCTCTTGGCATTAAACTGACAGGAAGTATGACATGGAAATCGCACATCAATAAGATGTGCTTGAAGCTTAGGTAGACAACAGGCGCTCTTTTGAAAGAACACCATATATCATCAAATAAGCCTGTTGCTGCAGCCTTTCAGATTTATGATATAAAAGCCCTTGGAGGAGCTCTTTATGGCATGGAAATTTGGGGTTGTATAAAATGTGAGGAGCCGACCAAAACTGAACATAAGTTTCTGAGGAACCTGGTACTTGTACCTCCGAATACCCCGCTCTATCCACTCACGATAGACATGGGCAGACTATCTATTGCTGGCAAGCTCCAATTGCGGCCCTTGTTATTTTGGAGGCATATTAGGTCTACACCCAAACCACCATCATATGCCAATGCACTCCAGGAAATATGCACTTTGGATAGGTCTAAAAAGATAGGCTGGATATGCAATGTGAAGAGGTTGTTGGCTGCGATCGGTATCCATGAGATTTGGGATTATACGTCATCTCAAACATTCCCATCAAAGGAATGTGTGAAAGCCCATTAGTGGGAATGGAAAAGGCAGTCTGAGTTTCTGGCCCAAACCGGTGGCCGGCTTCTCAGAGAATTTATAGATTTTAAATCTGACAGCGCATATGAAGACTGTTTAGGCACTATTTCAGTCCCAACCAATAGGAAATTGTCTATTCAATTTGGGTTGGGCACTCTCCCACTCAACGTTTACCAGTAGCTGGCAAAAATAAACTTCTGTATCTGTTTTTGTCTAAGCTGCAAAGTTCAGAAAGAAACTGTTGCCCGTGTATTATTTGACTGTCCATCATATGTTGTTTCTCGTATAAATGGATACAAATTATTTGCAGATTGGTGAGTACACGTAACCATGCAACTGCCCTGCAGATATTAAGATCAGATCTAAGACCTATGCTTGCTTGTGCTGTTCCCAAATCTTTGGGGCATATGTGGGGTATTAGGTGGAAGTTTTTAAAACAGGGGGGTATATTAGCAAGACTGGCGATAAAATTATCGCCGTTTTAGCGGCAGGAAACTGCCGCTAAAACGGCGATAATTAGCTTGCTAATATGCGTTATAGAATTCCAATAGAAGCCCAGGTTAGATGTGCAGGACATTTAACCTGGGCTTCTATTGAATTCTATAACGCTTATTAGCAAGCCAATTATCGCCGTTTTAGCGGCAGTTTCCTGCCGCTAAAACGGCGATAATTTTATCGCCATTCTTGCTAATATGCCCTTAATTAATTGATTTTTAACTATAAATAGTATGTATTAAGGATCCTTTTATATGTTGACTTGCGGATGGTATATTACTTTGCATCCATTACAAACTGCGCAATTGAGGATTCTAGAGGTTTGCTGTGATAGCGCTATAGAGAATATCCCTATGACATTTAATGATCAGTTCAAAATATTTGGACAAACTCTATGATGAATTTCATGAAATTGTTGTATTTTTAAATAATTTTTATCAACGTTCAAAGCTTTTATGGCATTAATTTGCTGAAATAAAGTTATTGCTTACTTAGTAGGCACGCTCAAAGGCTAGCTAACACTAACATCCATCTAAAAGTCGATGATAATAAACTGGAACCTAGAAATACCAATATAATCATTCTTTTCACGCCTGCAAACTTTTCTTTTTTTTTTTAAACATATTTTTATTGAATTTTCATACATTAAGTAACCATAGGTATACAGTGTCACATTATATCAGCAAGAGATTTCAGGTATCAGTATACGAATACAAGGTGTGGATGAAGTTCTTCATTGACATGTACATTAAACTGGTATTGTAAAGCTGTTGATAAACAGTTTTGTTCAATTTTAACCAATGTCTCAAACTATATCTTCTTTATAAAACACGCTAGCTTATTTCGCCGCAAACATACATCTATGTGACATTAACATTTGTATTAATCTCTGCTGATCAAGTATTGGTCACTCACTAGAGATAAGAAAGAAATAATACCTAACAACTGGGACCCCCCTCCCCCTTGCAGACTCGGCCATATAGATTTTTATTTATAAGATCAGCAGTAAGACAATAAACTCCATTTTCAAAAGTAATTCAGCATGTTATTCGATAATCAAGAAAAGGAATATAGCATGTACACTGTCTCTGGATGCAGTACTAACAGGGATAGAAACTATCAAACATTGTAAGAGCTTCTCGTTCAATATGACTGTATATCTACTGCTACAAACTCCTCCAACAGTCCATTCCAATCCAAGGAAATGGGTTTTTTCCGTAGCCCTCTTTGTTATTCTCGTTTGAGTTCCGCACCTCCTGCTCTACCCCATCTAATCATTTCCCTATGCCAATCAAGGATTAGTGGCGGTTTAGCTGCTTTCCATCGCATTGTAATATTACGCTTTGCTAAAATAAGAGCCAGATTATGAAATTTACGAACAGGACCCCCCTTCTTACCACCAGGACCCAAACCCAACCAACAATACTCCGGGGAACCATCATCTCTCACCGGGGCAATATCGTGTAGGATTTTATGTACAGAGGTCCAATAATGTTGCAACTTCGGGCAGTTCCATATCATATGAAATAATTTCGCGTTAGGGAATTGGCAACGGGGACAATTATCTGCTACATCAGGGAACATTGCATTTAATCCGTTGGGAGTCAAATAGGACCTATGAATAATCATCAATTGAATAAATTTAAATTTTGGATTCCTGGAAACTTTCCTCGGGTACTCTAGTATAGTGTCCCATTCTTTATTAGTGAGCTCACGGCCTATATCTATAGTCCATCTATCTCTGACCGATCGGAAGGAAACTGCTGCCACCGTACGGATGCCCCTGTATAACCACTTGGTCAGATGGCTGCCGCTTCCCATCATGTATTGCATATTAAGTAGTTCATGCGTTAATGGCTCTGTTGCCTCCGGGGCCCATGTGGTGCGTACATAACGAGAAATATTGGCATGTAACAGAAATAACTTGTTTGGTACTCCATACGCTCTCACAAAGGCATCGTGTGTCATCAAGGTGCCCTCGGTAAAAAACATACCCACTGTGGTTACACCTGCCCCGCCCCATGCCAAAATACTCTTAGAGGTAACTAATCCCGAATTCAGTGGTATACCTAATAACGGGATGTTAGAAGCATAATGGGGTAAATTTTGGGTATAACGCAATGCTTTTTTCCAATACAACATTGCAACTTTTAGTAGTGGGGATGCCGTTGGGGGTGCTTTACCCCCGGGTAACAGCATTGTATGTAAAGTCCCGCGTCTCCATTCCTGCTGGGACATATCAATCTCCTGTAGATTACGGCCTACAATCCAGTATGCTAGCCACTGTAGCTGACTCGCATAACAATAAGCTTTTAAATCTGGCACTCCCATTCCCCCATGGCTTGGGTCAATCAATCAATCAATCAATCAATCACGGCATTTATAGAGCGCGCTACTCACCCGGGAGGGTCTCAAGGCGCTGGGGGAGGGGGTAAGTTACTGCTCGAACAGCCAGGTCTTGAGCTGCTTCCTGAAGGAGAGATGGTCCTGGGTTCGCCGAAGGTGAGTGGGGAGGGAGTTCCAGGTCTTGGCTGCCAGGTAGGAGAAGGATCTTCCTCCGGCGGTGGCTCTGCGGATGCGTGGTACGGTGGCGAGGGCGTGTCTGGTTGATCGTAGCTGGCGGGTGGGCGTGTAGAAGGTCATGCGGTCGTTGAGGTACTTGGGGCCCAGGTCCCTCAAGTACCTCAATTACAAGTGGACTTGGGTCCACTTGTAATTTTGCTAGTCCTATTCGTCAACGTCCCGATCCCCATATGAGTTCTACCAACAAAGAATCGAGTAATCTAAAAACCTGGGCAGGGACAACAATGCGCAAATTAGTAAAATAATATAATAATCTAGGGAGTAGCACCATTTTAGCGAGTGCCACTCTTCCCGCCACTGAGAGAGGCAGAGAAACCCAAAATTTTATTTGTGTTTTTAGTGCAGTTATTGCTCGAAGCGGGTTTTCATCCAAAAGGTCCTTTTTCTCTCTGTATATCTGAATTCCTAGGTATTTAAAAGTAACAGTTGCTGTTTGAAAGGTCCAGTTCCCGAAAACTACAGAGTCCGCACGTATACTATCATTAAAAAAATAGACATATGATTTGGTGTCGTTTATTGAGAGCCCTGAAAGTTGTCGGAATGTTTCAAAAATGGTTGGTATAGGATCGTATGTCTCATCCAAGTTATTAAAGTATAAAATTAAATCATCTGCGTATGCTGAGATGATGTGTGTTGTAAGGCCCATTTGAATTCCCCTGTGTCCTGCTGTTTGCCGCATTTGATACATTAAGGGTTCTAGAGCTAAGATAAATAATATAGGTGACAATGGGCATCCCTGTCTTGTGCCCCTTGCTATCAAAAATTGCTGTGATATATGCACTCCTGTACGTGCTCTTGCCGAGGGATTTGTATATAGTAATCTTACCCAGTTTATATACTCTTCCGGTATTCCAAACCTTGAGAGCGTGTAAAACATATAATGCCAGTGCAAGGAGTCAAAGGCCTGGCGAAGGTCTAGTGATATACATCCTGGTGCTTCCGCCATTTTAGATGCATGTGTCATTATCTGGTGCAATCTCCGAATATTTAAAGCTGTGCTCCTACCTGGTACAAAACCACATTGGTCAGTGTGGATCAGTTTAGGAATAAACTGTGATAGTCTATCTGCCAATAGTTTACTCAGGATTTTATAATCTGTGTTGAGTAATGACAGAGGCCTGTAGCCTGCTACATCGGTACTGTCCCTACCTGGCTTCGAGAGCGGTACTATTATTGCTTGTAAAGTGGTAAAAGGGAGAGCACCAGTATCTAATGAATTCTGATATAATTGCTGTAAATGAGGGGTTAGCTGATCCAAATACATTGCATAGAATTCTATAGGGAGACCATCACTACCGGGGGCCTTATTTCTTGGTAATGCTTTTATTGCAGCCCTAATTTCCATTCCTGTCACTGGTTTCTTAAGCTCTTCTTTATATTTAATAATTGTGGGAGTTGGATATCGTTGAAAAATGGTGCATAATCCATAATAGTAAGTTTGTTAGGTGGCCTATATAATTGTTCATAGTATTCCCTAAATGCCGAATAAATTTCAAATTGAGTACAAACTGTAACACCCTTTGCGTTATTAATTTCAAGGATAGGAGACATTGGTGGGGTGTTTTTTATTAGTCGGGCCAAAAGTGGGCCTGCTCTATCAGCTGTTGCATGCTGCTTGTGCGTATACATGTTATGATCTATGATACGTAGCTCTTCTAATAGTTCAGCATGTTTTATGTATACTTGTTGTAATGGCATCTTCCTTTGCTCATCGTTTGCCGCTTCCTGTTCGAGTTTACCTAGTTGCTCTTCTACCTCTTTAAGGCGCTCTAAGAGAGCAGTCCGTACTCCTGCTTTTGTACTAATTGCTACCCCCTTATTACAGTTTTGAAAGCGTCCCACTCAATTTGACAAGTACTTGCAGTATCTTTATTTTCATTGAAATAGTTAACAATCGTTTCAGATATAGTGCTACGGAATACCTGGTCTTCTAGTAGTGTAGGTTGCAATTTCCATGTTGGGATTGATGGAGGGATCTTACCCCATGTGATTATTAATTCAAGAGGGTTATGGTCTGATAAAGTTTTCCCCAAATAGGTTGTGTCTCTAACGTGTGCTATTAAATGCAATGAACAAAAAATTCTGTCAATTCTTGTATGGAGACCATGTGGCGGTGAGAAAAAAGAATATTCCCTGCTTGCTGTGTGTATCATACGCCACGCATCTCCTACCCCCCATCCACTTGCCCAACCCTTTAGTGCATCTGCCAATTTTCTACAATTAGCACTTTGTAATGGTGGGTGGGATCTATCCAAATCAATGTCCAGCACTGTGTTAAAATCACCTCCTAGTATCCACGGGCATTCTTCCCACCCCACTAATGCATTGCTAAGAATTTCAAGAAATTTGTCCTGCTCAGTATTCGGGGCATATATACTTCCCAGTACAATATTTTCTCCATCTAGTAAACCTCGTATTAAAACATATCTGCCATTTGAGTCTATTTTTTGGTCCAATAGTTTAAAAGGGACACCATTCCTGACCCATATTGCCGCTCCTCTAGCAAATGCCGAATATGATGTAAAGTACAAATGCCCTCTCCACTTCTTCTGTAATTTCTCTGCTTCAGCCTTCGATAGATGGGTTTCTTGGAGAAATACAATATTAGCTTTTCTACGATTCAACTGTGCCAAAAGCCTATGTCGTTTGTGTATAGATCCCAGTCCTCTTACATTCCAAGAGACATATTTGTACTTATTAGGTTGTGTCATTTGCATTTTCTGAGTATAGTCTAACACCATCACAAATCCCCTGGAGTCTACTAACAAAACTATTATTGTCAGCCGAGTCTGTACCCCTTAAAACCATCCTCAATACTAGGTTCCCCCTTTTAACCTGAAGGGACCAAACTATATCAAAAAGTACAACAGGTACGTTAATCTGTATAGAACTTAGTGCAGTCGCCAAGGGGGGGGGGTTGACAAACACCAAACCATCAATACTCATCATTTTGCATTTAGATACCATACCCGGAAGCTCCAGCACAAGCCCCATTTCAATATAATAACTGCAGTAGAAACCAGGACCATCTCTTTACAATAGAAATCATAGAACACTGACATTTGTAAGACATACTACACCGGCATGAGAGAGTTGCGTTCTTTATCCTATGTAATCGTTGGCAGTTTGTGGAGTAAGCAGCGGGAACAGCGTCAAGCTATTTTCAGAGTCGGAGTTTGCAGAAGCTTCATCTTGAGAACTGCTAGTTTCACCAATAGATTTAGCATCATGATCCGCCAATGCAGCCGCTGTCAGGAGAGCATCTTGTTGGCTTTCAGTGATCTGTTCCAGTGGCGGGCTCACACCAGTACCTGCTTTGTAGTGTCTGATCTTATTTCCCATAGTGCTGTTTTTATGTTGTGGCAAGGGTTCGTGTCTCCCATTCGATCTAAGTGAAGATTGTGATGGTGGAGGTGTTAATGTAATTTCCATCCAGTCCGCTGCCTCCTCAGGATTATCAAAAAACAACGCTTTCTGGTTGTGAATAATTTTTAGCCGTGCCGGAAACAATAAAGCATATTTTAAGTTGTGTGTTCTGAGCTTCCGTTTAACTTCTTGGTAAGTAGCTTGTACCCTCTGTACTGCCAATGTGAAATCCGGGTAAAGGGAGATTGTCTTATTTTCAAAAAGTATGGGGGCTTTCTCTCTAGATACACGTAAAAGTGTGTCCCGGTCTTTGTAAATCAATATTCTTGCAATAATTGGCCTTGGCGGCGCTCCCTGAGGAGGGGGCCTTGATGGGACTCTGTGCGCACGTTCCACACTGTAATGTTCCGTGAGGCCTTCCGAAGCCACATGATCTTTCAACCATTGCTCAATGAATTGGGTGGGATTAGGCCCTTCGCTTTTTTCCGGAATTCCCAGAATTCTTATGTTGTTCCGCCTTGATCTCCCTTCTGCATCATCTAATCGATCGGTTAGGCCTTTAAGTTGGCGTTGTAGTTGTTCTATTTGTGAGGACTGCTGTGCTTGTTGAGGTATCAGGTCATCCAGTGCCGTTTTGTTTGATTTAACCTTGTCCGCTAGGTTCTTGTGGTCCGCCTTCAAAAGACTAAGGTTTACCGACAGCGCACCAATCTGTGTTTCCAGCGCCGTACGAGTGTCTCTGATTTCTTTCAGAATTAAGTCTAATTTATCAGCATTGCCTTCTGTTCCCGTTGGCGGGACCACACCCAACTCCAGGCTATGCATAGGGTCATATTGCTTCCCAGCATCTGTGCCCTCCATGGCAGGGGGGTCTGGCTGCTTAGCTTTGGTGTGCCCCATTATTAGTATAAGCGAGAAGCACTGTACTTCCAACCCTGGCTGCTAGTTGGACTTTCCTTATTTAGTGCAGTTACAATGCAGCTTGTCAGGTGTATTAGCTTCGTGAGTGGGCTGAGAGGCACGGTCCCATTGCAAGTTGGCCCGATTGGCGTCACTTCTCCTATTTGTCTCTATGTATGATGGCGTTGCAATACTCGGGTACACCTTAATTGGTATGTCCAATTCCAGTCGTATTCTGACTCTGTCAATTGGGACTCAGCACAAGATATGACGTAGAGTCGGGTATGGAGCAAGCACTTTTAGTGAGACCGCTCTGGTCCAGGTTATTTGCGCATTGGGTGCTTATGCTGCCAATCCTTGCCAGTAGTTCAGTTGCCCCCTTTGTCAGCCAGACCGTATTCTATCGCTGCGATGCCGGGTATTTTACTTCACAATTATACCCACGGCATATGTCCACAGCCACTTCAAAACTGCACCAAAACGTTCATTCGCCGTGCATGCGGCTACTTTACCAATCTAGTTTCATGTCTGTGCAGCACCTTTTCACGCAATATAGCAATGCACTCCTCAGTTCCGCTACTAGTATGTATGTCAGCCCTATATATATATCAACTTACAAAGAAATCCCCTCAAGGTCCCATTCAGCCTCAATCGAAGCATCCGTGCTTGCAGACCCTCGATGTTGTGACGCAGTTGTCTATTTCTCGCCCATACGTCCCTTAAACTCCTCGGCACACTCCCAATATAGCAATCGGCGTCAGGCCTAGAAGCATCAGCAATATTTTCAGATCTCCGACAGTAGGGGCCGGCAATGCAAGCCTACGCTTCGCTCATAAGAGACGTCGCAACCTCAGCAGTAAGCGATTCCTTCCGCCATTTTAGGCTGCTGTAGCGGCTCTCACCTTCACTCTTTGAAGCCCTCTTGAGCCCCCCAAGTTAACGTTCAGTATTCCTGAGCACCAGGAGTTGTAGTGCTTACGTCGGAGGTGGTGTTTTGTGTTCGTTCACTGTTCCGATATCTCCCTCCGTTTTGCCTCCGTCAGCGTCCCAGTTCAGCCGGCAGTGTTCACCTAATGGATCGATGGCACAGCTCCGCTGTGACAGCAAGTATCGTTACTGGCGATCCGAGTTTTGTTACTCTCATGGGCCCCGGTGCTTCCGCCACATGTCAGAACTCAGAGAAACCTTAGATGGTCCCGGCTTCACCGAATAAATGCCTTAGTGTGTGGGCTTAGCTCGGAGCTCCGTTAGCTCGCGTCCGCCATGCTCGGCGTTGACCACGCCCCCCCCTGCAAACTTTTCTAGGGGGCTATCATGATGTTCCTACTAGAGGAAATCTATTAAAAGTAATTAAATATTTACCTTGATAGTTGAAGTACTATCCTGTGACCTAATTCGTGTAGAACTTACTCTTGTTTCTACAAATGACAAAAGAGATACCACTGGAACATGATGGTCAAAGAAAACCCTTGCTGAAGCAATAATATGTCAAGGCAGTTTATTAGCTAACTGGGGAATTCTAATCTCAGAAGGGAAGCCCGAACCATACCCATGTATTTCTGAATCTCCACCTGAAACACAGCTGCCCCAGGAACAGGGCCGGCACGTTCCAAGATCATATTCAGGTCAGCAGTGGTCCCACTATCCACTGTGGCACCCACCCACAAAATCTGGAAATAAAAATTCTCTTCATAGAGACCGGGGTTGCCCCACCCCTAGTTGATACTGCACATACAAGTCTGCATAATACTTATTGCACTATTCCACAAATAGTGCAAACAATTGGATGTGGTTATCCAAACAGGGCTCGGACCAGCCTTCCATAGGAAGTGCATCCTGCTCACTTGTAGAGAGGGTAGAGTTGATTACTAAGTTGAAATATCGCATGCTTGAATTTAATGATAGAAGACAGTGCTAAATCACATCGTATTTGCTGCTTCCAAGAGACTTGGGGACTAGACGTGATCGAGCTGGACTGGTTTACTAACAACAGCATCAGAGCACCAAACGAAGACAAGGGTAGACCCAAAGGTGGACTAACTATCTGAGTTTCAACAGAATCTGTTCACTTATCCAGGAAAATATTAAAATCAATAACAATATCTGACAATTAAGGATCTCTTACAATCTTTGGATACTTGCCATATTCAATATATACGGATCACCTGGCAACCCTTAAAGATTTTTCAACCCTTCGTAATGAACTAGAAAAGTGCATTAATAGTGCCCAATGGGATCTCCATGGCCATATGTTATCTCCAGAAGAAAAGGAGGCCATCATATTGTACTCCTGAGCGGAGGTTTTAGAATCAAACCTGATGTGATGTGATGATGTCAGACTTAGAGGTGAACAAAGCAGTTTGTGCAGGGCCTTCCCCTTTATATTAACTGACTGGGGAGTTCCAAACTTGGTGAAAAAGTCAGGAGCATATGTAAAAGAATATGTTGGAGAGCAGAGCTGCGCCAAAATTGTCAACGCTGCACTCCGACATTTTTAAAACACAAGGATGTGCTGTATTTACAACAGTACAGCCACCTCTGTGTTTTCTCTAGCTCTAAAACTAGCTGCCTAGTTCTAACCCAAGCACACTTGCACCATAGTGCAAGGGTGCCTCCATTGCGGGAAATCTATAATGGCAATTTGTTACTTCTGTGTGTGCTGCATTCTGCAGCACACGTAGACGTAGCAAATAGTCATTATTTAATGATTATTTATGTGCAGGAAGGGAAACCTTCCTGCACATAAACAATCATTAAATGCATTTAGCTCTTTCCATGTGTGCTGCAGAATGCAGCACACATAGAAAAAGCAAGAAGGAGGAGAAATTAAATTATACCTCCTCGTTGCGCCATTCTAACTCCTGCTATTGCATGGCGTCAAAAAGCAATGGGTGTTGCTGTGAAAAGCCCACAGCAACACCAATTGCACGCCCCTTTCACGCACATTTCTTTGTAGAAGGGTACCATATTTACACAGCGGCGTTAAGCAACAAAAAATGGCTTAGCTCCACTTTGTAAATAAGGTGTAGGGCATAGGGCCACCAGAACCTCACAAAATGTTACGTTATGGTGGTATTATTCCTTTGTAAATATGCCCCTTAGTGATCTAATGATAAAAAAACTAGTTGCCTTCAGTCAATGGCTGTACTCACTCTTACGCAGAAATCACTTTTAGATCTGGTGATTGTGTGAGGATAATTTACTGCATACTTGTAAATATAGAGTCATGGCAACTGGTCTAGGATATTAAAATCGCAAAAAGGCTAGAAAGCTTCAGCGACCCCCTTAACAGCAGATTCAAGGGGCACATTACGATACCCGGCGTAAAAAAATCCGCCAGGCATGGAAGCGGCAAAAATCCGCCCGCACACACCGCCTGAACACCGACCACGCCATTATGAGTACACAAACTGAAAACCGCCATCGGCGGAAAAATCATACAAAATACCGCCCGCCATCGTCCGAGTCCGAGTCAAACCGCCCGCCACGGACGGAAACACGCACGACAACACAAAACCGCCCGCCCTCACGGCCGACACACCGCACGTGAAATTACGATCGCACCGCCATGAGCGCGGAAAAACAACAAAAATACCGCCCGCCAGCGCAAACAACGCCGATGAGAATCGACACGGCAGAAGCCATGGCGCCCACGTACCTGCACAGAAACCATCCGCACACAAAACCAATAGCACACAACATGGCCAACAAGTCCACACAGCAAGGCACGCACAAATACACAAGCACAGTACACATCCCGAAAACACCCCCGGACAAACAAAAAATACAAAGGCCAGAACCCCAGACACAACACACCTGAAAACAACAGACCATGAGGACACACCCACATAGGTGAGTACAAAAGCAGCACTCCCACAGACCACAACCCCTTGCTACATTGCAAACCAGAGAGGAGAGGAGAGGACACAGTGACACAGCAAGGACAGCAGCACACCACAGAAACGCACACATCACAACCACCACCACCACCACCACCACCAAACACCGGCACCACAAACCCCCTGCACATTACACAACACACACCGCACCAGCACCACAAACACCATGGCACCACAAAGGATGCCCAAGTTCACGCCCATGGAGCTGACGGTCATGGTCGACGAGATCATCAAGGTGTACCCACAAATCTATGGGAACATGGTCCAGCACACACCACTAGCCACCAGAAACAGAATGTGGACCCGGATCGTAGACCAGGTCAATGCAGTCGGGACCCTGCCCAGGAACAGAACCGAGATAAACAAACGTTGGAATGACGTAAAGAGCCTGGTCAAGAAGAAGGAGGGCAAAAACAGAGAGCTGGCTGCCGTCACTGGCGGAGGGAATCCCGCGCTCTTTAAGACCTTCAAAGCGTGGGAGGAGAAGGTGCGAGTCGTAATACATCCGGAGATCCTCGCCGGATTAGCAGGGGAGTGGAGGCTGGTAAGTACAAACTAATGTATACCAGCACACCGCTATGTACACACATGCGCAACCACCATGCCACAGCTCCCAGGGACAAACACCCCCATGTCCAGCACACAATACACAACACATCACACGCACATGCAACAGACACTACCACACACAGGCCAAACCGAACAACTGTAAGATGCGTGGGGACATGTGTACACTAAGCCAGCCACGTAACCACCAACAGGTCCACAAATATGCCAGAAGCGCCACAACGAGCACCCGCCACACCCATGTGTCCGCCACAGCTGCACCAACTGACAAGTAACAGGTAAGTGGCAGGAACACAAAGTGCAGTGGGTCGGAGGGGGACAGCTGAAGTACAACACCCACCAGGCCCCCACTCCCACAGACCAGCAAGGTGGAGCACTCCCCACACCCATGTGTCCGCCACAGCTGCACCAACTGACAAGTAACAGGTAAGTGGCAGGAACACAAAGTGCAGTGGGTCGGAGGGGGACAGCTGAAGTACAACACCCACCAGGCCCCCACTCCCACAGACCAGCAAGGTGGAGCACTCCCCACACCCATGTGTCAGGCACAGCTGCACCAACTGACAAGTAACAGGTAAGTGGCAGGAACACAAAGTGCAGTGGGTCGGAGGGGGACAGCTAAAGTACAACACCCACCAGGCCCCCACTCCCACAGACCAGCAAGGTGGAGCACTCCCCACACCCATGTGTCAGGCACAGCTGCACCAACTGACAAGTAACAGGTAAGTGGCAGGAACACAAAGTGCAGTGGGTGGGACGGTGGACAGCCCAAGTACAACACACACCAGGCCCCAGTCCCACAGCACAGCAAGGAGGAGCATCCCCCACACCCCACACCCACGTGTCAGCCACCGCAGTGCACAACGACAGCCGAAAGGCAGACATCACGGTCCACAGCAATCGGTGTCAGTGGGTGTACAGCCACCCCCACGACCCACTACACCCCCCACCCCCACAGACCTGCAACATGGAGCACCCCCGCTAAGAGCCATGTGGCATCCAGTACAGTGCACGCACGAACAACTTGCAGGTGGGAAACTGGACAGGGCTGGATTACTGGAGGCATGAGGACCATAACACCACCAACACATGGGACATGTCACGTAGCACACGAACACGCAGCACCGCCCACCGTCACGAACAAGTGAACAATGTGCACACGGACATGAACAGCAGACTCACACCCCACATGACCCATCACAGACATAGCAACACCCAAGGAGCCACGTCTGCATGCACAAGCCACACTGAATATAGTCCCACACGGCAGCCACTGTGCAACTCATCACACACAACCGAAACACCATTGAAGTCCTGTCCATGTAGCCCCTACTGCCTGTCAACCACACACCCCACAACTACGCCTATGTAAGACAAACAACACTAGACGCAACAGAGCGAAACAACAGAAATGCACACGAACACCACTGAACCCATCAAACTCACAGACACACCATGCACATACAACATACCATCCATCCATCCATCCCATCCGTCAGCCCCGGTCTCATGAAAGGCATGTCATCCGCACAGCTGCCACACATACAGCAGTCACGCTAAGACACATGCCCATGACCAACCATGTGCCAGAAGTCAATTAAGCGCACAACACACTGTGAGCAACAACACACAACATGGGCCACACCCCCCGAGCACTGCAGTGATGCACATGGCACAGGGCAGCACGCACACCAAGGAGATGGGACAACTGCAATACGTTGGCTGGCACACAACTATCACTCACTCATAACGATGCGTCCAATGCCATGTCCAGTAACCACAACAGACAGCAAATATGCAGGGCATGTCAGGCATGCACACACCTCAGACCATGCACTGTCATGCTGCCACAACACATGTCACGTTCGGCACCCATGGCTCACAGCATGTACCCCAAAAGCATATACCCTCCCAAATGCGAATCTGGGGCATGGCCCCCATGTTGCCATATGCGTTCCTAAGCGTTCCATTTGAACCCCAAAAGCATATTCCATCCCAAATGCGAATCTGGGGCATGGCCCCCATGTTGCCATATGCGTTCCTAAGCGTTCCATTTGAACCCCAAAAGCATATTCCATCCCAAATGCGAATCTGGGGCATGGCCCCCATGTTGCCATATGCGTTCCTAAGCGTTCCATTTGAACTCCAAAAGCAAAGTACAAACCAGACCCAGGATGGGCCAGGAGCCCGCATACACCAGAGTCACAATGAGTAGGGGCAAAGCAACACACCCATCGGCATGGCCAATCCGTCCCATGCCACATGTGCACAGCACACAGTCCCATTGCCTAGCACACACACCTACAGATGCCACAGCCACACACTCGCCTCCGGGAAACCCATGTACAAGATTGCACGAACTGCCAATGTCAGACGACTAATACATACTTCGCCAGGTGCAACACAATAACAAATCTCATTCTCTCCACAGGTGACGAACTGCTGGACGCTGGGGATGGAGACAGCAGCCAGCACAGCCAGCCTACAAGCCCCCAACGAGGACACACGGATCTGGAGGATCTGTCCACCTCTTCGGACACGGACCACCAAGCTGGCCCATCTGGCGTGGCAGGGCCCAGCCGCTCCCCAGGACCCCTCCTACCCACCAACCCATCATCCAGGGATGCTGAACAGTCCCAGTCCCCTGCTGCCACTGTCGTTGCGGCCACACCCACGGTCATTGCGGCCACTACCACTGCCGCAACCGCCACCATCGCCGCACCGACCACCACCGCCTCCACCACCACCACGTCTTCGCTGGCACCAGCCCCAGCGCAGGTGGTGGCCCGGCCGACTGGATCCACCCTGGGAGCCACAGCGAGGACCGTGGTGAGCAATGTGGCTAGTGGGCAGGCCGGTGGCAGCAGGACTGGTAGGAGGAGCAGGGTCAGGGAAACGCCAGCCTCCCCTGGGAGCCATGCCCTGCCTCAAATGGACAGAGTCCTTGGGGCCTATGAAGAGGCCCAAGGACAATGGGCCAGGTCTGCTACTGACACGCGGGAGGTGCTGGGGGTGCTGAGGTCCATGGACGCCCATATGGGCCAATTCGTGTCCCGTATGGACCAACTCGTGGACCTCATGGGCCAGCTGGTGGTGGCGGTGGGGTCACAGGCAAGGCCAGCAACACCACCTCCGCCACCACCTGCTAGGGCGCAGGCTCGGGCAGCAGTGTCCACTTCCCCTGCGTCCACAGCCAGTGAGCACACCTCACCCACCACCAGCAGGTCGCCACCACACACCCCCCTCCCAAACGTGGAAGGGGCCGTCCGAAGAGGAAACAGATCTCCCGGGAGGACTTCGCACGCTCCAGTCGCAAGTGAGGCAGCCAGCCAGCCTTCCGCCAGCCTTCCTTGACCAGCCACTGCATTGACTTGCTCTACGATCCCACTCCACACAGCCATCTGGATGGCATGTGTGTGTTGGACTATGGACATAGAACCAGTGGGTACACCCTGATCATCACGCAGCCATGACCGACAGCTCATTGTCACTGCACGCACCACTTTTGTCATCACCTTACACACAATCACATGTCACAGTTTGTAATAAATGCACCTTTTTCACTAACTGCTGTTTGTGCCCTGTGTCTTTATTGTACGGAATACAACGGCCACCTTGGGCGGAAAGGCACCTGATGCGTGGCATGGAAATGGAATCCGGAGGGCCTGTAGGGACCTAGGGGTGGGAGACAGAACAGGAGCACATTCAATGAGTGTGTCACACACCCATCACACAGTACATGTCAACAACTACAAGCAATGTACACACATCGCACAGAGCAATAGGGCACAATGCCACAGCCACCAACAGTGGCATACTACCCTGGCCATGGAGCGTTGACACACTGCACGCAGTGAACATACGGCCACCCTGACACAGCACACACACACCTGCATAGATACAGACACATCATCCGTCGTACATGGACACTCACCGTCAAGTGAAGTAGCGGGCGATGAGCTGCTGGCGCACATTCCCAGCTTCCTCCTCTCCGCTGTCCACCTCACTCGAGCTGTCCTGGTCTGCGGGCTGGGGCCCTGGTTGATCTCCGTCATCCACAATGAGGGGGATCTGCTTCCGAATGGCCAGATTGTGCAGCATGCAGCACGCCACCACTATCTGGCACACCTTCTGTGGGGAGTACGCCAGTGCACCCTCGGTGCGGTCCAGGCACCTGAACCTGGACTTGAGGAGGCCAAAGGTACGCTCGACCACACGTCTGGTCCTCCCATGTGCCTCATTGTATCGATCGTCTGCTGGGGTGCGAGGATTCCTCAATGGACTGAGCAGCCATGCCCCATTCGGATACGCAGAGTCAACTGGGTGTGAGGGACACAGAGAACCGTTGCTATTCCAACTGGACAGGGGACAGCATCGCACAACCAGCACGCTACACCACTCCACATACTCACCGACAATACAGCCACGATCCTGTTGCAGATTGGCCATCAGTCGTGGCAAGATGCTGTTGCGCATTATGTGTGCGTCATGGGCCGAGCCTGGAAACTTTGCACACACGTGGGTGATCACCATGTCCGCAAGGCACACCACTTGCACATTCAGGGAGTGCGTGTGCTTCCTGTTGCGGTACAGGTGCTCAGTGGCCTGTGGTGGAACAAGGCCAACATGAGTGCAGTCAATGGCTCCCACGACGTGTGGGATTCTGCCAAGGGCATAGAATGCACCCTTCACTGCCGCCAATTCACGAGCCCTGGGGAATCTGATGTACCTGTTCCGGTACAGCATCATGGCTGCCAGTACATCCCTCAGCACCTTGCTGAACATGGGCTGGGACATCCCTCCTCCACTGCCCACTGTGTGCTGGAATGACCCAGTGGCGAAGAAATGCATGGCGGCCATCACCTTAGCCGTGGGGGTGACAGCAGTCGGATACACCCTGCGGGGACGGAGATGGGGCTCTAACATGGCACACAGTCGATGCAGAGTTGGCCTGTCCAGCCGAAACTTCCTGATTACCTCTGTATCGTCCATGTCCGCCAGCAATTGGTATGGGCGGTCAATGTTCGGTCTCCGCCTGGGTTAAATGGCAGAGGACACATGTCAAAGCAACACGGCACATAGCAATTTCGCATACACATCACTGACATGACTGAGCAAGCACATGAGCCACAGCCCAGCTGTCAAGCTGGGACGGCACGGCCACAATACACTTACACAGGTCTCCCAACAATGGCAATGGCAAGTGAGACATACCACTGCCATGTGCATGCACATGGGGATCTAGGCCCCAATGACTTGCGGGGCGTGCTGATGGGGACTGACTGCATATTCGTCAAGCGGCAACGCCACGGCAACATGAGTGTCTGCTGAGCATGGTACTGCTTCCGAGGCTGGATGAGTATGGCACACGACGACGACGATGTGGGCACGGGCTGAGCGGCCAATACAAGTGGGACCTGTGGCACGAGGGGATATGAGACAGTAGTAGGTGTCAGCACTGCACCCTATGTACAGCACTGTACGGATCACAGCTCCCGAAACATTGACTGGTGTCCACATTGACAGCCCCATGCCAAGACGGCTGTGTGCTTGCAGTCACATGTCACAGGTGAGAGGTTACATTGCACGTGCCAGGTGGCAGTCGTACATAGTGGGAGCTGGCATGTGTGTGCATGTGTCTCCTGTTCAGGATCCACCAGATGGGCGCTGACTCTGTACTGACCATTGGACACAGCATGTTCCGTGGAAGGCTTGTGTGTGTGGGATGGTGGCACTGGATGTGCCTCCGTTGGGGGGGGGCCATGCACAGGGCGGGTACGTCGATGATTGCGCATTGTTGGTCACGGTCGGTGCACCAGCTAAGATGTGTTGCCCTGTGTTCAATTCCTATGTCCGCATGATGATGGACTGTGGATGTGGGCAGACTACACATTGGTCGATGTGCTGTCTATATGCATGTGCCTTCACACCAGGCACAGCTGCCCCTGCACATGTGACCCCTGCTGGACTCGCTGCTGGGTCTGTGGAGCTGATGCACCTTCTGCGCGTGGGGCGGACAGCTCTCCTCACTTCCCTCATTGCGCATGTCATGTCTTTGCCGCAGGTGACATGGATCATGGAGGGCCCACATGTACGCGTGGGTAGGCTACACATGATTGTTCACTGGTCGCCACCCCCAGTCAGTGTTTCGAATGGGAAGGTTGTCGTGCTGGTGGTATGTTCGATGTGGCGGATGGGCGGGCCTAGGTGCGGGCTTACATTCCGGACATGGGGGGTAGTTGGATTGGCGACTAGTTGCAGTACACACGGGACACGTCTCTTCCTTTCCACATCTGGGTCATCCCTTGTACTAACTGACAGTGATACAGTCATCTTCGCCCCAGCCCTCATGTCCTCCCCTCGCCCCCCAATATGCATGCTCACCTGCGAGGCTAGCGCTTGCACAGGCAGCCCCAAGCTTGCACCAGAGAGGGCAAGGAGTGTATGTGTGGGTCCAGTTGCACGAGTGGGCTGTCTCAGGGTATGATGTGTGGCGGGACGCCGTCCACCTGCGTGGTGCCCCAAATGGAGACCCGGCCTGCATGGACTATGCATCACAGTCTTCGCCTTCCGGATCCGCCACCTGCGACACCCAGTGGCTGTGGCTGCCCTTGCGGCCATGCCGCGTCCGTCTGTGGCTGATGGCCCACACATTCACTCTTTGGCCTCTCTGGGGAGGGCTCAGGGGTGGTGGCGCACGCGCTTGCACTTAGTCGCAATGGCATGTGTCGTGGTTGGTATGATGGGCAATGGATGGGATGGTGCGAGCCACCTCCCGTGACGTCAGTGCTGCTCGTGCTGTGGTGCGTCCCCCCTACACTTCCATTTGACTTTTTGCCATGCTGGACGTTGAGGTTCTATTGCCTGCGTGATATGAGCAGGAGGAGCGCGAGGAGACCTCTCACACACCATGCTCCACTGCCATCCCGTGCCCTGTATCGCCTGTGCGGATTGACTATGTTGGGGTTACACCTGGTCGACTGGGGCTGTGTGTGCCTTGTCAAGGGGCATGGCGGGCGCACAACAGGATCCAGCTCGTCCACAGAGGGTGGGCTGAGGTGCGCCTGGTACCGCTTTGTACGTGTGCCCGGCTGCTGTGCACACACGTGTTCACTCCCCCGACAGGTGTCCTCTCACAATGCCCAGGGAAGCGGTGGTGTACTGTTCATGAGCCCTCCCAACACGGCGTGCTCCAACTTGGTATGTGCGCATCTACCCGTCGCACCCACCCACCTGAGCACTGCGTCCATACGACTTCACACGACACATGTGTGTCTTCCACAGTAGTGCTACTCATTTGCGTTGACATCCAATACCAGTGGACTACATGGTCATGTCACGACTGCCGTGTACTTCACATACTCTCATCCTCTCTCATTCGTACTTGTGAAATGAGTCAGCGGAGACAGTTCTGGTTTCAAACATTATATTGAGTCTTCTGTCCTCTGTGATGCAGTATAGTGGACACTACTGGCAGCGGAATACATATTGAGGATATACTGAGCATGATTACAAATGGGATAGGGTGTGGGGTTACATCTGCTTGGCCAAGGCTGTGCTAATGTACATTTACGTATAGCTGCGGAGCTGCGGACTTTGACACAGACGGTATACATGTAGCCTACCAGACCGCTCGGCATCATGGGCACAGTCCATCTCAGTTCCATGTGACAGGTTTGCTGCGGTTGTTCCTCATGCACGCGTGCATGTGAGATGACATCAGGGCATGTGCTTGCGTGCATGCAGCGGCGTGCCACTTGTTGTTGCACTGTGGTGGTTACTGGACATGTCACAGTCACTGGGGTCGTGTTGTTGTTGTATGCACTTGTCGTCCATGCAAAGGTCCTGGTATGGGATTCCCGGGGCGGGGGTGGGAGGGGTGCAGCACCCACAGACTCCAGGCGACCTATTCATGTCCACTGAGCGGTGTGTGTGTCCATGTGCGCTGGATCCATGTCGTGTCCTGGTTGTTCGTGCAGTTCCGTCCATGTGGGTGCGATGCACAGAGCCCATGCCACTGCCTCCCACGATGCATGCGGTGTTCCTGGATGTGATGGGGAACAGTGTGCATGTCCCGGTCATATCCGATGTCATGGCGATGTCGTTGATGGTGTGGTTACAGTTGCCGGTCGTTTGGTATGGCTGTTGTGGTGGTGACTGGCCAGTCCGTGCGGAAGCTGAGCATGGGTGCGGGGTTGGACTTCATAGGTCACTCGGGGAACCTGCGTTGTGGTCCGACGTATTTACAGGTTGTCAGGTATGCGATGCCGTCCAGCAGGGCTTCCATGTCATTGGTGGTGTACATGTTTGCCAGCCAATGAAGCGGATGGTGGCTGTCAAGGTGTTGTTCGTAGGTTGTCCCTTGGAGGACCATGATGGGGCATGCTGGGTGACATTCGATGTAGCTGTTCTCGATGATCCGTCGTGTGGAGGCACAGTGGTTCCATTTCAGTGCGCGTGCGATGTTGGCCACATACGCCATGCCCCCATAGGCAGAGCAGGCCCTGTCGTGTGCGTCCAGAGGGAGGAGTAGTGGTAGCAGGTCCGCCTTCAGACATGCCGGGTTGGAGAGGCATATCTCGACGGGATGCTGGTAGGGACACCTCCGACAGTAGAAGACGGGCATGACGCAGCTGAACAATGTGATGCGGTAAGTCAGTCGGTAACTTACGTTCAGCAGGGACAGGAGATCGCATCCCAATGTATGTATCGTGCTGGTTTGGTACAGCTTGAGCTCTTCGGCGTAGTTGGGTAGGTGTGTTGCGGTTGCCATTTCGCAGCGGTGCGTTGTGGTGGCGTGCTCCGGCTGTGTGTGCAGTCTGCAATGTGCACACTCCGGGGTTGCTGTGAGCTCTGTGTAGTCGTGGGGAGACAGGACTTGTGTTCTGTTGGCTTGTTTGGAGGACACGGGCCCTCTTCCCACATGCTTCTCAGACAGTTCAAGGTCAGTGCTGTGTGACTCCTTCCAATTAACTTGCATGTGGCCGACATGGGGGAGTGTTTTCTTCTTTCTTCCCCGTCCGTTGTGTGCTTCTGTGATATGCGCTATCTGCCGTGTGGTCGGTCTCCTCGGCATGCCTGTGTTGGTCTATTCTTGGACAATGGCTGTATTCACCGGCTTCTGTCGTAGGGCTGTGGTTTCGGTGTTGGAATGGAAGGTCATTCAGTGCTGTCTGCTCTCCCTTGTGTGGGCGGCAGCCTGCCTTTCCCGCTCTGCGTTGGGCCTTGTGTGTGGATGTAATTCTTGGGCCACCTGTTGTCGGTCACCGGGCTCTTTGGTGTTCCGTTTTATATGTCTTGTTCATATGTGCAGGGTGGTATGGGTGTTTCTGTGTGGTACTGGCGTTCCTCTTCCCGAAGGGGCCCTGCTTCTCCTAGTTGGTGTTGCCGCCGCTGTGTGCTACGCCATGTTTGTTACACTGGGGTGTGTCCTGCTGTTGCGTGTCTTCACTGACATGTGTGCGTCGGTTGTGTGGCGTTGGGTGTTGTCCGTGAATTGGGCGTTGGGGACATGTCTGTGGCCGGCCTGTCACGTGTCATGTGCGTTCGGGGTGGGGCTGATGTGTGTGCTGCTTGGTTGTGTCCCTGTCCCTGTGTGCGACGCATGCATGGCGCTGTGGTTGGCCTCTGCGTTGTGCGCATGTGTGGCGGCGTCATCGGCGCTTTGGGGCCGTGACGGGGTGGTTGGTTCCTAGTCCCAGGTGGTGTGTACACATGTGTTCTGCGATGTTAGGATTTGGCCTGTGTGTCATATGTGGATGCAATGGTGGATGTGTAGTGTGCACGCGCTGGTGGGGGGTTGTCCGCTTTTTCCGCCCTTGCACTGTGTGCGCTGTTTGCGTGCACTTGTTGTGTGTGTGCCTACCTGCGTCTCCGTGGTACGTTGCGTCCTTGGTGGTGCATCAGCAGAAGCATGGGAAGGGCCTGCAGTGCTGGATTCATGCCCGGGGTGCCGCTTCTTCGGTGTCCGTGCTCGGCGTTCGTGTTACCGCTTCGGTTTGACGTACGGTGTCTCTTAGCCGTGGGTTCAGTTTGTGTGCGGCATCGTAATTTGTACGCCGGGCGGTACGTGTTTCGTCGGACGGTGTGTGTCAATAGTGCTGCGCCGCTACGTGTACGGGCGCACTTTGATGGCGGACGGTGTTGCTGGCTTGCCGGCGGTGTTTGGCCTGCTTTTCGCATCGTAATTTGGCGGGCGTGTGGGCTGCGGCATGCGGGCGGTAACTGGTGGTTTTTGCATCCGCCAGCACGGCGGTAGTGCTTCCGCCCGCCATCGTAATGGGCCCCCAAGTCTTCCTTCTGACCACATTT
This sequence comes from Calotriton arnoldi, assembly GCA_963921515.1. NCBI lineage: Eukaryota > Metazoa > Chordata > Amphibia > Caudata > Salamandridae > Calotriton > Calotriton arnoldi. The sequence continues at coordinate 417,874 of CAWUFW010009536.1, forward strand.
GCAATCAAAACGTTTCCTGCTTCTTAGATCCCACAAATCTGAGCCTAAAGTCAAGCAGGAAAAAAATCACCTGGAAGAATGTTTTCTCTAAAAAGAATGACACAAAAGCAGCTTGCAACCGTTGGCTTCACAAATACAATGAATTGTTAACATTAAGGGAGATATCAAGTTCAGAAGCCATTCAGAAGATGGAATCCCTGCTAAAACTAATGTGCGAAAAACATCGAAACATGGCCCCTTCTGGCCATTGGCCCGGTCCCTGAAAGATAGAAATGGAATGGTTTGATAGCAACTGTTTTAAAGTTAAGGTCTCCCAAGGTTTCTGTAGCAAATGCTCTAAGAAGTAGGCAGATTACACCTGAAGGGGAAGATTTCCAAAATCACTGAGGCAAGATTATATGTACTTCATCAAGCTTAAGAAGAGGCACCTTCACATAAAAGCATAGGCAACCGTCAAATCAACTTCACCTCTAAAATTTCCTAAAGGATCCCAGTCCTTCAGCCAGTCAGCTATGACTGCCACAAGAGCTATGAAAGAAGCCTGCACAGCCATTCTTAGCCAAAAACAGATGAAAGCCCCTGGCCCAGATAGAACTCCAACAGATAAGTATCAAAATAATTTGTCTAAATGGGTATCTCCTCTAACTACGGCATATAACAAAATTTGGGGGTAAGAAGAGGTACCTGCATCTTGGAGATCTTCAATAACCATCCCACACCATAAAAAAGCCACCCGCAATGACCCATCAAATTATTGACCGATTTCTCTACATGCCGGTGTTTGGCAAGATGTATGGTAAATTACTGCTTACCCATATTAAAACTTGGGCCAAATACCTCAGAACCTTGTAGCTGCTTCAAGCGTATTTTAGAAGACCACAAGATACAACTAATCAGGCCATGAGACTGTACAACATATGCTTGAAGTATATATGCACAAACAAATTGATGTTGTTTTTGACCTTCATAGACTTAAAAATAGCCTTTTGCTCTGTTGACAGGCTACTCCTGTGGCAGAGTCTGCAAGACATTGGGCTCCCAGAGAAGCTTATGAGCACTGTGAGGCAACTCTACAAAGGAAATGTAACTAAAGTAAAATATGGTTCTGATGGAGCTCTGGGCCCTTCTTCCATTCTTCTTTTCTCATTCCTTGGGTGAATCTTGATAGTTGCTTACGAGGTAAGAGGGAGTTAACATCAATCTTATCAAAATTAAAATACAGTGCAACTCATTAGTTAAACAATAACAACGTTGGGCCTGATTCACAAATGTAAAGTGAGACGAAAGTCTAACTTTACGACTTTCGTTATTCACAAAGGGCATTTACTACTCGTAAATGCCCTTTGTGTATACCGAAAGTCCTAAAGTTAGGCATTTGTCTCACTACGTCTTTGTGAATCAGGCCCCAAGACGAGTAAATAAAGTTACTGCCGTTTATAACAGACTGAAATCAAGCTTATATAAATGATTCTCAAAAGCATACTATAAAAGTACAAAATTATCAAGATAAGTCTGAGCCTCCTAAGGAAATTCAGCCCAAGCAAGATAAAACATAGGAGAAATTGTGATATGGAAAATAAGAAAAAGAATGTGAAGATTGAATTGTGGATTATGATCTTCCTGCCTAGTCATGAGTAAATTTAAAGAAAACTTACTTCTCCTGCTCTATTCTAAATCTGGAAAAATCTTAATAACTCTCATAAGCAAGGATAGGTGTCAGAATCATGGAGACTTCAGTACAGGCACTCTAATTAAAGAATGCATAGCTTGAAGCCATACAGTGAGAGAAGTAGCAATGTGGTCTGTACCTCTGGAAAGCCTAAGAGTGTCTGTCTTCAAACTAGCAATGCAATACTAATTAACACACAACATTCAAGGTAACCCACGTCATTGTCTCCAGTACATTTCCATCTTTAATTATATCAATTGGCAACCTTTTTCTTTTCTTCCACACATGCAAGTGTCGATTGACCATGAGCATCCCCTTCTCCACCATGAGAACTCGTCACCGGCTTCGTTAACACGTCTTCCTCTTGCCAAAAGTTTCCTCCTGCCCCATCCAATTGCCACATGAACAATATCCTTCCTATAACTCATGAAGCCTTGGGTCTGCACTTGCAGAGGAGAGAACATGCAACAAGCAATCTTCACAAAGAAGATTAAACACTGGAAATCTCTAAGGCCTAGGGCCTTTAGTCACGCTAAGTTAATTAAACAATCAATGTGCACCCATCAATTGAATATATATGTGAACATATTGGTCACAATTTAATGCAGCAATGCAAATACATTTTGTATGAGAAGTCATGATTACATGTGTATAAAAATGTTAGCTAAACATTATATCTTAAAACATTTGTGAAACTATGAGTAAGAACTACAAATATATGTGAAAACTTAAACATTATTATGCACACAATATATGATTCCAATATTCTACCATGGAACATTTCAGAAATACATTTGAAACTCCATCTTTTATTAATATTAGATCACACTGCTAACTGCACAACATCATTATAAATCAGTAATGTATAATGGTGGAGCCAAAATGAAGCTGCTTCGATCCCCCTCTTACGGCGAATCAAGCCATCACATTAAGGGGCCGATTCCGATTCGGGCCGGAAATCTCTCCGACCGAGCCGGACCCGGAGAGATATCCGACCGAATCGGACCCGTGCAGCCCGACCGAACGAGTACGATGCGCACGTATGCCATCGGACTCGAGTCGGTCGGACTCCCATTGAAGTCAATGGGAGCCTGTCGTACAAGGCGTACGCGGGCTCCCATTGACTCAATGGGTGCGATGCGGACAAGGGCGCCCCCTACAGCGTGTACGCGGCGAAGCGATTCGCGCTGTACACGCACAGGTAGGGGGGACCCATGGGTCCCCCCTGTGTGCAACTCGCGCGGCTACGCGTACAGGGGGGTCCGACACGGACCCCCAAAGTATGGCTCCGACAGCTCTTTCGAGCCGGAGTGCGCGGCTCGGTCGGACTGCTCGCGGCGCGCATCGTACTTACCCGGCCGGGGAACGTCTCCATTGCGCGGTGCGAGTCGTGTCCGTGTGAGTCGGTCGGTGCGGTTAGAGCCGGGATCGAGTCAGTCGGAGCGGTCGGGACGCCCGGACGAGTCGGTCGGCGAATTCGCATCGTACTCGCTCGCCCGGACGCACGTACGATTCGGTCGGGAAATAGGGCTCCGAATCGGATCCGGTTAAGCCGAATCCGATTCTGAGCCCTACCGGCCGAGATCGGAATCGGCCCCTATATGTCTAACTCTTATCAGATGAACCGCTTAAAGTCTCATGGTTTTAATTTCTTTCCACCTAAGCTCCTCTAGACGTTTCATGCCATCATGGTAATTGCTCTGTTTCTCTTCCAATTCCACATACGCCCTCCTTCTTTTCACTCCCTTCTTTGCTTTCACTCTCCTGTACACCTTAAAAGATTCCATTACAACTATTGCACAAAGGACAATAACCACAAGAGGTTTCAAGATAGAACCCACTACTCCACTTTCCAATTTTCCAAACCACTTGGCTACTGCACTAAATCCATTACCAATTGCTTCCCATGTTCCTGTCACTGTCAAACCCTTCAAATGTCTCTGCAAATCAGTAATATTTTAATATTTTTAATAATTTTCTGGAAATTCTTGCTATTACCAATAATATAAGTGCAACACTGCTGAACTTTTAAAATTCAGCAGACTCCACCAACTTTTGCAAGAAGAATGTCTAACGCAAGTCTATTCTGCAAAACCAAAGCCCTAATAACAACCATTTCAGTATTTACAAGCAATAAAGCTCCATTTGTACTAATGGACAGCTTATCAACTACAGTGATATCGTTCAATATCACTCCTACATTTAGAATAATTAGCACCCAAAATATCTCCTACAATTTCTCCTGCACTAGCCCCTCTTTTGGGTCTACTCTTCTGTTCACACACAGGATGATCATAATTTTCCACGTGTTAGATCTTGGGGAAAACTACTCCTAAATATCATGTACCATACCACTTCTTATGTAATTCAAATAGGCATACTTTCCACAAATAAAATAAACTCCAGGAATCACAGGATCTTCTCCATCAAGGTATAAATGCCATGTTCCTCTAACTTCAAAGGTATGACCACATTCACTCTTCCCTACAAATAAAGTATCTAAAACATTCTTTTCATTATGCACACACAATTTTCCTTTATTTTGCCAAAGTAAAGTCAATGCTCCTGCACTTCCTGCTGTCTGGTGATCCTTCTCTTCTTGTGACCAGGTGGGTATTTGAGTAAATTTAGTCGCATTACCTATCACTGCTCTGTATCTATATTCTACTTGGTCTAAGAATTTCTTCTCAACATCAGTTAGTATGCAAGTCAAGTTATATCTATGGGCACAAGCAGTATCTAATGTTTTGAGTCGGACAAAGTATCTTCTAGCTGTGCTACTTATCTGAGCATATGAGTGTCTATTCAAATGTTTAACCAAAGGAATTTCTGAGGACTAAATCATAATTAGAATAGTAGTACTGGAAATGGCCCTGCACCATAGAAAAGGCTCAATGAAAGACTACAAGAAACCCCATTCATTAAAGGTTTATGGTGGCAGTTATGTGTTCTGCCACTGAGGCAACTGCATACAAATGTAGCAGTCTCCTACACCCATAGTGCCGACATATTCATGAAGTAATCTAGAGTGTGCGTTTATAGTATAGTCTCCTATAGATAAATCTGTATGCAAATCTTGATCTTCTAATGAATAAATGTTTCTATCAACTACACGTGATGATTTGGATCTTCTCATCTACTGCATTAGATGGAGGAGAATACGGGGGCGTGGCTTGACACCCGGGGAAGATGGCGGCACCCGAGTGAGACTCTGCGGGGCGGCTTGGGCAGACTGCACAGTAACACCATTTTTTCTTGCTGCAGAAGGGTGCCTCCAGATGCAGATGTTGGCCCGATGCGGGAGGTAACTCTCATGGCTGTTTTCACGGACCCGGGACTCGATAGTTATCAGGAGAAACTTCTGCCTCGACTCGACATCGGACGCAGCTGCCATTTTAGGTGAGATGTTTCTCTGAGGCGGGAACTCAGCGAGAGAAAACACAACGGCAGCTCGAGTTTTTCTCCTCTTCTTCTTTGGGATTTTTTTTTCTTTTTTGGTCTTGATTGATGGGAAGAGCCTATACAGCTTTTCTTTTTGGCACCTATATAATGTATCTCATTTCTTTTTGAAAAAGGTCTTCTTGCCTCAGGACAGCACTGAATTTGTCTGCCATTTTGAATACATTGTCTCCTTATGATACTGTAGTTATATGACACGAGTAGTGGTGGTTGTTTCTTCATCCCGGCTTTCCCTGCTAGCTCTCATTAATTAGGGAGCTCAGTTTCTCTGTTCTCATCTTCTAAGCCAGCTCTGTGGCACGTTTCTTTTTGAAGGGAATGTTTGCCTGTAAATTTATTTTTATTTTTGTCAGTCATATCACCTCTGCTAGGTGATTTATTTATCTGTTTGGCATCTATTCCTGCTAGGAACCTCCTTGACTCGCTCCACGCAGGCGTTTATCAAAAATTCAACAATTTTTTCAAAATATTCCAGAATGGAGGACTCTCTGGTCTCTATTTCTAAGGGCTCCTCCTCTTCGATACCTGCACCTGTCGCTGCAGGGAAAGCCTCCACGAAACGCCAAAAAAAAGACCCACCATCTCCTCCAAAATCACCCTCTCCTATCTCTTTAGACATGTTGCTGGAAGAAATAAGCTCACTACGACTATATATGGAGGAAACTAATGCCAAACTGCGATTTCTCACTGATAATTGGTCAAAGATGGATGAAAGACTAACTGCGGTAGAACACAATGTGTCATCACTTGGGCACACTGAAGTCAAAGTTAACACTCTTCAATCTCAAGTCGCTATATTCCAGAGACAAGTAGAAGACCTTGAAAATAGAAATAGGCGAAATAATCTGCGCATCTATGGGTTGCCAGAGGGCACGGAAGGCAATGGCCCGCTTACTTTTTTCAAATCTTTAATTCCAAGGATTCTGAATATGCCAGCAGAAACTTCTCTCAATATCCAACGTGCTCATCGGCTAAGACGTCAACAAGCTACTTCTACGCATTCACGGTGTCCTAGAGGTGTTATTTTATACTTTTTAGAGTATACTGACATACTTAAAGTTCTTTCAGCAGTTAAGTCAATTAAGCGCATTGTTTGGTCTGGCAACAATTTATATTTTTCTCAGGACTACGCTAAAAACACAGCCAACAGATGCAAAGAATTTCTCAATTTGAGGTCAGAACTCAGATCTTTTGGAGCTCGTTATGGTCTTTTCCACCCTTGCCTGTTTAAAGTCACCTATAAGAATAAAACCACAACTTATGACGACCCGATTAGACTGAAACGTTTTATTAACTCCTGCAAGATAGAAACAATGGATTTCTCGGGAGCGTCTTCGTCCCAGGATGAGTAGAGTTGCAGAACTTCCTAGACTTTTTTTTTTTTTTTAATTGGACAGTTATGTTCTTGTTCCCGAAGTGATGTTGATTAATATGACATTGTTTTACCAGATTTATGGTTAATTATAGCCTGATTGTTCCTTATGATTAACTATTTTTCCTTCCGTTACAGGTTTATCCATTCTTGTTCCTGTTTGTCCTTCTCCTTGTTCTGTGAGCCGTGACCTTCCCTCGCCTTCCCCTTCGTCGTGCTTGGGCGTGTCATCTATCCCACGTGGTCTCTCCCCCCCATTTTTAATTGGATTCTTAGGTATGTTCTTCGGTTTTGTTCTTTTTGCTTTAATTTGTTTGTCTTATCTTTAACCCTTTTTCCATTTTTATTTCCCCCTAAGATACTCTTAAGTATATTGTCCCTTCTCTACTGTTGTAGCTTTTTCTGTTTTTTTATCCATTCTTTTTTTTTCTTTTCTATTTGTCTTTTGTCTCTTCTTTTTCCTTTTATTCGGTTTAATGTTTCACGTTTATACTTGATTTTTTTCTTCTTAAAATTCACATATAGTCATATTACAAATACACATGATTGGGTTGATCTAAAAATTGTTTTATGTTCTTGGTCGGTTTACCTAGGTCATTATCTTTCTTGTATAGTCTTGTCGTTATCTCCATGTCTCCAAAAATTGTGTCATGGAATGTCAGAGGTTTGAACTCTCCCATTAAACTACAACGTGTTTTAATACATCTTTCTAAATTGGAGGCTGTTGTGACTCTATGTCATAAATCGATTTCTGTTAAATTAATCTCTCAGTTATCTGATGATGATGGAAGATGGTTATATACTAAACTGCTAATTGGGAATGCTCCAGTTTCTTTGCTTAATGTGTATGCTCCCACTAACGGTGACCCCTCTTTTTGGTCTTCTCTAGCCCAAAAACTTTTGTCTTGCATTGACGATAATTTTATTCTTGCTGGAGACGGCAACCAAGTTGTTGACCCTTTTATAGATCGTAATTCATTTGTCTCCTTTAAACCACACAAAACACATAACATATTTCTTGATATGATACAACAATATAAGCTTAAAGATGCCTGGAGAATATGCAATCATGTCACAAGAAAATATTCTTTTCATCTCTGGCCCATCATTCACAGTCTCGAATTGACCACTTTTTCATATCACATAATATTTCACAATATTTGAGAGATGCGGATATTGGGTCAATTCTAATATCTGATCATGCTCCCATTTCCATTAAATTGGATTTACTGCCAGAATCTAATATACCCAGGAGATGGCATTTCAATAACTCTCTCCTTTTAGATTCACACACACAATTCCTCTTTTGTTTCCTTCTCTAATGAATATATTTCTTTAAATCAAACTGATACTTTGCCATTCTCCGTTGTTTGGGATGCTTTTAAAGCAGCCGCCAGAGATTTTATTATTGGTTTTGTATCCCAAAAAATGCAGAATTTCACGTAAAATTACTTTTTTGGCGGGAATAAAGAAATTGGAGCATTCCTATTATTCTTCGAAATCCAAAGACTGTTTATCTCAGCTTATTAAGGCAAAGCTTCAATTCAACAAGGAGTCAACTGATAATGCCTCACTTAATTGTTGAAGTCCAGTGCAAAATTTTATGGTGGCCAAAACAAAGCTGGTAAACTCTTGGCGAATTATTTAAAAGTTAAAAATAATAAGCTTGACATTGAATCTATTTTGGATAAGCAAAATACATTAAGGTTTAAGGACTCAGAAATATTGAACACATTTCTCCTTTTTTACAAAGAACTATACACAGCAGAAACCATACCTTTGTAACTTGATATTTATCAGTTCCTTTCAGGCATTCAACGTTCCTCTGACACCCAAATTGATTTTACCCCTTTAGAATCTGACATCTCGCAACAAGAACGCCTCATTGCTCTACAAACACTCAAGAAAGACAAGGCCCCCGATCCGGACAGATTTATAGTGGAATTTTTTTCACATTTCGCGCCGCTACTTCTTCCCAAGTTACATACCCTCTTAAATTTCTTTTTGCAATCGGGTGAATCCTCTGCCTCTTTTTGGAAGCACTAATTTGTTTAATTCCTAAAGAAGGTAAGGATTTAAAACATTGCAAAAACTATAGACCTATTTCATTGGTCAATATTGACTATAAAATTTTCTCTAAGGCTTTAGCCATGCGTCTGGAATCCTATCTCCCTCAATTCCTAGGCGCTGAATAATCTGGTTTTATTAAAGGACGCCTCATCTCAGATAATACTCGTCTGTTTTTTTTACATTTTATTAAAATCTTCTCCGATATCTCACTCATTAGCAGCTGCCGCCTTGGACGCGGAGAAAGCATTCGACCATGTCAATTGGTCCTATCTCTTTCAAGTGCTTAAATGGTTTGGTTTTGGCCCAAAGATTATTTCCTTGATTTCGCTTTTATACTCTAACCCCAGAGCAGCCGTTTTTGTAAACGGTAACACATCTTCCTACTTTGACTTAGGAAGAGGTGTCCGTCAAGGCTGTCCATTGTCCCCATTCCTTTTCAATCTAGCTTTAGAACCCTTCTTGTCTAAAATCTGTCAAAACAAGAATATACAAGGGTTTGATGTTAATAATAAACCAATTAAATTGGCGGCATACGCCGATGATATATTATTATTTATCTCCAATCAACAATCCTCTATTTTTACTTTCCTACATGAGGTGGAACTCTCCGCTTCCATTTCTGGCTATAAACTAAATAAAGTTAAATGCGAAATACTACCTTTGACCAAATATACATTCAAAGAAGATTTCATTACCTCAAATTTTACTTGGAACTCCAAACACATAAAATACTTAGGATTGTACTTTGCCCCTTCAATTCCAGCTACGCTTTCTCTATGTATGGAAAAGTGTATATAGAGAATTTCCACATTAATGACCAAATGGCACCCCTTATATCTGTCATGATGGGGACGTTTGGATCCCATCAAAATGATGCTCTCTCCTATAGTATTATACACAATCTCTAATATTCCAGTTCCCATCCCCTCTAAATTTTTCAAACAAATTAATTCTATATTGTCATCATTCTTATCGAACATTAAAAAGTCTTGCATGTCATTTACAAGACTAATAAACCAAAGTCAGAAGGTGGGGTTAACTTTCCTGATTTTCCCACCTATCACAAATCTTTCTTCGTCAATCTGCGAGATGGCTTTCTGAATCTCAACTGTGGGTGGACCTTGAAAGCTCATATCTTTCTCCTTTTTCCTTTAAAGAATACCTGTCCTTCACCCGTAAACCACAATCTTTATCTACTCCTATTCTCAACCACACCTGCAAACTTCTAGAATCTAATCCAACGTTACACCCCACAGATTTAAAATCTTTTCTCAATTCTACATTATGGCACAATAATTTTATACTGATCCATGGCAAACCCTTTTATTGGAAGTCGTGGAGACACAAAGGTTTAATTTGGACACATCAACGTTTTTTTCAAAATGAAGGTATATCTTTCTCACAGGCTAGCCGGCTTTTTGGCCTGCCACCCTCTTACCAATCCAAGTACACTTTCCTAAAACAAGCCCTCTCCACTGCTTATGCCCAAATTTGATCTTTTAGCCACCCTACTCCTTACCCTAGTAATAGTTTACATACTTTTATATTCATATCCCAAAGCTTCTACTATTTATACTTGACTTCATAATCCACATATTGATAGAGAGAAGCCTAAAGTAGAATTATCCTGGGAGGAGGATCTTGAGGTAGTTTGGCCAATCTCCTTTTGGAATAAAATATGGTCCAAAATTAGGAAATCCTCCAGAGCGGCAAACACCACACAAACAATATTTTTTATTTACAATAGACTTTTATTACATCCGGTTATTTTACATCAGAGAAATTCTGATATCCCTGATACCTGTTGGACATGTTCATCCTCTTCTGCTGATCTGAAACACTTGCTCTTTACATGTCCGCATGTGCAAAGTTTCTGGGAAAACATCTGGTCTCAAATTAACTTAATCTTTGGTTCTAAAATCCCTTTCAAAGTTTTCCACTTATTTTTAGGAAGCCTACCACCTGCCTAGGATAATTGTACGCACAATATCAAGATTGTAGATCTGTTGTTAGCAGTTGCCTTTCAATAGATCACTAAAAACTGGAAAGATTTCGCTAAGCTATCCTTTCAAGCCTGGTGGTATGCAGTATGTTATAACCATAGACTGCATACAGCTTTTGTCCACCCTATTCATTTAGCTACAAAACGCTTACATTTATAGTCACCTGTCACAAGATACATTGAGGCTAGCGCTAAGCACTCTTTCTCCCAAACTCCTATCCAGCAAGAAGTTGCCCATCCTCCATGACATTCCTCAACTCAGCAACATACTATTTTACATCTCTTCATGTTATTTTTGTATATTTTATGAAGGTTACAGTTTTTTAAGAATTATATTATTATTCTTTTGTTCTGACATTCCACTCCAGTTATGTGTACCTAGTATATTTACTTGAGCAAGTTCTATTTATTGTTTAATCGTTCCTTCGTATGATTATATATTGCTTACTGTATTATTGTATATCTATACTTTATGTTTCTTCAATAAATTCTTTTTTGAACTTAAAAGATGGGGGAGAATACAGCCCTACAAGCAAAATAATTACTACTATCACTAGTATAAGTAACAAGGTAGCACCTATTATGTACCTACGCCTATGGTAATAAAGGTTGGTTTCCATTACTTGGCTAAAGTCAGACCAGTGGGTGGAGAATAGCAGCAGCAGAGTCTTCTCTGTTGGTATCCACCTGTGCAGACAACAAAACCAATGTTCATAGGATATATAATGACTTTTTATGTACACATCTTTATGAGACTTCCCTAGCCCTACTCCATGTTCTTCTAATGGGAACATACTTTTTATTCTTGGGCTCAAGTACCCTTCTTAATAACTCTTACAAAATTCTTTAAATGTCTCTGAGAATGTAATGTCCAAGTTCAGTAATAACCAGCTTCAGAATGAAATGTTTCAATTCATCAACTAGCACAGGAAATTCCCTTGAATCCAGAAGAGGAAATTCGACCACTTCCAGAATATGATGTCTCAAAGCACTTAATTTTGTCAAGAAAGGTAGTTCAAAGGTAGGATGAAACTGAAGATCAACTTCCGGAGGTTTCAGCTGGATCTCCACAGTTATCCCAGAATTCCCAGAACTCTCTCTCCTAGTCATTTGTAGCAAGATATCTTCATTCAGGGGAAGAGTACCTCTGACAAGGCACTCTCAATCTCTTTGACCTCCTCAAGGTAAGCCCCCCCGTCTTCATCACCACTTAGACTGATTTCTTCAGAAGCTTCTGGAATCATCAGAAGCTCACATTCAGGAGGCAACTTCAGTCTCCCTCTTTCTTGTTTTCTCAGCCAACGTTACCTGGCTGCAACTCGCGATGCTATAGCCCTAGGTCCTTCATTACGGCCTGACTCTGACTCATTCACTACCCCTGAACAAGACTCTTCTGTGTCAGCTCCAACTGTTTATTCGTCTAGACCCCCCTTAGACCAATCAAGTGCTGCTTCAGACTCTGACTGGTCCCCTACAGCTTGACTTACCTGCTCCCCTGGCCTCTCAACCACCACTGGTGCTTCTGGGAGAGGTGCTGTTATTTCATCAAGGGTACATTGAACTCTGCGAGTGTGGGCAGTGTGCACCCAGTTGGGGAGACCTCCACACTTTACAGCTTTTGTGGTGATGAAAATCACTTGATAAGGGCCATGCTAATGAGGCTCTAGGCAACTTTTCCACACATATTTTTCACCACAGCCCAGCCACTGGGACTAAGGTTCTGACACAGCTCCTGTTGAGGCGGGGCTGTAGCTGCTTCAACCTGAGACACAGAATGCACCACATCAGCCAGTCCTTTGCAGTAATCAAGAATCATGTCATCTGTAATATTTACAAGCACATTCACAGGCACAGCCGCATAGCCCTCCCCATGATGATCTCATAGGACAAAAATCCTGTTCTCCAATCAGAAATACTGCGAATACTCATCAGCACAAGAGGCAAAGCATCAGGCCATTTCAAAGATGTTGAGGCACACATCTTAGCCAATACAGATTTCAAATTACCATTGATCTGCTCTACAATTCCAGAAGCCTCAGGTCGGTAACTACAATGCAGTCCCTGTTCCACTTGTAATGCTGCACACAACATCCTCTGGACATCATTGTTACAAGGAGTTACTCGGTCTGACTCCAAAGAAGTTGGAAATCCAAACCTAGGGATGAGTTCCCTCAACAACAGATGAGCTACTGTGAGACTGTCATTTCTGCTAGTCGGATAGATTTCAACACAATGTGAATAAATGCAGACAACCACTAAGACATATCCCAGTCCATTGCACACAAGCATCTCGATAAAGTCTAGCTGCATTCGGTTAAAGGGAACTTCTGACCTCCCAGTGTGCCTCAGTGTAACTGCTGTTCTTTTCCGTACATTCATCTGCTGGCAAATGACACACCTGTGACACAGAGCTTCAGCCATCAGTCTAAGCTTGGTATTTAACTTGGTCTGTCGAAACAACAGAACCATGGCTTCTCTTCCCGCATGCATCTGTCCATGATAATGTCTAACCATAGGTGGTAACAAGCTATTAGGCAACACAGGTCTTCCATCAGCTAAAACCTAAATGTAATTTTGACTTTTCACACAACCTGCTCTGACTCAACTCTGCTGGTCTGCCTCTATAGTCTCTTCTTGCAATTGCTTAACTTCATCCCAAGTATCAGCCATTGTTAACAAGAGGTTGTAATTGGTTTTATCTGCTCCCTTGTTTGTATATTCACCATTGAAAGTGCAAGCATTGTGGGAACAATACTTCGCAACTTCATCAGCATACCTATTGCCAACAGTCATGTAGTCCTCTCCCTTGCAATGTGAGGAACATTTCATGACCACAATTTGTGCAGGTAATTACAATGCTTCCAAAAGCTTTTTCACTTGTTCTCCATTGCGGATGGGGGAGCCTGATGATGTCACACATCCCTTTTGAGACCATAACAGTCCGAAGTTGTAAACCACACCAAAGCCATACTGACAATCAGTGAAAATGGTCACGTTCAGCTGGTCTGAAACACAGCATGCTCGTGCAAGGGCAACCAATTCAGCCACCTGAGCGGAGAATACTCCATGAAGGCAGGGAGTTTCCACTACTGAAACCGAGCAAACTACATAAGCAGCTCTCAATTTTCCTCCTGGATCTCGTAAACATGAGACATCCACAAACAATGCGTATTCAGATTCAGGTAGTGGTTCATCTTGTATGTCAGGTCTTCGCTTGGTGCACAGTTCAGTAACATCGAGATAGGCTGTTTTCTACTTCCGCATTATCAACATCACAAGCAGGAAGAAGTAAAAAAGTTGCAGGGTTTAATACAGCACAATTTTTCAGCGTGAGATTCTCAGCCGCAAGAATAAGCTACGGCTCCTACTTGGTTAGATGGCTGTGTGCAAGGTGCTGTGTACGTGTTCTGGTCAACAAATTTTAAACAGACTAGGGAACATAAACAGTTAAGGGGTGAACCATTACAATGCTTTTCCATCTCTCCACCTGTCATCGCCATGGATTTGAGACACCCAGGCAGCGCTGTGGCTATTGGGTCTAATGTAGCAGAGAATTATGCAACTGGTCTATGAGCACCTCCATGAATTTGTGTAAGCACTGAGAGAGCATAGTCATTCCTCTCACTGCACAAAAGTGAAAACACTTTGTTGTAATCAGGCATCTCTAGTGCCGGGGCGCGGCAGAGGATTTCTCTCAACTCTAGGAAGGCAATCAAACATTTGTTGTCCAAAGGTACCGGATCAGAGAGAGCCTTGTGTGTGACCTCTGTAAAGGCTTGGCCACTATGGAAAAGGTTGGGTATCCACTGGCGACAGTAGCCCGCCATTCCAAAAAACATTCTGACTTCCTTTTGTGTCATTGGCGGATTCATTTGCATGATCGCCGATATTCTTTCCTGTCACACATTTCTTGCACCTCTCACAATATGATCTCCTAGATACAGGACCTCAGTCAAACAGTACTGCAACTTGTTTGAAGACACTTTGGGGTCGATTCCGATTCGGGCCGGAAAAAGCACCGACCGACTCGGATCCGGAAAAAATACCGACCGACACGTACCAGTGGCGCCCGACACGCCAAGTACGATGCAAGCCGCGATAAATCCGACCGACACGTCAGGAAACCAAGCCGACCGACCGAGCCGCTCGGAAAATAGCAATCCGGCCGGAAAAACACGCGAATCCAACCGACCGACACGCACCCGGAACAAATCCGACCGAATCGTACCCGCCAACTCCAACCCGCAAAGTACGATGCAAGGCGCGAAAAACCCGACCGAGTCGGACGGAGGACAAGCCGTACGACCGACACGCATACAAAACCGAGCCGAAGCAACACAATACACCGCGACCGACGCGTACGCAGCATACAAAACTGCACAAACACAGCGTGAACGAAACGGAAAACACCGTACGAGACCAATGCAGGGTCCGACTCGGTCACAAGAACGTTTCCAACATACACAAACAGCACAAAGGAAAAATCAACCAAAAAAGGCCAAACAAGCAATTACCAAGCCAATAAACACTGGGGGGGTGGGGACAGAGAACAAAGACACACCCACAACTCCACCTATATAAAGGACACAAATCACTACCATGAGCCTTTGCAAATGCCATTTCACTGCCAGC
The DNA here is from genome assembly GCA_963921515.1 of Calotriton arnoldi. Classification (NCBI taxonomy): domain Eukaryota; kingdom Metazoa; phylum Chordata; class Amphibia; order Caudata; family Salamandridae; genus Calotriton; species Calotriton arnoldi. Next base: position 433,078 of record CAWUFW010009536.1, read on the forward strand.
ACCCAAGAGAAAGCAACCACACACCCACAGCTCATCCCTCACACAAGCCACACACCATCAGCACACCAACAAATACCTACCTCACATACACCCAGCAAAACACACACTCACACACCCTCACCTGCACACCAACACACACATCACTCACCATCACCACCCATCACCATGCCCCCCAAGAAGAATCCCAAGTTCCTAGATTGTGAATTGGAAGTCCTGGTAGACGAGATCCTCAGGGTGGAGCCACAGCTGTTTGGCACTCTGGTCCAACAGACCCCCATGTCGCAGAAAACCAAGATGTGGGAGAGGATCATCAACAGGGTGAACGCCCAATCATCATGTCGGCGCACAAAGACGGACATCCAGAACAGGTGGTATGACGTGCGCAGGAGGGTACGGGACCTGCTGAAGATAGACTACAGCAACAGCCAACAGACCGGCAGTGGCCCTCCTGCCAAGCCAATATACCTCAGGCCCTGGGAGGAGAAGGTGCGGGCCATCCTTCCGCCAGTGAGCGTATATGGACTAGAGAACATCCCAGAGCCTGGTGAGTACACAACAAATGTACACAATAAACTGCCACAAAACACACACATCACTGTCAAGGGGAGAGTCAAACCATGCACACATAGCAATTACACAGCAACTAGAACAGAATCATCCCAAAATGTGTATGTCAGTCAGATAAACACAACACATGCCATCAAAAAAGTCACATCCAACTGTGCCAACACATGTACAAACACAACCACAACTACAGCTAGGCAGTGGCACAAATAGAACTAACACACACATCCACACATGTAGCCACCACAACAACACCAACACACAGTGAAGACCACTCAAAGGAAGGAATTCTGTGTATGCTGGCCAAGTCAGTGTAGCCAATAGCATCATGGGAGTCGCAGTCACACATATTGCCCCCCCACAACTGTCCCATCAACACCACCCTGAACCATGCTCACATCACAGGGAGTGGAGAAGGACTCACAAGATGGCTGACACTGGCTACTGCTGTGGGGAGCACAAGGCCCTGCTGCCAACTGTGCACCAACAAACAGCAGGACACCACTGACTGACATCCTGAGAGACAACTTCCACTCCCTGCAATGCAAGCACGTTCCATGGTGGGCTATCTGGCTGGCTGGGTGGGAAGGGGGACTTGCAGCACTGACTATAGTCACCAGCACCTCCCCTCACACCCCCCCAACACAAACTCCACAGTACCCACCTGGTAGAATGCAATGCCCTCCATCCTAACACAAGATCCCACAAAGCACCACCACCCTGGGTTATGTTGTGTGAAGCACAGGGACACTCTTGGGACTCTTAGCCAAACAACTGCCAGGACAACACTCCCAGCCATCCTGTCAGCACAGCCAGCCCACCCCACAGGGAAGCAGAGTCAAAAGGAAGGAAGCATGGGCATGCTGGGAAGGGGGTGGAGGCAATAGCATGATGGGAGTCGTAGTCACAGACATAGCTCACCCCCACAACTGTCCCATCAACACCACCCTGAACCATGCTCACATCACAGGGAGTGGAGAAGGACTCACAAGATGGCTGACACTGGCTACTGCTGTGGGGAGCACAAGGCCCTGCTGCCAACTGTGCACCAACAAACAGCAGGACACCACTGACTGACATCCTGAGAGACAACTTACACTCCCTGCAATGCAAGCACGTTCCATGGTGGGCTATCTGGCTGGCTGGGTGGGAAGGGGGACTTGCAGCACTGACTATAGTCACCAGCACCTCCCCTCACACCCCCCCAACACAAACTCCACAGTACCCACCTGGTAGAATGCAATGCCCTCCATCCTAACACAAGATCCCACAAAGCACCACCACCCTGGGTTATATTGTGTGAAGCACAGGGACACTCTTGGGACTCTTAGCCAAACAACTGCCAGGACAACACTCCCAGCCATCCTGTCAGCACAGCCAGCCCACCCCACAGGGAAGCAGAGTCAAAAGGAAGGAAGCATGGGCATGCTGGGAAGGGGGTGGAGGCAATAGCATGATGGGAGTCGTAGTCACAGACATAGCTCACCCCCACAACTGTCCCATCAACACCACCCTGAACCATGCTCACATCACAGGGAGTGGAGAAGGACTCACAAGATGGCTGACACTGGCTACTGCTGTGGGGAGCACAAGGCCCTGCTGCCAACTGTGCACCAACAAACAGCAGGACACCACTGACTGACATCCTGAGAGACAACTTCCACTCCCTGCAATGCAAGCACGTTCCATGTTGGGCTATCTGGCTGGCTGGGTGGGAAGGGGGACTTGCAGCACTGACTATAGTCACCAGCACCTCCCCTCACACCCCCCCAACACAAACTCCACAGTACCCACCTGGTAGAATGCAATGCCCTCCATCCTAACACAAGATCCCACAAAGCACCACCACCCTGGGTTATGTTGTGTGAAGCACAGGGACACTCTTGGGACTCTTAGCCAAACAACTGCCAGGACAACACTCCCAGCCATCCTGTCAGCACAGCCAGCCCACCCCACAGGGAAGCAGAGTCAAAAGGAAGGAAGCATGGGCATGCTGGGAAGGGGGGTGGAGGCAATAGCATGATGGGAGACGTAGTCACAGACATAGCTCACCCCCACAACTGTCCCATCAACACCACCCTGAACCATGCTCACATCACAGGGAGTGGAGAAGGACTCACAAGATGGCTGACACTGGCTACTGCTGTGGGGAGCACAAGGCCCTGCTGGACAGCCTACTTCCACAGTACAGCAAGCTGTATGGGACACCAGGGGAGCAGGTGAGTGTTCTGTGCACTGCCTTTCTGAATGTGCATTTTGTCTGACTAGCAAGGCTGAGAGTCAGCACACCACTGGCTAGCAGGCTCACTGAGTAGTTGTCACCCCCCATAGTGTGTAGTGACTTGCACTGGACAGGTATGGTGCAGTGACAGTGCTTCTGAACAGGGTTTTACTCCCCATGCTATGATACCATGTAGTGACTTCTGGAAAACTGTCCATGGGCAGCCGTGCACTGCCTGGGTACACCATGTGCCCCTGTGATTGCGACATGTATATGCAACTGTGTCATGCACGGATATGTTGCATGTGTAGTAATGTCCTTATCACTTTGTCATCCTGACAGGCTTCTGCCCATCGGAAGCATGAGATCTGGAAGGACATCGTCCGGGCTGTCCGGTCCGTGGGGGTCTACAAGCGCCGGATCCGCAACTGCCAAAAGAGGTGGCAGGACCTTCGGGGCTGGACCCGGAGGATTGCACGGGTCCAGCTGAAGCTGTCGCCTCCTCGCAGGAGGGGCGGAACACGGACCCTGACCCCCACATGCTCAGGATCCTGGCGGTGGTCTTTCCAGACCTGGATGGGCAGCTGAAGGCCAGAGAGCAGCAAGGAGGGGGTGAGTCAAAGACTGCACTGTGTACTCTGTCTAACATGTTATGTGCCCTCCTCGGGCCAGGTTGAACTGCCACAGTACAGCAGTCATGTTGTCCAGGAGCCATGTCCCTCTATTGTGCACTGCCCACTCCTCATCTGATACCCAGGTGTGGCCCTTACATGCAGGGAATTCTGTCACTTAGGACTGTGTCCTTGCAGTTTGCTTGACTCAAGGTGGGAGACAGCATCTGTTTCCCTGACTCTGTGGTGGGCATCATGGGTGGGTCCATTGCTTACACAATGCCTGTATTCTGACATGTAGGGTAGTGTCACAGGTCTCCCATATGTCCAATAGGTATGACCTGGACAGATGAGGGTTAAGAGGATGTGTTGTGGGGGGATGTACATGTGCACTTGTGCAGCTCCAGGACTTGCATTCCCCATGACCTACTATTGTGACACAGTGCAGAGTGTTGTTGTCTGGCTGCAAAGTCATACATCACTGAGACAGTGATGTATGACTTTGCAGTCATGCCTCCGCCATGGCATGTGTCTACTGATTGGTGATCCTGCAGGGGAGTGACATGTGCTACATGCACACCATAGTGGCGCTGGCTATCAGGACATGGGTGCATCATGGTGTCTGTCGCTGGTATGCATCACATGCATTTCCTATTTGACTCTGGGCATCCCTTACATCCGTAAACCTGTACTGACTCAGTGGCAAGAGCTGTGATGTGTCCACACCGTGTCCTCTGCACTGTCCAACTACTGTGTACTTGGTGCATGTGTCAACACTGGGGTGTTGCAATCCAACAGACACCAGACAGATGGGTGCAAGGCCATGTGGGATGTGAGTGCCATGCTTGGCATCAGACTGACAATTGACTTCTCCTGTTCAATTAGTGCACTTTTAGCAATGTACAACTAATGATGCCAGGGCTTGCTCTGTGATGTGCTGTGCTCACAGTGGTGTGTGCGTTATGTGCAGGTGACTGATGTCTGTCTGTTTCCCCATTGTTTGCAGATACATCCACGGCCACGGAAGGGGACAGCTCCACGGACCAGGAGGAGCCGGAGAGCCAGACTGGGTCAGCAGCCGAGGAGTGGTCGGAGGGACCCAGTGGCACGGAGGGCGAGGGGAGCCACACCGAGGAGTCCTCAGCAGCATCCACCTCAGCTGAGGACCAGAGCAACTCGGAGGATGACTCCCTTGTGGAGGCGGGTGTCAGCAGCCACCACACCCCAGCTAGTGTTGCTGTCCCCGCCACCACCAGCACCACCACCGCCCTCCCATCGGCTCCCATTCCCCAGGTCCGTGGAGGCTCCCATGTCCAGGAGCGTGTCTCCTTTGGGCCAGGCACCGCACCCCTGCCCCTGTGTCCCCTGCTGCCCTGAGTGAGGAGTCTGTGTACCTCCTTCGCCAGCTCCATGTAGGGCAGACAGCCATGCTGAGTGTCCTCCATGCGCACACCGCGCTGTTGACTCAGCTGGTGTCGTTCATGGAGGGCATCTCATCGGGCATGTCTGACCTACAGAGGGGCAATAGGTCCATGGACTCCTCCCTGACGGCAGCAGTGTCCCTCCTCAAACGGTCCCTCACCCCTCCTGCCTTTGCTCCATCCACACTCCCCAGCACCTTACCCATCCCAGGCACACACACACTGGCACACACCAGCACACACACATCCAGCACACTGACACACACGCCAATGACAAAACGCACACGCAAGCACATTCAGGGGACTGAAGCCAGACTCACAGGGGATGGGGCCCTGGAACACACACACGCATCCACATGCACTGCGCAGTCCTCAGTTCCCTCTCCTCCAAAGCACCCTCCCTTGCCTCACCTGCAACCCCAAAGTCACAGCAGCTCTTCCTCTGTGACCTCGGCCTCTTCCCCACCGATGAAGCTGCTCCAGCATCCCGGGGGAAGAGGAAGCCCACCCACACGGAGCAGAGTGCCCCTCGCCCCCGGACACCCTCCCCCAGGCGCAGACGGACTGAGGCCCCCACCCGCAAGTCCCCCGGAGTGCTAAGAGCAAGACCCCGCCACCGCCCTGCAGCTCAGGCACAAGGTCTCCGTCCTCCATCCCTCAGGCCCCCACTGCACAGGTGCCCCCACCACACCCTGCCCCAGGTTCCCCCACCCACAGATATACCATCCCCAAGATGCTCCGGCCTTCTCCCCCTGCCACTTGCTCTCCCAGCACCACACCCCCGCTGCGCTTGTCTGTGCCACTGATGTGGTGAGGGTGTCCTCCCCCTCTGTCCAACCCACCTTGCCTGTTCCCCATTCTCCTCCCCTGGAGGTAGGCACTGCAGTGGAGTCCACTACCGCCCTGTCTGACTTGGGCACTGCAGTGGCGGACCTGTCCACCCCATCTGCAGGGTCCACTGCAGTTGTGCCGGCACCCACGACATCTGTGTCATGCCCCCCAGTTGTGCCGGCACACACCATGTCAGACACCTCCACTGCAGTTGTCAGTGGCTCTCCAGCACCCACCACCCCTTCCCTGACTCCCCTGGTGAGCCCTGATCCTGTCCCTGCGGTGCCTGGCCTGCCCCCCGGTTGCCCCTCCTAGTGGATTGTCCCTGGTATTGTGCAGGCATGCGTAGGGTGACATCTGCCAGTGTCACCCTGTTTGAACTTTGACAATGGACTGGCCATTGGCCTTTGCTCTTTTTCAGGACTTCGTTTGGCCTCAACACATATGCTGAATAAAGCAACTTTCTTTCTCTAGTGCTCATGCTTCAGATGTACATGTTGTTGGTGCAGCTAACCATGCCCTTGCTGCAGTGATGGTGATATCTGGTCTCATGATTATGAAGTGTTACTGTGCAGGAACCCATGTGGTCCAGGGGGAATGTGTCCTATCATGTGGTGTATCCATGTCATCAATAGCAGCATCTGAGGGTGTCATGTGTTCAGTATTTGGCAATGGGTTTCCTACTTACATTGGCAATTTCACATCTGTGGCTTCCACCCCTGCACATCTGTTGTGCCTGCCATCGTTGCATTTGTCTACTTCCCTGACCGTGTTGCCATCTCCAGTGGACATGCAGGTTTGGGCATCAATGGGGAGGGACTCATCCGTGTAGTCAGTGCAACATTGCTATACAAGTGTGTTGGATCTGTGCTGATGATTCCGTTGGCACATCCATGACCAGGCTGATGTGATGGGAGCCCTCATTTGGTGCTAATTGTTGATTGTGTGACCAAGTGCTCAGCTGACATGATGGGGCCCTACTGAGGCAACATATGGCACAGCTTTCCTCACACAGGAGTGGAGTCCCCTCATGGCAGTGTGTACACGTGTGACATTGCCTGCGCCCAAGGTGTGTGTTGTATGTGCATGTCTGTGTGTTCACTTCCATTCATCTGCGCATGCTGTGATCCCTAGTGTTGTACCTGTTTGTGATGCTTGCTGACTTGAGCTATGTTCCCCCAAAGTCTTCTCCCTGTGTTCTCTGTGATGTGGGTGCATGGCACATTACTGGTCATCAGGGTGTCACCCATAGGTGTGTTTGCTGTCAGGGCAGAGTTTGTGTGCTGACGCAGATGGGTCACAGTCAGGTTTCCCTTTGGCACTTGTTGTTTGCCCCTGTCATGTGATTTCCAGTTTGTGTTATCTTTCAGTGATTGTGACACGTTGTGTGTGTGACTGCTGGCACTCCTTAGGGTCCGGGCTGCAATGTTGGTTGTTGTCTATGTGTGTTCTTTGTGGGTGACCTTGGTTTCTTCATTGGTGTGTGACTGTGGCTGGGATCCCATTGGTCGGTGTGGTATTGCCGTCATGTCCATGTACAGCGTAGTGTGCAGTGTGTCAGACATTCAGGAGTCTTGTTGAGTGTCCATGTGTGATGTGTTTCTACACCTTGGTTCCCACCCACCACCCTGGAATAGTAATGGGTGCATGTGCAATGTCACCAGTGCATGTGTACTTCACTGCTGCACATTGTTGGAGGTCGAGGGGTGTGGTGTTGAGTGTGTGCAGATGAGAGTTGTTGCCCGGCTAGTCCCCTGCCTCCATGTTGGCCTTGGCTTACTGGCCATGCTGATTGATTTGTGCTTGTGTAGGTGTGATGGTAGTTAGTTGCTCAGGACACCTGACTGTGGTTCACAGTGTGAACGACATTTAGCTTTGTCATCACAGTGGTATTTTTCTTCAGCCCAGGGTCACCACATTGTGGGGGCCCTGGGGGTGGTGCTGTGGTGTGTCTGTGACTTGCTGTGTCAGTTGTTGTTCCTACGTGCCTGTGTGACATGTGTGTTTTGTGCTCCCTCTCACCTGTCAATGCCTGCTTGCCCACATAGGGGATTTGGATCCATGAGTTACCTTAGTGTGGCAGTGTATGCACATCTGTATGATTGGTATTCAGCTCTCCTCATGTGTTGTGTTGTTGCCTGGGGACAATGGCACCCCCACCCCTCACCTGCTGTGTATGATGACAGTGTTGGTCTGCCTGTTTGTGTTTGTGCATCTGCACCACTGCATTGGCATATCTTGGGTGTGCCATTGGCTGTATGTTGTTTGGTGTGTTTCCCCTGCTGTCCCTGGGACTCCTAGGTCATCGGTCAGCACAGTGATCATGGTTTGTGTGTCCCATTGCTGCCATGGTATGGTATCTGTTCACCTCACATCTGCTGTCTCCACAGGGTATCTGCATTTGTGTGCCCATTGGTGCAAATATGTGGTTCTGCATTCTGATGGTCACTTCTGTCATTGTGTCATTGATGACTGTTGACGGTCTCAGCCACCATGGGTGTTGTTTGTCTGCACATGGCCAAAGGAATGTTTCATTTGCACTGCAGTATTTGGCTCCCCCAATTTATGTTGCAATGGGACACATACACTACTTTGCCACAGATGAGTTTTTGGTTCTGTGACCAGGAATGATCCATGCAGTTTGGCAGTTGCAGCTCTTTCTTTGTCAACAATTACCTTTTGGCCACTGTGATGATGAGGGTGTAGACCCCATTGCCACAATGGTCAAAATGTGCTTCAGCTATGGACCCCACACTTGCCTTTTGGTCACTGTGATGATGGGGGTTTAGACCCCATTGCCACAATGGTCAAACTGTGCTTCAGCTATGGACCCCACACTTACCTTTTGGTCACTGTGATGATGGGGGTTTAGGCCCCATTGCCACAATGGTCAAAATGTGCTTCAGCTATGGACCCCACACTTGCCTTTTGGTCACTGTGATGATGGGGGTTTAGGCCCCATTGCCACAATGGTCATGGGCTGCTTGCATTGTGGGTGCCACACACATATATGTGTGGCACATGTGCTAGGGGGTCACATTGTATGTTCAATGTCATGTTCGGTGTTGTAGGCATTTGACACAGCCTGCTCACACGCTTGTCATGGTGGTGGGGGGATGTCTTAATCTTGCATTCCCTAGGTTGTGGTGTGCTTGTTGTGTCATGCATTGTCCATCCTATGAGTGGGGGTGGTAGTAGTGGTAGGCATCCAGCCCCCCTGGCTAAGGGTGGTGGTAGGCATCCAGCCCCCCTGGCTAAGGGTGGTGGTAGGCATCCAGCCCCCCTGGCTAAGGGTGGTAGTAGTGGTGGGCATCCTGCCCCCTGGCTAAGGGTGGTAGTAGTGGTAGGCATCCTGCCCCCCTGGTTGAGGGTGGTAGTAGTGGTAGGCATCCAGCCCCCCTGGCTAAGGGTGGTAGTAGTGGTGGGCATCCTGCCCCCCTGGGTGAGGGTGGTAGTAGTGGTAGGCATCCTGCCCCCTGGGTGGGGTGGTAGTAGTGGTAGGCATCCAGCCCCCTGGCTAAGGGTGGTGGTAGGCATCCAGCCCCCCTGGCTAAGGGTGGTAGTAGTGGTGGGCATCCTGCCCCCTGGCTAAGGGTGGTAGTAGTGGTAGGCATCCTGGCCCCCTGGTTGAGGGTGGTAGTAGTGGTAGGCATCCAGCCCCCTGGCTAAGGGTGGTAGTAGTGGTGGGCATCCTGCCCCCTGGGTGAGGGTGGTAGTAGTGGTAGGCATCCTGCCCCCTGGCTAAGGGTGGTAGTAGTGGTGGGCATCCTGCCCCCCTGGGTGAGGGTGGTAGTAGTGGTAGGCATCCTGCCCCCCTGGTTGAGGGTGGTAGTAGTGGTAGGCATCCAGCCCCCCTGGCTAAGGGTGGTAGTAGTGGTGGGCATCCTGCCCCCCTGGGTGAGGGTGGTAGTAGTGGTAGGCATCCTGCCCCCTGGGTGGGGGTGGTAGTAGTGGTAGGCATCCAGCCCCCCTGGCTAAGGGTGGTGGTAGGCATCCAGCCCCCTGGCTAAGGGTGGTAGTAGTGGTGGGCATCCTGCCCCCTGGCTAAGGGTGGTAGTAGTGGTAGGCATCCTGCCCCCTGGTTGAGGGTGGTAGTAGTGGTAGGCATCCAGCCCCCTGGCTAAGGGTGGTAGTAGTGGTGGGCATCCTGCCCCCTGGGTGAGGGTGGTAGTAGTGGTAGGCATCCTGCCCCCTGGGTGGGGGTGGTAGTAGTGGTAGGCATCCAGCCCCCCTGGCTAAGGGTGGTGGTAGGCATCCAGCCCCCCTGGCTAAGGGTGGTAGTAGTGGTGGGCATCCTGCCCCCTGGCTAAGGGTGGTAGTAGTGGTAGGCATCCTGCCCCCCTGGTTGAGGGTGGTAGTAGTGGTAGGCATCCAGCCCCCTGGCTAAGGGTGGTAGTAGTGGTGGGCATCCTGCCCCCTGGGTGAGGGTGGTAGTAGTGGTAGGCATCCTGCCCCCTGGGTGGGGGTGGTAGTAGTGGTAGGCATCCAGCCCCCCTGGCTAAGGGTGGTGGTAGGCATCCAGCCCCCCTGGCTAAGGGTGGTAGTAGTGGTGGGCATCCTGCCCCCCTGGGTGAGGGTGGTAGTAGTGGTTGGCATCCAGCCCCCTGGGTTGGGTTGGTGGCGCGCATTCAGGCCCCTGTGTGCATATGTGGCATTGGTGATGGGCATCCCGCCCCTATGGTGCTGCTGTTGCTGGTGTAAGTATATTCAGATTCCCAGTGTATGTGTGTGATGTGTCGTGTACGTGTTGTATGTGTTTTGTGGTTGGTGTCTGACTTACCTTCTGCGCCGTACGCGTCCGTGCCTGTTCCGGTAGTAGATGTAGAATATTGGTATGATCGGGACGAAGGGATTCATGGTTGGTTCGTGTCGTTCGTCCTTCTCGTTGCTTCGCGTCGTCCTCGTCGCTTGGCTTCGTCCTCGTCGCTTCGCGTCGTCCTCGTCGGTGCTGTGTTCGTCTCGTAGCCGTGGATCGTGTTGTGGCGCGATTCGGAGCTTATGTGCGCCTCTCCCGGATGCTTTGACGTGCCGTGCGTAGCGACGGGTTCGGCGCGTACGGAAAGCGCATCGTACTTGTCCGGCCGGACGGGGCTGCATTTTCCCTTCCGTGCGACTCGATTCGGCGTTTCCGGATTCGCCTCGGTCGGAGAACAGGACCTGGTTTGGGTGAGTACGGCTCGGCCGGGATTTTTGCTGTTGTGCGCATCGTACTTGCTCGTTCGGTGTACTGTACGGATCGGTCGGGAAACTGGCTTTCGCATGGCTTTTTTCCCGACCGAATAGTATTGGGTGCGCCTCCGACCGAGATCGGAATCGGCCCCTTTATGTCCATTCTCAGCCAAATGGTTCAACAAAGCAATAGTGTCAGTCTTGTAAGCCTCTCGAGTATTTGATGCAATCAGCAAGTCATCGATGCACTAGACCAATTCCGAATTGCAGGGCATGATCAAAGACTCCAGATTCTTTTTCAAGATCTGGTTAAAGATGGATGGACTCTCTGTATACCCTTGTGGAACTCGGCACCATGCCAAAACACGACTGCTGAACCAAAATGTGAAGAGGAACTGACTGTCCTCATGGAACAGTATGGAGAAAAATGCCTGGCAAAGATCAATGACAGTGCACCACTTAGCTTCACATGGAATCTGAAACAATATCACAGCAGGATTCGGTAACACGAGACAACAAAGGACCACAATACTATTGATTTTTCGCTGGTCCTGCATGATGCAGTACTTACCGCTCGGCTTCTGCAAGCCCATAATGTGTGAGTTACAGGGACTCCCCATGATCTCCTTCAGAATCCCTCTGTTGGACCATAGTCTCAATCACTGGATTGAACCAGCAACCGTTTCAGGTGTCAAATTGTATTGCGGTATTCTTGGATATTCAACATTTGGCTTCACTTGTACATGGACAGGCTCAACTCCTTTTATGAATCCAATTCCTTTCCTGAAAAATCCCAAACTTCCACCCTCACAGTATCTCTGAGATCCAAGAGCAGTTCTTCAACTGTCATCATTGGGAACATTGGGCCCAATTCACAGAACTAATCTGAGACAAAATCCTAAACTTACTACTTTTGATATTCACAGAAGGCATTTAGTAGTAGTAAAGTTAGGATTTTGTCTTAAGTTTGTCTTAAGTCTGTCTTAAGTCTGTCTTAAGTCTATCTTAAGTTTGTCTTAAGTCTGTCTTAAGTCTGTCTTAAGTCTGCCACAGGGGCAGGCGTCCCAGGTTCTACGTCACTGTCACTATCATGGATTTTTAGGAGCACTACTAGGGTTCCCCAGGCCTTTGCCGCGTCCAGTGCCTTCTCGCTCCCCACCCTCTTTGCCATCTGCATCCTGACTATACCTTCGCATTCAGCCCATTTAATGAACTCTTTCTTCCAGCGATCTATGTTGGGGCCCCTCTGCGTTTTCCAATGCATAGTGATCTCCCTTTTTGCTAATAGGAGACCCAAGTCTATGAACTTGCTAGGGATTTTATTTTTGGCCGTGTGAGGAAACCAATGCAACATACACGGCCCCATGGCCGATTCCAAGTCCCTGTCCGTAATTATGTTAAGAAAAGCCACCACTTCGGGCCAGTAGGCATCCAATAGTGAGCATCCCCAAAACATGTGACGAAAATCAGCTCCCTCCCTGCGACATCGCGGGCAAGTGTCTGAGCCTGTGTCAAAGTATTTGTTAAGTTTCACTGGGGTAAGGTAGGCTCTATGTAAAATGTAAAAGTGTACTAATTGGAAACGGGCATTTCTAGTGCCCTTCCATGCCCTTTCCACAATATCGGCCCAGGATTTGTCCGGAATCTCCATACCCACATCTTCCTCCCATCTTAAACGCAACATAGTCAGCGGCAACAGCATCTCCTGCGTCAGCCGTCTATTCAGGCATGTAACCGCTTTGAAGGTTCCTGCCGCTGTTACCAGATACTGACAGCCTAGGGACGTTTTTGGTTCACTAAGGCCCTCCTTCCAATGCTGACGGATAGCCGCAGTAAGTGCAGCATGTAAAAGGAAGTCCCCCCCTAGCAAATCATACCTCTCCTGCAGATCATTAAAGGGAATCATAGCCCCGTCATCATATAAATACCCTATGGTGGCCAGGCCACTTTCTTTCCACCGCTCCAGTCCTCCCCTGGCGCCGCCATGAAGTAGCACCTTGCACATGGACAGCGGGATATCCGGTGCATAGGGAACGACAGTCTTCGCTCTCTTCAAGCTCCTTTTCCAACACTGTCTTGCTGTTCTGAGGTCCCCGGGAAGTTCTCTGGTACGAATAGGGAGGTCCAATACAACCCGAATGAGCACCCCCAGCTCTGGTGTTCCGTCCCTCAGTTCCCCCGTCCCTCTTAACCTTGCCGCTATGTTTTGGGTGAGCCATTGTAATTGGGCTGCTAGATAATAGGTTCCTACCCCCCCTGATGGAGCCGGTTATCCCATGGATCATTTAGGACCCTTCCTCCTTGACCATTTATCCTCAAATTGTCCAATGTACTTCAAACCAGAATGCTCTGGATTAACTCCTGAATAAGCATTTTCAACCCTGGTATTCTCATATTTTCTATATCCTGATCAGAAAAGGAGAGTTGGTGGCTCTTTTGTAACGCCTTTGTCTGCTCCAAATCTATTTCAAACTTCTTGGCTATCTTGGTCAATTTGTCATAAGCTTGCCTTGCATCAATCAATCAATCACGTGTTTGTTAAGCGCGACTACTCACCCGTAAGGTTCTCAAGGCGCTGGGGGGGGGTGGTGCAGGTTCCAGTCCATCAAGGAGGGGGTCTGTCGAAGAGCCAAGTTTTGAGGTTTCTCGTGAAGATGGGGAGTGATGTTGTCTGTCTGAGGTGGAGTGGTAGGGCGTTCCAGGCTCTGGCCGTGAGGAAGGAGAAGGAGCGGCCTCCCGATCTGGTCTTTCTGGTGCGGGGGACCACGGCGTAGGAGAGCTGGGCTGATCGTAGGGTCCTTTGATGTGCGTGGAATTTGAGTCGGCTGTTCAGGTATGCTGGTCCGATGTTGTGGAGGGCCTTGTGTGCATGGGTGAGAATCTTGAAGGTGATTCTAGCCTTGATGGGGAGCCAGTGGAGTGTGCGCAGGTGCTGGGAGATATGGCAGTGTCTTGGCAGGTTGAGGACCAGTCTTGCGGCGGCGTTCTGGATGTTTTGTAGCTTGCCGGTGAGGTTTTTATTTATTCCGGCGTAGAGTGCGTTGCCATAGTCGAGTCTGCGGGTGACGAGGGCATGAGTGACGGTCTTTCTGTGCTCGAGGGGGATCCATTTGAAGGTCTTACGTAGGAGGCGGAGGGTGTGGAAGCAGGAGGATGCAACGGAGTTGATCTGGCGGTCCATTTTGAGCTCGGAGTCCAGAATGATTCCAAGGTTGCGTGCGTGGTCCGTGGGGGTGGGTGGGCTTCCGAGGGTGGGGGCCACCACGTGTCGTGGCCCATGATGAGTACTTCTGTTTTGTCGGTGTTGAGTTGGAGGCAGCTGCTTTTCATCCATTTGGCGACAGCTTCCATGCCTTCTTGAAAGTTGTGTTTGGCTGTGTTGGGTTCGTTGGATAGGGAGAGGATGAGTTGGGTGTTGTCTGGGTATGACACAATGTTGAGTCCGTGGGTTCTGACGATGGGGGCGAGTGGAGCCATGTAGACATTGAAGAGCGTGGGGCTGAGGGAGGACCCCTCGGGGACTCTGCAGGTGGTTGGTGCAGGGTCCAAGAGGAAAGGAGGGAGTCTGACCTGATGCGTTCTGCCGGAGAGGAAGGAGTGGATCCAGTCGAGGGCCTTGTCCCGGATCCCTGCGTCGTGGAGTCTGTGTGTTAGGGTGCGGTGGGAGACTGTGTCGAAGGCCACTGGGTGTGACCGCTCAGCCCTCCACAGGGCTTGGTCGCCCCACTCACTGCTGCCGCTCCTGCCTGCCTTGCCGCCTCCTGCCTGGAGATTCCTTCGCTCGCTGCCCGCTGCTCCTGGGACTTTCCCGCTGCTCCTGGGACTTTCCCGCTGCCCGCTGCTCCTGGGACTTTCCCGCTGCTCCTGGGACTTTCCCGCTGCCCGCTGCTCCTGGGACTTCCCGCCACTGCCTCCCTGCGGCCCCGCCCCTCCGTGATTTCATTCGCCGCCCCGCTCCCGCCACCCAGCTGCTCCTCCCTCCAGGCTCCTTACTTATGACGCCCCCTGAGCGACCGCGCAGCGGCCGCGCGCAGTGGGAGCACCGACGGAGCGCCGAAGGTGCGCCAAAGGTAAGCCCGTCTGCGCCCGTCCGCGCCTGGCCCGCGCCCAGCGCCAGGACCCCTGGATCCCACCGATGCAACACTACTCGACGGACCTACGACGCCGCCACCCTCACCGCACTCAATGCCGGCCGGAACCCTGCCTGCTACCGAGCCTCACCGAGACGCACCCACGGACCCTTCACCTGCCAAGCCTGCCGATTCACCTGCCCCCGGACGTGCACCACCTCCGCCAAGTCGAGCACCAGCAGCAACCACCTGAAATGCATCCTGTTGAACACCCGCTCCGTCCACAGGCACGCCGTGGAACTCTGGGACCTGCTCGACGCAACAGCACCGGACGTCGCCTTCCTCACCAGAAACCTGGATGAACGCCTCCTCAGCGCCCGACATCGCCATAGCCATCCCGGACGGATACAAGATCACCCGGAAGGACCGCGTCAACCAGACGGGAGGAGGCATCGCCATCGTACACAAGAACACCATCCGCATCTCGACTAACTCCGACGAGACCTTCACCGCCGCCGAACACCTACACTTCCAGATACACACTGACCCCAAGACCACCCTCCGAGGCACCCTCATCTACAGACCCCCGGGACCACGCACACTATTCAGCGAAGACATCGCAGACTTCATCAGCCCGCACGCCATGCCCTCCGCCGACTACATCCTCCTAGGGGACCTCAACTTCCACCTGGAGAACAACAACGACAGAAACACCACCGCCCTGCTGGACAACCTCGCCAACCTCGGACTCAAGCAACTGGTGAACACGCCCACCCACTACGCCGGCCACACGCTTGACCCCGTCTTCTCTTCCAGCAAGCACATCTCCTTCAGCCACGCCACCGGACTCCACTGGACCGACCACAGCTGCGTCCACTTCAGCTTCAGAAAGACTGCGACCCACCACCACCTGCAACAGGCTCCCCGCCGGAGCTGGAGCAAGTTCACCGCCGAGCAGCTCACCGCCTCCCTCAGCCAGAACACACCCACCAACACAACGGACCCAAACGAAGCAGCCAGCAACCTCGCCAAGTGGCTGACCGCCTGCGCCGACGACCTCGCACCACTAAAAACCCTCCCAGCAGACCCGGAAGCAAGAAAACCCCTTGGTTCACCAACGAACTCAAGGAATCCAAGAAGAACTGCCGCACTCTCGAGAAAGCCTGGCGACTCGACCAGACCACAGACAACAGGACCGCCCTCAAGCACGCCACCCGCAAACACCACCAGATGATCCGTGCCACCAAGAAGTCGGCACTCAAAGAACGACTGGACAACAACGCCCACGACAGCAAGGAACTTTTCAGCATCGTCAAAGAGTTCTCCAACCCCAGCGCCGGAAACAACGACATCACCCCCTCGCAAGACCTCTGCAACTCACTCGCCGCGTTCTTCCACCGCAAGATCACCGACATACATAACAGCTTCGACGCACAGACCACGCACCCTACCGCCGAACCAACGCCCGCCACCACCACCCTCTGCAACTGGACCCCGATCAGCACCGAAGACACCACCCGCACGATGAACTCCATCCACTCCGGATCACCAACCGACCCCTGCCCACACCACGTCTTCAACAAAGCCGACGCCACCATCGCACCCCATCTCCGGGACATCATCAACTCCTCCTTCCACACCGCCACCTTCCCGGAGAGCTGGAAGCACGCCGAGCTTACCGCCCTCCTGAAGAAACCAACGGCGGACCCCACCGACCTCAAGAACTACCGTCCCATCTCGCTCCTTCCGTTTCGGCCAAAGTCATCGAGAAGACCGTCAACAGACAGCTTGCCGCCTTCCTCGAGACGAATGGATCCCTCGACCCCTCGCAGTCCGGGTTTCGGGCCAACCACAGCACCGAGACCGCCCTTATCGCAGCCACCGACGACATCAGAACCCTAACCGACAACGGGAAACAGCAGCCCTCATCCTCTTGGACCTCTCCGCGGCGTTCGACACCGTCTGCCACCGCACCCTAGTGAAGCGCCTCAGCAACATCGGAATCCGAGAGAAAGCACTGGAATGGATCATCTCGTTCCTCGCCGGAAGAACCCAGAGAGTCCGCCTCCCCCGTTCAGATCCGAGGCCACCGAAGTCATCTGCGGCGTTCCACAAGGATCTTCACTCAGTCCAACCCTCTTCAACGTCTACATGAGCCCCCTCGCAGCCATCGCACGCCAACACAACCTCAACATCATCTCCTACGCCGACGACACCCAGCTGATCCTCTCCCTCACCAACGACCCCACCACCGCCAGAGCCAACCTACACGACGGGATGAGAGACGTCGCCGACTGGATGAGGAACAGCCGCCTTAAACTGAACTCAGACAAGACGGAAGTCCTCATCCTGGGCTCATCACCCTCCGCCTGGGACGACTCTTGGTGGCCCCCGGCCCTGGGCACCGCGCCCAAGCCAACGGACCACGCACGCAACCTGGGCTTCATCCTGGACTCCTCCCTGTCGATGACCAGACAAGTCAACGCCGTCTCATCTTCGTGCTTCAACACCCTGCGCATGCTCCGCAAGATCTTCAGATGGATCCCCACTGAAACCAGGAAGACCGTCACCCAGGCACTCGTCACCAGCCGACTGGACTATGGGAACACCCTCTACACCGGAACCACAGCCAAACTTCAAAAAGACTCCAGCGCATCCAGAACGCCTCCGCACGACTCATCCTGGACATCCCCGGCACAGCCACATCACCGGACACCTGAAAGACCTGCACTGGCTCCCCGTCAGCAAGAGAATCACGTTCAGACTCCTCACCCACGCACACAAGGCCCTCCACGACCTGGGCCCCAAGTACCTCAACGACCGCATGACCTTCTACACGCCCACCCGCCAGCTACGATCAACCAGCCACGCTCTCGCCACCGTACCACGCATCCGCAGAGCCACCGCCGGAGGAAGATCCTTCTCCTACCTGGCAGCCAAGACCTGGAACTCCCTCCCCACTCACCTTCGGCGAACCCAGGACCATCTCTCCTTCAGGAAGCAGCTCAAGACCTGGCTGTTCGAGCAGTAACTTACCCCCTCCCCCAGCGCCTTGAGACCCTCCCGGGTGAGTAGCGCGCTCTATAAATGCCGTGATTGATTGATTGATTGATTGAGAGGTCGAGGAGGATGAGGGCTACTGTTTCTCCTCTGTCCAGTAGGGAGCGGATGTCGTCTGTTGTGGCGAGGAGGGCGGTTTCTGTGCTGTGGTTTTTTCTGAAGCCGGATTGGGAGGAGTCGAGTATGTTGTGCTCTTCGATGAAGGTGGCGAGTTGGCTGTTGATGGCTTTCTCGATGACTTTCGCTGGGAACGGGAGCAGGGAGATGGGTCTGTAGTTTTTGAGGTTGGTAGGGTCCGCCGAAGGCTTCTTCAGGAGGGGGTTGATCTCGCCGTGTTTCCAGTCGTCGGGGAAGGAGGCGTTCGCCAGGGAGCGGTTGATGGTGTGGCGGAGCATGGGTGCGATGGTGTCGGCGGCTCTGTTGAAGATGTGGTGGGGCAGGGGTCTGTGGGGGCCCCAGAGGGGATTGACTTCATTGTCTTCAGTGTGTCTTCAGTGGAGAGGGCTGTCCAGTTGTCAATCGTTGGCTTCAGGGTGTCGGGGTGGCTGGTGAGGGTTCAGTGTGTTGGCTGTCTTCGTCAAAGTTGTCGTAAATGTTCTTGATTTTGTGGTGGAAGAAGGTGCTGAGTTTGTTGCAGAGGTCTTGTGAGGGAGGAATGTCAGTAGACTCGCTGGAGGGTTGGGCGAGCTCCTTGATGATGCTGAAGAGTTCTTTGCTGTTGTGTGCGTGTGTGGAGATTCTGTCTTCGATCGCTTTTTTCCTAATTTTTCTGATGAGTTGGTGGTGGGCGTTGGTGGCGGCTCTGAAGTTGTTGTGGGCTTCTGTGGATTTGGAGTTCCTCCAGGCCTTTTCGAGGCGGCGGCATGTGGGTCTAGACTCTCGAAGTTCAGTGTAAACCATCTGGCTTTCTTGGCGTGTGTGTTGTTGTTCTTCTTGAGGGGGGCTATGGTGTTGGTGCTGTCGGAGATCCATCTGTGCAGAGTTCGGGCTGCGGTGTTGAGGTCGTCGTCTTCTGCGGTGGCTGGGGTGGAGTTGCGGAGTGAGGAGGTGAGCTGGTCGTCGGTGATTTTGGTCCAGTTTCTTTGTGGGAGCAGGTGCTGGTGTCTGTGGATGGTGGGTGTTCTGAAGGTGAAGTGGACGCATTGGTGGTCTGTCCATGGGAGTTCGGTGGTGTGGCTGAAAGGGATGGAGTTTCCTGTTGTGAAGAGGGGGTCGAGGGTGTGTCCTGCTGAGTGCGTGGGTTCGGTCACGATCTGGCGGAGTCCAATGTTGTGGAGGTTGTCCAGGAGGGCTGTGGTGTTGGGGCCTTGCTCACCTAGTAACATCCTTACTCATAAACAAAAGTTCATTTGGTTGTGAAGTGTCTATTCAGGCAAATTCAAGACTTCCATTGATCATCTCATCCAATTCAAGTTTCAATTTAACTACGTCTGCCAGATTTACTTTCAATGTTGATCTAACTGGCCCCTGACTCAATTCTGTTCTTCCACTCCTGTTTGATGTCCCATTCAAAGTTCTCAACTACTCATCCAATTCTTGTACACTCAAGACTTGACTGTCCCTCAGGAGCCTTCATAGGTGTACTACTATTTGCATTCAGAGGTGACTCCCATGTAATCACATCTATGTCTGGTAATCCCTAAACTGGCCTTAAACGTCCAAACCCAGTTTGATTAATCGATGGGTAAGGACTCGCACCACAAGGAAAACTCGCATTCACCGGAATCAAAAGAGTAAATCCTCATGTTCTTACACTTGTAGGAGCATTCCCTAAAACCTATGGTTTAGCCGGACAAGTCAGATTATGTCTCACAATTCCCACTGAATTGGGATTGTATATAGGTACCACTGGACCAATGGTGACTGGATAAGGGCATCTGGAGATTCAAAGCTGTGCTGTGGAAGTGCTGGGGGCACACATCCCCAAACTTCCCCCCTATTACATTTTTATGCATATTTGCATGAGTAACTCCTATCACATTTGGGTTCATATTTGCTGGCACAATAGCTACTCCTGTAAGTTCAGTCATATTAGTGTTCCCTCTTCCCATCATTTGGGGCTCATATTACAGAGGTGGGCATTGTGATAGCAGCATTTCTAACAGGCTATCACTTGTGTCACTGTCACTATTCTCAGATTTCTGTCCCAATTCTCTCAATTTGTCTCTCTTCTCTCTGTCCTCCACCTTTTCTTTTCCACATACCATCTTGCATTGATGTAAGTACGCATTACCTTTCTAGGTTTTCCCTGATAGCTTTCCTTTTCTCTGGCATGTGCTGCACACTTCCAT
Source organism: Calotriton arnoldi (assembly GCA_963921515.1). Classification (NCBI taxonomy): domain Eukaryota; kingdom Metazoa; phylum Chordata; class Amphibia; order Caudata; family Salamandridae; genus Calotriton; species Calotriton arnoldi. Next base: position 453,316 of record CAWUFW010009536.1, read on the forward strand.
GCGTTGAGTGCTTCAAACTGTGTGGGTCTAGGTAAAGGTTTCATCTCATTTAAAATTCTCCTCAAATTTTCAATGATCCTCACATTAAATGTACCATAGTGTGGAGACGCCAGTGCACCTTCTTTCTCTGTGATCTTATACCATTGTTTAAGCCAAACACATGTATGCAGCCCTACATTTAATGCCATATAATGACCTGCTGTGTCTTCAGGTGGTGCCTCTTCTCCCTCTCTAACAGGTATATTCACATGTCCCCTTACCAAATCTCATAAATCTGAACATTCATTTTTAACGCAATTTTTTCAACAATTACAATCAAATTGTATGTCAAATCAGAAAACAATTGTTTCTGTCCAATTCCCATCTCGAGTCCCTGACCAATACTAGGGTGGCACTTGGTGATGTCGACAACCACTAACAGCACATCTTTACACTAGCTGCCCGATCCCAGCATGGTACACTATAACATCAGTCTTGCTTCCTGCAGAGGTTCACCTTTACAATTTTTAGAAACATACTCTTCTCAACACCAAGCAGGCATTACAAAATGCACAGCAACCTTAACTTTGTTTTCTCCTCTACAATTTACACAACGTGCAATCATACAATATGATTTGGAAATAAGCCCTTTTCTGACCTTTCCAAGCACACACTTGAATGAAACCTTGACCTGCAGGGAATCATTCCGATTAGCAGAGCTTCCCCCTGCACATAAGGTCCACTGCACTGCTTGACTCACTTTCACACGCAAATAAGTCCCACATCTCAACTGAGCCATCGACGACGTATCATGACGAGCACCACAAAACTTTAGCAGACAATCACAATAATATAGTGTCTTCTTCACTTTTTAGTATGATCCCGGGGATCTTAGGCCATGTCGGACATGATAACAACTTCAGCTTCTCTTCATCAAACACCACATTCACACAACATTCAAAACATCTCCACCAGACATCATACCATTCTCATACACCCGCAATCTAAATATACACCACTGCAATTTGCAACCCTATTAATACTCACTCCTCTGCTGTTACAACTTTCTCTCAAACAGCTGAAACTCCACCGGTCCTCCAAGTTTGGACATTGCCTATAAGGAATGGGGTGGGGCTTAAGTAATCTAGAATAGCTTGTCTATCTCTCTCTACTTCAAGAACTAACCATACTCGCTATGCTACCATATGATGGAGGCCTGGGCCCTTTTTCCATCCTTTTCTCCTTCCTTGGGTGAATCTTGATAGTTGCTTGAGAGGTAAGAGGGAGTTAACATCATTCTCATCAAATTTAAATTACAGTGCAACTCATTAGTTACACAATAAAGACCAAGACTAGTAAATAAAGTTAATTGGGTTTATTACAGACTCAAAAACAAGCTTATATAAATGAGTCTGAAAAGCGTATTGTAAAAGTATAAAATTATCAAGATAAGTCTGAACCTCCTACGGAAATTCAGCCTAAACGATATAAAACACACAATAAACTCAGCCGCTGCAATACATAAAATAAGAAAAAAAATCTGCAGATTGAATTGTGAATTATGATCTTCCTGCCTAGTCATGAGCAATTTTAGAGAAATCTAACTTCTCCTGCTCTATACTAAATCTGGAAAAATCCTAATAAATCTCAGCAGCAAGGATAGGTGTCAGAATCATGGAGACTTCAGTACAGGTACTCCAATTAAAGAATGCATAGTTTGAAGCCATACAGTGAGAGATGTATCAATGAGGTCTGTACCTCTGAAAAGCCTAAGAGTGTCTGTCTTCTAACTAGCAATGCAATACTAATTAACACACAACATTCAAGGTAGCCCACGTCATTGTCTCCAGTACATTCCCATCTTTCACGGTAACAATTGGCAACCTTCTTCTTTTCTCCCACACATGCAAGTCGAAACATCGATCGACCTTGGGCATCCCTTTCTCCTCCATGAGAACTCGTCTCTGGTTTCTTTAACACGCCTTCCACTTGCTAAAAGTTTCCACCTGAACCTCTCTATTGCTACATGAACAATATCCTTTCTCTAACTAATGAAGCCTTGGGTCTGCACCTGCAGAGGAGAGAACATGCAAGCAAGCAATTTTCCCAAAGAAGATTAAACTCTGGAAATCTTAAAAGCTTCGGGCCTTTAGTCATGCTCAGTTAACTAAACAATTAGGGGCCTATTATGATGACTGTCTAGGAAACTGGATCGACCGACCTCTGGTCGGCTGTTCCGACCACGTCATTATGATGCGACTGCACATGGTGCTGTTGCATTCCAACATTTCCCTATTGGAGCATGTGTTACGGCCGCAAACCAGCCGTAGTACATGCTCCCATAGGGAAATGGGAGGTGATGTTAATCCTGCACCCAGTGGCTGGCACCTCAAGGACCAACTCGAGGCCACCAACTGGAGGCCGCAAAGGAAAGGATGCCCTGTTAGGGGCCCCAAACACGCTTTCCAACAGGGTTTCCATGTTGGAAATCCCGGCATGGAAACCCTGCTGAAAACTGTGCATCGTAATCTGGACGGCGTAAACCGCCATCCATTTGGATTACAGACCGGTTCTGGAGCCCGTCGGAAGCCAGCAGGAATGACCGTCCGGTTTCAATTCCGACCGGCTGAATCAAAATCAGAAGTCGGACGCCAAAACCTGAGGTCGGAGGCCTTACGACCGACATCGTAATAGGCCCCTTAATGTGCACCCATCAATTGAATATAGATGTGAAGATATTGGCCACAATTCAATATAGCAATGCAAATACATTTTGTATGAGAAGTCATGGTTACATGTGTATAAAAATGTTAGCTAAACCTTATATCTAAAAACATTTGTGTAACTTTGAGTGAGAACTACAAATTTATTTGAAACCTTAAACATTAGTATGCACACATTATTTGATTCTAAAGTTCTACCATGGAACATTTCAGAAATACATTTGAAACTCCATCTGTTAATAATAATATTAGATCACACTGTGTATACAGAGTGCTAACTGCACAACATCATAATAAATAGGTGATGTATAAGGGTGGAGCCGAAATTAAGCTGCTCCAGTCCCAAGGGAGAACTCACGCCCAGCTTTGAAATACAAAATCAGGCAAGGCTTTGTCCTAGCACTTATATTGTTTAATTGTTTTGTTAATTATGTTACCTGTATGCTCCCACTATTGGTGGATACAAAATATCCATTCTTTTGTTCTCTGACAATGCCAAATTGTTCACCTGTACTGAAATATCAATGCATAAGCTACTTAGAGGATTTGAAAACAATTACATTAAGAAAAAAACTGACAATTAATATACAAAAGACAGAATTAATGATATTAAGCTCAAGACTCAGCATAAAGAATGTACTTAAAATCTATTGCAGAGCCTTGGACCATATAGGCTGCTATGATTATCTGCGGATCAGGTTTAACAAGACAATGTCCAGGCCAACCAGAAAGCAAAAAGCGAACCACCTTGATTTAACATGCTGTTCAATGGTCTGCTTACAAATGGGGTTGCAGATTAATTGAACCTACCATACAAGTCTATCAAATGAAAGCTTTCACAGTTGACAACTTATTACGTGTAGGATCAGGGACCCCTATGGCCACACAAAGGAACGATTTGGGAATGAAGACCGCCAAAGCAAAGCTGTTATTGCATTGAAAACCAATCTCGTATTGAATCCGAATATGGACAAACCTGAGTTAGCTATTTATTTAAAATCCCGCATCAAATCTGGCAAAGCAACAGTTCGAGCCAACTTCCATGGTTCAAATACATCGCAAGCACTCTGACTGATATAGAGTGCACAGAATTTTGGTCCAACTTTGAGATGATGACTTCCTCAAGCCTAAAACTAACCAAGGGGAAATATTGGTCCTGCCAGACAGCCAATGCAAGAAAGTAAATTAATGACTCGATTTCTTCCTTCTATGAATGATATATGGACCAGATATTCCCAGAAATAAAAAGATTTTTTTACATAAGGTTTAGGCTAGGCACTTTGCCAGTAATGTCATATATTGACAACCAGTCGAATAAATACCCATGCACAACTATCTGTAACTGCAAGCAAGGAGATGACAAGACTGTTTTGTGGCTTATGCTACTTTGTACCTATTCTTTGCAGGCAAAACGACTCTACCTGTTCCCCATTTTCAACAAATATATTAGAAGACACTGCAGGGCCCTGATGTTCTTATGTCTTTAAACTGATTCTGAAGCATTTTTTATCCCGGTGGCCTCCTACATCTATGCTGACTGGTAAGCTACTATACACAGGAGTGTGCTGAGACTCATCAAGAAAACATTTAGGGCATGATTTAGATCTTTGCAGATGTGCACGGACCATCGAAAATCATCGGTGCACCCATCCGCCATTGTGACAGTCTGTCAGCCCGATTTAGATCTCATCTGTATGACGGATGAAACTCCGTCATACCTTCTCTATCTCTTTCTTTCTATGGAGTATTAGGCTAAACGTGGATGACAGACGTGTTTCAGCCATAAATCTGCCCGCCCAAGTAGCACATTGCTTACGGTCGGTGTATCCATAGTGTCTAACCCTCCAAACTTGACCTGGATGTCTTCAATTAATAAAAGAGTAGAACACCCACCCACCTTACGAAATCTCTCATTCACCATGAATCTGATGCTGCAAGGCTTTGTTTACCTGTTGCTCAATATGAATGACGAGCCAAGGGGTCGGCAACAGAATTGTAGGTATATTTATTTGTTTTTAAACATGTCTTGTACTTCCCTGTTTCAAAAGATCCGGATGTTTTTTACTCATAATAAAATCATCATGTAACTCCAATTATAATTAGGGTTGGTTCTCTCTTGTAAAAGTTCACTCAATATTGTTTTGTTTTATTAAAAAATTCATTGTGGCCTTTTTTTCACTTAAAAGTGATTACCAATAGCCTTTAAACCAAAGGCTTTATTTTATGAGCATGCCAATATCTCCATTTTTTGACGCTTTATAATCCATTGTCATTTTGACGTACGGTTCCATCAATATGATGGAAACACACGCTGTACAAGCAATGTTTAATATAAATATTTTTGGCTGTGCTATAATAAATCTATTTGCTATCATAAATCTCTTTGACATCATACTTTAAAAACTTGTAGGACACCTTGACATACATGTGTAGTTGATTGTTACTAATCATTTGAATAGAAAACTCCAATCATATAGGTCTTCTGATATTACCATATCATACATTGAACATATGTTGAAATTCAGCATACAGCAAATTATTATGCAAAACTACTTTCCCTTCTAGGTTGTCTCCAAAGCTTACCTTTAAATCATTAATTTCCTTTTCTCTCTTCATCTCAGTTATTTGGTAGTCTATGGTATTTGATTTTTATTTAATGCACATACATAAACTTCTAATGTTAACTCATTTGAATATTTGTACATTTTGATTACATTTTTTAATTGTGTATGTCAAAAGGATACATCGAATCATGTGGTTATAAACAAACAATAATGTATTTCTATACAAATGATTAAATAAAAATGAAACATAAAGAGTATTCCTAGCCAGAAAACATTTACAATATTAGAAACTATAGTTCATCTTGCCACCAATTATCCATGATGCTGAAGTTCCTCTTCTTAAAGGGGCTTGTGTCACTTCTAGAGCTGTTATAACGTAGGCACCTCAAAGAATTATGGGGTGGTCTTTTCTGATAGGTTTGGTTGTAGGAGTGGATGTGTGTGAGGGAGGTGTAAGTACAGATTGGGATGGGATGGGTGTGGTGCTTTGGGCTGATCGTAGTTGTTGGGGTGAGGGTGCAAGTGTGTGTGTAGTGCTGGGTTCAGGAGTGGTGATGCCTTGTCATGGGTGTTTTGGCATGAGTGAGTTTGTAGTTTTGGGTGGGTGTTTGGGTATGAGTGATGTGATTTTGGGTGGGTATTTGGGTGCGAGTGAGGTTTCTTTTGAGCGATTGCTTGGGTGAGGGTTTGGTTTTGGCTAGCTGTTTGGGTCAGGGAGTCGTTTTGGTAGGAAATTGGTTGTGGGTGTGGTTTTGGGTGGGGTTTATGTTGATAGTAATGGTGTTGTAATAGGTGGGTGTTGGGATGTAGGTGTGTATGTATGTGATACTGTTTTCTGTGGTGGTGGTTGTGATAGTGGTGCTTAGTGGTGGGTGCTGCCGTGTGGGCCAAGTCTGTGTGCATGGGACTGGAGTCTGTGGTGTTTGTGGTTCCTTGGTGTGTCTTGTTTTGTGTTTTTGTGTTTGTTTAGATTTGTGGATGGGTGATGCTGTAGGCAAATGTTTGTGTTTGCATTTCTGTTTGGTGTGTGTGGGGGGGTGTTGTGCTTGCATCTGAGTTTGTGGTTGTTTGGGGAGAAGAGGTTGGTGGGAGAATGGTGGTTGGAATGTGGGTGTTGGGAGAGGAAGGGTCCAGAGATGGAGGGGTAGGTGATGGTGAGTTCAAGGCAGTGCTGTCAGAGGGGGCCCTGCTCCTGCCCAAGCCTCTCTGTATGGTAGACACAGCAAGTATATGCCATCCAAGAATGCGTGAGTTGCTGCCTTATTCCATGGATCCCACACAACAGTGAAGCCTGCACTAAAGAGAGGGCTTACAACAGATCAAGAGCTTCCATAGAGAGCACTGCTGGGTGGACAGGGGCAGGAGCTGAGGTGCCTGGGGCAAAGAAGACCCCGGCCTTTTTGGGTGCTGGGTGTTAGCCTACACCAGGTGTAACAGGAGGAAGGGTGCTGATGGATCTGGGGGTCATTGCCAAGGTGGTAAATCCTGCAGATGTTATAGGATTCGCCACTATCAGTTGGGGCTGGTCCGATGTGGAGGCCTCTGAATCTGTAGAAGTGTTGGTCCCCTGTTCAACCATGTACTGTCCATTCAGCTGGGTCCTTCTGTGTTGGTGTTGCCACCATCCCAACACCCAGCGCACATCCTGTTTCCCAGCTTATTGACCAACATCCCCTTTACCTGCATCAGAGGATGCTTAAATGAGGAAGAAAACAACATTAATTTAGTGTTGCTCTGTACTTTTGTGATATTTTATGTATATTTCAAAATTGTTTGCAGATGTTGATGATGGGTTACTCTTGCAGAAATGTGATGGGGATTCTATCCATTACATTACAAGAGCATTTTGTGCTATGCCTCTTATGTTATGGCAGAGGTAATATAATCCATCAGGGTTGTGAGGGAGTGTTCTGTACTCAGCAAATACATTTCCACTGGAAACATACCTTTTAAATACTTATGTCACCTCTAAGGTAAGCCATCTAAGCCCAGAGGGCAGGGTGCATTGTAGATAAAAAGTAGAACATGTATAGTTAATGTTTAAACATGTCCTACTAGTGGAAAGAACCTAAAAGCTATTTTCAGGAGTGTAGGCCTAGCACTCCCATATACTAACATTGTTTTAGATTATTAGTTCAAATTATGCCTAAATTCAGTTTGTGAAATTCTTGAAACCTGCTTCATGTACTCTTCTAAATAATAATTTAAAATCATCTTTAATGATAAAGTTGGAATTTAGATTCCAAGTTTGAAACTACACCTCTTGGAAAGTTGTCATTTTCCATCCTAAACTTTCTGGGGCCTGCCTGCAAGTTTCCAGCTGCACTTGGGGTGTGAATTTCTCATACACAAAGGAACCTGACACCAGGACTCCCCTCAGTATTGTCTCACTAGACAGTCTGAATCCAAACCTAAGTAGAATTGAACTTACCAGACAAGGCTTGGGGGGGGGCGGGAGTGAATTCTCTCCTGCCCACAGGCTGGCACCAAGTATAAAGATGGCACCCTCAGAAAATTAAATCAGATCACTACTGAGCCAGTGAAGAACAGAAGAAGGACAGCCATGCTGTCTGAAACCTGGAAGAAAGATTGGACCTGCTTGCCTTGGCTCCAAGAACCCAGCGGTTTCTCTAAGGGTCAGGTGACTGACCTCCTATATGAGCTGCAGGGCACCAAAACTCTCCAGAGCCCAAAACATTTTCAATACTTTTTAAAACTTTTATGCTACTTTGCAAACTTCAAGCCTGTCCTGCAGCCTGCTGCACTGACCAGTTTCAACTGGACCTGTATTGGACCCTTCTCTGGCCTCTGCTGAAGTGAGTTCCAGAGCCCCAAGAGGCCCATCCCAGATCCTGGACCCTTGTTGAGGGTCTGAAGTGGAATACTTGGCACAAAAGAGAAAGTTGGACTTTATAACGTTTTGGACAAAATCTGCCCTGAGAACCGACAGGAGACCAGGACCGACCCACAGAGTCTATCCTCTAAAAATGACTAAGGACCTTATTATGACTACGGCGGTCAATGGGACCACTGTAGTCGTAGCGGCAGTCCACTTGCCTTATTACAACTTGGGTGGTTGAGCCACCACAGGACCAGTGGGAATCCGAGATCCCTCAGTGGTGGCATGGCGGTCTGCCCAAGAATATGCTGGCGGTCCCGCTGCTGCACCGCCAAGTAGATTCTGAGTTTCCTCACCGCCACAGTTTTTATGGCGGTGAACCCACCATGAAATCTGTAGCGGTGAGGAAACAAAGGGAGCCCTTCAGGGCCCCCTGTGTCCTCAGGGCCATGGGATGCTTACAGGGGGGCACATGTTGTACCCCCCTGTGTGCATTCACAGTACATGCCGTGTAGGAACACCCTTTGGTGCTCCCATTGCAGTGCCTTTTAAATAAGCTCCGCCATGGGATTACCAAAGCACTGCCCGCTAGACACGAGGAAACTCATAATCTGGCGGGCGGTGTTCACAAGGTTTTGGCGGTGGTGTAGCAGTGGGGCGGTGGCGTGGCAGCCCCCTGTCACAACTCCATAGTCATAATTTGGCCCTAAGTCCAAAAATAACTTTTGACAGACCCCAACCTGGTCCCTGTATCCATCCTGCACTCCACCTTGGTCAGCCATAACTTATGACTGTGGCCCGGTCTAGCGCAACCAGATGACCTTGCACTTTGTATTTTTTAGGCACTGTTTTTAAATTTACATTTTTAAAAATCCTAACTCTAGTTGTGTTTATTGTATTTATGTTTTTGTGCTGTAAGTTTGTTCCCCCTATTTTTCAAAATTGCTTTGGGATTCTTTACTTTACACATTGTCTCCAAGTTAAGCCTTTTTTTTTTGTGCCAAGCTACCAGAGGGTTAAGCACAGGTTAATTTAGTGACTTTTGTGGTGCACCCTGACAAGAATTGTGATTACTATTTGAAGTGTGTTCTCATCGGTTTCAACCAATAAACCAATATCTAACAGCGATCTTTAAGGGTTAGTCACATAGAATACTTATAGCAATCATTGGAGGACTACATTATCGAAATGAGCACTTAGGGGAGACATATCACTACAGTTGAAGTCAACATCAGGGTTTGATGTAGGTCCAGTGGAAACAGGACATGTGTCCTTAACTTGAGAAAATTCTTATTGCCTTTCTAGAAATGCATCTATGTTGTCTATATGTTTTTGACTCACAATTCTATGTTTGAAGGCAGGCCCAGGAGTCTGCTAAATTAGACTTTCATATATGTTTTGTAGTCACACTCTGTGTTGGCAGCATGACTGTTAGATTCCTATAGGTTACCTTTAAAAGAATATGGGCAGGATATAAGGAGTAACATGCACTATGCAATAGCAGATAAATAAAAATACATAGAACATCAGAGGCAGCTCAAGTTGGTACATTTGATAGAACTCAAATACAAAAAGTGATCTCAGGTTAACAGTCTGGTTAAGTAAGTACACACATAACACATGCATTCAGTTGAATAATGGGATGTCAAAAGCTATGGACATTCAACAAAAATTGCACATTGAAGACAGTAGAACAAAGTACCCAACCATATGCCACACAATTGTATTGAAAATACATGTCTGACAAAATGTTAGCAAAAAAACATTTTAAGCTATCAATATGGGTGTGTAGCTCTATCTTTGCCAATATTTTAGGCCACCATAGCCACTAAACTCCACAATAACCATTTTCTGTTAAGAATTGCTTTCAATGTTCTATCAGAACATAGATTTTGGCAGTGTATCAGTTACCGAAGAACAGAAGTTGCTTTCCTGGGAAAACAGTAATCTGTGATAAGCGTAACAAATATTCCATATGGCTTTGCTCATGTGCCATAGGCATTAATGCACTTGTGAAAAGGTGCTTGGGATGGTAGATATGTACGTCTCTCCATAAGGTATCACTCACATTACGACACTTGATTTAGAAAGGGCAGTCTTCACATTGTTAGAGTTGTGGCTTGAATTGTAATACTCTGACGTCTTTTGTGAGCCTTAAAACATTTATTTTTACAGCACAATAAAAACAAACATACACTTACCCTCTTGTTGCTGCTCCCTGGCCTTCAGATTCCCATCCAGCTGTAGGTAGGCCACTGTCAAGATACGGGCTATTAAGGGGATCAGGGAGTGCTGCACCTGCAGGAGTACTTTCCGAGCTGCACCTCAGTTGTTATTTTGGACAGGCGCCACAGGTCCTCCCATCGCTTCTGACAATGCAGGCTACAGCTCTTATTCACACCCAGGGTCTGCAATTCCCTCGGAATGACCAGGCAGATCTTATTCTTCTGATGAGGGCTGACCTGGACAAAGCACAAAAGCATGATAAAACTAAATATATAAATGTATATTGTTACATCATCATAATTGTAAAATGTATAATTCAGACTACATTTGTTTTTAAACCCACACCAACATGTTGTAAGTCTATGCATTAATTGTCATTTCCTTTTTTTAATATTAAGAGTGCGCATTTTCATTTTCAAATAGAGATGCTATTTCATATTTATATTTTATATTAATTGAAAATATATAAATAAACATAAATATATATGTTAACTTAAAGAAATGCAGGTACAAACACATTGAGTAAAACATATGCCCTTTACACAATTTAATTTGAAAATACTTGTGCTACAGTTTATAACCTATTGAACAAAATATATGTCTCTCTCTCTCTCTCTATATATATATATATATATATAGATATAAAAACAAAGCTTTATTCGATTTCTGTTTGAGAAAGTCATAGAAGCACATAAAAAAACACATCATACAAATTGAATAAACATTATCTCATTATATCACAGAATCTATCAAAAACTGAGATCACTTATTTACACCCCGTTTTCATAGCTGATCTATTAAACAGTTTAGCCATCATATTATTATCGATTTCCTACATTTACGATGCTTTTCAAAAACATTGATAAAATCCATATCATATAATCATTTTCTAAAAACTGTAATGTTAAAAACGCAGGGCGGCATTGTCTAAGGCCAAGCTTCTTTAAAAGAGGTATTATCCATTTTTTTCTTTGTGCATTATAAAATTTACAAAAGAGGACCACGTGGAGTGTTGTTTGCTCAGAACTATCGTCGCAGGGACATAATTGCATCACCCTGGCCCAATCGTTCATAGTTGGGAAACTAATTATTCTATGTAGTATCCCAGGTCTAAATCTTGTCAGCAAATATATATATATATACGCGCCTTGCTGTTGGTGTACTGGGGGACTGGAAGCCCCATAATCCATCCCTGCATCCACTCCCAGGAGGGAGGAGGAGGAGCCTGGCAGCTCTTTAAAAAGCGTTGAAGTTCTCCGCGGCGCGGGACGCACCCGGGCGAAGCCCGGGCCAAGGGCGGGCCCGTCCTAGCCCGTCATCGCCAGGAAGAGTCAGGGCAGGGCCACCCCACTTCTTGTTGCACTTCGAGCTCAACAAACTGGGTAAGATCCCCCGGAGCAAACCAAATGACTAGCCATTTGTAACTCATCCCCGCTGCACTGCCCGGACTGCTGCTATATATATATATGTTTATGTGTGTTTGTGTATATATATATATATATATATATATATATACACATATATCAAATATTAAATAGCAAATGAATAAATGCATATAATTTGAAAAAAATCTATTTTACTTTACTGACAAGTGGAAATGCCCTGCAGTGCCCAGCCTGTGGAAGCAGCTATGAAACTGTGGAACATGTCATGTTTTTTTGCCTGGCATATTCGTGCTGCAGGAGACGTTGGATATTGCCGCTCTGTCGGAACATGGGCGTTAGGGAGTGATCCTATTCACACTCACATGATATCGTGATTAGCCTCTGAAAATCTGGTCAGCAGTGTGTTATTGAATGGTTAATGTAATTTGTGGCTACTCCAGTTTGTTGAGTTTGTGTCCATCTGTTACAAACGGGTTGTGGCCGCCCCCCACACAGTGTGCTGTTTTAGTCCTTGTACTGCTAACAAGGCAAAGGGGCAAAAATGCTTATGAGGCATTGACGATTTTATTTACCTGAGTGTTTATTTGCTGTTTACAACATAGGTGTTTTAGATGTCCAATGTTTCATCAGTCTAAACTTTTTTATCTACATATTTAATGAATTTCATTTTAGATTATATTTCATATACTGTTTTTAGTATTTTTTGTTTTTGATTTTTGATTTTGATTTTTATTTTTTAACTTCATGAGGGGACATTCCCCTTTAGGATGTGTTGCCTGACTATATATGTATTTTAAATGTTGGTCAATTTGCACCATGTGCAGGAAACGGCACCGATATATTGTATTTTGTTTTATGTGCTTCTATGGCTTTGTGCTGAAATAAAGTTTTTGACTGACTGACTGAAAAAAACAACAACCCTGCCAACATGTAGGAATGTTTATTGGTTTGTTGGTAATCATTCTAAAGACCAATGCAGCCTAACTATTCTGCCTTCACCATGTTCAGAAACTTAGCAGAGCACCATATAGTGCTTCTAAAGCATTTTCAAAAACATAATCACCTTTAAGTGAAACAAATGCTATTATGGTTAGTTTTTAAAGCATTCCATGTACTGTGCTCAGCCACCATATAGTAATCTAGCATAACAATGCTTCCAAAGGGGTTATTTATTTGGATTATACAAAAGCTGAACACATGCACATAAAATTGAGTTTGAGGCATGTGAACATAAAAATATCTATGTTTTAATTTTGCCTAAATGCACAGTGAATGCTGAACGAGAGCCTTCCTTACCTGTTCCTCTGCAGAGCATTACACCTGGCTGCAGCGGGACAGGCCTCATCAGTCAACATTTGAAGTTTGTCTTGAGTGAAGCTGGGGTCCCTGTCTCCAGTCATTTTTGGTTGAAAAAGTAGATGAGCAGCATTCTTCGAGGAGGTGTGCACAGTACAAAGGTTTGGAGGCAAGTGAAATATATTTGGAGATGCATGTACACCACAGTCTCGGCAAGGACGCGCAACATCCTGTGATTCTGGGCAAATCACTTAATCACCCGGTGCCTATCAAAAAAAAAAAAAGAAAATGAATGTGGCCTCATGTAACGCAACTGGTGCTGTGTAAAGCGCTCTGATACCCGATACCTTCAGGTCAAGTTCGCGCTATATAAAACTCCGTAAACAAAAACAGTGACGTACGCATACGTCAATGGACGCCTACACCAATCATTATGTTTGTCAAAGTCAATCACACAATGACAGCCAATGGGTGTGTACACCATTGACGACTGTTGCCCCAGTTAGCGTAGTTTGTCAATCTTGCATGAAGTCAAGCATCCGCCATTTTAGGCATGGAACGTGTAACATTCTAGAAAATTCTAGAAGGTTTGACAGAGATGGCTAAAATGGCAGAATGTATTTACTCTGACAGTGTTACTTTATTTCATCTGTCACATATAATTCCACAATGACTATTGATAAGCTAGCAATGTGATGTACAATAATTACATCGTACACAGGGTATTTGAAACCTCAGTTGACAGATCTTAATAAAAATTAAAACAGTACATACACAGAAAATAAAACAAAATTGCAATGTATATTAAAACATTGTTTTAGTTTAAAATAATGTATATTAACTGTATAAGAAAAGTAATGATTACATTATATGAATCAAAAAGTCCATATTTTTTTTTTGTAGATCACAAGAAGTCCAGGCACCACAGATGCTCCCTGCCAGAGCCAGAAGATGCCAGCCAAGAGTCTACCATCCTTTTCCAGACCCTGCCACCATGCAGGAGAGGGACATTATAAAAAAAATACAGTCTGCATTGTCAGGCAATATTTAACTTTAGCCAGAACGTGTGCATCTGAATAGCAACCCCACAGCTATCACACCACTTGTAAAGTCAGTGGCAGCACTGCATTTCACAACGTCTGGCTCCTTCCAGTACATAGTTGAGGATTGCAACCCCAACCCACTTACTCATGTGTGCGGCAGCAATTTCTCAATGAGATGCTTAATCACAAAAATGAGTACCTCCAATTCCAAATGATGTGGGTACCCTGAACACTATAAAGGGCGCCTTTTTTGCATTGAGAGGCATTCCATATGTTGTTGGTGCCATTGATCGAACACATATTGATTTGGTACCGTCCGACGACCAAGAACAACTTTACAGAAATGGTAAAAATTCCATTCCATCAGTGTGCAGGTGGTCTGCACTCCAGATCTGTCCAACACCAGTGTATGTGCAAGATTCCCAGGATCCACGCAGGACTCATTTTTGCTACACATTAGCAGCATACAACACCAGATGGCACAACTTGGACACATGAGGGTCTGGCTTGTTGATAAGTGTTGTAATCATACATTAGAAACTGAAAAATAATAAAGTATACTGCAGAGATTGATAAGAATGTAATTAACATCTAAAGTGTTAAATCATATTTTTCAGGAGACCCTGTATTCCCAAGCAGCCCATGGTTGTTTTTACCTCTGCAGATTCCAACAACGCATGGGGAAGTCCGCTTCAATGAGGCACATGTCTGAACAAGGAGGCTTGTGGAGTGGGCTTTTGGGCTCCTCAAAGCACATTTCCATTGCCTTGTCAAGACTGGTGGATTTCTCCTCTATTCACCTGACAAGGTCCGCCAAATGATTGTTTTGTGTTGTGTGCTGCACAACATTGCCCTGCGGCGGAACATCCCTTTCATCCCTGACAATAAGTTCAATGATGATGTCCAGGGTAATGTTGCTGATTTACAGCATGAAGATAACAGTGGTGAAGAAGAAGGGAGAAGTCATTGACACCTTCTTTGCATGATACTTCCTAAATCTCAGTACTTTGTGCTTGTTCCTTTCAATGATGTAGGTGGGTAAACATGATTAACTAATATAGGTTTATTATTTTTGAGTAAATAACACTCTTGTATGAGGACAAAAAAATAGGAATCAAATTTAAAGTAACATGATTGTTTTGCCTAAACATACAAAAGAAGAAAAAGCCAGATTTAGAGATTTAGACAGTTTTACACGTGAAAATGAGAATTACATAATTGGTTAGACTGGCATTACTAGGATGAGTCTGCAATTATTTGTAGTCCATATTCAGAAACAACAAAGTCTGTAAAAGGCAAATGTATTTTAGAATTTTTCCAAAAGGGAATGCTGATGGCTCACAAGAGAAAATTAATGTTTGCACATCTTGGTGGGGGTCTTTTTTGAGTCATCTTCAAATGGTCCAGATGAATGGCCCCTCCTGAGGGGAATTGATGTTGTCTGGGCTGCAGGATGAGAGGTGATGCCAGGTGTCTCATTGGTTTCCTGGGCCTCCCTTTCTGTGGAGGTACCTGGTTTGGTGATGGATGTTGGGGATTGTCCACAGAAAGTGGATGATGTTTCCCTAATTTAAATGCCCTGCAATTGTCCCAGAAACCATCTTGCACCACCCCAGAACAGAAACACATGATGGTGATGTGACACTCCAGAAGGTCATTGGTGGCTTCTGCAGATCCATGTGCTCCCTCTGTAGCTCGTTTTCTCCCCGAGGAGAACATTGTTGTTTTGAGGAGAACTAGCATCTGCCTCATCTGATTCAATCAATCAATCAGGGAATTGTAAGCGCACTACTCACCCGTGAGGGTCTCAAGGCACTGGGGGGGTAGGGGGGTCAGCAGAGCTGTTCAGCCGAAGAGCCAGGTCTTGAGAGTCTTCCTGAAGGTGTTCAGGGAGGGGGCACGTCAGATGTCTGCCGGGAGCTCGTTCCAGGTCTTGGCTGCGATGTAAGAGAAGGATCTTCCGCCTGCTTTGGCTCTGTGATTGTGCGGGGTTTAGGCGGATATGAGGTTGGCTGATTGGAGGTTTCTTTTGGGTACGTGGAGGGTGACTCTGTCGTTGAGGTATTTGGGTCCGGTGTTGTGAAGGCATTTGTAGGCGTGGGTGAGGATTTTGAAAGTGACTCTCTTCTCCATGGGGAGCCAGTGAAGCTTCCGTAGGTGTTGGCTGATGTGCTCGTGTCGAGGGATGCTGAGGACGAGTTTTATCATATCTGGAGGCTGCACCTATGATGTTTTGACCCAAAGTGGTTCAAAAAGTATTGACATTTGTGGCCTCACTCAGCACAGGCAATCCAGGTCTACCCTTAACATCACTACACTGTGACCTTGATAGTATGTGCACCATTAGAATGGGTCCTGGGTCTACAGCAGATGTAGAAGCTGTAGCACATACAGGAGACAGGACAGGAATGATCACTACTGAGGTGGTGGTAATTGGAAGGACCCAGGGACCTGATACAATACAAGATTGCAGAAGAGTGCCCTGTACTATGGTACCTGATGTTGCACTAGATATGGGCTGAGTGATGCTCACACTTGCAGACAGACCAGACAAACCAGATGGGCCGGCATGTTCTTCTTCACAAGCCACACCAGCAGAAAATGCCTGTACACTGAAGGTTTCGGTATCTTTTGTATTGGTGGGTGGGATATTCTTACTGGGTTGATGGACATCCACTCTGGCTGAGAGTCCTGCAATTATAATGTATAGAGCCACCAATTACAAATAAAACACACACTTATCTTTAAACCGTTTTACTACATGACCTTCTGTGTCTTTTACAAAGGGTGCCCTGAAACTTTGAGTTTAGAATGCACCGAAATGCTATTGTAGGTTGTGGGGAAAAAGGGCCTTATTTAGAGTTCATCAGATGTGACACTCTGTCACAAATGTGACGGATATCCCATCTGCTGCGTTACATGTGCATTATATCCTATGGCACTTGTAATACAGCAGATGGGAAATTCATCATGTTTGTGACAGAGCTTTCGCATGCTGAACTCTAAATCTGGGCCACAGTCATTTATATAATGTTTTATTGAAGGGATGTATTGTGTTTTATCAATTCCCATGGAGGGAACTGTGGAACTAGCCAAAATATAGCTAAATTTGGGGATTTTGAGGAAAAATAGAAAGAAGTGCTCTGAAATAAATGTCTGTTTTTTTTTCTAAAGACAGCATCAACAAAAGGTTTGCTGTGCTAAAGTCACCATCTTTCCAGCTTTCAGGAACATGCAGAGCTGAATCAAAAATAAAAAAAGTACTTGTTTTCAAAGAGCCTATATTTCCTAATTTTGTGCTTTCAACCTACTTCAAGTTTATGGAACAGATCAAACCAAGATGAATGAGAGTCCCTGTGTGAGGACTTCCATTGACCTAAGTTTGATCTATTCCTGTGACAGGCACTAGGCCCAGACATACAAATGGGGAAGCATTTTCATCGGGCCAATGGGGAAACACTTGGTGGTAGAAATGTTGTGGATTCCTGCTAATTACTGATGTTTACGTGATAGAAATGCAAGGAAAAAGCAGAATTTTAGGCAAAGTTTGAGGTTTGCAGGGTATTGCGGGTAAGAAAACTTAGTAGGACCCACGTGAGGCACACCACCCTGGACTTTCCTGGGTGTCTAGTTTTCATAAATGTCTTAGTTTTGTAGGCTTCCCTGAGTTGCCGATGCTTCCTGGCCCAAAAACAGCAGCTACCTTTTTTGTTAATGTTGCCACATTGCATCTGGACCTCTTCCTGTCGCGGGCGCTATGGTCACACACACCGGTGAGATACTATTTGTATTGGGAGACATGGGGCAACTCTGGGTGTTTGGAAATTTGTGGCTCTCCCAGATTCCAGTACTTTTACTCACAGAAATATGAAGAAAATATGTGTTTTTACACAATGTTTGAAGTTTGCAAGGGCTTCTGGGCAAGAAAACCTTGTGAGATCCACACAAGGCATATCACCCTAGAGTCTCCTGGTGTGTAGTTTACAAAAATATCAGGGTTGGTAGGTTTTCGCTAAAGATTATGTACACCCTGGCAGTGAAAGCCAGAAAAGACAAATATTACTTTACAACCATCTACTACTCAAGTACACAAACATACTGGTTGGATTTAGCACGAGGGTGAGTGAAAGGTTCAATAAGTAAATTTTGTTAACAAAAGATTTCACAAAAATTAAAACGTAGAAATGAGTATTAATAAGATAATTGAAATTTCAGAATACTGAACCAGTGACTCACAGCCACAATAAGGCACCAATCACTTTACAGGCTCTGCACGCACCTTTCATACATCACACACATGAAGCCTTTCACACAGGCAACCCCGGGCCAAACACATTACAATACTCACATCAACAAACAGCGCCATTCAATGCCCCATCATTTTTATACACCCACAAGACTGATATACCAGTCACACCACCTGACAGCAGGCAGAGTGTGTGGACTGGTTTTTGGCAGGCAGTGTGTTTGGACTGGTAATTGGCTGTATGTCTGTTGTGGGCACTGCAGCACAGGCTGGTTCAGCAGTTCTTCAATGTGCTCCACCCATCTTCATTGTTGGCCTTCGTTACCCTTGGATGTCTTCCCAGCTTTGTCTTTAAGAGGTCTTCCCGGCTTGCTGTATTTGCCGGAGAGTTTCCTTGTTATGTTGTAGAATTCTTTCAGGTTTTAATGGCTTGCTGCTTCCTGGGCTTCTGTGGCAAGACCATTGATGAATATTCATTTGTCTGCTCTTAAACTTCTCTTTGCTTCCCTGTTGGTTGTGATGTATTCGCCTTGAGCTTTCGCTTTTTCTGGTCATTTGGCTTGTGTTGACTAAAGTTTTCTTTTCCTTTCTCTCTTAGATTTTGTGGAGAGTCTCGGAGGAGATCCATTCTTTATGCTGGTGTTTTTTGGGACCCAGTTCCTCTTGGCAGATTGATGTCACTGCTTCTTTGTTCTTCTCCCACTGACTTTCTACTGGGTCTCTGTCATCCTCTAGTTCTTGCAGGATTTGAAACATGTTACGGAGTGTGACTGAGCATTCACTCCATTTCTGTGCATCTTTGAGGAGGGTGGTGTTCTATCGCTTTCATTGGTTTGTTGGTTCCATCCATGCTTTCTTTAGCTTCAGCCTAATCCTGACAATGTGATGGTCTGGCACAACGTCCACTCCTCTCATCACTCTCTCCTCCTGCAGGGACCTCTGGAACTTCATGGCAATGTAGACATGGTCGACCTGATTCTCCATTGAATGGTCTGGTTCATAATGCGAGGAGGTTACCGAATGATGAAACAGTCCACCCTCGGGTGGGTGAGAGAAATTGTCCTTTAAAAGGGACATTCCCGTAGCACTCTTCCATACTCCATAGACCTAGGGGTCTATTTTGTGTTGTTGGTTTCAGCAGCATTTCTCCTGGAGCCAGTCTTTTCTGTCCAGACTGTGGCCATCTAGTCTCGCTGATGCCAAGCAGGTTAAGGTTGTATTTTTTCATCTCCGCTGCCACTTGGGCTGTCTTGCCTCTCTCGTAAATGGTCCTCATGTTCCATGTCCTGATAGTGATGGTCTTGGTCGAAAGTAGGTGGATTGACTTTGTGTCTCCAAGGGCTCTCTGGCTTTCACCATAAGGCATTATAGCTCTCCGTGAAGGAGATTCCTCTCTCCCCATGGCCTTTTCGTCTTTTGGTTGATGGTTCTGTAGCTAGGATTTTTTACATTGTGGGGTAGCTAGCCCCATGCATAACCCTTCTCCTTTTGCAGCTGGGCTTGGGGCAGGCCATGGTGAAGTTCTTTGTTCCAGCCATGGCAGAGTTACTGAGCAGGTTTCAGTCTAGCCAAACCTAGGGCGCTGTGGGACTACTCAAAAAGGCAGTTTTTTAGCTTCTTGCTGAATTAAAATAATGAGGATGAGGCTCCTATGTATGCAAGCAGGTCATTCCACACTTTAGGAGTGATGTAGTAGAAGGCCTGACCACTGGATCTGGTTTTCTGTATACATGAGATGTGTGCAGGTAGGAGTCAGAACAAGCGGAAGTGTCTGGAAGGTTTGTGAATTCAGATGTGATTGTTATGGTGTGCTGGGTCTTGAAATTGTGTAGTGAGATAATTGAAATGTGTTTGTTTGTATATGGGGAGGCAGTGGAAATCATTTGGATGTGGTGTGATGTGAGTGCGGTGTTTGAGGTTGAGAGTGATTCTGGCTGCACCAGACGCATGTCTATAATAAATGAATGTTCAAGCTTAACCATGAAGGATTGACTAGTATGCTAATATGAAAACAATCTGAGAATGTCTTGCTCCTTCTTTTGTTCTCCTTCTATCCCTCCTACTGCATAATGTACATGTTTCGCACCTCATTAAAGTACATGGCCTGGATATTCTGATGTAACAGTATAAGAAACAAAATGCTAATAAAAAAGAGATTTAAAAGAGAGCAACTCTGGCTGCCTAATTCTGAATGGTCTTCAGCTTTCTGGTGACATTTTTGTTGATCCCAGCATTGCGGGTGTTCCTATAGTCCAGTTTGCTAGTGACTAGGGCGTACATTAATTTTTTCAAGGTTCTGATTGGGAGCCATTTAAAAATCTTCCTCAGTATCTTCAGAGTATGGAATCATGAGGAGTGAAGGCATTGACTTGGGCCGTCATGTCAAGTTTGCTGTCTATCCCGAGGTTCTTGGTGCACGTGGTGGGTGGGTGTTTTAGCTCTGTTGGCCACTAGGTGGAGTCACATGGTAGATTGCTCTTCCCGAACGTCACGATTTCAGTTTTGTTGGAGTTCAACTTCAGGCAGCTGATCTTTATCCAGTGGGTGATTTCAGTCATACAGGCATTAAACTTGATCTGGATACTTGCGCCTTATCTGAGAATACTTGGGGGCCGATTCCGATTCGGGCCGGAAATCTCACCGACCGAGTCGGATTCGGAGAGATATCCGACCGAACCGGACTCTAGCAGTCCGACCGAACGAGTACGATGCGGACGCATGCTATCGGACTCGATTCGGTCGGACTCCCATTGAAGTCAATGGGAGCCGGTCGTACGACGCGTACACGGGCTCCCATTGACTCAATGGGTGCGTCGCGAACAAGGGCCCCCCCTACAGCGGGTACGCGTCGGTGCGACTCGCGCCGTACATGCATGTGTAGGGGGGACCCATGGGTCCCCCCTGTGTGCGACGCGTACAGGGGGGTCCGACACAGACCCCCGAAGTCCGGCTCCGACTGCTCTTTCGAGCCGGACGGCGCGAGTCGGTCGGACTGTTCGAGGCGCGCATCGTACTTGCCCGGCCGGGGAACGTCTCCATTGCGTGGTGCGAGTCGAGTCCGTACGAGTCGGTCGGAGCGGTTCCGAGCCGGGAACGAGTCGGTCGGGGATTTCGCGTACGCTCGCATCGTACTAGCTCGCGCGGACGGGTGTTCAAATCGGTCGGAAACAGGGCGTCCGAATCGGATCCGGAAAAGCCGAATCCGATTCGGTGCCCTACCGGCCGAGATCGGAATCGGCCCCTCGGTTGTTGGTGGGGTAGGAGAGGACAATGATGTTCTTAAGAGTGGATGATTCTGGCTAGAGGGATCATGTGTGTGTTAAAAAGGGTCAGGCTCAGGAACAATCCTTGCAGAACTCTGCAGATTAGGTTGGGGGTGCCGAGGAGTACAGTGCTGTTGCAGACCATGCTATATCTGTGCAATGTCTCTTAATAAAGCTTGGTAAACATTTTAATTATAAAAGAACACATAGCGTTTTCTTTCTCCTGGTCTTTTCCTTTCCCCAACTTTTTATTCCAACACTCATATTTGCTGAAATTTTCTATTCTGGCTTTCCTTTTTTTCCCCTCTCCTGGCCCTTTTTTCCTTATTTCACTGTGAACCTTCTCTTTATTTTACTTGTATGTTATTCTTTCCATTCGTGCAGTTTCCCTTCCTTTTTACAAAACGTATTACAAGTCGCGGGGTATACTGGAAGAACAAATGGCTTGTGCTTTCTAATTAAATCTTTACTTATTATTAACTAATAAATTACATTTGTAAAAATTCAAACTCGAAAATAATTTTTGGGAGTTTTTAAAATAATCTTTCATTACCACCGTATTTCTTTCAATTTATAGCAGTTATTCTAATTACTTTTTTATATGTTAAGATTTTAAGGATTTTATTTGTAATTTAGGTTTCTTGAGTTTTTATTTTCATTTTTAAGTAACTTTAAATGTGTTCCTATAATAATTAGTTGTAGTGAATCTGACCTCTCCAATGTATATCCTTTACCCAGTATTTGTTGGACTGGAGTTAGAATAGAAAATCTGCTTCCTAATGTATACATGTTCCCAAATGTCATTTATATTAGAGTTAGATTAGTAAATCTGCCCCAGTGTAACAATGTTCCCCAATATTTGTTCAGTTGGAGCTAGATTAGTGAAACTGATACTCTTCCCTCTACCTATGGAAAGCACTTTTCCAGTGTTTCTTAAACTGGAGATTGAACAGTAAATCTAACCTCTTCCACGATGTATGCACTTTCCCCACTATTTTTTGGCTTAGTCTTAGGGGTCGATTCCGATCCCCGGTCGGAGGCGCACCTAATACCATTCGGCCGGGAAAAAAGCCAGGCGAATGCCTGTTTCCCGACCGATTTGCACATACGTCCGAACGAGCAAGTACGATGCGCACAACTGCCCAAATCCCGACCCAGTCGTACTCACCCAATACAGGTCCAGTTCTCCGACCGATGCGGATCCGGAAACGCAGAATCGAGTCGCACGGAAGCCAGAATGCAGCCCCGTCCGGCCGGACAAGTACGATGCGCTTTCCGTACGCGCCGAACCCGTCGCTACGCACAGCACGTCAAAGCATCCGGGAGAGGCGTACATAAGCTCCGATTCGCGCCACAAGACGATCCACGGCTACGAGGCGAACACGCCAGCGGCGAGGACGAGGCGAAGCAAAGAGAAAGACGAACGAGACGAACCAACCATGAATCCCATCGCGCAGGTCCTACCAATACTCTACATCTATTACCGGAACAGGCACGGACGCGTACGGCGCAGAAGGTAAGTCAGACACCAACCACAAAAACAAACTACACGTACCTGACATATCACACACACACAGAGGGATGCAGAAATTACTTACACCAGCAACAGCAGCACCATAGGGGCGGGATGGCCATCACCAATGCCACATATACACATAGGGGCCTGGATGCCAACAACTAACACCACCCCTACCCAGGGGGTGCTAGATGCCTGTCACTCCTACCACCTCTACCCATGGGGGCTGGATGCCCACCACCACTACCACCCCTACTCAGGGGGTGCCAGATGCCTACCACTACTACCACCTCTACCCATGGGGGGCAGGATGCCTACCACTACTACCACCTCTACCCATGGGGGCAGGATGCCTGTCACTACTACCACCTCTACCCATGGGGGCAGGATGCCTGTCACTACTACCACCTCTACCCATGGGGGCAGGATGCCTACCACCACTACCACCTCTACCCATGGGGGGCTGGATGCCTACCACTACTACCACCTCTACCCATGGGGGCTGGATGCCTGTCACTACTACCACCTCAACCCATGGGGGGCTGGATGCCTGTCACTACTACCACCCCTACTCAGGGGGTGCCAGATGCCTACCACTACTACCACCTCTACCCATGGGGGCTGGATGCCTGTCACTACTACCACCTCTACCCATGGGGGGCTGGATGCCTGTCACTACTACCACCCCTACTCAGGGGTGCCAGATGTCTAACACCACTACCACCTCTACCCATGGGGGGCTGGATGCCTACCACTACTACCACCTCTACCAATGGGGGCAGGATGCCTGTCACTACTACCACCTCTACCCATGGGGGCAGGATGCCTACCACCACTACCACCTCTACCCATGGGGGCTAGATGCCTACCACTACTACCACCTCTACCCATGGGGTGCTGGATGCCTGTCACTACTACCACCTCAACCCATGGGGGCTGGATGCCTGTCACTACTACCACCCCTACTCAGGGGGTGCCAGATGCCTAACACCACTACCACCTCTACCCATGGGGGGCTGGATGCCTACCACTACTACCACCTCTACCCATGGGGGGCAGGATGCCTGTCACTACTAGCACCTCTACCCATGGGGGGCAGGATGCCTACCACCACTACCACCTCTACCCATGGGGGGCTGGATGACTACCACCTCTACCCATGGGGGGCTGGATGCCTGTCACTACTACCACCTCTACCCATGGGGGGCTGGATGCCTGTCACTACTACCACCTCTACCCATGGGTGCCAGATGCCTACCACTACTACCACCTCTACCCACGGGGGCTGGATGCCTACCACTACTACCACCTCTACCCATGGGTGCCAGATGCCTACCACTACTACCACCTCCACCCATGGGGGGCTGGATGCCTACCACTACTACCACCTCTACCCATGGAGGGCTGGATGCCTACCACTACTACCACCTCTACCCATGGGGGGCTGGATGCCTGTCACTACTACCACCTCTACCCATGGGGGGCTGTATGCCTACCACTACGACCACCTCTACCCATGGGTGCCAGATGCCTACCACTACTACCACCTCTACCCATGGGGTGCAGGATGCCTACCACCAACAACACCCCCACCCACAGGATGGCTAATGCATGACACAACAAGCACACACCAACATAAGGAATGCAACAAAAAGACATCCCCCAACACCATGACAAGCGTGTGTAGACTGTGTCAAATGCCTACAACACTGAACATGACTTTGAACATACAATGTGACCCCCTATCACATGTGTCACACATAAATGTGTGTGGCCCCCACAATGCAAGCAGACCATGACCACTGTGGCAATGGGGTCCAACCCCCATCATCACAGTGACCAAAAGGTAAGTGTGGGGTCCATAGCTGAATCACATTTTGAACATTGTGGCAATGGGGTCCAACCCCCATCATCACAGTGACCAAAAGGTAAGTGTGGGGTCCATAGCTGAAGCACATTTTGAACATTGTGGCAATGGGGTCCAACCCCCATCATCACAGTGACTAAAAAGGTAAGTGTGGGGTCCATAGCTGAAGCACATTTTGAACATTGTGGCAATGGGGTCCAACCCCCATCATCACAGTGACCAAAAGGTAAGTGTGGGGTCCATAGCTGAAGCACATTTTGAACATTGTGGCAATGGGGTCCAACCCCTATCATCACAGTGACCAAAAGGTAAGTGTGGGGACCATAGCTGAATCACATTTTGAACATTGTGGCAATGGGGTCTAAACCCCCATCATCACAGTGACCAAAAGGTAAGTGTGGGGTCCATAGCTGAAGCACATTTTGCACATTGTGGCAATGGGGTCTAACCCCCCATCATCACAGTGACCAAAATGTAAGTGTTGACATTGAAAAAGCTGCAACTGCCAAACAGCATGGATGATTCCTGGTCACAGAACAACAAACACATCAGTGGCAAAGTAGTGCTTGTGTCCCATAGCAACATAGATTGGGGGAGGCAAACAGTGCAGTGCAAATAAGACATACCCTTGGCCATGTGCAGACAAACATCACCCATGGGGGCTGACACTGTCAACATCCATCAATGACACAATAACAGAAGTGACCATCATAATGCAGACCCACATATTTGCACCAATGGGCACACTAATGTAGATACCCTGTGGAGACTGTAGATGTGAGGTGAACAAATAACATACCATGGCAGCAATGGGACACACAAACAATGATCATTGTGCTGACTGATGACCTAGGAGAACAGAGACAGCAGGTGAAACTCACCAAACAACATACAGCCAATAGCACACTAAAGATATGCCAATGCAGTGGTGCAGATGCACAAACAGGCAGACCCACACTGCACATCAAACACAACAGGTGAGGGGGGGTGCCAGTGTCCCCAGGCAACCACACAACACATGATGAGGCCTCAATACCAATTTCACAGATGCACATACAGTGCCACACAAAAGTAACTCATGGATCCAAATCCCCTATGTGGGCAATCAGGCATTGTTAGATGAGAGGGAGCACAAATTACACATGTCACACAAGCTTGTAGGAACAGCAACTAACACAGCACTGCCCCCAGGGACCCCATATTGTGCTGACACTAGCCTGCATGACAATCCCACTGTGATGACAATGTTAGATGTCGTTCACACTGTGAACCCCAGCCATGTGTCCTGAGCAACTAACTACCATCACACCTACACAAGCTCCAATCAATCAGCACGGCCTGCCAGCCAAGGCCAATATGGAGGTAGGGGTCTGGCCGTGCAACAACTCACATTTGCACACACTCAACACCACACACCCTGATCTCCACCAACGAGCACGGGAGCCTCCACGGACCTCAGGAATGGGAGCCGATGGGAGGGCGGTGATGGTGGTGGTGGTGGCGGGCCAGACAGACTAGCTGGCCTTTGGTGGCTGCCGAGACCCGCCTCCACAAGGGAGTCATCCTCCGAGCTGCTGTGGTCCCCAGCTGAGGTGGATGGTGCTGAGGACTCCTCGGTGTGGCTCCCCTCGCCCTCCGTGCCACTGGGTCCCTCTGACCACTCGTCCAATGCTGAACCAGTCTGGCTCCGCTGCTCCTCCTGGTCCGTGGAGCTGTCCCCTCCTGTGGCAGTGGATGTATCTGCAAACAATTAGGGAAACAGACAAACATCAGTAACCTTCACTGACCGCACACACCACAGTAAGTACAGCACATTACAGAGCAAGCCCTGGCATCCTTAGTTGAACATTGCCTAAAGTCCTCACACAGATTCGGGGAAGCCAATTGTCAGTCAACCATGGGACTCACACCCCTCCTGACCTTGCACCCATCTGTCTGGTGCCTGTCTGATGGTAAGACCCCAGTGTGGACACATGCAGCACCTACACAGTTGTTGGACATTGCAGGGAACACGGTGAAGCATGTGAACATACACACATCACATCTCTTGCCACTGAGTCAGTGCAGGTGTCCGGATGAAGGGATGACCAGATTCTAATTAGGAATGCACGTGATGCATACCAGCACCAGACACCATGATGCACCCATGTCCGGATAGTCAATGCCACAATGGGGTGCATGTTGCACATGTCACTCCCCTGCAGGATCAGTCCCAGGGAGTTGAATGCCATGACACAGGAATGCGTGCAAAGTCATACATAACTGTCTCAAGTCACATGGCCATGGCAGCCAGACAACAACAGTCTGCACTGTGTCACAATCCGAGGGCATGGGGAATGCAAGTTATGTGACTGACAAGTGCACATGTCCATCCCCCAAAAACCACATCATCTGTACTACTATTTGTCCACGTCATACCAACTGGACATATGGGGAACATGAAACACAACTCTCTGAACATGAGCACCTCACAGTGTGCTGTGAATGAAAATACAGCTGCTTGAAAGTCACAGTCGCAAACACCTGTGTGCACAGTCAAGTGATCAGACACCTATAAGTCACAGAAGTATCGTCTATCATGGTCACATCTCAGATGGCATGCTGAGCCACAAACAATGAACATACCAGTAGTCCTGACAACGAAGACACATCACAATGAGACAGAGGCAGACACCTGAGGGTACATTTCACTGACCACAACATGCCAGATGATACACGGGAGTGGGAGTACAGAGTGTATTGCATGCACTGGAGTAGGCATGACTGTCCAGCTCCACCTGTATGAGGGATGAGTCCTGGACAGTAGGCAGGTGGCTAAGCATGTGTGACACACTGGATACACATACTCCTGAGGCCCAAATATTGTTCCCACCAGCAGCATGGGTGTGTGCCACATTCCCCAGGGACATGTGGTGAGTCAGAGCAGCAAGCGGACCACATATCAAAGTTACACGCAGATCACATGTCAGAACTTAGGCATTGTGTAAGCAATTGACCCACCCATGAATTGCACAACATAGTCATGGGAACAAATGCTGTCCCCCTCCTTGAGCAAAGCAAAATGCAATGACACAGTCCCCAAATTAGACAATTTCATGACTATAAGGACCACACATACGCGTATCAGAGGAGAAGTGGGCATGTAACAAATGAGGGACATGGGTCCTGGACCACATGACTGATGTACTGTGGAAGTTTAACCAGGCCAGAGGAGGGCACATAGCATGGCAGAAAAAGTGCACACTGCAGTCATGGACTCACCCCCTCCTTGCTGCTGTCTGTCCTTCAGCTGCCCATCCAGGTCAGGGAAGACCTCAGCCAGGATCCGGAGCATGTGGGGGGTCAGGGTCCGGTGTCCGCCCCTCCTGCGAGGAGGTGACAGCTTCAGCTGGACCCTTGCGATCCTCCGGGTCCAGCCACGGAGGTCCTGCCACCTCTTTTGGCAGTTGCGGATCCTGCGCCTGTAGACCCCCACGGATCTTACTTTCCGGGCGATGGTCAGCCAGATTTCCTGCTTCTGGTGGGCATCAACCTGTGAGGATGACAAAGTGAAAAGGCCATTACTACACATGCAACATATACGTGCATCACACAGTTGGATATACATGTCTCAATCACTGGGGCATATGATGTACACAGGCAGTGCAACAATGGCTATGAACAGTTTGCCAGCAGTCACTACATGGTATCATTGCATGGGAAGTAAACCTAGTTGGAATGCACTGTTACCGCACTGTACCAGTTCTGTGCATGTGACTACACACTTTGGGGTGTGACAACTACTCAGTGGGCATGCTAGACAGTGGTGTGCACACTGAAAGCCCTGCTAGTCAGACAACATGCACAATTAGTGAGGCAGTGGACAGCACACTCACCTGCTCCCCTGGTGTCCCATACAGCTTGCTGTACTGTGGAAGGAGGCTGTCCAGCAGGGCCTGGTTCTCCTCAAGGCTGAAGGCTGGGGCTCTCTCCACAGTCCGTGCCATTGCAGGAGCCAGAGGATGCATAAACAGCAGCAGTGTTGGTGGCAGATGTCGTCCTGGAGCATGTAGTGCAGGCAAGTGAGCTCTCAGGGGAACAGCCAGCATTATATGTGTGCTGCAGAGGCAGATACTGTCCCATGTGTGCAAAGTGATAGGTCCAAGTCGTTTGCATCTTCTGAATTTGACCTATCTATGGAATTGCAGCACTAATACACGCCCACAGCATCCTTCAAATCTTCAACTTCATGACACCCATGATTTTGCAACATTGTTGTGGCTGGCCAACTGAATTCACTGCATCAGACTCGTTGGAGCTTCGAAAACGCGTCCGTTGTCATGCCAGGCCCCAGCCAATGTGTGCGCTCCGATCGGTCCATTGCTGTACAACGCGTACCAGGCATACAACGCGTACCCGCTCACATTCAATGCAATGGGCCGGCCGGGCACACCGATCGGTCCATTGCTGTGCAACGCGTACCAGGCATACAACGCGTACCCGCTCACATTCGATGCAATGGGCCAGCCGGGCTCACCGATCGGTCCATTGCTGTGCAACGCGTACCAGGCATACAACGCGTACCCGCTCACATTCGATGCAATGGGCCGGCCGGGCACACCGATCGGTCCATTGCTGTGCAACACGTACCAGGCATACAACGCGTACCCGCTCACATTCAATGCAATGGGCCGGCCGGGCACACCGATCGGTCCATTGCTCTACAACACGTACCAGGCATACAACGCGTACCCGTTCACATTCAATGCAATGGGCCGGCCGGGCACACCGATCGGTCCATTGCTCTACAACGCGTACCAGGCATACAACGCGTACCCGCTCACATTCAATGCAATGGGCCGGGCGGGCACACCGATCGGTCCATTGCTGTACAACGCGTACCAGGCATACAACGCGTACCCGCTCACATTCGATGCAATGGGCCGGCCGGGCACACCGATCGGTCCATTGCTCTACAACGCGTACCAGGACAGGTCACATGCATATGTCACCATGCTGGTCACTGGTGAACCTGTGCCAGCCACATTTACTTTCCAGGGACTCAGGGGCACACCTACAACACCACACCCAGTCCACACTGTCTATGAGGCATGTGTGGCAGCATAACCTTATCTGTGTATGGGGGTGAACATGTGGATTTTGGCACTTGGGGGCAGACACACCCAGGCTGTGCACGTGTTAATGGGGACAGGGTCCTTTGTGTGTTGTGCACCTGACCACTGTGGTGTGCAATTTTTCATTTCTGAGCATGTGTCATGGTCACATTTCCAGGTTGTGTATGTGTATGACATGTCACATACCCCCAGGCTCACATGTGGGAAGGCATGTACGTCACAGGGTGGCCCATTCCAACAATATTGATGTCCCTCCACAGTCTGTGTGCATGTTGTGTATCACATGTCTCTGACTCCATGTGCACAATGGGAGACAGTCTCCACATCCACGTGGTTTGTGCATGAACTTTGATGGTGTGTGTGTGTGTGTGTCACAGACGTCCATGTCTGTCCTGCAGAGGCTACAGGGGCCACCACCTGTGGGTGTCATGTTTGTTTTTCTGACGTGTACATGATACGCCATGTCATGCCAGTGTCCATGTGGCAAGACAGGCTCCCTGGGAATCTACCTGTCAATGAGCTGTGATGCCTGTGGAGCATCTGTCCAGACATGTCACTGTGGTATGTGTGTGGAACGTGAGAGCAGTTAATGGGTACTGTGACACAGCCTAATGGTGTCCCATAGCACACCCTGGAACCTGTTGTCAACACTTGTTGAACAGAGATGTTAGATGATGTCCATGTAGGTGCCATATATGTCCAAACGGGACGACACACACATCAAGTACTTGTGTATGTTGATGATGTATCATGTGAAATTGAGTATGGTGAACGGCACATAGGTGGGGTGACTGACAATCTTGCTTTCTTCACCTATGCACTGCAGGGCTCCTGCTGTCCATCGACCATTCCCAGACCTGGCAACGATGGTGGAACGTGACAGCATCCGACGGTACCGCTTCACCAGGCAGCTGATTGAGGATTTGGCAGTGCGGTTGGCCCCACATTTGCAGCCTGGCCGGCCGTATCCTACAGTGCTGACCCCCAAGGTGAAGGTGATGGCAGCCCTACACTTCTTTGCCACCGGTACCTTTCAACACACTGTGGCAACTACTGGTGGGATGTCACAGACTATGTTCAGCCGTGTGCTACGCAATGTTTTGGGGGCAATGTTGAGATACCTGAACCAGTACATCTATTTCCCAACACGTCAACGACTCACTGACGTCAAGAGTGACTTCTATGCCCTGGGGAGGATGCCACATGTAATTGGCTCCATTGATGGGACACATGTGGCTTTGATACCACCACAGGCACATGAGCAGGCATACCGGAACCATAAACATTACCATTCTATCAATGCTCTGGTGGTATGTCTTGCAGATATGACCATCTCACATGTGTGTGCCCGTTTCCCCGGTTCGGCACACGACGCCTACGTGATGAGGAGTAGTCGCATCCCGAGGATGATATCACAGATGCCGAACCAGCGTGCCTGGCTTGTTGGTGTGTACTGACTTTGTACCATTGTGTGTGTTCTGCTATGTTGTTTTCCGCACACATTTTCAAATCGGCTAATGTGCAATTGTCTGTCTGTAGGTGACTCGGGATACCCCAACATGCCGTGGTTGCTGACACCCCTCAGGAACCCTGTGACACCAGCCCAGATGCGCTACAATGAGGCACATGGTCGGACGAGGAGGGTGATTGAGCGGACCTTTGGTCTCCTGAAGAGCCGCTTCCGCTGCCTGGACAAGACAGGAGGGGCCCTCCCATATGCCCCAGCATAGGTGTGCAAGATTGTCATCGTCTGCTGTATGCTACACAACCTGGCAGTGCGGAAGGAGTTGCCTCTCATCCTGGATGACGATGACCAACGTCCCCCACCTGTGGAAGATCCTGGCCTGGGTCACGATGCCAGTGAAGATGATGATGATGATGATGGTGATGTCCGCACACAGCTCATCACCAACTTCTTCAGCTGAATGTGAGTCTCCAGAGGGTTGTAATGTCAATGATTTGAGTTTGCATGATATGTGTGTGTGGTGCTCTGGTGCTGTTTGAGTGTGGCCATGTGCTACTTGACTGGATGCGTGCAGCGATGTGTCCTTGCAGGTGGTCTGTACTGCCCAACAGTGTTGACATGCTAACTTGGTTTTGTGTAGTTATCTTGTGACATGTATTAGACATGAGTATTGCCGTTCTGTGCTGTTCTTCAGTGGTTTTGACTGTGTGTCATGTCTGTCCTTCACAGGGTGCTGCTGGAGTTGTCTGATCAACTTGGATCCCCCGAATCCATGATTCAACTTCCAAGGTGGAAGCAGTCGTTTCCCTACAGGTGATGTGCCACACACCCCTGGACTTTCTATCTTCTGCACTTTTTGACTTTGTGGCCACAGCCAGGTTGGATTAGCTTGAATTTGTAGTGGAAACTACATGTTGGAAATGTGTAATAAACCTGTGCTTCACTTTGGGATGTGCGTTGTCTGTAGTCACACATCTGACTGACATTTGCTTACTGCACCTGTTGTCTAGTTGACAGTGACTGTGAATAGGTGGCGTGTCTGTACATTCCACTGTATTTCGTTGCAACATCAGTATAGGTGATGAGTCCGATGGCCCTGGTGTGTATGTGTTTTGTGGCCCTAGTGGTGTGTCTCCCTCATATGTGTCACATCGCCATGACTGACATGACAGTGTTGGACTTGCTGTAGCAGTTAGCATGCACAGTGTAATTTAGCAGATCAACATCTACATGACAAAAACCACGTTGGAATCACAACAGAGGCAGATATGGTGTATTGGTGAGTTTATTTACATACAGGTGTGAGGATGTTGCACAGGATGGTGGGTGCTGTACATAGAAATTTGGATCCAAAGTTCCCATGTGAATTGGAAGTCTTGGTAGCTGAAATGTCCAGAGTAAAGTCCACAGTCATCTGATACATTTGGTCAACTAGAGCTCCCCATGTCATGTGGGAGAGTTGGCTTGGCTTCGACAGGGAGTGCAGTATGCACACAGAGGAAAAGTTCCAGAACATATGTTGGCTTCCTGGGGGATGTAGATGGCCATCGGCCTCTCAGTTTGGCCTCCTCGGACGGCCCCTCTTCTTGGGGGGGGACCCTCAGGTGCAGGCTGCGGCAGTGCAGGGGACTCTCTGCCAGAGTCCTCTTCCCTCCCTGTGGCATTTGCAGTTGTTTCAGCAGCAGATGCTGTGGGCACACAGGGAGGTGAGGCCATGTTGGTGCTGATCTGGCGGAGGCATGTCAGTATGTCCCTATGCACCGCTGTCAGTTGTTCCAATGTGTCCCACTTGGACTCCATGCCACACATGTGT
Source organism: Calotriton arnoldi (assembly GCA_963921515.1). NCBI lineage: Eukaryota > Metazoa > Chordata > Amphibia > Caudata > Salamandridae > Calotriton > Calotriton arnoldi. Next base: position 486,655 of record CAWUFW010009536.1, read on the forward strand.
GTCTCGACACGTGACATGTGTGTCTCGACACGGGACATGTGGGAGTCCAAGCGGGCATGATGGGCAGCCTGCTGCTGTTGTATGTCCTTGAGGATCCCCACTACCTGGCTGACCTCTCCGGTACTAGTCTGGTACGCATCCGCGATGCGTGCCAGTTGTGGGTCATCATGCAGTCCAGACCCCTCTGCAAGGAGTGACCTATGTCTACCACCCCTCCCACCACCCCATGCGACACGTGTAGGACCTGCAGTGGCACGCACAGGTGACCGTGGGCCCACTTGGGTGTTGTTCCTGGGCTCGTTGTCACCAGCTCCAGTTTGGGCCTGGGTCCCTGCGCTGTTGTCATCTGTGGTCCTTGGTGTGTCTGTGTTGGCAGGGGTGGCCTGTGTGTTGGCAGTTGTTGGAGGGGTGGGTGCAGGGGGTGCAGATGTTGGTCCTGCTGGTGCTGCATGATGACTCACACCGGAGGGTCCAGCTGGTTCTTCGCCATCCGAGGAGTGCAGAGGCTGATCCACACCAGTGAGCTCAGTGTTCCCTGGAGCCTGGGACAGGGAGTCCTCCTGGTCTGCTGCTGTGTCCCCATCATCACCTGTTTTGGGGAGAGACACAGATTGTATGTTATGTTTCTACTGGCATCAATTGTTCAAACACCTGACAGTTGTGACTGTACCTCTGGATGTGGCCCAGGACATTGCATTCTCCTAAATAGTGACAGTCAGAGAGTGATATTGGTGTAGCACATTGTCCTGCCAACCTGTGGCATGTCAATGTGAATGTTGAGGTGTGTGCATGATCAGCATTGGTGGTATTTGGTTACCATCCAGGCCTCCTTCTCCCCCCAGCCCAGTTATCCCACCATGCAACGTGCTTGCATTGCAGGGAGTGCAAGTTGGCTTTCAGGATGTCAGGCAGTGGTGTCCTGCTGTTTGTTGTTGCACAGTTCCCAGCAGGGCCGTGTGCTCCCCACAGCAGTACCCAGTGTCAGCCATCTTGTGAGTCCTTATCCACTCCCTGTGATGTGAGCATGGTTGAGAGTGGTGTTGATGGGCCAATTGTGAGGGTGAGCAATATCTGTGACTACAGCTCCCATCATGCTATTGCCTCCACCCCCCTTCCCAGCATGCCCGTCCTTCCTTCCTTTTGACTCTGCTTCCCTGTGGGGTGGGGTGCCTGTGCTGACAGGATGGCTGGGAGTGTTGTCCTGGCAGTTGTTTGGCTACAAGTCCCAAGTGTGTCCCTGTGCTTCACACAGCATAACCCAGGGTGGTGGTTCTTTGTGGGATCTTCAGTTAGGCTGTGAGGCATTGCATTCTCCCCGGTGGGTTATGTGGAGTTAGTGTTGAGGGTGTGTGTGAGGAGAGCTGCTTGTAACTATGGTCAGTGCTGTGTGTCCTCCTTCCCACCCAGCCAGATATCCCACCATGCAACGTGCTTGCATTGCAGGGTGTGCAAGTTGGCTTTCAGGATGTCAGGCAGTGGTGTTCTGCTGTTTGTTGGTGCACAGTTCCCAGCAGGGCCTTGTGCTCCCCACAGCAGTACCCAGTGTCAGCCATCTTGTGAGTCCTTATCCACTCCCTGTGATGTGAGCATGGTTGAGAGTGGTGTTGATGGGCCAATTGTGAGGGTGAGCAATATCTGTGCCTACAACTCCCATCATGCTATTGCCTCCACCCCCCTTCCCAGCATGCCCATCCTTCCTTCCTTTTGACTCTGCTTCCCTGTGGGGTGGGGTGCCTGTGCTAACAGGATGGCTGGGAGTGTTGTCCTGGCAGTTGTTTGGCTACAAGTCCCAAGTGTGTCCCTGTGCTTCACACAGCATAACCCAGGGTGGTGGTTCTTTGTGGGATCTCCAGTTAGGCTGTGAGGCATTGCATTCTCCCAGGTGGGTTATGTGGAGTTAGTGTTGAGGGTGTGTGTGAGGAGAGCTGCTTGTAACTATGGTCAGTACTGTGTGTCCTCCTTCCCACCCAGCCAGATATCCCACCATGCAACGTGCTTGCATTGCAGGGAGTGCAAGTTGGCTTTCAGGATGTCAGGCAGTGGTGTTCTGCTGTTTGTTGGTGCACAGTTCCCAGCAGGGCCTTGTGCTCCCCACAGCAGTACCCAGTATCCGCCATCTTGTCAGTTGTTTTCCACTCTCTGTGATGTGAGCATGGTTCAGAGTGGTGTTGATGGGCCAATTGTGAGGGTGAGCAATATCTGTGACTACAACTCCCATCATGCTATTGCCTACACCCCCCTTCCCAGCATGCCCATACTTCCTTCCTTTTGGGTGGACTTCACTGTGTGTGAGTGTGACAGCAATGGCAAGATGGCTGACAGTGTGTTCCTGTTGTTTGTTGGTGCCCAGTTCCCAGCAGGGCCTTGTGCTCCCCACAGCAGTACCCAGTGTCAGCCATCTTGTCAGTTGTTTTCCACTCCCTGTGATGTGAGCATGGTTCAGAGTGGTGTTGATGGGCCAATTGTGAGGGTGAGCAATATCTGTGACTACAACTCCCATCATGCTATTGCCTACCCCCCCTTCCCAGCATGCCCATACTTCCTTCCTTTTGAGTAGACTTCACTGTGTGTGAGTGTGACAGCAATGGCAAGATGGCTGACAGTGTGATCCTGTTGTTGGTTGGTGCACAGTTCCCAGCAGGGCCTTGTGCTCCCCACAGCAGTACCCAGTGTCAGCCATCTTGTGAGTCCTTATCCACTCCCTGTGATGTGAGCATGGTTCAGAGTGGTGTTGATGGGCCAATTGTGGGTGTGACCAATATCTGTGACTACCACTCCCATCATGCTATTGGCTACACTGACTTGACCAGCATACACAGAATTCCTTCCTTTGAGTGAGCTTCCCTGTGAGGTGGTGTTCTAGTGGTGGGGAAATATCTGTGAGTGTTTGTTGGTTCTATTTGTGCCACTGCCTTGCTGTATTTGATGTTAGGTTTGTAGATGTCATGACACAGTTACATATCACTATGAGATGGCAGGTATTGTGTTTGTCTGACTAGCATTCACATCTTGGGATGAATATCATTTGGTTGCTGTTTATTTGCTAAGTGTGCATGGTTTGCCTATCCCCTTGACTGTGATGTGTGTGTGTTGTCACACCATATTGTATATATTAGTTGTGTACTCACCAGGCTCTGGGATGTCTGTTAGTCCGTATACGCTCACTGGTGGTAGGATGGCCCGCACCTTCTCCTCCCAGGGCCTGAGGTATACTGGTTTTGCAGGAGGGCCACTGCCGGTGTGCTGGCTGAGGAGGTAGTCCTTTTGAGTAGGTCCCGGACCCTCCTGCGCACATCATACCACCTGTTCTGGATGTCTTCCTTTGTGCGCAAACATGTGATTGTGCGTTCACCCTGTCGACAATCCTCGCCCACATCTTGGTTTTCTGCGACATGGGGGTGTGTTGTACCAATGTACCAAACAACTGTGGCTCTACCCTGAGTATCTCGTCTACCAGGACTTCCAATTCACAATCTAGGAACTTATGGTTCTTCTTTGGGGGCATGGTGATGGGTGGTGGTGGTGATTGATGTGTGTGTGTGTGTGCAAGTGGGGGTGTGTGAGTGTAAGTTTAGCTGGGTGTGTGTGAGGGTGCTATTTGTCGGTGTGGTAATGGTGTGTGGCTTGTGTGATGTATGAGCTGTGAGTGTGTCTGTGGTTGCTGTGTGATGGTGTTGTGTGCTGGCAGGTCAGTTGAATTTGCAAAGGATCATGGTAGGGATTTGTGGCCTTTATGTAGGTGGAGTTGGAGGTGTGTCCTTGTTCCATTTTTTTTCCCTCCCTGTATTTATTGGCTTAGTGGTTGCTTGTTTGGCCCTTTTTTTTCTATTTTTTCCTTGGTGTTTTTGGTGCATGTACGAGTCGTTCTTGTGTCCGAGTAGGATGCTGCAGTTGTCTGGTGCGATCTTGTCCGACTCGTTCCCGCTGTGTGTCAGCTAGGTTTCATATGCGGCGTACGAGTCGGTCGCGGAGTATTGGGTTGCTTCGGCTGGGTTTTGTATGCGTGTCGGTCGTACGGCTTGTGCTCCGGGCGAATCGGTCATGTTTTGCACGCACAGCATCGTACTACGCGGGTCGGAGTTCGCAGGTACGTTTCGTTCGGGTTCAATCCGAGTGCGTGTCGGTCGGTTCGTTTCGCGTGATTTTCCGGCCGGATGGCTTGTTTCCGTCCGGCTCGGTCGGTCATTTTGTATTCCGTCCGAGTCTGTCGGATTTCACATGCATTTCATCGTACTACCCGGGTCGTGCGGCGCCGGTCCGAGTCGGTCGGACTAAATTCCCGTACCGAGTCGGTCGGTACGTTTTCCGGCCCGAATCGGAATCGGCCCCTTAGACTTGTAAATCTGACACCTTATCCATTCCCCCTCCCCAGATGTATGGACTTCTCCAATGTTTGTGGAACTGAAGTTAGCCTAGTAAGTCAGCCTCCTACCAATGTATTAACTGGAGTTTGAATACTAAATCCCCCCCCATGTACGCACTTTCCCCAGTTTTTGTTACTCTCGACTTAGAAAAGCAAATCTGACCTCCACCCCAATGTAAACACTTTCCCCAGTGTTTGTTAATCTGGTGTTAGAATAGTAAATCTGACCTCCCCAATATATGCACTTTCCCAGTGTTCCTTAGGCTGGAGTTAAAATGTATAAATCTGACACCCATTTCTCCTGCAAAGTATACATTTTCCCTAATTTTTGTGAGTTTTTTGGGAAGTTTCTGAATTTGTTTTAAAGACATTTAAAGCATATTTAATTTTATATATATATAGATACTTTTGTGTGTGTGTGTGTGTGTGTCACTGTGCTAATCTTATGCTTTACTAGAAAAACAGATATTGGAGGTAAGCAGATTCAGAGTGTCGGGGTGTTGTAGGGTGCTCCATCGAAAGGAGCTGCTCTCCACCTAAACTTGGGAATTACACAGAATTCCTTGCTTCATTTTTCGGAATACTTTCTGAAAGGGTATTGTCTTAACTTATATTGGGTGCTCCCTTGTGTTTAGAGAAAGCTATAACTCTCTGAATAGCTCTAAAAAGACTGAAACACATGTGTCAGCAGATGCTTTTATTCATTCCAGGTTGGCTTGGATGGCATTTTACCAATCCAAAGCTTTCAATCAATCAATCAGGATTTATAAAGTACAGCAAATCCCCCGTGAGGGTCTCAAGGCGCTGCTATTTCTAGCTGCTTTGCGGTGCTCTGTTCATTTGAACAGCCATGTCTTGAGTCCTTTTCTGAATTCCCAGAGCAACGCAGCATTCCTGAGGTGCAGGGGAAAGTCATTCCAGGCTTTGGCCATTAGGTGAGAGTAGGAGTGTCCTTTGCTGTCTGTGAGGAAAAGGGAGGTGGATCGCAGGTGTATGGTCTGTTGGTAGAAGGTAATTCATTTGTTGGTGTATGCTGGTCCTTCGTTGTGAAATACTTTGTTTGCGTGGGTCAGCAACTTGAACTGGCATCTTTTCTGGATCGGAAGCCAGTGTAGCTTCTTTTTTTATTTTATTTTTATTGAGTGGATTTCCAGCATTACAATTGATGCAGAATAAAAAGCGAAAAACAGCAGAATTACATAGAGCAACTTTTTTCCAATAGAACAACCAATTCATGAATACATTGATAAAGTGCTAGTGCGATGAAGATAAAGTGCTAACAATAGAATCAGAAATATAGTGCAAATATCGCCAAATATGAGAAAGAGCAGCAGCCATTGTTGATTACATTGATAGCAGCAACTTATTTTACATCAGATTTAAATCAAAGCGATAAAGTACATGTTAGTAAAACAGGTTTAGTTCCCATCTACACGAAATATGACCTACGTAATAGAAAAGCTTTAAGAACCTTAGGGAGTGTGAGTGTCGTCAAGTATTTTTAAATAAATTGTTAGAAAACCCTGACCAGGTCGCTGCAAATCTATGAAGGGACCCTATGTGTTTAGCATGGTGAGCAGTCAAAATATCGAAAATAAAATATCGACATACACTAATATCGAAGTCACAATATCGAAGGGACAGAATATCGATGTTAAGAATATCGATGGACAGAATATCGACCCTAAGGTAAGTAATATCGAATTTTTTTATATCGATGTAAGTAATATCGAACTTAGTAATATCGAAATCAAATATATCGATGTTACTAATATCGATGTTACTAATATTGATATTTGTATTATTGTTATGTATTTTGTTATGTTTTTGATATGTATGTGTTATATGTGTTTTTGTTAAGTGTTCTACTTGTCTAAAAATATATGTATACAATTTTTATATGTTAATAATGTTTTTTTTTATTTTATTTTTTTGTACCGTAGCGGGTTGTGGGTTTATAGGGGAATAGGGTGGGAAGTAATTTAATTATACTAAATTAATTATTAATTTTTAGGAATTATAAATTAATTGTAATTATTTTTTGCGTTTAAGTTCTGTAGCGGGTTGTGGGTTTATAGGGGAATAGGGTGGGAAGTAATTTAATTGTAATTAAGTTATAATTTATTTTAATTAATTGGTATTGATAATTATATTATTGTTAATTAATTAATAATTGGCAATTAATTTTTATTAATTGGTTATTAATTTTTATTAATTGACTAATTGATCATTATGTAATTTAAATGTAATTAAGTTATAATTTATTTTAATTAATTGGTATTGATAATTATATTATTGTTAATTAATTAATAATTGGTTATTAATTTTTATTAATTGTTTAATTGATCATTATGTTAAGTGTATTATTTTATTATTGGAGTGTGTTGTGCGTTTATAGGGGAATACTTTTGGAAGTAATTGAAATCTAATTAAGTAATTATAACATTTATTTTTGGGTATTGATAATTAATTTATTGGACATTAATTATTAATTGGTAAATTTTTTAATTAGAATTTTTGGTTCTAAAAATTAATTTATTGTTGTTTTATCATTAATTGGTAATTAAATATTATTAAATATTATTTATTGATAAATTTAATTAATATATTAAGAAGTAATTATTAATTGATAATTAATGTTTAATTATTATTATTATTGGTATACAAATTAATTTTTCAATATTAGTTAACTGGTAATTACGTTTTAATAATTTATATGTTTTTTGTTATTAAAAATATTTTATTGTTCAATATTTATTATTTAGTAATTAATATTTATTAATTATTATTTATTGGTATTTATTATTAATTTATTGTTAATACATTTTCTATTGGTAATTATGTTTTTAATAATTATTTTTTGGTATTGGTAAATAGTTTAGAGTTATTAAATAATTCATTAATTATTTAAAAAATTATTTTATTTATAAGTATGTTATTTGTAACTTCTACGCTATCTGGAGTTGGAATAGTAATTTTTACCCCTACGCTATCCAACACTTTCCCTACTGTTCCACTCTCTGGAGGTGGAATAGTAATTTTTACCCCTACGCTATCCAACACTTTCCCTACTGTTGCACTCACTGGAGTGGGAATAGTAATTTTTACCCTCACGCTATCCAACGCTTTCCCTACTGTTGCACTCCCTGGAGTGGGAATAGTAATTTCTACCCCTACGCTATCCAACACTTTCCCTACTGTTGCACTCTCTGGAGTTGGAATAGTAATTTTACCCCTACGCTATCCAACACTTTCCCTATTGTTGCACTCACTGGAGTGGGAATATTCATTTTTACCCTCCCGCTATCCAACGCTTTCCCTACTGTTGCACTCCCTGGAGTGGGAATAGTAATTTTTACCCCTACGCTATCCAACACTTTCCCTACTGTTGCACTCACTGGAGTGGGAATAGTAATTTTTACCCTTACGCTATCCAACGCTTTCCCTACGGTTGCACTCACTGGAGTGGGAATATTAATTTTTACCCTCTCGCTATCCAACGTTTTCCCTACTGTTGCACTACCTGGAGTGGGAATAGTAATTTTTACCCCTACGCTATCCAATACTTTCTCTACTGTTGAACTCTCTAGAGTGGGAATAGTAAATTTAACCTCTACGCTATCCAACATTTTTCTTACGGTTGTTTTTTGGGGAGTTGCAATAGTAGTTTTATTCCCTCCGCTATTTAATATTTTTTGTATTATTTTAGTTAATGTAGTATATAATTAATTTTAAAATTATTAAAAGTAAAAAAAATTTTTATTTGTTATACATAAGTATTTAATTTTTATTTTTGTTATTGTTTTATGCGTATAGATGTATTTGTAATTTGTAATATTTTTTAATAATTTATAATTTATTAAAATAATTATTAAAACTGATTATTAAGGGGCCCATTAGGATGGCGGGCGGAAGCACCACCGCCGTGCTGGCGGATGGAAAAACCACCAGTTACCGTCCGGCCGCCGCAGCCCACACGCTCGCCCAATTAGGATGTGAAAAGTCAGCCAAACACCGCCCGTAAGCCAGCGACGCCGCCCGCCATCAAAGTGCGCCCATTCACGTAGCGGCGCGGCCCAATGGAGACACACCGCCCGACGGAATCACGTACCCCCGGCGTACAAATTACGATGCCACAACCAAACAGCTCCCCGGCTAAGAGACACCGCACGTGAAAGCAAGGCGGAAACCCGACCGCACAGTACGGATACCAAAGAGGCGGACCCCCGAGCATGAATCCAGCACTGCAGGCCCTCCCCATGCTCTACCTGATGCAGAACCTAGGAGTCAACGCACCGCGGAGACGCAGGTAGGCAGACACACAACAAGGGCACGCAAACACCTCACACAGTGCAAGTGCGGTAAAACTGTACATGCCCCCCCGACACCCCTGCATGGACGCGACACATCCCCCACTGCACCCACAAATGTCACATCGGGCAAATTGTAACAACTCGCAACAACCGGGGACACACCACCTGGGACCAGGAACTAACGTCCCCGTCACGGCCCCGCAGCGCCGACGACGCAGCCACACATGCGCACAACGCATAGGCCAATGGCAGCGCCATGTATGCGCCGCACACAAACAACACAGGGTCACAACCAAACACCACACACACCAGCCCCACCCAGAACGCACATGTCACGTGACAGTCCTGCCACAGTCATGGCGCCAACCGGCAATTCACTGTTGCCAACCTGACGTCACACAACTGACCCGAACATGTCAGTGATGTCACGCCAAGTTAGGACACACCCATGTGTGCAAAACATGGCGAAGCACACAGCGGCGGCAACATCACCCAGCAGAATATGGACCCCGTCGGAAAAGGCTACGCCAGTACCACACAGAAAGACCGATACCACCCTGCACCCAATACCAAGACATGCAATACGTAACATCAAAGATCCCGGGGGACCGACAACGGGTGGCTCCAATTACAACACCCACACACAAGGCCCAACGCATAGCGGAAACGCAGCGTGCAGCCCACACACGGGAGAGGAGATAGCACTGAATGGCCTTCCATACCCACACCGAAACCACAGCTCAACTATTCAAGCAGGACAACACAGTCATTATTCCAAAAAAGCCCAACACAGGCATGCAGAGGGAACCGTCCACTGGGCAGATAGCGCATAACACGAAAGAACATTCCGAAGGGAAAAAGAAATGATACCACTCCCCCATGTGGTTCACATGCAAGTTATCGGGAAGGAGTCAGACACCACTGACCTTGACCATTCATAGAAGCATGTGGGATGAGGGCCCGTGTCCTTCGCACAAGCCACGATAACCCAAGCCCTGCCACCCTACGACCATAACAGAATTCCCAGCAACGTCGGAGGTTGCAATCTGCAGACTGTACAGACAGCCGGAGCACGCCATCACATCGCCCTTCAGCAAAATGGCACTTGCACCACACCTACCCAACTACGCCGGACAGATGAAGCTGTACAAACATTACCTGATACAGATATTGGGATGTGAAAATCTGGCCTTGCTGAACGTAAGTTACCGACTAACTTACCGCATCGCATTGTTCAGCTGCGTCATCCCCGTCTTCTACTGTCGGAGGTGTCCTTTCCACTATCCTGTGGATTTATGTCTCTCCAACCCTGCATGTCCAATGGCGGACCTGGTACAACTGTTCAACCCCCTGGACGTCCACGACAGGGTCTGTTCAGCCTATGGGGGCATGGCGTATGTGGCTGCAATCGGACCCACACTGCAATGGGACCACTGTGCCTCCACACGACGGATTCTGGATCACAGTTTCATCGAATGTCATCCAACATGTCCCATCATGCTCCTACAAGGGACAACTTACGACCAACACCTTGACAGCCACCATCCGCTACATTGGATGGCATCCATGTTTACCACCAATGCCATGGAAGCCCCAAGGACCTCCCGCGTGTCGGCAGCCGACCTGGCCCATTGTCCTTGGGCCTCTTCATAGGCCCCAAGGACTCTTGAGATTTGCGGCAGGGCTTGGCTCCCAGGCTCAGATGGCGTTGGCCTGACCCTGCTCCTCCCACCGGTACTGCTGCCACCGACTGGCCCACTCGCCACATTGGTCAGCACGGTCCTCTGTCTGGCTCCCAGGGTCGAGCACGACGGGCGTGCCACCCCTTGCGCAGGTGCTGTGGCCAGGGATGGGGTGGTGGTGGTGGTGGTGGTTGTTGCGGCGGTGGTGGTGGCCGCAACGACCGGGGCAGCAGGGGTCTGTGACTGGTCAGCAGCCCTGGGTGATGTGTTGGTGGGTAGGAGGGGCCCTGGGGAGCGGTTGGGCCCTGCCACTCCAGACGGGCCTGGTGGGTGGCCCTCGTCCGAAGAGGTGTCCAGGTCTTCTACATCCGTGAGTCCGGGTCGGGGGCTTGCGGGCTGGCTGTGCTGGCTGCTGTCTCCCTCTCCAGCATCCAGCTGTTCGGCACCTGTGGGGAGAATGTGATAGGTCATTGTGTTGCACCTAGCAAAGTATGTATTGGTTGTCTGACATTCACAGTTCGTGCACTGTCGTGCACAGGTTTCCCAGGGGCGTGTGTGTGGATGTACGATGTGTGTATGCGTGGGCTAGGCAATGGTACTGTGTGATGTGGACATGTGGCATGGGACGGATTAGCAATGCTGATGGGTGTGTGTTGCTATGCTCCTACATTTTGTGGCTCGGGTGTATGCGGGCTCCAGACCCATCGACGATGGTGGGTTGAACTATGGTTTAGGGGTTCAAATGGAACGCTTAGAAACGCAGATGGCTAAAGGGGGTACAGCCCCCTCAACGCTTTTGAGGTGAAATATGGTTTAGGGGTTCAAATGGAACGCTTAGAAACGCAGATGGCTAAAGGGGGTACAGCCCCCTCAACGCTTTTGAGGTGAAATATGGTTTAGGGGTTCAAATGGAACGCTTAGAAACGCAGATGGCTAAAGGGGGTACAGCCCCTCAACGCTTTTGGGTTGAAATATGGTTTTGGGGTACATACTGTGAGTCATGGGTGCAGAACGTGACATGTGTTCTGGCAACATGACAGTGCATAGACAAAGGTGTGTGTCTGTCTAACATACCCGGCATATCTGCTGACTGTCATCATTTGTGGACATTACATTGGTGGCATTGTTGTGAGTTTGTGCTTGTTGTGTGCCACACGACGTATTGCAGATGGGCAAAACCCTTGGTGTGCGTGCTGCCCTCGGACATGTGCATCAATGCAGTGCTCTTGGGGTGTTGACTATATTATGTGTGTTGTTACTCACAGTGTGACGTGCGCTTCAGTCACTGCAGGCACATGATTTGTCATGGGCAGGTATCTCTGCATGACTGCTGTATGAGGGCCAGCTGTTCGGATGACATACCTTCCATGACATTGGGGCTGACAGATGAGATGGATGATATGTTGAATGTGCATTGTGTGCCTGTGTGTTTCATGGGTCCAGTGGTGTTTGTGTGCAATATTGTGGTTCCACGCTGTTACTTCTAGTAAGGTTTGTCTTACATGGGCGTTGTTGTAAGATGTGTGGGTGACAGGCAGTGAGGACTACATGGACAAGACTTGGATGGTGTTGCTGATGTGTGTGATCGGTGGCACAGTGCCTGCCGTGTGGGTCTGTACTCCAGTGGGACTTGTGCATGCAGACGTGGCTCCTTAGGTGTTGCTGTATCTGTGATGGGTCATGTGGGGTATGACTCTGTGATACATGTCCGTGTGCACATTGGTCACATGATTGTGACAGGGAGCAGTGCTGCGTGTTCCTCTGCTACGTGACATGTCACATGTGTCAGTCGTAATACTGTCCTCATGCCTACAGACACCCCGCCCTGTACTGTCTCCCACCTACAGGTTGTTTTTGAGTGCGCAATGCAATGGATGCCACATGGTTATGGGTGGGAGGGGTGCTCCATGTTGCTGGTCTGTGGGAGTGGGGGCGGTGTTGTGAGTTGTGGTGATGGCCTGACACCCACAGGAACCCCTGCATGTGGGGTGAGATGTCTACCTGTCGGATGCAGGTGTGCACTGCAGTGGCTGACGCATGGGTGTGGGGGTGCTCCACCTTGCTGCGCTGTGGGACTGGGGGCCTGGTGGCTGTTGTAGTTCAGCTGTCCCCCCTCTGACCCACTGCCTTTGTGTTGCGGCTCCTTACCTGTTACTTGTCGGTTAGTGCAGCTATGGCTGACACATGGGTGTGGGGAGTGCTCCTTCTGGCGCTTCTGGAGTACGAGGGGACCTGGTGGGAGTTGCGGTGCTGGCTGACTGTACACATGCCCCCATGGTTATGTCAGTTGGTAGGTTTGGGCTGTGTGTGTGAGTGTCTGTTGCATGAGTGAGTGATGTCTTGTGTATTGTGTACTGGACATGGGGGTGTTTGTCCCTCGGAGCTATGGCATAGTGGTAGTGCATGTGAGTACATAGCGGTGTGCTGGTATACGTTTGTTTGTACTTACCAGCCTCGACTCCCCTGGTAATCCGGTGAGGATCTCCGGATGTATTATGACTCGCACCTTCTCCTCCCACGCCTTGAAGGTCTTGAATAGCGCGGGATTACCTCCGCCAGTCCTGGCAGCCAGCTGCTGAATTTTGGCCTCCTTCTTCTTGACCACGCTTTTCAGGTCGTTCCACCTTTTGTTGATTTCGCCTCTGTTGCGTGGCACGTTCCCGACTTCATTGACCTGGTCTACGATCCTGCTCCACAACCGGTTTCTGGTGGATAGTGGTGTCTGTTGGACCTGGTTGCCATAGATTTGTGGGTGCACCTTGACGATCTCGTCGACCATGACCGTCAGCTCAGTGGAAGTGAACTTGGGCATTCTGTGTGATGCCATGGTGTGTGTTTTGGTGTTTGTGGTGCTGGTGCGGTGTGTGGTGTGTGATGTGCAGGGGGTTTGTGGGTCAGGTGTTTGGTGGTGGTGGTGATGGGTGTGATGGGTGCGTGTCTGTAGTGTGCTGCTGTCCTTTCTGTCTCGCTGTGTTCTGTGCTTTCGTCCTCAGTTTGTAGTGTTGCAAGGATTGTGGTCTGTGAAGGAGCTGCTTTTGTACTTACCTATGTGGGTGTGTCATGATGGTCTGTTGTTTTCAGGTGTGTTGTGGCTGGTGTTCTGGGATTTGTAGTTTATTTGTTTGTCCAGGGGGGATGTGTTTTCGGGATGTGTACTGTGTTTGGGTATTTGGGCGTGGGTTGCTGTGTGGACTTGTTGGCCATGTTGTGTGTGTTTGTTTTTGTCCACGGATGATTTCTGTGCAGGGACGTGGCCGCCTGAGCTTCCGCCGTGTCCATTTCCGTCACTGTTGTTTGCGCTGGCGGGCGGTGTATTTGTGGATTTACCGCGCTCATGTCGGTGCGTTCCTAATTTCACGGCCGGTATCTCGTTCGTCAGGGCGGGCGGTTTTGGGTTGTCGTGCGTATTTCCGTCCGTGGCGGGCGGATGGACTTGATTCGGACATGGGCGGGAGGTATTTTTTGTGTATTTTCCGCCGCGGGCGGTTTGTGGCTCGCGCCATCATAATTGCTCGGTTGGTATTCAGACGGTGTGGGCGGGCGGATTTCTACCGCTATGGTAGATGGCGGATTTTTTACCGCCCGGTATCGTAATGGACACCTAAGTAAGTATATATATTATATATTATATGTATATGTTTAATTAATGTTTTATTAAATTATATATGTTACTTATTAATTTTAAACATTATAAAATATTTTTAACTATGTTTATTTTATTAATAAGTATTATTTAGTTTATTTTACATATTTTTTTAACAAAAAAACCCGATATTTTTGATAACGATATTTTTGACATCGATATTTTTTCCCGATATTTTTGTACTTACCATGTTGTAGATAGGATATCGATATTGTTGACATCGATATTCTTGCTCCGATATTTTTGTAGGTCGATTTTTTGACCTTCGATATTTTGTCAGTGATCCGTTTAGCATATGCTTCCTCCCAGATGTATATGTTAGCCATCTTCTCTTGCCAATGCTGAATCAAAGGTAACTTATTGGACGTCCAATTCTGAAGAATTAGGGACATAGCCACTGCTATAGCTATAGAGCAAAAATATTGCTGATACTTTGACAAGTGCAGAACCTCTATTGAACACCCAAATAGAACTAATTTAAGAGAAGGGATAATAGGAACTGCTAGTGCTAACGATTGATTAATCCTTTGAAATACCTCGGACCAAAATTGGTGTAAATTGCTACAATTAAAAAAAATGTGGTTCCAAGACCCTATCTCTAGATACCCGCATCTAAAACAATATTCTGAGGAAGTCGGAAACAACTTATTCAGCCTTTCCGGCGTATAGTAGGTTAGCCATCTTGACAAAAAGGCCATTCTTTTATAATTGGTGGCTCGCAGCGCTCGCTCTATGGACTACTTCATATAAAGACTGCCATTCTTTTTTGCTGGCACTGCGCCTCGTTTCTTTTAATAGTTTAGAAAAAAGTTATCGATTACTTTCTGCTCCCCCAACTGCGCTAAGCAAGAATACCAATTACCTACTCCACTTAGGCCCTAAACATATAGGGGCCGATTCCGATGTCGGACGGACTCAGGTCCGTCCGACATCGGTCAGGAGCCGTAACCGACCGACCTGCTGTCGTCGGTTACGCCCTGCAAGTACGATGCGACCGAACCCTGTTCGGTCGCACTCGTATACTACACAATGGGAGCATGCATTCCGAGCGGAATGCATGCTTGCATTGTGGAAAGCAGGGGTGCAGTTCATCCCTGCACCCTGTGGCCGGCACCCCAAGATGCCTGCCACCGGGTGCAGGGATCAACAGAGGGGCACCATAGGTGCCCTTCGCGCACCCATGGGGGCCCTACTGGGGGCCCCCAAAGACAGTTACCGACTGCCTTTTCGTGCCGGAAAGACCGGCACGAAAAGGCAGTGAAATACTGCCATCGTACTCCCTCGGTCGTGAAGAGGCGGCCGGGGGAGTACTGTAGGATTACCGGACGGCAGACAAGCTCTCCGAGCCCGTCGTAAGCCATCCGGAAATCCGAGTCAGATTCCTTTCCGACCGAGCCCATCGGAATAGCTCGGTCGGAAAGGAATCCGGCCGGCACGTTCCGATTCGGTCGAAAGGGCTCCGACCATCGTTCGGTGCCCTTCCGGCCGAAATCGGAATCGGCCCCATAGTTGGCTTAAGATCCTAGAAGCTGAATTATTGGTGATCAGACAATGTGTTTTTAAAAAGCTAGATATTTGATTAAAGCTAAATGAAAGGGCTAAAAACCTAGGGCCCAGCTGCTGGGACAATGACTCGCTGGTAATCATGTTTGGTATATTAAAAAAGTCTCCCAAGCATTCAAAACCCGCCTCCTTCCATAATTGTAGGGACCCCCGAGAAAGCTGCAAACTGAAAGTCTGGCATTCACCAATTTTTGAATATAAGTGATATTTCGGAATTTTATGTAATTTAAAAAAATACTTGTACGCGACAAACTAAATCAGATATTGTCTTGTATCTTGATTTTTTGGGCAATTTCGGGGAACGAAGAAACACGGGTAGTTGAATTGCACTCTCAGCCAACATAGGGGCCGATTCCGATCTCGGCCGGTAGGGCTCCGAATCGGATTCGGCTTAACCGGATCCGATTCGGAGCCCTATTTCCCGACCGATTCGTATGCGCGTCCGGGCGAGCGAGTACGATGCGAAATCGCCGACCGACTCATCCGGGCGTCCCGACCGCTCCGACCGACTCGTTCCCGGGTCGAACCGCACCGACCGACTCGCTCGGACTCGACTCGCACCGCGCAATGGAGACGTTCCCCGGCCGGGTGAGTACGATGCGCGCCGCGAGCAGTCCGACCGAGCCGCGCACTCCGGCTCGAAAGAGCAGTCGGAGCCGTACTTTGGGGGTCCGTGTCGGACCCCCCTGTATGTGTAGCCGCGCGAGTCGCACACAGGGAGGACCCAGGGGTCCCCCCTACCTGTGCGTGTACGGTGCGAGTCGCTTCGACGCGTACCCGCTGTAGGGGGCGCCCTTGACCGCCTCGCACCCATTGAGTCAATGGGAGCCCGCGTACGCGTTGTACGACCGGCTCCCATTGACTTCAATGGGAGTCCGACCGACTCGAGTCTGATGGCATACGTGCACATCGTACTCGTTCGGTCGGGCTGCCAGAGTCCGAATCGGTCGGAAATCTCTCCGAGTCCGGCTCGGTCGGGGAGATTTCCAGCCCGAATCGGAATCGGCCCCATAGTATTTAGCATGCAATTTTCAAATTTAGATGCTATCTTTGGGAGCTGAACCAAAAAATTCAATAATGCTGCCTGATAATACAGCTCAAAATTAGGGAGGGCGAGCCCCCCTTGAGTTGAATCTAATTGTAAAATTGCTATCGAAGTTCTAGGCTGTTTCTTTGCCCAAATAAAATTTCAAATTAATTTATGTAGCTCAATAAAATATGATTTAGGAATTTTAATAGGTAGGTGAATAAACAAAAATAAAAATAATGGTAAAATGGACATTTTAACCAGAGATACAAGGCCTATAAAAGTTAAAGGAAGAAGAGACCATCTGTCTAATAACCTCTTACAGGCACATGCATCAAAAGAAAAACTGGTCGCAAACTGGCAGATTTTCATCCCAAATGCAAAAATCGCAATTTAAGTAATCTCTAAATTGCGATTACTTAATTGCGATTGCATTTAAGGAATCGCAAATTGAGATTCCTTAAATGCAATGCATTAAAGTAAAAAAATTAGCGATTTCGCTAATAGGAGTCGCAAATTACCATCAATTTGTACTTGATGGTAATTTGCAAAAACTTTGAAAAATGCACTAAAGTGCATTTTTAAAGTTCCATTTACACACACACATGCCCTTGGGGCATGTGTGTGTGCAAGATGTACTCATATGCAGATTTCAGGGTGCAACAGGGTGTCCTTTTGACACCCTTGCACCCTTGAAATAGCATGCCCAATTTGCGAGTACCTATTGGGTACTCGCAAATTGCGATGTAATTCCCATTCATTCCTATGGGCCATAGGAATGAATGGGAAGACATTCCTTAATTGCGACTCGCAATTTGCGAGTCGCAATTAAGGAATGTTTAGAAATCGCTATTTTTTAGCGATTTCTACATGCATAGGCTTTTGCGATTCCTTAATTGCGATTCCTTAATAATCGCAATTAAGGAATCGCAAAAGTCTACCTTGATGCATGTACCTGTTAGCTTTTTTAAGTGTACTTCCATAATTTAGCATAAATTATTGATCATAATGGTTAGTCACGAATAAGCCTAAATATCTAATAGGTTTAGAAACTGCCTGTTGAGGAAGAAAAGGAAGCAATATCGAGGGAGCATTAAACCAGTGAACCTCAGTCTTTGCTTGATTTAACCTGTACCCACCTATTCGTGTGAAAGCAGATATTTCATCAAATGCATTGAGGATATTAGATGGCTCTGCTGATAAGTAAAGAATGATATCATCTGCAAATAATGTAATCTTTGACATGGCCGCTAACGGAGGCACTATCTGTAGATTATTGCGAATTTCTATTGCCAAAGGTTCTATAAAAAGTGAGAATAAAAGAGGGGACAGCGGGCATCCCTGTCTAGTCCCACAACGGAACTTAACTACATCTACCTCTTCCTTATTTAAGAGAATTTTAGCCTCTGAACCTATATAAATCTCTTTTAACATTTTAACCAACTGCTCACAGGGACCGAACTTTAACAATATAAAAAAAAGCCTCCCAGTCAACAAGTTCAAATGCTTTTTCTGCATCAAGCATTAAGATCGCTGCCTTGACCTTGTTGACTGACAGGTAATCGATTGCTTGCGTCAAGAAGTATGTATTAGAGGCCATAGATCTATGAGGTACAAAACCTGTCTGATCCTGATGGACCACCTGTTGTGCACACGGAGTCAACGGTGAGGCCCAGATTTTCATGAATATTTTCTAATCTACTTTTAATAGACTTATGGGTCGATATGAGCCAATAACACTAGGATCCTTATCTTTCTAAAGAAAACAAACCACCACCGCCTCTTTGAAGTTTTTAGATATCGGCTCATCGTTTTTTATCAGATTATAAAATTTAGTGAGGAAGGGCAGAAGCAAGGGCTTGAAGGTCTTAAAAAATTCAACGGGCATGCCATCATTACCTGTGGCTTTTGCATTAGGTATAGTTTTTAATACATTACTAACTTCAATTTGTGATATAGATTTATCGAGGGAGTCGCTCATGCTCTTTGAGATAGAGGGCAATTCTAAAGATTCAAAATATTGTATAAGTGAAGCTAGAATAATTTTCTGCATCTCCTCATAAATAGTTTTGAAATCTCGCAGAAAAACCTTAGCAATTTTATCCTTTGCCTCTACAACTGTACCCATAACCGAATCTCTGATCTGCGTAACTCTATTTTGACTATTCTGGATTTTTGTAGCCCAGGCCAGATGTCGTCCTATATGTTGACTCTCCTCATATCATTTTTGTTTATAAGCCTTACTCCCCTTAATTGCCTGTAGATTAAAAAATTGCCTCAGCTTATCTTTAGCTGCTGCTAGGTCATACCACTGCTTGATATTTCTAGACCGTGTTTCATTCATCTGAATTCTAATGGAAATAACTAAATGATCAGAAAAGGAGTTAGAAACAATATCAGACTCCCCTCTGGATAGCAGGTTGTCAATCAAGAAAAAATCTATTCGGGAGGCGGTTGTAACTAGTGAAATAACAAGTATTGTGTGATTGCCCCGGATGACTTTGACGCCAAAGATCCAGCAAGGCAAAATCTTGTTTCATCCTATTGATCAGCTTAGTTGATTTAGGTTTTAATTGCTTCTTAGCTGGATTAGAAGTGTCTAGACGGATATCCTGAATAAAGTTGAAATCTCCCTCCCAAATTATAGAGCACCCAGAAACAACCAATAGGTCATAGATTTGGAGCAAAGCCGAAGTGCCATTGAATATAGGACCATAATATTTCAAGAGATCAAACACTGAACCTCTAAGGTTAATTTTTAAATAAATCCATCGCCTTGAGCATCTCGACTAACTTTTAGTACTTCACAGTTGCAATTATTAGAAATTATAATAGCCACAACCATGAACCGACATGTTTACAGAAGTAAAATAAGCTTGATTATACCCCTTAGGAAGAATTAATTTAGGTGTATTTGACTTAAAATGAGTTTCCTGCAGGAACAAAACCTGTGGAGAAAAGGAAAGCAACCAAGTCAGCATTGCGCTCGCTTTTCTTGAATTCAACAATCCATTCGCGTTGCATGAAATTATTTTGATACTATCCATTTGTTATAGGAATAACAACTTTCATCGCACAAAAGACCCATGAGCTTGAATATCGAAAACAGAGAGAAAGAAAAGTAAACACACCTATGTATAATAAAAAAATTACTTTGATCCACTTGTTTTTTTGTGCTACCCCAACCCAACCACCACCCAACCCACCCTACCTATCCATGTGGTGGGAGTCCCCCTTGCCACATGCCATGCGGAAACCCTAGCTGAGGAATGCCATGGAATTGCATCCTGGCCTGTCGGAATCACCTTTCCGCAACCACCACCCCGATCCCCCGCCAGCGCCCCTGAAAAAGCGCTAAGGGCGTGGCCCCCGCAGAGAAGAAAAAAGAAAAAAAAAGAGATAAGGGTTAATGCAAATCCTAAATACATCTTTAGTTTCTAATTAATTTTAGGAAATCCTGGGCTTCAGAAAGAACATTAAAGATCTTGAATTGTCCTTTCCAAAGAACCTTGAGTTTTGTGGATTGAACTAAGGAGGCTTGTGCACCAACTGATCTAAATTCGAAAGTAATTGTTGAAACACCTTTCTCCGCCTAGCTGAAGTCACGGAAAGATCAGAGAAAATCTTCAAGGAGATGTTTTGCAGGACTTTAATCGTTTTCTGCTGGATAGCTCTTGTAAGAACTTGTTCCTTGATCCAAAAGTCCGAAAAGTTGACCAGAATAGTTTGTGGATATTTGGCACCAGGTGGCTGATGAAAATGAACTCTATGCCCGCATAATTGTCAAATCCTCGGGGGCAGATGGTAAAATGTGATCTTTGATCAACATATTGGTGAGCTGAGGAACTGACTGTATTTGACCCTGGGATTCACTCCCTTCCGGAATTCCCGTGAATCTAAGATCGGCACGTCTTGCGTGATTCTCCAGTGATTCAAATTTCATCTCCAATTCTGCGATTTTTGCAAATTCAGGTGTCGAATGGTTTGCACAAGTGCCAGTTTGTCTTCAATGTCTGAGATTCTTTGCTCTGCTGCCTCTAACTGTTTCAGAAGTACCAGCAGGGTCTCCTCCATCTTAGTAAGTCTTTGATTTATTAAATCCGTGTCCAAAGCTTGCTGGACCTTTAGGCCACGGATCTCCACCAGAATTATATCAAGCACCTTTTTAACAGACTCTGGCAGAAGTTCCTGTGGCGCAGTGGAACTTTTAAGACAGGATGCTTGCAAAGGAACATTAAGTTCAGAAGTAGGAATCATTTGAGAGCTGGAGCTAGAGCTCTGTACTGCTGAGGACCCAGAGGAAGGTTCATCGGAGATTGCGAGAACAGTTGGAGCACTACAGTTTAGCTTCTCTTGCACATTTCTAGAGTCACCCCCCTTAGGTGTTAGCGGCGTTGACCCAGCTATTGTCATATTGCCTGGCGATAATCCCATTCTGGCCTCAGCTTGTCACTCCTCACTAGCAGGCTTAAGCCCGAAGTTTTGGAATAGGGGAAAAGTTTTAACTTTTTGAGGGGGCCGGCTCTCTTCATTTTTGTCGAGCTCCACGTTTCTCGTCAGTGGAGCTAGAGCTGGAGAAGGAGTTGAGTTCTCTGAGCCGCTAGAGATTGAAAAGGATGTATGTGCTGCTTCTGCTTAGGCCTCTGCCATGCTTAGCTTGTGCAAGAGGGAACCACCAGCTACACCCTTGCCCTCCTCTTCCAGTGTCTGGCCAGGATTGAAAGAAAAAACGGAAGCCCCTGCAGAAGTCTCCATCTGTTTATCTCGCCAGCTGGCAACTCTACTTTGAGAGGCTTTCTTGCATTGTTTAGGAGGAACAGGAGGGACTGGCGAAGCGATATTAGTGCAAAGTTGTCACATGACAGTAGGACGCATATAATGTTAGTGAGTAGCAAGGCCCCCTGTTAAGCAAAAAGCAGTGAAAAACGCATAGCTGCCGGTCGCCTTGCCAAGTCTTTTTTTCCCCAAACAAACAGTCACAGGAACTCCTTTTTTCCAATCTGAATAGCCACAGGAATCCGCAATGGGCAGCAGAGCAATCCGAGTTCCACTGCCTGAATGAGAGCTGGTCAACCCTCTAAACAGTAGAGACACAGGCAGGGACAAAGACTAAACCTCAGCAAAAGCTAAGCTGCAACTCACTAAGCTTTTTTTTAACTCCTGCCTTTCTGCACCATGAACGCACATCCAAACCTCCGCAGCCCCTAGGCGGCAGCATTCCAAGCTTTTTAGCGTACCACCGGCTCAGCATTTCGAATTCATCTCCTCATTACGAGCATGCCAGCAGTGCCGCTGGAGCTCCGCATGTGAAGCAGAATGCCAGCGTCTGCCAGAGAAGGGGGCGGGGCCGGGGAAGCCGGTTCCACAGTCGTCAGCGGCAGGAGATGGGGCAGCCACTGCCGGCGATAATGGAAAAGACCAGTGTAGCTTCTTGAGGTGCGTGGTGATGTGAGTCAGTCTGGGGAGCTCAAGGATGAGTCTTGCCACTGTGTTTTGTATTGTCTGTAGTCTCCTCAGAAGGTGTGCAGTGATTCCGACTGAAAGAGTGTTACCGTAGTCCAGTCTGCTGGTGATGAGGGCTTGAGTGACGGTCCTTCTGGTGTTGATTGGGAGCCACCTGAAGATCTTACAGAGCATGCGTAGGGTGTGGAAGCAGGCGGACAAGACTGCGTTTACCTGTTTCTGCATAGATAACTTGCTGTTCAAGATGATGCCGGTGTTGCGGGTGTGGTCTGTGGGGGAGGGGGAAAGGCAGAGTTCCGCAGGCCACCAAGTGTTGTTCCATGGTGAAGGTGTTGTACCCAAAGATGAGGACTTGTCTGAGTTGAGCTTGAGACAGTTGTCCTGCATCCTGTTGGCGACGGTCTTCATACATCTGTGTAAGTTGGTTCAGGTGGTGGAGAGGTCTTCTGACAGCAATAGGATGAGCTGGGTGTCGCCGGCATAGAAGATGTTGTTGAGTCTGTGTGATCTGACAGTGCTGGCCAGGTGGATCATGTACATGTTGAAGATGGTGGGGCTGAAGGATGATCCTTGTGGGAAGCCGCAGATGATCTCCTTGAGTTCCAAGGGGAATGGTGGGAGATGGATTTTCTGGCTTCTTCTGGTGAGGTTTGAGGCAATCCATTTGAGGGTGTCTCCCTGGATTCTGATTTGGTGGAGTCTATTGATCAAGATGAGGTGACATGGTATTGAAGGAAGTTGACAGATCCAAGAGGATGAGGGCTGCAGTATCGCCGCAGTCTAGGAGGGCCCTGATGTTATCTGTGGCTGCTATCAGGGCTGTCTCAGTTCTGTGGTTGGCTCGGAAGTGGGGGCTGAGAAAAAGGGTGTATCTCAAAATGTGTTTTCCCCATGTTAATTACCATAAGGTTTTTGAACATGACTACAGCCCGAACCGCTGGACAGAAGGACACCAAGCGTGGCAGAAAGATAGATCTTGGTCCTGAGAAGTATCTTTTGGTAGTTGAGTGTAAATGTGTTCAGTAGTTTTAGAGATATTAGCTGAAATCCAAATTTGTATATCTAGGGGCGCGGATCCTCTGTGGATCTCACAGCCTCTGTGCTGTAATCTAATTGGCCCCCAGCACTTCAACCAGGAAGTGTTGGCAGCTATCTTGAGACTTGGCTTCAGCTGAGTCCCACCAAAAACATAAAAAATATAGAAAAGGGAGCAGGATAGGAGTACCCTGACCCCCTAAATGTGGTGGTGGGGTCCCAGGGGGTGGTTCCACGAATTCAGTGCAAAATTGGAAAAAGAAATACCCACGTTCTCCCTCACTTGTTTTTAATAAAGCTCTCAGGTGGGCCAGTTCCAAGGCACCTGCCTGTTCAATTAAATTACAGGAGGGGGGTGTTCATGGCCCCCTCCATGGACCACCACCTCCCTGAGGCTTATGATAAAATTATGGCAGGGGGGCCGTGTAGAGCCCCAAGGGATCTGCGGACCACTGCCTCCCTGGGGTTACAGTTAACATTAAATAGGGGGTCCGCGCGGACCCCTGGTAAAGGGACCAACATCTCATCGGGGCTATAAGTAACTTTAAAGAGGGGGTCACTAACCCCTTTTGACCTCACCTGTGACTGGGGACCCCATTTCCCACCAGGATACGCACCAGGAGGCACAACTGCAGAACGGAGCCTAAGGGGGGTGGGGCCATCCCCCCAACACTAAACGTGCCCCTGCTATACCACCATGTGGGACAATAAACTACGTGGACTTGGGGTCACTAGCCACTTTTGACATCACCTGTGTCTGGGTACCCCATTTCCCACCAGGATACGCGCCAGAAGGCTCAACTGCAGAATGGAACACAAGGGGGTGGGGTCATCACTCCAACACTAAAATCATCTCTACTATACCACCCTGTGGGACAAAACACTACCTGGACTTGGGGTCACTAGCCCCTTTTGACCTTACCTGTGCCTGGGGACTCCATTTCCCACCAGGATATGCACCATGAGGCGCAGCTGCAGAATGGAGCACAAGGGTGCGCGGCCATCACCTCAGTACTAAAAGTGCTTTTTCTATCCGTTATCAGAAGAGGAGGGCACAAATTTAAGAGCCATTAATGGAAAATGTAAGCTTTAGCTGCAGATATTCCAATTTCTCTGATATTTGTTTACACCACAGTTACTTCTAGGTACCCTTCTGATCTGGGATGCTCGGTGGGAGACAGACAGCGAGTACCCATGTAAGGTGGACCAGGAATTCCATACAGGGATGCCACATCTGCCAGTTCATTACAGGGTCACCTCAATTTATTGACCCCGTTCCTTCCCTTGTGAGGCTGTTCCGGGAGAGGTGGGATAAGAAATGGTGCAGACCAAGGGCACTCCATGTCCCATTCCCTGTTGAGAGCTGGAGACCTTCCTCATGCCCCCTCCATAATACCCCCTGTCCTCACAATAGTGTAGCTCTGCAAGTGTCCTGAGAGAGGCACTCATGCGGGGGGCATGGGGGAGGTCGATGAGAGAGGAGAGGGGTGGCCTCACAAGAAGGCAGGCAAAAACCAACAGGGTGCTGGTGACGCACGTTCCTGATGCCGTGGTATGTGAGGACATCTTAACTAAACAAAGAAGCACTTACCTCATATGGTTGAGAGAAAGTATCCTTGTTTAATAGAGACTTACCTCTTTGTAGTCTTGTTGTCATCTCTATAGAAGAATTCATGTTTTCACAAATGTATGGATAAAGATGCACAAGGAACAATTACATTGCTGAAACGCACACAAAGTCACTGGAGACATTTGCTTGTGGTCCATTACGCAGATGCAATGTAGAATACGCCCTGGACATTGAACCAAAGAGGTAATTCTTAGTAATTAACCAGAAGAAAGTACTCCAGGTAGGTAGACATTTTGTTGAAAACTGTGTTCACTTGTAGGATAAAGGGACAGGTGAGGTTCTGTTCTGGCACAGTCACTCACACAGCTACCAACACTCCCACACAGAGACTTACAAACCCACTCACACACCCATTCAGTTACTCTCACTTGCACTCACTTATCAATACAGCCACTAACTGATCCATACACCACTCACACACCCACTCACAAACCCGCAAAACTACTTATACACCTACTTACAGACCCATACGACTACTCATACACCCACTCACAGAGCAATACAGCCACACTCGCACACACACTAATTGACTTATACAGCCACTCACACACCTTCTCTCAAAGGTCACAGGTTACAGTTAGCAAATAAAACTTAAAAAACCTTAAAAATTGACCAAAAAAAAACAATAGTTGGGAAATAGAATTAAAAAACGTAGAAATTCACTGAGAAAACAGGTTTCAGGGCCATTATAGTTAGGAAATAGAATTTAAAAAACCTTACAAATTCACTGAAAAAACCAGAGCACAGGAAGGTTATAGTTAGGCTCAGATTTCACTCGCACAAAACCAGTGAAATACAGTAGTTATAGTTACCTGAGCTAACTATCAATCAATCAATCAATTAGAGTTTATAAAGCGTGGCTACCCCCTGTGAGGATCTCAAGGCACTGGGGGGGGGGCTGCTGATCTATGTACGCTGAGGTAGGTGTTCAGTCGAAGAGCCAAGTCTTGAGGTCCTTCTGAATTGGGTCAGCCATGGGGATTGTCTGAGGTGGGTCGGCAGGGTGTTCCAGGTCTTGGCAGCAAGGTAGGAGAAGGATCTTCTTCCGGTTCTTGTCTTGTAGATCTGGGGGTCGATGGCCAGGGCCATCTGGGTGGAGCACAGGTGTTCAGGTATGCTGGTCCTGTGTCGTGGAGGGCTTTGTAGGCGTGCATGAGGAGCTTGAAGGTTACCCTTTTGTTGACTGGCAGCCAGTGAAGTTCTCGGAGGTGTTTGGAGATGTGGCTGTGGTGAGGAATATCAAGGACCAGTCTGGCTGCGGTGTTTTGAATGTTATGAAGTTTTCTGATGAGCTTCTGGGTGATGCTGGCATAGAGTGTGTTGCCATAGTCAAGTCTGCTGCTAATGAGTGCGTGGGTGACTGTTTTTCTGGATTTGGTGGGGAGCCACCCGAATGTATTTCGAAGCAGGCGGAGCTTGTGGAACCATGATGAGGTGACAGAGTTGATCTGATGGTTCATTGTGAGTGAGGAGTCCAAAATGATGCTGAGGTTTTGTGCATGGTCTTTAGGGGTGAGTGGGGGTCCCAGAGTGGAGGGCCACCAGAAGTCATTCCATGCTGAGGGTGTGGGTCCTAGGATGAGGACCTCGTTCTTGTCCGAATGCAGTTTGAGGCAGCTGCTCTTTATTCAGGTGTCGATGGCCTTCATTCCTCAGTGGAAGTTGTTTCTGGTGGTTCCTGGTTCATTGGTGAGGGAGTGGATCAGTTGGGTGTCATCGGCAAAGGTGAAGATGTTGAGTCCGTAGTTCCTGATGATGGTTGCCCCCTCAATGCACTGCTTATGACCTCACATAATATATCACTCATGACATGGTCAGGGACATCACTGATGACATCTCAAATGACATCATTGATGAGATCACAGAACCACTTACACACCCAGTTATTCCCCTATACAGCCTCTCAAACACCTACCCACTCACTCACCCACACACCTACACAACCACTCACATACCCAGTCACAGACCCATACAAGTACTCACTCAACCCCAACCACAAACCATATTCACTCACACACCCACTCATTAGCTACTCCCCCAACCACTTGCTCACCAATACAGCCACTCAAACACCCACCCACCCACTCACTCACTCACTCACCCATACAGCCTCTCAACACAGCCACTCACTTACCCATATAAGCACCCACACACCCACACAATCACTTACATACCCATTCATAGAACCAATACAAACACTCACACATCCACTCAGTCACCCATGCAGCCATTCACACTGACACTCACTCTCCAATACAGTCACTCACACACCAACTCACTTAACCAAACACCCACTCAAACAGCCACTCACTCACCCATAGCCACTTACACACCCAGTCACTCACTCATACAGCCATTCAGACACCCACTCACTCACCCATACAATCACTCACATAGCCACTCACTCACCCATACAGCCACTGACACATCCAGTCACTCACCAATACAGCCACTCAGACAGCCACTAAGTCACCCACACAGCTACTCACATAACCACGTATACACTCATAGAGCCACTCACACACTCACACACCCATTCGTGCACTCAGACACACACTCGCACACAGTCACTCACATAATCTTTGTTAAAAAATGGAATTACTCATTAGTAGTACAGAGAGTATACTAATTTAACATTTGTGGTTCCCTTCTATATATGTTTAACACTCATAAACTTTTGGGAAACATTCACAATCACTGGATGATGTCATCAGTGATGTCATTTGAGATGTCATCAGTGCTGACCATGTCATGAGTGGTGTCATATATGAGGTCATAAACAGTGCATTGTGGGGACGTACGTTAGCCCAGGTAACTATAACTACTGAATTTCACTGGTTTTGTGATGTGAGCAGTGATGTCATCAGTGATGTCAATGACCATGTCATGAGTGAGGTAATATCATATGTGAGGTCATAAGCAGTGCATTGCGGGGCATAAGTTATAGTTAGCTCAGGTAACTATAACTGCTGAATTATACAAGTGATATCTGAGCCTAACTACAAATGATAAATGATAATCTCTTTATTGCGTGATTAATTAAAACCTTTGCAATCAGTTAAAACATGTGTGTAGAAAGCAAAACAACATGATTTATAATACTAGAATTAATTAAATGCATTTAAAATTTGCAATGTTTCCATAAAATTACAAGAAGAGTAAAAGCAGGCATACAGTACAGCCAATAAGGTGCGTAAGATAGCGAAAGTGCAAAAATAATTTTGGGGAGTATAAACTCCTAAGCGTTCCTTAGCAATGCCGGTTCCTTTAAAGTTAGTGTTAAGGGTTTTGATCTAAATAGCATTGGAGTCTATAAGTGGGCATCCAAAAGTTCGTTGTTGACAGTTGCAATCTGCAGTTCGTCATGTCATTTGCACACCCAGTTCATTGCACCCCTTGCCAGGTAATTCCAATGTTAGTGATAGGCTAGTTCCTAAGCCCGCATTGCTGTGCCAGGGATGACCCGATAGATTTGAGGATTTTATGTCGACGTTACTGGCCCGCAGCCCAAGAGTGGCTGCTTAAAAACATGAAGGAACAGTTGTAATAGACTAAATTACCAGGGACAATCTCTTTTGAACAGGGTTGTCATAAATAACTCGGAGGATGGTGGGCCTAAATTGATGACCAGTTTGTTAGAGTACTTCCGGGGATAGCTTTGCTTTTGCTGCACTCATAAACCGAACAAGGCTGCAGGCCAACCGAACGTTACTTGTAGCCTTTGTTTTTTTACGCCCCCGCAATGCACTGCTTATGACCTCACATATGATATTACCTCACTCATGACATGGCCAGTGACATCACTGATGAAATCACTGCTGACATCATCCCGTAAGTGTAAGTGTTTTGTAAACGTTTCTGAGACTTAAAGATCTATACTGAGCTACAGCAGAAGTTAAATTACTATTCTTTCTGTACTAGTAATTAGCCATCCTAGTTCGAACATATCTTATCTGAGTGGCTGTGTGACTATCTGTGGGTGTATGAGTGACTGTATGGATGTGTTAGTGGGTATGTGAGTAGCTGTATGGATGAGTGAGTGGCTGTATTGGAGAGTAAGTGGGTGTGTGAGTGGCTATATGGGTGCGTTTGTAGCTATCTGAGTGGCTGCATAGGTGTGTGAGTGGCTGTATGAGTGACTGAGTAGCTATGAGAGTGGTTGTATGGGTGAGGGGATAGGGGTGTGAGTAGCTGTACGGGTGAGTAGGTACCTGTTTGAGTGTGTGTATAGGTAAGCGATGGGTGTGAGTGGCTGTATTTGAGAATTAATGTCTATGCAAGTGGCTGTATGGGTGAGGGAGTGGGTGTGTGAGTGGTTGTATGGATATGTGAATGGGTATGCAAGTGGTTCTGTGGGTGTGTGAATTGTTGTATGGGTGAGTGAGTGGCTGTGTCAGTGGCTCTATGGGTAAGTGAGTGGGTGTGTGAGTAGCTGTATTGGTGAGTGAGTGGCAATGTGAGTGGCTGCACGGGTGAGTGTGTGAGTGCCTGTATGTTTGAATGAGTGGCTATATCAGTGTATGGTGATTGAGTGGGTGCGTGAGTGGGTATGTAAGTATCTATATGTCTGTATGTGTGAGTGGAGGTATTGGTGAGTGAGTGGGCATATTGGTGGCTGTATGGGTGATTTAGTGGGTGTGTGAGTAACAGTATGAGTGAGTAGATGTGGGAGTGGCTCAGTGGATGAGTGATGGGTTGTGTGAGTATTGGTATGGGTCTGTGAATGGGTATGTGAAGGGCTAGGGGAGTGGGAGTAGGAGTAGGTGTATGAGAGGTTCTATGGGTGTGTGAGTAGGTGTGTGAGTGGTTCTGGGGATGGTGTCATCAGTGATGTCATTTGAGATGGCATCAGTAATGTTATCAGGGATGTCACTGACCATGTCATGAGTTATGTATGTGAGGTCATAAGCAGTGCATTGCGGCGGCGTAAGTTATAGTTAGGTCAGGTATAGTATGTGTATATATATATACACATACTGATATTGTTATCATGATACATTAACATCACAAGGAAACCATCTCATGGTCCTCATGCTTATGCAAAAAGGACACATATAAGGGTTGCAACACCATACAGGCATCTGTCTTCATTTCCTTCTGTTGCACAGAGTCATGGTGTGAGGCAAACAAACACTGTGTAAGTAAAAGAGTGTACTAATGGCACATGGGTAAGAGTTAAAACAGAGACTCGGCATGGGAGTGGAAATGAAAAGCATCGCTTCTTTCGTAAAAACATATATGTGTGAGCTCAAGACCCTCTGAGCCTTCTGAGTGTTCACATTTCCCAACAAGAGAATCTACCCTTTGGAGTCTGAGTGACAACAGCAGAACTGTCATCTAAAGCAGAATAAAGTATACGCTGCCATGGAGACCCTTCAAACTATGAGGTTCTTAGCCACCAGCAGCAAATGTTGATCTGTGGACTCTCGTATACTGCTTGTACCATACTACCAAATCCATCAAAACACAGTAGAAATCTCCTACACTGCTCCTTCCTACAGGCATCTTCAACCTTCAACCTTCGCCTGTGAACAGCGAACACTCACAAATCAATGCTCTAAAAGTAAGTGTTGAGGGGTTATATAGTAACCTGCACTGTAATGTTAGAGTATGTTATTGGTGTTTATATAGCATGCTAATTACCTATTAGGATATCCAGGTGCTCTTTAGCAGGTTTGAGAGGTCAAGCCATGCAGGCTTACTCAAAAAGCCAGGTCTTCAGCTTCTTGTGAAAAGCAAGAAGAGAGGAGGAGGATTTGATGTGTTGTGGGATTGTGGGGTGTCACTCCAGGCTTTAGGTGCCAGGTGCAAGATGGCACGTCCCCCTGCTCTGCTTTTGAGTACGTGGGGGTGTATGTTAGTGAGAGACCGGCAGAGCAGAGGTGTCTGGAAAGTTGGTAGAAGTGAATGTGGCTGTTCAGGTAGGCAGGGCATGTGTTGGGGAGTGCTTTGTAGGTGTGGGTGAGGAGTTTGAAGTGTGTGCACTTGTGTATCTGGAACCAGTGGAGTTCCCTGAAGTGTGGTGTGATGAAGGCTCAGTGTGGGAGGTTGAGGTCTAGTCTAGCTGCTCCATTATGGACAGTCTGCAGTCTTCTTGTGAGCTGGTTGGTTATCCCTGTGTACAGGGTGTTTCTATAGTCTAGCCTGCTCGCAATGAGGGCTTGGGTAATTGTTTTCCTGGTGTTGTCTGGCGGTACCTTGAAGACTTTCTTCAGCATCCTTAGGGTGTCGAAGCAGGACAAGACCACAGTGTTGACCTGGGAGGTCATATCTAGTTGTCTATGATGATTCAAAGGTTTCTCAGTTGTGAGCAAGGCATGGGTACAGTGTTCAAGTTCTGTTGGCCACCAGGTAAAGTCCCATAGTGAGGCATTTTTTCCCAAAATCTACTACTTAGTTGGAACAAATGTCCGAGTTCAGTTGGAGCCGATTGGATTTCATCCAGGTGGCCACATTTGTCATGCATGTGGTGAATGTACTCTTGGTCCTGGGTGTTTTGCCCGAGAGGGGCAGTATCAGTTGCATGTCATCAACGTAAGTGAGGATGTTTATGTTGTGAGCTTCTATGACATCGGCCAGCTGAGTCATGTAGATGTTGAAGGGTGTCCGGCTGGACGAGGGAAAGTGAGCTTGAGAGAGGGCATATTGCCAGTTTGAGTTCTTCCAGTAAAGAAGGAGCAGATCCATTCGACGCTGCGTCCCTGATTGCCTGCTACATGGATTCATCAGATTAGAATGGGAGGCAGTGTCAAAGGCTGCTGATAGCTCTAGAAGTATTAGGGCTGCAGTTTCCCCCATGTTGAAGATTATCTGGATGTCAACTGTTGCTGCTATAAGGGCAGTTTACTTGCTGTGGTTGGGTATAAATCCTGATTGTGGGGCATCAAGATGCTGGTGTTTGGTGAAGAGGTCTGGAAGGTGCTTGTTGATGGCTTTTGCCAAGACTTTGCTGGGTAAGGAAGGAGGGATATCTGTTGGTAATTGATGAGTTTGGTCAGGTGGGCCGAGGGTTTCTTTAGGAGGACATTGATGGCTGAAGGCTTCCATGGTTCTGGGAAGGTGACTGTACTGATGGAGGTGTTGAAGATGGGGGTGAGGGCCTTGCTGATAGGGACTGCTCCTTTTTCAAAGGTGTGGTGGGGGCAGGGGTCCGCCGGGGCCCCTGAGTGAATGGTCTTCATGATTGTTGTGGTTTGCTGTCTGCTGATGGAGTCCCATGTGGTGATTCTGTTGTCTGTGTTCATCACTAGGAGACTAATGGAGAGGGTCAGAGGGTTCGGTTGGTGGGAAAAGTTGCTGTATATGGTTGCGATCTTGCTGCAAAGGAAGTTCAGGAGATTGTTGCACAGATCTTGTGATGGATTGATGTTGCCAGTGGCAGCTGTGGTTATGGTGAAGTCTTTGACTATTGTGAAGATTTCTTTGCTGCTTTTGAATCTAGCTTATTTGACTAGGGCTCTACTCTTGGTTTCTTTGAATAGCTGGTGGTACCTTCTCCTGGCAGCTTTAAAAGCGTCTTTTCCACTTCCCCTTTGCTGCTTCTACAATTTCATTCCAGTTGTTTTCAGGGTCGCTTGGTCATTCTTAGGTCTTCTGTGTACCAGCTATATTGTGTTCAGGTTTTTGCTGTGTTGGTTTCTTTCATGGTGACCAGAGTGTTGGCGCAGTTCGCCATCTACTGGATGAAGTTCTCGATGTGCGTTCTAGGAGGCCAGTGACTTCCTGTTTGTTCTTGCGAAGGGTGGTCATTAAATCAGCCTTAGTTAGTTTGTTTCCAGTGTCAGCGTGATTGGCCCCCTGTGGGGATTCCTCTGGGTTGCTGGATGTCGGTTGTGAAACTGACTATGGTGTAGTACTTCCAGGTGATGGGTTTTAGTGCATTGCTCGTGATGTTGTTGAAAGATGTGAAGATGGAGTCTAGGATGTGCCTGGTAGCATGGGTGGGCTCTGTGACATGTTGGATTAGTCCCAGGTTTAGGAGGTTGTCAAGAAAGGCAGCTGAGTTGGGGTCTGTCCTCTCTTCAAGATGGAAATTGAGGTTTCTTAGGAGGATGAAAGCACTGGAGTCGAGGACTAGGGGGCGATGAAGTCCATGATTTTGCTTGTGAAGTTGGCTCAGGAGGCTGTAGACTATGGTCTACCCAAGGTGAAATTTGCTATGATTTGTAATTTAAAGTGTTCCATGTAGTTTGTTCCGGCTTCAGCGGCGGCGGTGCATATGAAGGTGTCTTTGTAGACAATGGTGATTCCTCCTCTTGCCTGTTTAGGCAGTCTTGTCTGGTATTGTTGTATTTAAAAAAGAGGGAGATACCCTGATACTAAGAAAAGGGACGGGGTAGCACTAAAGAAACAACAAAAAGTCCCTAATCGAAAATTCAATTTATTAAAAAAATGTATGTGGACCATCCAATTGCATTAAACATACAGTGTGCAGTAAATATCAATATGGTACATGAAGAAAATACATGATATATCAAGGTTACATTTATTTTATAAAATGCAAAAAGGTTTTTGTCAATATGCTTCATACATGATTAAAAACAGCTCCTCATTTGAGAAGTTACAATATTGTAGACTACTATAATTGCATTTTAAAATACCTAACAAGAAAACTAAAAACAGTCGACGCGGCGTTGATATTTACTGCACACTGTATGTTTAATGCAATTGGATGGTCAGTCTTATTGTCCTCTGTAGGCTTTTTCAGCACATGATCCAAACTGTGGCTTGCTCCTATTTTCGGAACAACGTTGCCCACATAAATCTTTTTAATAAATTGAATTTTTAATTAGGGAATTGTTGTTGTTTCTTCTCTGGTATAGTTGTAACCAGTAGGAATGGCGGAGGTAAGTCAGGCATTGAAGCTGTGGTCAGACATGTTTCTGTGAGGAAAAGGAGGTCCGTGGTGGCATCGTCCAGCAGATCCTAGATCTCCATGGCATGGTTGCTGAGTGAGTGGGTGTTGAAGGGCATGCATTATATTGGTGTGAGGGGTGTGTTTGTAGGTGTGTGTGTGTGAGGATGGTTGTTGTTGGTGTGTTCTTAGCTGGAGTTCTGGGATGGGTGGTGCAGGTGACATAAGAGCTTGCCCTTGGTACTCGTTTAGAGTGCCAGCGGCATGCCCACTGTGCGCATCAGCTCCACGTCTGTGCTTCAGCTGCCATTTAGTAGGACCTAGGAGGGAGGAGGAGTGCAGGGGGTGGGGGGCGGGACTGAGGAGGAGCTTGATGGCAGTGAAGGAGAGAGGTGTCAGCAATAGGTAAGGAGCAGAGGGAGGTGGGAGGGGGCCAGAGAGGGTAGAAAAGGGGTGCAGAGAAGATGAAGAGTTGGCAAAGATTAGAAAGGAGCACCACAAAGGTCTCAAAGATAGAAAAAAGAGTAGGAGAAAAAGCACAAAAAGTATTAGAAGGTGTGCGAGAAAACGACAAAAAGAGTTAGAGAAACGCACTAAAAAGTCACATAAAGAGTGAGAGAAAAGGCACAGAGAGTGAAAGAAAATGCACATAGAGCAAGTAAAAAGGCACAAAAACTCACAGAAAGGGTGAGACAAAAGGCACAAAGAGTGAGAGAAAATGCACCAAGAGCAAGTAAAAAGGCAAAAAAAGTTGCAATAAGAGTCAGAGAAAAGGCACAAAGAACAAGTGAAAAGGCACAAACAGTTGCAGACAGAGTGAGAGAAAAGGCAAAAAGAGCAAGAGAAAAGGCACAAAGAGTGAGAGAAAAAGCACAAAAAGTTGCAGAGAGAGTGAAAGAAAAGGCACAGAGGGAGAGAGAGAAAAGGCACAAAGAGTCAAAGAAGTGGCACAGAGAGAGAGAAAAAGAATGAGGTGAGAGAGAGCAAGAGGGAGAGGGGTGAGGCGGATGCCTCAAAGTACAGGAGCCAGATCTGCAATGCCCTTGAAGGGACCAAAGACTAGTCTTAAGTATGTCGGGGGGTTGGGCCTATGCACTTGCTTAATCTGTATGAAAGAGGAAAGAGAAAAAGGAGGGTTTAGTCTAATTTATGGCTTTGTAGAAGTAACCTGGGAGCCAAGTGACAGCCAGGCACTGATACCCTCATCTACCACTTATAATAATTGTTTAAAATTGCATCTTATTAAACTTTCATATCCATCATCAGTAGGGCATGAGCCAGTTTCTTCAAGATGGCTGCTTTTTCTATGATTCAGTGCCTACTTCTTTTCACATATAAGTGTGCATATGTTATATATATTTTCTTGGTTTTCCAGGTAGATACTCATATTCATGCTGCTGCCTGTATGAGTGCAAGACATCTGTTAAGCTTTATGAAG
Source organism: Calotriton arnoldi (assembly GCA_963921515.1). Lineage (NCBI taxonomy): Eukaryota > Metazoa > Chordata > Amphibia > Caudata > Salamandridae > Calotriton > Calotriton arnoldi. The sequence goes on from CAWUFW010009536.1 coordinate 521,666, forward strand.
CATTCATATACAGATGAGGCAGACCGAATTGTGAGCTCCAGTGAGGCTCCAACAACACTGAAAGAGCTCTTTGGTAAATTAAATCTAAAGCCTAATGAACTAACTGTGGATTCTCTTGATGTTCATGCTGTAAGTATTGGCAGTAAAACCACAGTCTGGAAATGTTGCATAGTGTTTAAAATGTTCTTAAAGACTTCTTTTATTTTAATACCAAAATGGAAGAAGTGTATTTGTTCAATCTGTCAGCGTTAAATGGATTTTTATGGCCACAAGTTCAAAGAGTTGATTACAATTCTGCCATATCCCATTTGGAGGAACCACAGGACAAGAAGGGGCTACTGTGCTCAGCAATTGGGGCTGGGGATCGTTTGCCTCTGATATTCTGGGGTACATGTGACTATAGCTCTAAAAACTGGGTCAACAAAAACCCTTCAGTGCTTAGTTCACAGTGACAGTGACAGGGAGCAATCACAGGCTTCTCGTGGAGGTTGTGGGGGTGCTACGAGCTCAGAACTCAACAAACACCCAGCAGTGCAATAACAGACTGTCCAACCCAGTGTTTTACTTTGTTTAAGAGAAGTCCTTTAATGGACTCAGTAAACATAATACTATACAAGACAGGCATCAGATACGAATGCTTCACTGACATGGGGCAACTGCACTCAGGGTCAGTGTTACCTTCCCCCCTCTTTCTCTCTCCCTTCTCCTTTGTTTGAGTTCTGTCTTGGTAAAGATCAAGTTCAGATGTAGATTACCCCTTTTTAATAATTTGTGTGCTCAGATGACTTAGCAGTACCCACGTGTAAGAAGTTGGGTTTTTAGTTGAGAGGACTGGAAGCCCTAGTCAAATAATTAACACAATCCTTGACAGGGTGAACCACAAACGTCACTAAATTAACCTGTGCTTAACCCTCTGGTAACTTGGCGCAAAAGCAGTCAGGCTTATCTTAGAGGCAAGCTGTAAAGTATTTATGCCTCACACAAACAGTGATAAAGTGAAAACTCAAGACAAGAAAAATCCCAGACCAATTTAGTACAACAGAGTAGATTTTAATAAATATATGAACACCAAAACAAACAAAATGCATTCAGTAGAACCCACAATATTGATTTATAAGTTGTTAGTGAAATTAGCTCCATGAAGCAGAAAGCGACCAAGGGAAAGTCACATGTTGAAGCTGACAACGATAGAGCATGGATTGGATACAGGAATCAGGTTAGTCCCACTGAAGAGTTACCTTTTTCAATCCGGCACAAATAGTTACATTCACATTGGTGGAGGTGCTAGTTGGCAGCATAAATTGCCGCTCGCTAGTCAAGCACCATGCAGAAGTATTTGACTTACTGTCTGAACACTCTCTGGACATCCTATTCCTGACTGAATCTTGGCTCTCTCAAGACTCAGTCGCCATCCCCGCCCTGGCCCTGCCCCCAGGCTTTACCATGAGGAATGTGAATAGAGGGACGGGGAGAGGTGGCGGCATTGCAGTAATTTATAAAGATAGCTATACTTGTAGCAACCAGGAAACCATCCAGGACTGCGAAAGCTCCATTTTTAGAACAGCCTTAACGGACAACTTCACGTTCTCTGGACTGTTGATTTATCGCCCCCCGGGGCCGTCCAAACCTTTCAGAGAAGCAGTAGCCAATGTGGGTAGCACCTTAGCACCTAAACTAGCCAACTTCACCATTATTGGCAATTTGAATCTTCATCTGGAGTCTGGCAATGACCCGGACATTCGCAACTTCCCAGGTGACATGGCAGCCTGCCAACTACTCCAACTGGTTTCAGGGCCTACACAGGAGGCAGGACACCTTCTTGACCCTGTACTGTCCAATATTCCACTTCCGGAGGTTCCAACATCTCTACCTATAACATGGACTGACCACAATCTTGTTCTCTTTTTGCTACATCCAGTAGGCCCCAAACCTCAGGCCCCTTGCAATTCGATATACACACGCCCATGGCAGAACCTAGATCACTCCACTTTCCGAGACACTCTCGCCATTACACAACCTGCTCTGCTCACAGATATCGAGACGTCAAGCGACTGTTTCGGGAAGTGGATTAGTCATGCCTTAGACAAGTGCATCCCGGCCAAATAGATTTATCATGAGAAAGCTCGGTCTCATGTCTGATTTGATGAGGTACTCACAATAGCTAGGAAAACCTGTAAAGTATTAGAACGAACTTGGAGACACGCTTATAGTCCCACTGCTAAACTTGAATATAAAACGGCCAGGAAAGCCTATCATAAACGGATACGGAAAGCTTGTGCCGCATATTTTGCCAACAAAATCCACACCAGCAATAACCCCTCTAAAACTATCTTCTCCTTGTTAAAGGATATGGTGAAATCTCCGCTGACATCTAAAAACACTATCACTTCTAATGCCCAATGTGAAACTTTGGCCACCTATTTTATCAAGTGGTGGGCATCTACGATAGCTTCCATCCGAAGAGCAATGCCATATTCCCGATGAGGGGAGATCTCACTGGCAGTGAGATCCATTCCCTCCCATCCTCCCCATTAATCATGGCTGATGGCCTCAGGCCTTGTTGACCAAGATAAAATCGGGGTCTCCAGAAGACCCCCTTAAACCGGAACTCTTTGTTAAATTCCAAGACTGCCTTCTTCTCAGCTGTCTGGAACTCATCAACCTCTGCCTATCATCAGCAGAGTCCCCGCAATCCTGGAAACACGCTAAAGTTATTCCATTACTAGAGAAGCCGTCATTAGATGCCTCTAGGCCGGAGAACTATCGTCCGATCTCTCTGCTTCCGTTCTTGGCTAAAATAATATTTGGAATCTCACTCCATACTAGATTCCTCGCAAAATGGCTTCCAGCCGAGACACAGCACAGAGTCAGCCCAACTGGCAGTAATGGAGCATATTAGAGCATCCATGGATGAGGGCAGAGCGTCGGCACTCATCCTGCTAGATCTTAGTGCCACCTTTGATACGGTCTCGCACAACATCCTGCTCCTCCGGTTGCAGGAGGTCGGTATCACCGGCAAAGCTCTCGCTTGGTTTACATCTTTTCTGTCCAATAGGTCCTTTCAAGTTATTGCCCCTCCCTTCCACTCTCAGACACATTCGGTATGCTGTGGTATCCCTAAGGGGTCGGCACTGAGTCCGACCCTGTTCAATGTCTATATTCGTCCTTTGGCTGTGCTGGCCAAAGCCCGCAATATCTCTCTGGTGTCATATGCGGATGACACACAGCTGGTACTATCCTTTACCAAGGACCCTAGCCTGGACGCTGCTAAGTTTCAGGAGGACCTGACCGCCATAGCAGTCTGGAAGGAGGCAAACTGTCTCCAGTTGAATTCTTCAAGATCCGAGATCCTCCTACTAGGTAGAGACTCTCATCTTTGGGGCGGCAAGTGGTGGCCTCCGAAGCTGGGCACCGCTCCCGTGCCAAAAGTAATCGTAAAAAACCTCGGCATACGGGTCGACAATGCCCTTTCCTTTGAGGACCACGCCAAGTCTATGGCAGGGACTTGCTTCAGTATACTGCGTGGCCTCAAACCCATATTGGATTTGTTTGACCTCCATACGCACCAGCTGGTCATCCAAGCTACAGTTTTGGCCAGGCTGGACTACTGCAACAGTCTGCTGCTTGGCTCAAATAAATCTGTGATTAATAGGCTGCTGCGTACTATGAACGGGGCGGAGGCAGAGTACAGAAACAGGTACGCTTCCCACCAGAGAGTCATGGGGACATTGCAACACGACGGAAAGTCTACAGGTGGTGATCAGCCAACAAAAACCTGTTGTGAACATTTCATCTTATGTATTGAAAGATGATGAAGAGAAGATCCTCAATAAGGGACTATCTTTTGTGCCAACAGCGTATCCTAATCGTTTTTCATTGAAGACTGAGCTTCTCAGATTTTTTCGGAAAATCCGCCTGCGATACTTCTTCAAGCATTCAACAGCACCACTCAGAACATCACAAACAGGATTACGAGTCCCTTCTACCTTTGTGCCCTCATCCAACTCTATGACTAGTCAGATCTTGGCATATGAGAATATTGTGCTTAAAGAGGTCTCTAGAATACTTGAGACACAGAAACATACCATTATCAATGTCACTAAAATGGAGAAAGAAGCATTGATGTCACTAAGGAATAATAAAGACATTGTCATCAAGCCCGCAGACAAAGGCGGTGCCATCGTTGTGCAAGATCTGAATAAATACAAATTGGAAATCATGAATCAACTGCAGGATGGTGTCAGCTACTGCAAATTGCGAGCGGACCCTTCTAAGGATTTGGCATTAGAAATTCTGTCAATAACTAAGGAGGGCCATGAACAAGGCTTCCTTACCGAGCATGAATTTCAATATCTCAATCAGAAGGATCCACGACTCCCTACCATATATACACTGCCCAAGATCCACAAAGACATGTCCAATCCGCCTGAAAGGCCTATTGTGTCTGGATGCGGTTCTATCTTGGAGCCTTTGTGTAAATATATTGATTATTTCCTCAAGCCCATCGCGGAAGGAACAAAAACATATCTGCGTGATACTCTCCAAACTATTGGTATTATTGATGAACTTCCATTTGACCCTGGAGAACAACTATTGGTGACATGTGATATAGTCTCTCTCTACACTAGTATTCCACAGCTACTGGCATTGGAAGTCACTCGCAGGGCACTTGATAGAAGACCAGCACCGATGGCGGTGCCAACAGAATTCATCATTGGACTGTTATCGATTGCCATGATGAAGAATTTCTTCCTCTTCCAAGGAAGCTTCTATTTACAGACCAAGGGAGTGGCCATGGGGGCGGCCTTTGCGCCGGACCTGGCCATTATCTTCATGGATGATTTTGAACGCACCTTCATCGATAATTTGAATAATCCTTACCTTAATAAAGTGACTGAGTGGAGAAGATATATAGATGATGTGCTCATGATATGGACTGGAACTGCTGAGGACCTAATCTTATTTCATGAGTGGCTTAACAAGCAGAATAATGATATTCAATTTACGATGCAGTCCGACAGAAACAGAATTGACTTTTTAGATATCACAATCTTCCATGAAGATAGTAAACTTCATACCACCCTATACCGCAAACCAGCTGAGCGAAATTCACTCTTGCGCTACAGCAGCCATCACCCGCGGGGCCTGAGGGACAATTTACCGGTAGGCCAGTTCTTACGTATTCGTAGGAATTGCTCCAGAAGAATAGACTACATGACGGAATCTGATGTCCTAAGCCAACGACTTCTTGAGAGAGGATACCCACGACGGCTTGTTAAAAGAGCGCAGAAGAGAGCTTGGTATAGCCCCCGAGAAGCCTTATTAGCTGTTAAGGACAAGAGTGATCGAACCTTGGACAGGATGATCTGTGTGACCACATTTAATACTCAAAGTAATGCTGTTAAGAAGGTCATCAATAAACACTGGTCACTAATTTCGGATGACATTGCACAACCCAATCCACCTATGCATTCATTTAAGAGAGCGAAGAGTGTCAAGGATCATGTGGTTCGTTCCTTTCTCGACAACCCAGTAACACCATCCTTACAAACACTCTGGAATCTACCTGTGACGATGGGGCACTATAAATGTGGCCATTGCAAGGCCTGCAGGATGACTATTCAAACAAAGAAATTCACCTACAAACACCATCAAATAGAGCTACAGACATTCACCAATTGCAACACGAACAACGTTATTTATGGAATCATCTGCCCATGTGGTTCCATCTATGTGGGTCAGACACAACAGAAGATTAAAACGCGAATATTACAGCACTGCAGTAGAATAAGATGTGATGTACAAGGGGCGCCATTAGTGGAACACTTTAAGAGTGCTGCTCATACCGCTGATGATTTCCAATGGATAGTCCTTGAAAAGGCCACTCTGGGACCCAGAGGGGGTAACATTGTATCAATCCTTAATGTAAGGGAATGTAAGTGGATGACCCGTTTTGACTCTGTATTGAATGGCCTAAATGAACTTGACTCAAGTAATGCGCAGCTAGCATGTTTAACATCTGACTAAGATTGCTTTATCTCCGCTATTACATTTATACTGTACTGCTAAGGAGCACTGATGTGTCAATTGAATGAGTTCCAATGGTGGTTACTGTGGTTTGTTGTCATTACCATTTACTAGACAAGCGGCGACCGAGTGCCCATTCACAGAACCACCTATAATGTCTTACTGTGATCTTTTGCACTTATAATTGTGTGCACTAATGTTGCTCAGGTGAACTACTGTGGCATTGGCCCAAAAGATATACACTGTCTTAATAACATCGTGATCAGTGTTCGATGTATTAACCGTGTCCTTTAGTCAAGAATGAGGAAAATTGATTATAAGTAGACTACTGATGACTAATGCTCCTTCGTGTTTTCCGACATGATCGCTTCAATGGCTAATTCCTCAATAACACTCTTTTTCCTATATTTAGACAATTAGATTAGATTTTTTTAAAAGCTCCTTGGTGACACCAGTAAAGTCTTTATATCTGTGGTCACCTCCTCCCACCCTTTTGATTTCGTTTTTACTCGAGAATAGTTTTTCTCAAGTAGTTGCCTTTTTGAGTCTATTGTCTCTGTTTAGCATATTGCCGTGACGTTACGCGGGCAGCATCCAGCGTCTGCTACCGGTACGTCATCCCATGACGAGTGTTGACGATGAGGTCTATTTAATGGATGTTCAACTTACGGCTTGTTTCCCTCCTTCATACATTGCAAATATGGCCGGCGCGTAGTGGTAAGTTCACACTCCCTACCCCCAAAACTACCCCCTGGTGCCCCTCTTTGTTTAATGATTATGGGGGTAGTTTCTCTGAATTTTTAACTCTGCATGAATTATAAATTCATGGCCCATTTTTATTCTAGATTCAGCCCCGCTCTCCCATTGAGATGTTTCTTCACCGAAGAACGGTGAGTGTTTCAAGACTTAGCTTCTATAATTCAGAGTTAACCACCTCATGTCACTCGCTCGTGACCCCGCTGCACTTTTTACTCTTTCTTATAGATACGGTGCCTTGTGCGCCAGGAATACTTACATTAGAGCAGGCAATGACTGTGTATTGTACTCTATTGGTTCACGCCGGTTTTTAAGTTGATTCTTGGTTGGTGACTCTATCCTCTACTTTGGTTTTCAGATACGTCTGCTGAATTGTTCCTAGCTGTTATATTTGTGGCAGGAATTTAATTACTTCATTAATTTTGCTGTTTGGAAGGGATACGCTGGAAGTTTCCGCGTTTTGTGTAAGTGCTGTAATTTCCCACTACCGCCCTTCTAGAAACTATGTAAATAAATTATATTGATTTATAGTATATAATCGTGGCTTCTCATCACGACACCTTATTTTTTCAGGTGTTGGTGTCGCTCTACACATTTTGGAGCCAGTGTGCCCGTTTTTCTTACATCGGAGCCCTCATTGTAGGACTCACTATGGTAAACTTAAGGACCATTTTGGCCTTATTAGTGGTTATCTGATCTGTCTCTTCCCCTTTTTAGTACCTTGTGGTGTTTTACTTTGATTTTAGGTGCCCTCCCTTCATCACAGTCCTGAGGAAGACCCCTGTGTAAGGTGTTAATTGGCCTACGATATACCTTGGGGTCGAAACGTCGACACTCTTTCCTTTGTGCCAGCCCCCAGAAACAACAGAGAATATTCAATTGTGTTTCACAAATGTGGTCTAGCTACTTGAATCAGTGAATAATTCATGTATTACTGGCAAACTATTTAGGCCAGAATGTATTTGAATTGGGCATTTTATGCATTCACGACTTCCATACTTCCTTCACAATCTCTTACCTTCACGAGAATCACTTACCCTTTCACCCCTTTTCCCTGTCCTTTTGGGCACCTATTTGTGTATTGATTTGAATTTTGATATATGTAAAAATTCTATGCAGCAGTGTGATTAAATAACACTTGCTACGTATTTCCGTTTTGTACTGTTGTTATTTTAATGTGATTATAATGCTTTACATTATGTCCAGTTAGTTCTAGTTTACTGGGATCATTCTATATTGTACTGCTAACTACCCAGGTCCCAGTACCAATGGGGCTACCCCTATGTGTATAATTCTCTGAGCAGGTGCATACCTGCGAGGTATTTTCCTTGGTGATTAACTGCACCTACAAGATGGTAGAGAGTGACACTTTATCCTATACGGAGGATTACATTAACCAACTTTTACAGGATCCGGCAAACCAATTTCTATCTTCTACTACCCCCGCTATTGACTTTACTCTCAATGACAAAATCGCCAAACTAAAGCGTCTGGAGAAAAAACTCATAAGGACTCGCCTACATGGTCATCTCTTAACTAAGTATCTCCAAGCAAGTGTGATCCCGGTGGGATTATAAATTAAGATTGAACCAGCCATATTTGTGGACGTTCCCAAGTTCAAGGAAGGTTTTAGCTTCATTGCGAACAACTGCTCCCGGCACTGGATGGTGCTGGGAGTAGAAACTGCTGCTGAACAGGTCCAGGCACTTACTCGTGAGATCGCTGCTCTGAAATCAGAGATTGCTGGTGATTCCACACTTAATAATGCGAAGGAGGCACTTGAACAACTGGGTAAAACATTGAAGGATTTTGAGATTACGACGCAAAACAAGAAATTGGATAAATTATCCAAAGATATCCGGTATTACGAAAAAAAGAATACTTACCCTTATCTCCAGGACGACTACTATAAGCAAGATTCACAGGGCCGTTTTACCGGACGTGGAAGAGGAAGCAATCGAGGACGAAGAAATTATACCACTTTTTCTGAATCTTCCTATAGCACAGACAGCGAGAACGAACAGGCTGGTCCGAGTTCTGACTACGGTTACCAAGAAAGCTGGCACCAACCTCAAGGACCCCGGCATTTTTTAGGCGAGGGCCAATGGAGACCTCCGAGGGGCCGTGGAGGCTTTTGGCCCAGAGGACCACCAAGGGGCCATATACAAACTGGCACAACCTGGGAGAGGGGCGGAGGCAGAGTACAGAAACAGGTACGCTTCCCACCAGAGAGTCATGGGGAGATTGCAACACGACGGAAAGTCTACAGGTGGTGATCAGCCAACAAAAACCTGTCGTGAACATTTCATCTTATGTATTGAAAGATGATGAAGAGAAGATCCTCAATAAGGGACTATCTTTTGTGCCAACAGCGTATCCTAATCGTTTTTCATTGAAGACTGAGCTTCTCAGATTTTTTCAGAAAATCCGCCTGCGATACTTCTTCAAGCATTCAACAGCACCACTCAGAACATCACAAACAGGATTACGAGTCCCTTCGACCTTTGTGCCCTCATCCAACTCTATGACTAGTCAGATCTTGGCATATGAGAATATTGTGCTTAAAGAGGTCTCTAGAATACTTGAGACACAGAAACATACCATTATCAATGTCACTAAAATGGAGAAAGGAGCATTGATGTCACTAAGGAATAATAAAGACATTGTCATCAAGCCCGCAGACAAAGGCGGTGCCATCGTTGTGCAAGATCTGAATAAATACAAATTGGAAATCATGAATCAACTGCAGGATGGTGTCAGCTACTGCAAATTGCGAGCGGACCCTTCTAAGGATTTGGCATTAGAAATTCTGTCAATAACTAAGGAGGGCCATGAACAAGGCTTCCTTACCGAGCATGAATTTCAATATCTCAATCAGAAGGATCCACGACTCCCTACCATATATACACTGCCCAAGATCCACAAAGACATGTCCAATCCGCCTGGAAGGCCTATTGTGTCTGGATGCGGTTCTATCTTGATGCCTTTGTGTAAATATATTGATTATTTCCTCAAGCCCATCGCGGAAGGAACAAAAACATATCTGCGTGATACTCTCCAAACTATTGGTATTATTGATGAACTTCCATTTGACCCTGGAGAACAACTATTGGTGACATGTGATATAGTCTCTCTCTACACTAGTATTCCACAGCTACTGGCATTGGAAGTCACTCGCAGGGCACTTGATAGAAGACCAGCACCGATGGCGGTGCCAACAGAATTCATCATTGGACTGTTATCGATTGCCATGATGAAGAATTTCTTCCTCTTCCAAGGAAGCTTCTATTTACAGACCAAGGGAGTGGCCATGGGGGCGGCCGTTGCGCCGGACCTGGCCATTATCTTCATGGATGATTTTGAACGCACCTTCATCGATAATTTGAATAATCCTTACCTTAATAAAGTGACTGAGTGGAGAAGATATATAGATGATGTGCTCATGATATGGACTGGAACTGCTGAGGACCTAATCTTATTTCATGAGTGGCTTAACAGAATAATGATATTCAATTTACGATGCAGTCCGACAGAAACAGAATTGACTTTTTAGATATCACAATCTTCCATGAAGATAGTAAACTTCATACCACCCTATACCGCAAACCAGCTGAGCGAAATTCACTCTTGCGCTACAGCAGCCATCACCCGCGGGGCCTGAGGGACAATTTACCGGTAGGCCAGTTCTTACGTATTCGTAGGAATTGCTCCAGAAGAATAGACTACATGACGGAATCTGATGTCCTAAGCCAACGACTTCTTGAGAGAGGATACCCACGACGGCTTGTTAAAAGAGCGCAGAAGAGAGCTTGGTATAGCCCCCGAGAAGCCTTATTAGCTGTTAAGGACAAGAGTGATCGAACCTTGGAGAGGATGATCTGTGTGACCACATTTAATACTCAAAGTAATGCTGTTAAGAAGGTCATCAATAAACACTGGTCACTAATTTCGGATGACATTGCACAACCCAATCCACCTATGCATTCATTTAAGAGAGCGAAGAGTGTCAAGGATCATGTGGTTCGTTCCTTTCTCGACAACCCAGTAACACCATCCTTACAAACACTCTGGAATCTACCTGTGACGATGGGGCACTATAAATGTGGCCATTGCAAGGCCTGCAGGATGACTATTCAAACAAAGAAATTCACCTACAAACACCATCAAATAGAGCTACAGACATTCACCAATTGCAACACGAAAAACGTTATTTATGGAATCATCTGCCCATGTGGTTCCATCTATGTGGGTCAGACACAACAGAAGATTAAAACGCGAATATTACAGCACTGCAGTAGAATAAGATGTGATGTACAAGGGGCGCCATTAGTGGAACACTTTAAGAGTGCTGCTCATACCGCTGATGATTTCCAATGGATAGTCCTTGAAAAGGCCACTCTGGGACCCAGAGGGGGTAACATTGTATCAATCCTTAATGTAAGGGAATGTAAGTGGATGACCCGTTTTGACTCTGTATTGAATGGCCTAAATGAACTTGACTCAAGTAATGCGCAGCTAGCATGTTTAACATCTGACTAAGATTGCTTTATCTCCGCTATTACATTTATACTGTACTGCTAAGGAGCACTGATGTGTCAATTGAATGAGTTCCAATGGTGGTTACTGTGGTTTGTTGTCATTACCATTTACTAGACAAGCGGCGACCGAGTGCCCATTCACAGAACCACCTATAATGTCTTACTGTGATCTTTTGCACTTATAATTGTGTGCACCAATGTTGCTCAGGTGAACTACTGTGGCATTGGCCCAAAAGATATACACTGTCTTAATAACATCGTGATCAGTGTTCGATGTATTAACCGTGTCCTTTAGTCAAGAATGAGGAAAATTGATTATAAGTAGACTACTGATGACTAATGCTCCTTCGTGTTTTCCGACATGATCGCTTCAATGGCTAATTCCTCAATAACACTCTTTTTCCTATATTTAGACAATTAGATTAGATTTTTTTAAAAGCTCCTTGGTGACACCAGTAAAGTCTTTATATCTGTGGTCACCTCCTCCCACCCTTTTGATTTCGTTTTTTACTCGAGAATAGTTTTTTCTCAAGTAGTTGCCTTTTTTGAGTCTATTGTCTCTGTTTAGCATATTGCCGTGACGTTACGCGGGCAGCATCCAGCGTCTGCTACCGGTACGTCATCCCATGACGAGTGTTGACGATGAGGTCTATTTAATGGATGTTCAACTTATGGCTTGTTTCCCTCCTTCATACATTGCAAATATGGCCGGCGCGTAGTGGTAAGTTCACACTCCCTACCCCCAAAAACTACCCCCTGGTGCCCCTCTTTGTTTAATGATTATGGGGGTAGTTTCTCTGAATTTTTAACTCTGCATGAATTATAAATTCATGGCCCATTTTTATTCTAGATTCAGCCCCGCTCTCCCATTGAGATGTTTCTTCACCGAAGAACGGTGAGTGTTTCAAGACTTAGGGGCCGATTCCGATCTCGGTCGGAGGCGCACCCAATACCATTCGGTCGGGAAAAAAGCCATGCGAAAGCCTGTTTCCCGACCGATCCGTACAGCACACCGAACGAGTAAGTACGATGCGCACAACAGCAAAGAATCCGGCCGAGCCGTACTCACCCAAACCAGGTCCTGTTCCCCGACCGAGGCGAATCCGGAAACGCTGAATCGAGTCGCACGGAAGGGAAAATGCAGCTCCGTCCGGCCGAACGAGTACGATGCGCTTTCCGTACGCGCCGAACCCGTCGCTACGCACGGCACGTCAAAGCATCCGGGAGAGGCGCACATAAGCTCCGATTCACGCCACAACACGATCCACGGCTCCGAGACGAACACGCCAGCGACGAGGACGACGCGAAGCGACGAGGACGAGGCGAAGCGACGAGGACGACGCGAAGCAACGAGAAGGACGAACGACACGAACCAACCATGAATCCCTTCGTCCCGATCATACCAATATTCTACATTTACTACCGGAACAGGCACGGACGCGTACGGCGCAGAAGGTAAGCCAGACACCAACCACAAAACACATACAACACGTACACGACACATCACACACACACAGAGGGATGCAGAATATACTTACACCAGCAAAAGCAGCACCATAGGGGCGGGATGCCCATCACCAATGCCACATATGCACACAGGGGCCTGAATGCGCAACACCACCCCTACCCAGGGGGGGCTGGATGCCTACCACTACTACCACCCTCACCCAGGGGGGGCTGGATGCCTACCACCACCCTTAGCCAGGGGGGGCAGGATGCCTAGCACTACTACCACCCTTACCCAGGGTGGGCAGGATGCCTACCACTACTACCACCCTTACCCAGGGGGGCAGGATGCCTACCACTACTACCACCCTTACCCAGGGGGGCAGGATGCCTACCACTACTACCACCCTTAGCCAGGGGGCTGGATGCCTACCACTACTACCACCCTCACCCAGGGGGGCTGGATGCCTACCACTACTACCACCCTTAGCCAGGGGGGCTGGATGCCTACCACTACTACCACCCTTAGCCAGGGTGGGCAGGATGCCTACCACTACTACCACCCTTACCCAGGGGGGGCAGGATGCCTACCACTACTACCACCCTTACCCAGGGGGGGCTGGATGCCTACCACCACTACCACCCTCATACAGGGGGGCAGAATGCCTACCACTACTACCACCCTCACCCAGGGGGGCTGGATGCCTACCACTACTACCACCCTTAGCCAGGGGGGGCAGGATGCCTACCACTACTACCACCCTCACCCAGGGGGGGCTGGATGCCTACCACCACCCTTAGCCAGGGGGGGCAGGATGCCTACCACTACTACCACCCTTACCCAGGGTGGGCAGGATGCCTACCACTACTACCACCCTTACCCAAGGGGGGGCAGGATGCCTACCACTACTGCCACCCTCACCCAGGGGGGCTGGATGCCTACCACCACCCTTAGCCAGGGGGGCAGGATGCCTACCACTACTACCACCCTTAGCCAGGGGGGCAGGATGCCTACCACTACTACCACCCTTACCCAGGGGGGCAGGATGCCTACCACTACTACCACCCTTACCCAGGGGGGCTGGATGCCTACCACCACTACCACCCTCACCCAGGGGGGCAGGATGCCTACCACTACTACCACCCTCACCCAGGGGGCTGGATGCCTACCACTACTACCACCCTTAGCCAGGGGGGGCAGGATGCCTACCACCACCATTAGCCAGGGGGGCTGGATGCCTACCACCACTACCACCCTCACCCAGGGGGGCAGGATGCCTACCACTACTACCACCCTCACCCAGGGGGGCTGGATGCCTACCACTACTACCACCCTTAGCCAGGGGGGCTGGATGCCTACCACTACTACCACCCTTACCCAGGGGGCAGGATGCCTACCACTACTACCACCCTTAGCCAGGGGGGCTGGATGCCTACCACTACTACCACCCTTAGCCAGGGGGGCAGGATGCCTACCACCACCCTTAGCCAGGGGGGCTGGATGCCTACCACCACTACCACCCTCACCCAGGGGGGCCAGGATGCCTACCACCACCCTTAGCCAGGGGGGGCTGGATGCCTACCACTACTACCACCCTCACCCAGGGGGGGCTGGATGCCTACCACTACTACCACCCTCACCCAGGGGGGGCTGGATGCCTACCACCACCCTTAGCCAGGGGGGCAGGATGCCTACCACTACTACCACCCTTACCCAGGGTGGGCAGGATGCCTACCACTACTACCACCCTTAGCCAGGGGGCTGGATGCCTACCACTACTACCACCCTTACCCAGGGGGGCAGGATGCCTACCACTACTACCACCCTTACCCAGGGGGGCAGGATGCCTACCACTACTACCACCCTTACCCAGGGGGGCAGGATGCCTACCACCACCCTTACCCAGGGGGCAGGATGCCTACCACTACTACCACCCTTAGCCAGGGGGGCTGGATGCCTACCACTACTACCACCCTCACCCAGGGGGGCTGGATGCCTACCACTACTACCACCCTTAGCCAGGGGGCTGGATGCCTACCACTACTACCACCCTCACCCAGGGGGGCTGGATGCCTACCACTACTACCACCCTTAGCCAGGGGGGCTGGATGCCTACCACTACTACCACCCTCACCCAGGGGGGCTGGATGCCTACCACTACTACCACCCTTAGCCAGGGGGCTGGATGCCTACCACTACTACCACCCCCACTCATAGGATGGACAATGCATGACACAACCAGCACACCACAACCTAGGGAATGCAAGAAGAAGACATCCCCCAACACCATGACAAGCGTGTGTAGACTGTGTCAAATGCCTACAACACCGAACATGACTTTGAACATACAATGTGACCCCCTAGCACATGTGCCACACATATATGTGTGTGGCACCCACAATGCAAGCAGGCCATGACCATTGTGGCAATGGGGTCCAAACCCCCATCATCACAGTGACCAAAATGTAAGTGTGGGGTCCATAGCTGAAGCACACTTTGAACATTGTGGCAATGGGGTCCAAACCCCCATCATCACAGTGACCAAAAGGTAAGTGTGGGGTCCATAGCTGAAGCACACTTTGAGCATTGTGGCAATGGGTTCCAAACCCCCATCATCACAGTGACCAAAATGTAAGTGTGGGGTCCATAGCTGAAGCACACTTTGAACAATGTGGCAATGGGGTCCAAACCCCCATCATCACAGTGACCAAAATGTAAGTGTGGGGTCCATAGCTGAAGCACACTTTGAACAATGTGGCAATGGGGTCCAAACCCCCATCATCACAGTGACCAAAAGGTAAGTGTGGGGTCCATAGCTGAAGCACATTTCGAACATTGTGGCAATGGGGTCCAAACCCCCATCATCACAGTGACCAAAATGTAAGTGTGGGGTCCATAGCTGAAGCACATTTCGAACATTGTGGCAATGGGGTCCAAACCCCCATCATCACAGTGACCAAAAGGTAAGTGTTGACAAAGAAAGAGGTGCAACTGCCAAACTGCATGGATGATTCCTGGTCACAGAACAACAAACACATCAGTGGCAAAGTAGTGTATGTGTCCCATTGCAACATAAATTGGGGGAGCCAAATCCTGCAGTGCAAATAAGACATACCTTTGGCCATGTGCAGACAAACAACACCCATGGGGGCTGACACCGTCAACAATCATCAATGACACAATGACAGAAGTGACCATCAGAATGCAGACCCACATATTTGCACCAATGGGCACACACATGCAGATACCCTGTGGAGACTGCAGATGTGAGGTGAACAGATACCATACCATGGCAGCAATGGGACACACAAACCATGATCATTGTGCTGACCGATGACCTAGGAGTCCCAGGGACAGCAGGGAAACCCACCAAACTACATACAGCCAATGGCACACCCAAGATATGCCAATGCAGTGGTGCAGATGCACAAACACAAACAGGCAGACCCACACTGCACATCATACACAACAGGTGAGGGGGGTGCCAGTGTCCCCAGGCAACCACACAACACATGAGGAGACCTGAATACCAATCATACAGATGTGCATACAGTGCCACACAAAGGTAACTCATGGATCCAAATCCCCTATGTGGGCAAGCAGGCATTGTCAGATGAGAGGGAGCACAAATCACACATGTCACACAGGCACGTAGGGACAGCAACTGACACAGCAAGACACAGACACACCACAGCACCACCCCCAGGGCCCCCACAATGTGGTGACCCTGGGCTGCATTACAATCCCACTGTGATGACAAAGCTAAATGTGGTTCACACTGTGAACCACAGTCATGTGTACTGAGCAACTAACTACCATCACACCTACACAAGCACAAATCAAACAGCATGGCCAGTAAGCCAAGGCCAACATGGAGGCAGGGGCCTAGCCGGGCAACAACTCTCATCTGCACACACTCAACACCACACCCCTCGACCTCCAACAATGTGCAGCAGTGAAGCACACATGCACTGGTGACATTGCACATGCACCCATGACTATTCCAGAGTGGTGGGTGGGAACCAAGGTGCAGAAACACATCACACATGGACACTCAACAAGACTCCTGAATGTCTTACACACTGCACACTACGCTGTACATGGACATGACGGCAATACCACACCAACCAATGGGATCCCAGCCACAGTCACACACCAATGAAGAAGCCAAGGTCACCCACAAAGAACACACATAGACAACAACCAACATTGCAGCCCGGACCCTGAGGAGTGCCAGCAGTCACACACACAACGTGTCACAATCACTGAAAGATAACACAAACTGGAAATCACATGACAGGGGCAAACAACAAGTGCCAAGGGGAAACCTGACTGTGACCCATCTGCGTCTGCACACAAACTCAGCCCTGACAGCAAACACACCTATGGGTGACACCCTGATGACCAGTAATGTGCCATGCACCCACATCACAGAGAACCCAGGGAGAAGACTTTGGGGGAACATAGCTCAACTCAGCTAGCATCACAAACAGGTACAACACTAGGGATCACAGCATGCACAGCTAAACGGAAGTGAACACACAGACATGCACATACAACACACACCTTGGGCGCAGGCAATGTCACAGGAGTACACACTGCCATGAGGGGACTCCACTCCTGTGTGAGGAAAGCTGTGCCATATGTTGCCTCAGTAGGGCCCCATCATGTCAGCTGAGCACTTGGTCACACAATCAACAATTAGCACCAAATGAGGGCTCCCGTCACATCAGCCTGGTCATGGAAGTGCCAACGGAATCATCAGCACAGATCCAACACACTTGTATAGCAATGTTGCACTGACAACACAGATGAGTCCTTCCCCATTGATGCCCAAACCTGCATGTCCACTGGAGATGGCCACACGGTCAGGGAAGTAGACAAATTGAACAATGGCAGGCACAACAGATGTGCAGGGGTGGAAGCCACAGATGTGATATTGCCAATCTAAGTAGGAAATCCCATTGCCAAATTCTGAACACATGACACCCTCAGATGCTGCTATAGATGACATGGATACACCACAGGATAGGACACATTCCCCCTGGACCACATGGGTTCCTGCACAGTAACACTTCATTATCATGAGACCAAATATCACCATCACTGCAGCAAGGGCATGGTTAGCATCATCAACATCATGTACATCAGAAGCAAAAGCACTAGAGAACAGAAAGTTGCTTTATTCAGCATATGTGGCATTAAAAGTAGAAGTCCGGTAGAACATAAACAAAGGCCAATGGCCAGTCCATCAACAAAGTCACAAGTGGGTGACAGTGGCAGATGCCACCCTACACATGCCTGCACAAAACCAGGGACAATCCACTAGGAGGGGCAACCGGGGGGGTAGGCCAGGCACCGCAGGGACAGGATCAGGGCTCACCAGGAGGAAGCAGGGAAGGGGTGGTGGGTGCTGGAGAGCCACTGACAACTGCAGTGGAGGTGTCTGACATGGTGAGTGCCGGCACAACTGGGGGGCATGGCTCAGATGTTGTGGGTGCCGGCACGACTGCAGTGGACCCTGCAGATGGAGTGGACAGGTCCGCCACTGCAGTGCCCAAGTCAGACAGGGTGGTAGTGGACTCCACTGCAGTGCCTACCTCCAGGGGAGGAGAATGGGGAACAGGCAAGGTGGGCTGGACAGAGGGGGAGGACACCCTCACCACATCAGTGGCACAGACAAGCGCAGCGGGGGTGTGGTGCCGGGAGAGCAAGTGGCAGGGGGAGAAGGCCGGAGCCTCTTGGGGATGGTATATCTGTGGGTGGGGGAACCTGGGGCAGGGTGTGGTGGGGCACCTGTGGAGTGGGGGCCTGAGGGATGGAGGAAGGAGACCTGGTGCTTGAGCTGCAGGGCGGCGGCGGGGTCTTGCTCTTACCACTCCCGGGGGACTTGCGGGTGGGGGCCTCAGTCTGTCTGCGCCTGGGGGAGGGTGTCCGGGGGCGAGGGGCACTCTGCTCCGTGTGGGGGCTTCCTCTTCCCCCTGGATGCTGGAGCAGCTGGATCGGAGGGGAAGAGGCCGAGGTCACTGAGGAAGAGGTGCTGGGTCTTTGGGGTTGCAGGTGAGGCAAGGGAGGGTGCTTTGGAGGGAGAGGCAACTGAGGACTGCGCAGTGCCCGTGGATGCGTGTGTGTGTACCAGGGCCCCATCCCCTGTGAGTCTGGTTTCAGTCCCCTGACTGTGCGTGCGTGTGCGTTTTGTTTGTGGCGTGTGTGTCTGTGTGCTGGACGTGTGTGTGCTGGTGTGTGCCTGTGCCAGTGTGTGTGTGCTTGGGACGGGTAAGGTGCTGGGGAGTGTGGATGGAGCAGAGGCAGGAGGGGTGAGGGACTGTCTGAGGAGGGACACTGCTGCCGTCAGGGAGGAGTCCATGGACCTATTGCCCCTCTGTAGGTCAGACATGCCCGATGAGATGCCCTCCATGAACGACACCAGCTGAGTCAACAGTGCGGTGTGCGCATGGAGGACACTCAGCATGGCTGTCTGCCCTACATGGAGCTGGCGAAGGAGGTACACAGACTCCTCACTCAGGGCACCAGGGGACACAGGGGCAGGGGTGCGGTGCCTGGCCCAAAGGAGACACGCTCCCGAACATGGGAGCCTCCACGGACCTGGGGAATGGGAGCCGATGGGAGGGCGGTGGTGGTGCTGGTGGTGGCGGGGACAGCAACACTAGCTGGGGTGTGGTGGCTGCTGACACCCGCCTCCACAAGGGAGTCATCCTCCGAGTTGCTCTGGTCCTCAGCTGAGGTGGATGGTGCTGAGGACTCCTCGGTGTGGCTCCCTCGCCCTCCGTGCCACTGGGTCCCTCCGACCACTCCTCGGCTGCTGACCCAGTCTGGCTCTCTGGCTCCTCCTGGTCCGTGGAGCTGTCCCCTTCCGTGGCCGTGGATGTATCTGCAAACAATGGGGAAACAGACAGACATCAGTCACCTGCACCAAACGCACACACCACTGTGAGCACAGCACATTACAGAGCAAGCCCTGGCATCATTAGTTGTACATTGCTAAAAGTGCCCTAACTGAACAGGAGAAGCCAATTGTCAGTCTGATGCCAAGCATGGCACTCACATCCCACATGGCCTTGCACCCATCTGTCTGGTGTCTGTTGGATTGCAACACCCCAGTGTGGACACATGCACCAAGTACACAGTAGTTGGACAGTGCAGAGGACACGGTGTGGCATGTGGACATGCACACATCACAGCTCTTTCCACTGAGTCAGTACAGGTTTCCGGATGAAAGGGATGCCCAGAGTCAAATAGGAAATGCATGTGATGCATACCAGCGACAGACACCATGATGCACCCATGT
Source organism: Calotriton arnoldi (assembly GCA_963921515.1). Classification (NCBI taxonomy): domain Eukaryota; kingdom Metazoa; phylum Chordata; class Amphibia; order Caudata; family Salamandridae; genus Calotriton; species Calotriton arnoldi. The sequence continues at coordinate 541,743 of CAWUFW010009536.1, forward strand.
CCTGATAGCCATCGCCACAATGGTGTGCATGTAGCACATGTCACTCCCCTGCAGGACCACCAATAAGTTGACACATGCCATGGCAGAGGCATGACTGCTAAGTCATACATCACTGTTTCAGTGATGTATGACTTGGCAGCCAGACAACAACACTATGCACTGTGTCACAATAGTAGGTCATGGGGAATGCAAGTCCTGGAGCTGCACAAGTGCACATGTACATCCCCCACACAACACATCATCTTAACCCTCATCTGTCCAGGTCATACTGATTGGACATATGGGAGACCTGTGACACTACCCTCTGAACCTGAGCCCCTCACAATTTGCTGTGAATGGGGAACAGCTGCCTGAACTTCACATTCGCATACCCCAGTCTGCACGGGCAGCTGATCAAACACCTATGTGACACACAAGTATCGTCTCCTATGGTCACATCTCCAGGGGCATGCTGAGCCCCTACCAAGAAACACCCCAGCAGTCCTGGCAACTAATCCACAGCACACTGACACAGAGGCAGACACCTGAGGGGTCAAATCACTGTGCACAATGTGTCAGCTGATACACGGGAGTGGGAGTACAGAGTGCATTGCATGGCCTGGAGTAGGCATGACTGTCCTGCTCCACATGAATGAGGGATGTGCCCTGGACAGTGGATAGCTGGCTATGTATGTGTGACACACGTAATCTGCACACTCCTGGGGCCCAAACATTGTTCCCACCCGCTGCATGGGCGTGTGCCACATACCCCAGGCACATGTGGTGGCTCAGCTCAGCAAGTGGACCGCATATCAAAGCAACACGCTGATCACATGTCCGAACACAGGCGTTGTGTGAACAATGGACCCACCCATGATGCCCACAACAGAGTTAGGGAAACAGATGCTGTCCCCCACCTTTAGTGCAGCAAACTGCAAGGACACAGTCCCAAGTGATACAATTCCCTGAATGTAAGGGCCACACCTGGGTATCAGATGAGCAGTGGGCAGTGCACAATAGAGGGACATGGCTCCTGGACAACATGACTGCTGCACTGTGGCAGTTGAACCAGGCCAGAGGAGGGCACAAAGCATGTAATACAGAGTTCACAGTGCAGTCTTTGACTCACCCCCTCCTTGCTGCTGTCTGGCCTTCAGCTGCCCATCCAGGTCTGGAAACACCACCGCCAGGATCTGGAGCATGTGGGGGTCAGGGACCGTGTTCCGCCCCTCCTGCGAGGAGGCGACAGCTTCAGCTGGACCCGTGCAATCCTCCGGGTCCAGCCCCGAAGGTCCTGCCACCTCTTCTGGCAGTTGCGGATCCGGCGCTTGTAGACCCCCACGGACCGGACGGCCCGGACGATGTCCTTCCAGATCTCCTGCTTCCGATGGGCATTAACCTGTCAGGATGACAAAGTGAAAAGGCCATTACTACACATGCAACATATCCGTGCATGACACAGTTGCATATACATGTCTCAATCACAGGGGCACATGATGTACACAGGCAGTGCAAAGCTGCCCATGGACAGTTTGCCAGACGTCACTACATGGTATCATTGCATGGGAAGTAGAACCTTGTTCAAATGCACTGTCACTGCACCATACCTGTCCAGTGCATGTCACTACACACTATGGGGGGTGACAACTACTCAGTGAGCCTGCTAGCCAGTGGCGTGCAGACTTCCAGCCTTGCTAGTCAGACAAAATGCACATTCAGAAAGGCAGTGCACAGAACACTCACCTGCTCCCCTGGTGTCCCATACAGCTTGCTGTACTGTGGAAGTAGGCTGTCCAGCAGGGCCTGGTTCTCTTCAAGGCTGAAGGCTGGGGCTCTCTCCACAGTACGTGCCATTGCAGGGTCCAGAGGGGCAGAGACAGCAGCAGTGCAGTGGCAGATGTCATCCTGGAGCATGTAGTGCAGGCAAGTGAGCTCTCAGGGGAACAGCCAGCAATATATATGTGCTGGAGAGGCAGATACTGTCCCTTGTGTCCAAAGTGATAGGTCCAAGTCGTTTGCATCTTCTGAATCTGGCCAATCCATGGAATAGCAGCACCAAAACACGCCCACAGCATCCTTCAAATCTTCAACTTCATGACATACATGATTTTGCAACATTGTTGTGGGTGACCAACTGATTTTCCAGCAACCGACTCGTTCGAAATTCGAAAACGCGTCCGTTGCCAGGCAAGCCCATTGTCAATGGGTGCGCACCGATCAGTCCATTGCGGTACAACGCATACAGGGGTACAACGCGTACCCACACACATTGAATGCAATGGGCCGGCCGGGGGCACCGATCGGTCCATTGCAGTACAACGCGTACAGGGGTACAACGCGTACCCGCACACATTGAATGCAATGGGCCGGCCGGGGGCACCGATCGGTCCATTGCAGTTCAACGCGTACAGGGGTATAACGCGTACCCGCACACATTGAATGCAATGGGCCGGCCGGAGGCACCGATCGGTCCATTGCAGTTCAACGCGTACAGGGGTACAACGCGTACAGGGGTACAACACGTACCCGCACACATTGAATGCAATGGGCCGGCCGGAGGCACCGATCGGTCCATTGCAGTTCAACGCGTACAGGGGTACAACGCGTACCCGCACACATTGAATGCAATGGGCCGGCCGGAGGCACCGATCGGTCCATTGCAGTTCAACGCGTACAGGGGTACAACGCGTACAGGGGTACAACGCGTACCCGCACACATTGAATGCAATGGACCGGCCGGAGGCACCGATCAGTCCAATGCAGTTCAACGCGTACAGGGGTACAACGCGTACAGGGGTACAACGCGTGCACCGCACACATTGAATGCAATGGGCCGGCCGGGGCACCGATCGGTCCATTGCAGTACAACGCTGCACAGGGGTACAACGCGTACAGGGGTACAACGCGTACCCGCACACATTGAATGCAATGGGCCGGCCGGAGGCACCGATCGGTCCATTGCAGTGCAACGCGTACAGGGGTACAACGCGTACAGGGGTACAACGCGTACCCGCACACATTGAATGCAATGGGCCGGCCGGGGCACCGATCGGTCCATTGCAGTACAACGCGTACAGGGGTACAACGCGTACAGGGTACAACGCGTACCCGCACACATTGAATGCAATGGGCCGGCCGGGGCACCGATCGGTCCATTGCAGTACAACGCGTACAGGGGTACAACGCCGTACAGGGGTACAACGCGTACCCGCACACATTGAATGCAATGGGCCGGCCGGAGGCACCGATCGGTCCATTGCAGTTCAACGCGTACAGGGGTACAACGCGTACAGGGGTACAACGCGTACCCGCACACATTGAATGCAATGGGCCGGCCGGGGGCACCGATCGGTCCATTGCAGTACAACGCGTACAGGGGTACAACGTGTACAGGGGTACAATGCGTACAGGGGTACAACGCGTACAGGGGTACAATGCGTACCCGCACACATTGAATGCAATGGGCCGGCCGGGGGCACCGATCGGTCCATTGCAGTTCAACGCGTACAGGGGTACAACGCGTACCCGCACACATTGAATGCAATGGGCCGGCCGGAGGCACCGATCGGTCCATTGCAGTACAACGCATCACTGTACATGTGACTGGCATATGTCAGCATGCCTGTCTCAGATGGACATATGCCAGCCACAGATAGCTCCCAGGGAGTGAGGGGCACACCTACATCACGACAGCCTGTCCAAACTTTATCATAAGGCATGTAAGGCTGCATTTCCTATTGTGTGTATGTTGGTGTACATGTTGTCCTGTGGGTGTCACCTGTGGGCAGCCACCCCCAGGCTGTGCACGTGTTCATGGGGACAGGATCCTGGGTGTTACGTGTACATGACCACTGTGATGTGCAACTGTTCATATCTGTGCATGTGCCATGGTCACATTTCACGGTGGTGTATGTGTATGTCATGTCACATACCCCGTGAGTCCCATGTGGGACGGTATGTTTGAGCCAGGGTGTCCCAGTGGCACAATAGTGATGGTCCTCCACAGTCTTTGTGCATGTAGTGTTTACAATGTCTCTGATTTCATGTGCACAATGGGAGACAGTCTCCACATCCAGGTTGTGTGTGCATGGACTTTGATGTTGTGCGTGTGTGTGTCACAGACGTCCATGTCTGTCCTGCTGTGGCAAGTGGGGCCACTACCTGTGGGGGTCATGGTTGTTTTGCTGTGGTGTATACATGATACTCCATGTAATGCCAGTGTCCATGTGGCAATACAGGGTCCCTGGGAATGTACCTGTCGTTGAGCTGTGGTGCCTGGGGCACATCTGTCCTCACATGTCACTGTGCTGGGTTATTGTGACACGGCAGCAGGAGATGGGAACTGTGACACGGCCTCATGATATCCAATGGGCCAACCTGGGACTAATTGATGCCACCTGTTGGACCGTGTTGACAGATGTTGGCCATGTATGTACCATACATGTCCTTCCGGAACTGCACACTTCATGTAGTTGTGCCTCATAATGATGTATGTTGGGATCTTGAGTGTGTTCAATGCCGCATATGTGGGGTGACTGACAATCTTGCTTACTTCTCCTCTGCACTGCAGGGCTCCTGCTGTCCATCGACCATTCCCAGACCTGGCAACGATGGTGGAACGGGACAGCATCCGACGGTACCGCTTCACCAGGCAGCTGATTGAGGATTTGGCAGTGCAGTTGTCCCCACATTTGCAGCCTGGCCGGCCGTATCCTGCAGCGATGACCACCAAGGTGAAGGTGATGGCAGCCCTACACTTCTTTGCCACCGGTACCTTCCAACATACTGTGGCGACTGCTGGTGGGATGTCACAGACCATGTTGAGCCGTGTGCTCCGCGATGTTTTGGCGGCAATGTTGCTATTCCTGAACCGGTACATCTATTTCCCTAGACTGCGACGACTCACTGACGTGAAGAGTGACTTTTATGCCCTGGGGAGGATGCCGCATGTCATTGGCTCCATTGATGGGACACATGTGGCTTTGGTACCACCACAGGCCCAGGAGCAGGCCTACAGGAACCGCAAGCACTACCACTCGGTCAATGCACTGGTGGTGTGTCTTGCAGACATGACCATCACACACGTGTGTGCCCGTTTCCCTGGTTCAGCACACGATGCCTTTGTGATGAGGAGTAGTCGCATCCCCAGGATGATGGCACAGATGCAGAACCAGCGTGCCTGGCTTGTCGGTGTGTACTGACTTTGTGCCATTGTGTGTGATCTGATCTGTAGTATTCCGCCCACTTTTCCAAGTCAGCTAATGTGCACTTGTCTGTCCGTAGGTGACTCGGGATACCCCAACATGCCGTGGTTGCTGACACCCCTCAGGAACCCTGTGACACCAGCCCAGATGCGCTACAATGAGGCACATGGTCGGACCAGGAGAGTGATTGAGCGGACATTTGGTCTCCTGAAGAGCCGCTTCCGCTGCCTGGACAAGACCGGAAGGTCCCTCCCATATGCCCCTGCGAAAGTGTGCAAGATTATCATCGTCTGCTGCATGCACCACAACCTAGCAGTGCGGAAGGAGTTGCCTCTCATCCAGGATGACAATGACCAACATCCGCCACCTGTGGAGGATCCTGGCCTGGACCACGATGCCAGTGACGATGATGATGGTGATGTCCGCACACAGCTCATCACCAACTTCTTTAGCTGAATGTGAGTATCCTGAGGTGTCATGTCAATGATGTGAGTTGGCATGATGTGTGGGTGGTGCTCTGGTGCTATTGGAGTGTGTCCATGGGCTACTTGACTGGATGTGTGTTGCGATGTGTGCTAACAGGTGGGCTGTACTCCCCAACAGTGTTGACATGCTAACTTGGTTCTGGGTGGGTATCTTGTAACATGTATTGTGCATGAGTTTTGCTGTTCTGTCCTGTACTCCATTGCTTTTGACTGTGTGTCATTTCTGTCCTTCACAGGGTACTTTCAGATTTGTTTGGTCAACTGTGTCCACCGACGACGTGATTGCACTTCCAGGGTGGTAGCTGTTGTGTCCCTACAGGTGATGTGCGCCACACCCATGGACTTCCTTCCGTCTACAGTTGTTGACTGTGTGCCCGCTGCCAGGTGGGATTACCTTGCATCTGTAGTGGTTACGACATGTTGCAACTGTGTAATAAACCTGTGCTTCACTTTGTGATGTGCGTTGTCTGTGGTCACACATTTGACTGCCATTTGCTTACTGCACCTGTGGGCTACTTGACTACAACTGGGAATGGGTGTGGTGTCTGTGCATTGCACCGTCTTCCCTGGCAACATCAGTGTAGGCAATGAGTCAGATGGCCTAGGTGTGTATGTGTTGTGTAGCCCTGGTGGTGTGTCTCCCTCATATGTGTCACGTTGCCTTTACTCACATGCCTGTGTTGTCCTTGCTGTTGCAGTTCGCATACACAGTGTAATTTTGCAGTTCATCATCCCCATAACAGCACCCACGTTGGAATCACGACAGAGGCAAGTATGGTGTATTAGTGTGTTTATTGTGATACATTTGTGTTAATAGTGCATAGGATGGGTAGTGCTGTACATAAATCTTGCAATCCGAAGTTCCTAGGTGAATTGAAAGTCCTGGTAGACAGGATCCCCAGTATCGGGGCCACAGTTGTCTGACACATTGGTCCAACTTGTACTCCCCATGCAATGTGTGGGAGTAGTGTTGCCGTCAACAGGGTGAACAGTCTGTGCACAAAGGTGAACATCCAGAACAGGTTCAGGCTTCCTGGGAGTTGCGCTTGGCCATCGGCCTCTCACTTTTCCCTCCTCGGACGACCCCTCTTCTTGCGGGGGGCCCCTCAAGTACAGGCTGCTGCGGTGCAGGGGACTCTCCGCCAGAGTCATCCTCCCTCCCTGTGGCAGTTGCAGTTTGTTCGGCACCAGATGTTGTTGGCACACAGGGAGGTGTGGACTGGTTGCTGTTCATCTGGCGGAGGCATTGTAAAATGTCCCTGTGCACCGCCGTCATCTCATGCAGTGCATCCCACTTCGACTCCACGCGGGACATGTGTGAGTCCACGCGGGACATGTGTGACTCCACGTGGGACATGTGGGAGTCCAAGCGGGCATGATGGGCAGCCTGCTGCTGTTTCATGTCTCTGAGGAGCCCCACTACCTGGCTGAGGTCTCCGTTGCTGGACTGGTACGCATCAGCTATGCGTACCAGTTGTGGGTCATCATGCACACCAGCAACGTCTGCAAGCAGCGACCTCTGTCTCCCACCCCTCCCACCACCCCTGCTGACATGTGCAGTGTGTGCAGTGGCACGCACAGATAACCCTGGTCCACCTTGGGGGTTGGTGGTGGTGGTGGTGTCCATGGCCCCAGGTTGGTCCAGGGTCCCTGTGCTGGTGTTGCTCCTTGTTCTGTCCATGTCGGCAGGGATGGTATTTGTGGTGACAGTCGTTGGAGGGGTGGGTGCAGGGGGTGCAGCTGGTGGTCCTGCTGGTGCTGCAGCTGGTGGTCCTGCTGGTGCTGCATGTTGACTTGCACCGGATGTGCCAGGTTGGTCTTCATCGTCCGAGGAGGACAGAGGCTGTACGACGCCAGTGAGCTCCGCATCCTCTTGAGCCTGGGACTGGGACTCCTCAGCGTCTGCTGCTGTGTCCCCATCATCACCTGTTTTTGGGAGACACAAACAATGTATGTTATGTTTCTGCAGGCATCAATGGTTGACACACATGACAGTTGTGACTGTGCCTCTGGGTGCGGTCCTGTACATTGCATTGTCCTAAGTCGTCACAGTCAGGGGTTGATATTGGTGTGGCACATTGTCCTGCATTATTTGGGCATTTCTATGTATTTTTTGGGGTGTGAACATGGTCTGCATTGGTTGTGTTTGGTTGACAGCCGGCCCTCCTTCCCACCCACCCAGCCAGTCAGTTATCCCACCATGGAACGTGCTTGCGTTGCAGGGAGTGGAAGTTGTCTCTCAGGATGTCAGTCAGTGGTGTCCTGCTGTTTGTTGGTGCACAGTTGGCAGCAGGGCCTTGTGCTCCCCACAGCAGTAGCCAGTGTCAGCCATCTTGTGAGTCCTCCACTCCCTGTGATGTGAGCATGGTTCAGGGTGGTGTTGATGGGACAGTTGTGGGGGTGACCAATATCAGTGGCTACGACTCCCATCATGCTATTGCCTCCACCCCCCTTCCCAGCATGCCCATGCTTCCTTCCTTTTGACTCTGCTTCCCTGTGGGGTGGGCTGGCTGTGCTGACAGGATGGCTGGGAGTGTTGTCCTGGCAGTTGTTTGGCTAAAAGTCCCAAGAGTGGCCCTGTGCTTCACACAACATAACCCAGGGTGGTGGTTCTTTGTGGGATCTTGTGTTAGGATGGGGGGCATTGCATTCTACCAGGTGGGTTCTGTGGAGTTTGTGTTGGGGTGTGTGTGAGGGGAGGTGCTTGTGACTATGGTCAGTGCTGCAAGTCCTCCTTCCCACCCAGCTAGCCAGATATCCCACCATGGAACGTGCTTGCATTGCAGGGAGTGGAAGTTGTCTCTCAGGATGTCAGTCAGTGGTGTCCTGCTGTTTGTTGGTGCACAGTTGGCAGCAGGGCCTTGTGCTCCCCACAGCAGTAGCCAGTGTCAGCCATCTTGTGAGTCCTTCTCCACTCCCTGTGATGTGAGCATGGTTCAGGGTGGTGTTGATGGGACAGTTGTGGGGGTGACCAATATCAGTGGCTACGACTCCCATCATGCTATTGCCTCCACCCCCCTTCCCAGCATGCCCATACTTCCTTCCTTTTGACTCTGCTTCCCTGTGGGGTGGGCTGGCTGTGCTGACAGGATGGCTGGGAGTGTTGTCCTGGCAGTTGTTTGGCTAGAAGTCCCAAGAGTGGCCCTGTGCTTCACACAACATAACCCAGGGTGGTGGTTCTTTGTGGGATCTTGGGTTAGGATGGGGGGCATTGCATTCTACCAGGTGGGTTCTGTGGAGTTTGTGTTGGGGTGTGTGTGAGGGGAGGTGCTTGTGACTATGGTCAGTGCTGCAAGTCCTCCTTCCCACCCAGCTAGCAGATATCCCACCATGGAACGTGCTTGCATTGCAGGGAGTGGAAGTTGTCTCTCAGGATGTCAGTCAGTGGTGTCCTGCTGTTTGTTGGTGCACAGTTGGCAGCAGGGCCTTGTGCTCCCCACAGCAGTAGCCAGTGTCAGCCATCTTGTGAGTCCTTCTCCACTCCCTGTGATGTGAGCATGGTTCAGGGTGGTGTTGATGGGACAGTTGTGGGGGTGACCAATATCAGTGGCTACGACTCCCATCATGCTATTGCCTCCACCCCCTTCCCAGCATGCCCATGCTTCCTTCCTTTTGACTCTGCTTCCCTGTGGGGTGGGCTGGCTGTGCTGACAGGATGGCTGGGAGTGTTGTCCTGGCAGTTGTTTGTCTAAAAGTCCCAAGAGTGTCCCTGTGCTTCACACAACATAACCCAGGGTGGTGGTTCTTTGTGGGATCTTGTGTTAGGATGGGGGGCATTGCATTCTACCAGGTGGGTTCTGTGGAGTTTGTGTTGGGGTGTGTGTGAGGGGAGGTGCTTGTGACTATGGTCAGTGCTGCAAGTCCTCCTTCCCACCCAGCTAGCCAGATATCCCACCATGGAACGTGCTTGCATTGCAGGGAGTGGAAGTTGTCTCTCAGGATGTCAGTCAGTGGTGTCCTGCTGTTTGTTGGTGCACAGTTGGCAGCAGGGCCTTGTGCTCCCCACAGCAGTAGCCAGTGTCAGCCATCTTGTGAGTCCTTCTCCACTCCCTGTGATGTGAGCATGGTTCAGGGTGGTGTTGATGGGACAGTTGTGGGGGTGAGCTATGTCTGTGACTACGACTCCCATCATGCTATTGCCTCCACCCCACTTCCCAGCATTCCCATACTTACTTGCTTTTGTGGGGAGTTCAGGGTGTGTGGGTGTGAGAGCAATGGCAAGATGGCTGACAGTGGTGTCCTGCTGTTGGTTGGTGTGCAGTACCCAGCATGCCCTTGTGCTCCCCACGACACAGCAACAGTGTCAGACATCTTTGATGGCCCTTTCCACTCTCTGTGGGATGTGCATGCGTTAGTGTGAGCTTGCTGGGCCATGTGGTGGGGGATGTAGAGCTGTGACTACGACTCCCATCATGCTATTGCCTCCACCCCCTTCCCAGCATGCCCATGCTTCCTTCCTTTTGACTCTGCTTCCCTGTGGGGTGGGCTGGCTGTGCTGACAGGATGGCTGGGAGTGTTGTCCTGGCAGTTGTTTGGCTAGAAGTCCCAAGAGTGGCCCTGTGCTTCACACAACATAACCCAGGGTGGTGGTTCTTTGTGGGATCTTGGGTTAGGATGGGGAGCATTGCATTCTACCAGGTGGGTTCTGTGGAGTTTGTGTTGGGGTGTGTGTGAGGGGAGGTGCTTGTGACTATGGTCAGTGCTGCAAGTCCTCCTTCCCACCCAGCTAGCCAGATATCCCACCATGGAACGTGCTTGTATTGCAGGGAGTGGAAGTTGTCTCTCAGGATGTCAGTCAGTGGTGTCCTGCTGTTTGTTGGTGCACAGTTGGCAGCAGGGCCTTGTGCTCCCCACAGCAGTAGCCAGTGTCAGCCATCTTGTGAGTCCTTCTCCACTCCCTGTGATGTGAGCATGGTTCAGGGTGGTGTTGATGGGACAGTTGTGGGGGTGACCAATATCAGTGGCTACGACTCCCATCATGCTATTGCCTCCACCCCCTTCCCAGCATGCCCATGCTTCCTTCCTTTTGACTCTGCTTCCCTGTGGGGTGGGCTGGCTGTGCTGACAGGATGGCTGGGAGTGTTGTCCTGGCAGTTGTTTGGCTAGAAGTCCCAAGAGTGGCCCTGTGCTTCACACAACATAACCCAGGGTGGTGGTTCTTTGTGGGATCTTGGGTTAGGATGGGGGGCATTGCATTCTACCAGGTGGGTTCTGTGGAGTTTGTGTTGGGGTGTGTGTGAGGGGAGGTGCTTGTGACTATGGTCAGTGCTGCAAGTCCTCCTTCCCACCCAGCTAGCCAGATATCCCACCATGGAACGTGCTTGCATTGCAGGGAGTGGAAGTTGTCTCTCAGGATGTCAGTCAGTGGTGTCCTGCTGTTTGTTGGTGCACAGTTGGCAGCAGGGCCTTGTGCTCCCCACAGCAGTAGCCAGTGTCAGCCATCTTGTGAGTCCTTCTCCACTCCCTGTGATGTGAGCATGGTTCAGGGTGGTGTTGATGGGACAGTTGTGGGGGTGACCAATATCAGTGGCTACGACTCCCATCATGCTATTGCCTCCACCCCCTTCCCAGCATGCCCATGCTTCCTTCCTTTTGACTCTGCTTCCCTGTGGGGTGGGCTGGCTGTGCTGACAGGATGGCTGGGAGTGTTGTCCTGGCAGTTGTTTGTCTAAAAGTCCCAAGAGTGTCCCTGTGCTTCACACAACATAACCCAGGGTGGTGGTTCTTTGTGGGATCTTGTGTTAGGATGGGGGGCATTGCATTCTACCAGGTGGGTTCTGTGGAGTTTGTGTTGGGGTGTGTGTGAGGGGAGGTGCTTGTGACTATGGTCAGTGCTGCAAGTCCTCCTTCCCACCCAGCTAGCCAGATATCCCACCATGGAACGTGCTTGCATTGCAGGGAGTGGAAGTTGTCTCTCAGGATGTCAGTCAGTGGTGTCATGCTGTTTTTTGGTGCACAGTTGGCAGCAGGGCCTTGTGCTCCCCACAGCAGTAGCCAGTGTCAGCCATCTTGTGAGTCCTTCTCCACTCCCTGTGATGTGAGCATGGTTCAGGGTGGTGTTGATGGGACAGTTGTGGGGGTGAGCTATGTCTGTGACTACGACTCCCATCATGCTATTGCCTCCACCCCACTTCCCAGCATTCCCATACTTACTTGCTTTTGTGGGGAGTTCAGTGTGTGTGGGTGTGAGAGCAATGGCAAGATGGCTGACAGTGGTGTCCTGCTGTTGGTTGGTGTGTAGTACCCAGCATGCCCTTGTGCTCCCCACGACACAGCAACAGTGTCAGACATCTTTGATGGCCCTTTCCACTCTGTGGGATGTGCATGCGTTAGTGTGAGCTTGCTGGGCCATGTGGTGGGGGATGTAGAGCTGTGACTACGACTCCCATCATGCTATTGCCTCCTCCCCCTTCCCAGCATGCCCATGCTTCCTTCCTTTTGACTCTGCTTCCCTGTGGGGTGGGCTGGCTGTGCTGACAGGATGGCTGGGAGTGTTGTCCTGGCAGTTGTTTGGCTAGAAGTCCCAAGAGTGACCCTGTGCTTCACACAACATAACCCAGGGTGGTGGTTCTTTGTGGGATCTTGTGTTAGGATGGGGGCATTGCATTCTACCAGGTGGGTTCTGTGGAGTTTGTGTTGGGGTGTGTGTGAGGGGAGGTGCTTGTGACTATGGTCAGTGCTGCAAGTCCTCCTTCCCACCCAGCTAGCCAGATATCCCACCATGGAACGTGCTAGCATTGCAGGGAGTGGAAGTTGTCTCTCAGGATGTCAGTCAGTGGTGTCCTGCTGTTTGTTGGTGCACAGTTGGCAGCAGGGCCTTGTGCTCCCCACAGCAGTAGCCAGTGTCAGCCATCTTGTGAGTCCTTCTTCACTCCCTGTGATGTGAGCATGGTTCAGGGTGGTGTTGATGGGACAGTTGTGGGGGGCAATATGTGTGACTGCGACTCCCATGATGCTATTGGCTACACTGACTTGGCCAGCATACACAGAATTCCTTCCTTTGAGTGGTCTTCACTGTGTGTTGGTGTTGTTGTGGTGGCTACATGTCTGGATGTGTTTGTTAGTTCTATTTGTGCCACTGCCTAGCTGTAGTTGTAGTTGTGTTTGTACATGTGTTGGCACAGTTGGATGTGACTTTTTTGATGGCATGTGTTGTGTTTATCTGACTGACATACACATTTTGGGATGATTCTGTTCTGGTTGCTGTGTAATTGCTATGAGTGCATGGTTTGACTCTCCCCTTGACGGTGATGTGTGTGTTTTGTGGCAGTATATTGTGTACATTTGTTGTGTACTCACCAGGCTCTGGGATGTCCTCTAGTCCATATACGCTCACTGGCGGAAGGATGGCCTGCACCTTCTCCTCCCAGGGCCTGAGGTATATTGGCTTGGCAGGAGGGCCACTGCCGGTGTATTGGCTGTTGATGTAGTCTTTCTTCAGCAGGTCCCGTACCCTCCTGCGCACTTCATACCACCTGTTCTGGATGTCGCTCTTTGTGCGCCGACATGGTGATTGTGCGTTCACCCTGTTGATGATCCTCTCCCACATCTTGGTTTTCTGGGAGATGGGGGTCTGTTGGACCAGTGTGCCAAACAGCTGTGGCTCTACCCTGAGGATCTCGTCTACCATGACTTCCAATTCACAATCTAGGAACTTGGGATTCTTCTTGGGGGGCATGGTGATGGGTGGTGATGGTGAGTGATGTGTGTGTTGGTGTGCAGGTGAGGGTGTGTGAGTGTGTGTTTTACTGGGTGTATGTGAGGTAGGTATTTGTTGGTGTGCTGATGGTGTGTGGCTTGTGTGAGGGATGAGCTGTGGGTGTGTGGTTGCTTTCTCTTGGGTGCTGGCAGTGGAATGGCATTTGCAAAGGCTCATGGTTGTGATTTGTGTCCTTTATATAGGTGGAGTTGTGGGTGTGTCTTTGTTCTCTGTCCCCACCCCCAGTATTTATTGGCTTGGTAATTGCTTGTTTGGCCTTTTTTTGGGTGATTTTTCCTTTGTACTGTCTGTGTATGTTGGAAACGTTCTTGTGACCGAGTCGGACCCTGCATTTGTCTCGTACGGTCTTCTCCGTTTCGTTCACGCTGTGTTTGTGCAGTTTTCTATGCTGCGTACGCGTCGGTCGCGGTGTTTTGTGTTGCTTCGGCTCGGTTTTGTATGCGTGTTGGTCGTGCGGCTTGGCCTCCGTCCGACTCGCTCGTGGTTTTCGCGCCTTGCATCGTACTTTGCGGTTTGGAGTTCGCGTGTACGTTTCGGTCGGATTTGTTCCGGGTGCGTGTCGGTCGGTTGGATTTGCGTGTTTTTCCGGCCGGATTGCTGTTTTCCGTGCGGCTCGGTCGGTCGACTTGGGTTCGGTACGTGTCGGTCGGATTTTTCACGCCTTGCATCGTACTTGGCGTGTCGGGCGCCACAGGTACGTGTCGGTCGGTATTATTTCCGGATCCGAGTCGGTCGGTGCTTTTTCCGGCCCGAATCGGAATCGACCCCTTAGCCTCTATAATTCAGAGTTAACCACCTCATGTCACTTGCTCGTGACCCCGCTGCACTTTTTACTCTTTCTTATAGATACGGTGCCTTGTGCACCATGAATACTTACATTAGAGCAGGCAATGACTGTGTATTGTACTCTATTGGTTCACGCCGGTTTTTAAGTTGATTCTTGGTTGGTGACTCTATCCTCTACTTTGGTTTTCAGATACGTCTGCTGAATTGTTCCTAGCTGTTATATTTGGGGCAGGAATTTAATTACTTCATTAATTTTGCTGTTTGGAAGGGATACGCTGGAAGTTTCCGCGTTTTGTGTAAGTGCTGTAATTTCCCACTACCGCCCTTCTAGAAACTATGTAAATAAATTATATTGATTTATAGTATATAATCGTGGCTTCTCATCACGACACCTTATTTTTTCAGGTGTTGGTGTCGCTCTACACATTTTGGAGCCAGTGTGCCCGTTTTTCTTACATCGGAACCCTCATTGTAGGTCTCACTATGGTAAACTTAAGGACCATTTTGGCCTTATTAGTGGTTATCTTATCTGTCTCTTCCCCTTTTTAGTACCAATGGTGTTTTACTTTGATTTTAGGTGCCCTCCCTTCATCACAGTCCTGAGGAAGACCCCTGTGTAAGGTGTTAATTGGCCTACGATATACCTTGGGGTCGAAACGTCGACACTCTTTCCTTTGTGCCAGCCCCCAGAAACAACAGAGAATATTCAATTGTGTTTCACAAATGTGGTATAGCTACTTGAATCAGTGAATAATTCATGTATTACTGGCAAAATATTTAGGCCAGAATTTATTTGAATTGGGCATTTTATGCATTCACGACTTCCATACTTCCTTCACAATCTCTTACCTTCACGAGAATCACTTACCCTTTCACCCCCTTTTCCCTGTCCTTTTGGGCACCTATTTGTGTATTGATTTGAATTTTGATATATGTAAAAATTCTATGCAGCAGTGTGATTAAATAACACTTGCTACGTATTTCCGTTTTGTACTGTTGTTATTTTAATGTGATTATAATGCTTTACATTATGTCCAGTTAGTTCTAGTTTACTGGGATCATTCTATATTGTACTGCTAACTACCCAGGTCCCAGTACCAATGGGTCTACCCCTATATGTATAATTCTCTGAGCAGGTGCATACCTGCGAGGTATTTTCCTTGGTGATTAACTGCACCTACAAGATGGTAGAGAGCGACACTTTATCCTATACGGAGGATTACATTAACCAACTTTTACAGGATCCGGCAAACCAATTTCTATCTTCTACTACCCCCGCTATTGACTTTACTCTCAATGACAAAATCACCAAACTAGAGCGTCTGGAGAAAAAACTCATAAGGACTCGCCTAAATGTTCATCTCTTAACTAAGTATCTCCAAGCAAGTGTGATCCCGGTGGGATTACAAATTAAGATTGAACCAGCCATATTTGTGGACGTTCCCAAGTTCAAGGAAGGTTTTAGCTTCATTGCGAACAACTGCTCCCGGCACTGGATGGTGGTGGGAGTAGAAACTGCTGCTGAACAGGTCCAGGCACTTACTCGTGAGATCGCTGCTCTGAAATCAGAGATTGCTGGTGATTCCACACTTAATAATGCGAAGGAGGCACTTGAACAACTGGGTAAAACATTGAAGGATTTTGAGATTACGACGCAAAACAAGAAATTGGATAAATTATCCAAAGATATCCGGTATTACGAAAAAAAGAATACTTACCCTTATCTCCAGGACGACTACTATGAGCAAGATTCACAGGGCCGTTTCACCGGACGTGGAAGAGGAAGCTATCGAGGACGAAGAAATTATACCACTTTTTCTGAATCTTCCTATAGCACAGACAGCGAGAACGAACAGGCTGGTCCGAGTTCTGACTACGGTTACCAAGAAAGCTGGCACCAACCTCAAGGACCCCGGCATTTTTTAGGCGAGGGACAATGGAGACCTCCGAGGGGCCGTGGAGGCTTTTGGCCCAGAGGACCACCAAGGGGCCATATACAAACTGGCACAACCTGGGAGAGGGGCGGAGGCAGAGTACAGAAACAGGTACGCTTCCCACCAGAGAGTCATGGGGAGATTGCAACACGACGGAAAGTCTACAGGTGGTGATCAGCCAACAAAAACCTGTTGTGAACATTTCATCTTATGTATTGAAAGATGATGAAGAGAAGATCCTCAATAAGGGACTATCTTTTGTGCCAACAGCGTATCCTAATCGTTTTTCATTGAAGACTGAGCTTCTCAGATTTTTTCGGAAAATCCGCCTGCAATACTTCTTCAAGCATTCAACAGCACCACTCAGAACATCACAAACAGGATTACGAGTCCCTTCGACCTTTGTGCCCTCATCCAACTCTATGACTAGTCAGATCTTGGCATATGAGAATATTGTGCTTAAAGAGGTCTCTAGAATACTTGAGACACAGAAACATACCATTATCAATGTCACTAAAATGGAGAAAGGAGCATTGATGTCACTAAGGAATAATAAAGACATTGTCATCAAGCCCGCAGACAAAGGCGGTGCCATCGTTGTGCAAGATCTGAATAAATACAAATTGGAAATCATGAATCAACTGCAGGATGGTGTCAGCTACTGCAAATTGCGAGCGGACCCTTCTAAGGATTTGGCATTAGAAATTCTGTCAATAACTAAGGAGGGCCATGAACAAGGCTTCCTTACCGAGCATGAATTTCAATATCTCATTCAGAAGGATCCACGACTCCCTACCATATATACACTGCCCAAGATCCACAAAGACATGTCCAATCCGCCTGGAAGGCCTATTGTGTCTGGATGCGGTTCTATCTTGATGCCTTTGTGTAAATATATTGATTATTTCCTCAAGCCCATCGCGGAAGGAACAAAAACATATCTGCGTGATACTCTCCAAACTATTGGTATTATTGATGAACTTCCATTTGACCCTGGAGAACAACTATTGGTGACATGTGATATAGTCTCTCTCTACACTAGTATTCCACAGCTACTGGCATTGGAAGTCACTCGCAGGGCACTTGATAGAAGACCAGCACCGATGGCGGTGCCAACAGAATTCATCATTGGTCTGTTATCGATTGCCATGATGAAGAATTTCTTCCTCTTCCAAGGAAGCTTCTATTTACAGACCAAGGGAGTGGCCATGGGGGCCGCCTTTGCGCCGGACCTGGCCATTATCTTCATGGATGATTTTGAACGCACCTTCATCGATAATTTGAATAATCCTTACCTTAATAAAGTGACTGAGTGGAGAAGATATATAGATGATGTGCTCATGATATGGACTGGAACTGCTGAGGACCTAATCTTATTTCATGAGTGGCTTAACAAGCAGAATAATGATATTCAATTTACGATGCAGTCCGACAGAAACAGAATTGACTTTTTAGATATCACAATCTTCCATGAAGATAGTAAACTTCATACCACCCTATACCGCAAACCACTGAGCGAAATTCACTCTTGCGCTACAGCAGCCATCACCCGCGGGGCCTGAGGGACAATTTACCGGTAGGCCAGTTCTTACGTATTCGTAGGAATTGCTCCAGAAGAATAGACTACATGACGGAATCTGATGTCCTAAGCCAACGACTTCTTGAGAGAGGATACCCACGACGGCTTGTTAAAAGAGCGCAGAAGAGAGCTTGGTATAGCCCCGAGAAGCCTTATTAGCTGTTAAGGACAAGAGTGATCGAACCTTGGAGAGGATGATCTGTGTGACCACATTTAATACTCAAAGTAATGCTGTTAAGAAGGTCATCAATAAACACTGGTCACTAATTTCGGATGACATTGCACAACCCAATCCACCTATGCATTCATTTAAGAGAGCGAAAAGTGTCAAGGATCATGTGGTTCGTTCCTTTCTCGACAACCCAGTAACACCATCCTTACAAACACTCTGGAATCTACCTGTGACGATGGGGCACTATAAATGTGGCCATTGCAAGGCCTGCAGGATGACTATTCAAACAAAGAAATTCACCTACAAACACCATCAAATAGAGCTACAGACATTCACCAATTGCAACACGAACAACGTTATTTATGGAATCATCTGCCCATGTGGTTCCATCTATGTGGGTCAGACACAACAGAAGATTAAAACGCGAATATTACAGCACTGCAGTAGAATAAGATGTGATGTACAAGGGGCGCCATTAGTGGAACACTTTAAGAGTGCTTCTCATACCGCTGATGATTTCCAATGGTTAGTCCTTGAAAAGGCCACTCTGGGACCCAGAGGGGGTAACATTGTATCAATCCTTAATGTAAGGGAATGTAAGTGGATGACCCGTTTTGACTCTGTATTGAATGGCCTAAATGAACTTGACTCAAGTAATGCGCAGCTAGCATGTTTAACATCTGACTAAGATTGCTTTATCTCCACTATTATATTTATACTGTACTGCTAAGGAGCACTGATGTGTCAATTGAATGAGTTCCAATGGTGGTTACTGTGGTTTGTTGTCATTACCATTTACTAGACAAGCGGCGACCGAGTGCCCATTCACAGAACCACCTATAATGTCTTACTGTGATCTTTTGCACTTATAATTGTGTGCACCAATGTTGCTCAGGTGAACTACTGTGGCATTGGCCCAAAAGATATACACTGTCTTAATAACATCGTGATCAGTGTTCGATGTATTAACCGTGTCCTTTAGTCAAGAATGAGGAAAATTGATTATAAGTAGACTACTGATGACTAATGCTCCTTCGTGTTTTCCGACATGATCGCTTCAATGGCTAATTCCTCAATAACACTCTTTTTCCTATATTTAGACAATTAGATTAGATTTTTTTAAAAGCTCCTTGGTGACACCAGTAAAGTCTTTATATCTGTGGTCACCTCCTCCCACCCTTTTGATTTCGTTTTTTACTCGAGAATAGTTTTTTCTCAAGTAGTTGCCTTTTTGAGTCTATTGTCTCTGTTTAGCATATTGCCGTGATGTTACGCGGGCAGCATCCAGCGTCTGCTACCGGTACGTCATCCCATGACGAGTGTTGACGATGAGGTCTATTTAATGGATGTTCAACTTACGGCTTGTTTCCCTCCTTCATACATTGCAAATATGGCCGGCGCGTAGTGGTAAGTTCACGCTCCCTACCCCCAAAAACTACCCCCTGGGGCCCCTCTTTGTTTAATGATTATGGGGATAGTTTCTCTGAATTTTTAACTCTGCATGAATTATAAATTCATGGCCCATTTTTATTCTAGATTCAGCCCCGCTCTCCCATTGAGATGTTTCTTCACCGAAGAACGGTGAGTGTTTCAAGACTTGGCCTCTATAATTCAGAGTTAACCACCTCATGTCACTCGCTCGTGACCCCGCTGCACTTTTTACTCTTTCTTATAGATACGGTGCCTTGTGCGCCAGGAATACTTACATTAGAGCAGGCAATGACTCGTGTATTGTACTCTATTGGTTCACGCCGGTTTTTAAGTTGATTCTTGGTTGGTGACTCTATCCTCTACTTTGGTTTTCAGATACGTCTGCTGAATTGTTCCTAGCTGTTATATTTGGGGCAGGAATTTAATTACTTCATTAATTTTGCTGTTTGGAAGGGATACGCTGGAAGTTTCCGCGTTTTGTGTAAGTGCTGTAATTTCCCACTACCGCCCTTCTAGAAACTATGTAAATAAATTATATTGATTTATAGTATATAATCGTGGCTTCTCATCACGACACCTTATTTTTTCAGGTGTTGGTGTCGCACTACACATTTTGGAGCCAGTGTGCCCGTTTTTCTTACATCGGAGCCCTCATTGTAGGACTCACTATGGTAAACTTAAGGACCATTTTGGCCTTATTAGTGGTTATCTTATCTGTCTCTTCCCCTTTTTAGTACCAATGGTGTTTTACTTTGATTTTAGGTGCCCTCCCTTCATCACAGTCCTGAGGTAGACCCCTGTGTAAGGTGTTAATTGGCCTACGATATACCTTGGGGTCGAAACGTCGACACTCTTTCCTTTGTGCCAGCCCCCAGAAACAACAGAGAATATTCAATTGTGTTTCACAAATGTGGTCTAGCTACTTGAATCAGTGAATAATTCATGTATTACTGGCAAAATATTTAGGCCAGAATTTATTTGAATTGGGCATTTTATGCATTCACGACTTCCATACTTCCTTCACAATCTCTTACCTTCACGAGAATCACTTACCCTTTCACCCCCTTTTCCCTGTCCTTTTGGGCACCTATTTGTGTATTGATTTGAATTTTGATATATGTATAAAAATTCTATGCAGCAGTGTGATTAAATAACACTTGCTACGTATTTCCGTTTTGTACTGTTGTTATTTTAATGTGATTATAATGCTTTACATTATGTCCAGTTAGTTATAGTTTACTGGGATCATTCTATATTGTACTGCTAACTACCCAGGTCCCAGTACCAATGGGTCTACCCCTATATGTATAATTCTCTGAGCAGGTGCATACCTGCGAGGTATTTTCCTTGGTGATTAACTGCACCTACAAGATGGTAGAGAGCGACACTTTATCCTATACGGAGGATTACATTAACCAACTTTTACAGGATCCGGCAAACCAATTTCTATCTTCTACTACCCCCGCTATTGACTTTACTCTCAATGACAAAATCGCCAAACTAGAGCGTCTGGAGAAAAAACTCATAAGGACTCGCCTACATGGTCATCTCTTAACTAAGTATCTCCAATCAAGTGTGATCCCGGTGGGATTACAAATTAAGATTGAACCAGCCATATTTGTGGACGTTCCCAAGTTCAAGGAAGGTTTTAGCTTCATTGCGAACAACTGCTCCCGGCACTGGATGGTGGTGGGAGTAGAAACTGCTGCTGAACAGGTCCAGGCACTTACTCGTGAGATCGCTGCTCTGAAATCAGAGATTGCTGGTGATTCCACACTTAATAATGCGAAGGAGGCACTTGAACAACTGGGTAAAACATTGAAGGATTTTGAGATTACGACGCAAAACAAGAAATTGGATAAATTATCCAAAGATATCCGGTATTACGAAAAAAAGAATACTTACCCTTATCTCCAGGACGACTACTATGAGCAAGATTCACAGGGCCGTTTTACCGGACGTGGAAGAGGAAGCTATCGAGGACGAAGAAATTATACCACTTTTTCTGAATCGTACTATAGCACAGACAGCGAGAACGAACAGGCTGGTCCGAGTTCTGACTACGGTTACCAAAAAAGCTGGCACCAACCTCAAGGACCCCGGCATTTTTTAGGCGAGGGCCAATGGAGACCTCTGAGGGGCCGTGGAGGCTTTTGGCCCAGAGGACCACCAAGGGGCCATATACAAACTGGCACAACCTGGGAGAGGGGCGGAGGCAGAGTACAGAAACAGGTACGCTTCCCACCAGAGAGTCATGGGGAGATTGCAACACGACGGAAAGTCTACAGGTGGTGATCAGCCAACAAAAACCTGTTGTGAACATTTCATCTTATGTATTGAAAGATGATGAAGAGAAGATCCTCAATAAGGGACTATCTTTTGTGCCAACAGCGTATCCTAATCGTTTTTCATTGAAGACTGAGCTTCTCAGATTTTTTCGGAAAATCCGCCTGCAATACTTCTTCAAGCATTCAACAGCACCACTCAGAACATCACAAACAGGATTACGAGTCCCTTCGACCTTTGTGCCCTCATCCAACTCTATGACTAGTCAGATCTTGGCATATGAGAATATTGTGCTTAAAGAGGTCTCTAGAATACTTGAGACACAGAAACATACCATTATCAATGTCACTAAAATGGAGAAAGGAGCATTGATGTCACTAAGGAATAATAAAGACATTGTCATCAAGCCCGCAGACAAAGGCGGTGCCATCGTTGTGCAAGATCTGAATAAATACAAATTGGAAATCATGAATCAACTGCAGGATGGTGTCAGCTACTGCAAATTGCGAGCGGACCCTTCTAAGGATTTGGCATTAGAAATTCTGTCAATAACTAAGGAGGGCCATGAACAAGGCTTCCTTACCGAGCATGAATTTCAATATCTCATTCAGAAGGATCCACGACTCCCTACCATATATACACTGCCCAAGATCCACAAAGACATGTCCAATCCGCCTGGAAGGCCTATTGTGTCTGGATGCGGTTCTATCTTGATGCCTTTGTGTAAATATATTGATTATTTCCTCAAGCCCATCGCGGAAGGAACAAAAACATATCTGCGTGATACTCTCCAAACTATTGGTATTATTGATGAACTTCCATTTGACCCTGGAGAACAACTATTGGTGACATGTGATAGAGTCTCTCTCTACACTAGTATTCCACAGCTACTGGCATTGGAAGTCACTCGCAGGGCACTTGATAGAAGACCAGCACCGATGGCGGTGCTAACAGAATTCATCATTGGACTGTTATCGATTGCCATGATGAAGAATTTCTTCCTCTTCCAAGGAAGCTTCTATTTACAGACCAAGGGAGTGGCCATGGGGGCGGCCTTTGCGCCGGACCTGGCCATTATCTTCATGGATGATTTTGAACGCACCTTCATCGATAATTTGAATAATCCTTACCTTAATAAAGTGACTGAGTGGAGAAGATATATAGATGATGTGCTCATGATATGGACTGGAACTGCTGAGGACCTAATCTTATTTCATGAGTGGCTTAACAAGCAGAATAATGATATTCAATTTACGATGCAGTCCGACAGAAACAGAATTGACTTTTTAGATATCACAATCTTCCATGAAGATAGTAAACTTCATACCACCCTATACCGCAAACCAGCTGAGCGAAATTCACTCTTGCGCTACAGCAGCCATCACCCGCGGGGCCTGAGGGACAATTTACCGGTAGGCCAGTTCTTACGTATTCGTAGGAATTGCTCCAGAAGAATAGACTACATGACGGAATCTGATGTCCTAAGCCAACGACTTCTTGAGAGAGGATACCCACGACGGCTTGTTAAAAGAGCGCAGAAGAGAGCTTGGTATAGCCCCCGAGAAGCCTTATTAGCTGTTAAGGACAAGAGTGATCGAACCTTGGAGAGGATGATCTGTGTGACCACATTTAATACTCAAAGTAATGCTGTTAAGAAGGTCATCAATAAACACTGGTCACTAATTTCGGATGACATTGCACAACCCAATCCACCTATGCATTCATTTAAGAGAGCGAAGAGTGTCAAGGATCATGTGGTTCGTTCCTTTCTCGACAACCCAGTAACACCATCCTTACAAACACTCTAGAATCTACCTGTGACGATGGGGCACTATAAATGTGGCCATTGCAAGGCCTGCAGGATGACTATTCAAACAAAGAAATTCACCTACAAACACCATCAAATAGAGCTACAGACATTCACCAATTGCAACACGAACAACGTTATTTATGGAATCATCTGCCCATGTGGTTCCATCTATGTGGGTCAGACACAACAGAAGATTAAAACGCGAATATTACAGCACTGCAGTAGAATAAGATGTGATGTACAAGGGGCGCCATTAGTGGAACACTTTAAGAGTGCTGCTCATACCGCTGATGATTTCCAATGGATAGTCCTTGAAAAGGCCACTCTGGGACCCAGAGGGGGTAACATTGTATCAATCCTTAATGTAAGGGAATGTAAGTGGATGACCCGTTTTGACTCTGTATTGAATGGCCTAAATGAACTTGACTCAAGTAATGCGCAGCTAGCATGTTTAACATCTGACTAAGATTGTTTTATCTCCGCTATTACATTTATACTGTACTGCTAAGGAGCACTGATGTGTCAATTGAATGAGTTCCAATGGTGGTTACTGTGGTTTGTTGTCATTACCATTTACTAGACAAGCGGCGACCGAGTGCCCATTCACAGAACCACCTATAATGTCTTACTGTGATCTTTTGCACTTATAATTGTGTGCACCAATGTTGCTCAGGTGAACTACTGTGGCATTGGCCCAAAAGATATACACTGTCTTAATAACATCGTGATCAGTGTTCGATGTATTAACCGTGTCCTTTAGTCAAGAATGAGGATAATTGATTATAAGTAGACTACTGATGACTAATGCTCCTTCGTGTTTTCCGACATGATCGCTTCAATGGCTAATTCCTCAATAACACTCTTTTTCCTATATTTAGACAATTAGATTAGATTTTTTTAAAAGCTCCTTGGTGACACCAGTAAAGTCTTTATATCTGTGGTCACCTCCTTCCACCCTTTTGATTTCGTTTTTTACTCGAGAATAGTTTTTTCTCAAGTAGTTGCCTTTTTGAGTCTATTGTCTCTGTTTAGCATATTGCCGTGACGTTACGCGGGCAGCATCCAGCGTCTGCTACCGGTACGTCATCCCATGACGAGTGTTGACGATGAGGTCTATTTAATGGATGTTCAACTTACGGCTTGTTTCCCTCCTTCATACATTGCAAATATGGCCGGCGCGTAGTGGTAAGTTCACGCTCCCTACCCCCAAAAACTACCCCCTGGGGCCCCTCTTTGTTTAATGATTATGGGGGTAGTTTCTCTGAATTTTTAACTCTGCATGAATTATAAATTCATGGCCCATTTTTATTCTAGATTCAGCCCCGCTCTCCCATTGAGATGTTTCTTCACCGAAGAACGGTGAGTGTTTCAAGACTTAGCCTCTATAATTCAGAGTTAACCACCTCATGTCACTCGCTCGTGACCCCGCTGCACTCTTTACTCTTTCTTATAGATACGGTGCCTTGTGCGCCAGGAATACTTACATTAGAGCAGGCAATGACTGTGTATTGTACTCTATTGGTTCACGCCGGTTTTTAAGTTGATTCTTGGTTGGTGACTCTATCCTCTACTTTGGTTTTCAGATACGTCTGCTGAATTGTTCCTAGCTGTTATATTTGGGGCAGGAATTTAATTACTTCATTAATTTTGCTGTTTGGAAGGGATACGCTGGAAGTTTCCGCGTTTTGTGTAAGTGCTGTAATTTCCCACTACCGCCCTTCTAGAAACTATGTAAATAAATTATATTGATTTATAGTATATAATCGTGGCTTCTCATCACGACACCTTATTTTTTCAGGTGTTGGTGTCGCACAACACATTTTGGAGCCAGTGTGCCCGTTTTTCTTACATCGGAGCCCTCATTGTAGGACTCACTATGGTAAACTTAAGGACCATTTTGGCCTTATTAGTGGTTATCTTATCTGTCTCTTCCCCTTTTTAGTACCAATGGTGTTTTACTTTGATTTTAGGTGCCCTCCCTTCATCACAGTCCTGAGGAAGACCCCTGTGTAAGGTGTTAATTGGCCTACGATATACCTTGGGGTCGAAACGTCGACACTCTTTCCTTTGTGCCAGCCCCCAGAAACAACAGAGAATATTCAATTGTGTTTCACAAATGTGGTCTAGCTACTTGAATCAGTGAATAATTCATGTATTACTGGCAAAATATTTAGGCCAGAATTTATTTGAATTGGGCATTTTATGCATTCACGACTTCCATACTTCCTTCACAATCTCTTACCTTCACGAGAATCACTTACCCTTTCACCCCCTTTTCCCTGTCCTTTTGGTTTCCAATTTGTGTATTGATTTGAATTTTGATATATGTAAAAATTCTATGCAGCAGTGTGATTAAATAACACTTGCTACGTATTTCCGTTTTGTACTGTTGTTATTTTAATGTGATTATAATGCTTTACATTATGTCCAGTTAGTTCTAGTTTACTGGGATCATTCTATATTGTACTGCGTACTATGAACGCGGCAGCCCACACGTTGTTTGCCATGCCTAGGTATAGTTCAGCCTCTGGTCTGCTGCACCGCCTTCACTGGCTGCCTATAGAGCAAAGAATCCAGTTCAAAGCACTTTGCATTACGCATAAAATTCTTGCAGGCCACGGTCCGGCGATTTTGAGCGACCTGTTTCACCCTTACATTCCGACTCGTGCCCTACGGTTGGCCGACCTTCATCTGACACACGTGCCGCGGTTCTGCAGATCCAGAGCAGGAGGGCGCTCATTTAAGGTGCTTGCACCGACTCTTTGGAACTCTCTTCCACTTTCCATCAGAAACCTTCCTAACCTTCTATCCTTTAGAAGGGTAGTGAAGACCTGGCTCTTTCAATGATCGGTAGTTCCTCTAGCATCCTCACGTCTGGCAATTAGCGCTGGGATGTCCCTTTGCCGGGACATCCATGCGCTCTACAAATTTCCTAATATTACATAGCATAACAGTTAGAGGCTTGCAGCAGGAAGAGCAGGTCTAGCGTCATAGACGGCTGTTGTAGCCTGAAGAGTCGTCGTCACTGGAGTATCTCATTGGTTGATTGCTTTGGACAGTCACTGTTGGCGCACAGTGCAGGTCTGGTGTTGCCGCTCATTGTAGACGGACGCTGTTGGAGCAGGTCCTGCGAGAGCGGCAAGTTTGCAGTCATTTGGGCCTCTTCGCGGTTGCAGAAAGCCCAAACTTCAGTGTTTCCACCTTTTTTTAAAGAAGGAATTCTTACTGATGCCAGCCAAAGTTCCAGGGCTTGGAGGGGACCTCTTGGGGATCAGGACTCACTCAGCAGAGGCCAACAGTAGAGCTCAGGAAGGTACAGGCAGTTGATGCTGGTCAGCTGGACTGCTGCAGGGAGGCCTCTAGAGGCTTGTTGTATCCCTGTAGCTCAGACAGGAGGTCAGCCAACTTACCCTTGGAGTCACTCTGGGTAGCCTGGGATCAAGGCAAGCAGGTGCAACCTTCCTTCTTCAGACAGCAAGCAGTCTTTCCAGCAGCAGGACAGTCATTCTGGCAGCAGGGCAGTCCCTGCTCTGAATTTTCCACAGGCCCAGGAATTTTCTGAAGAGTGGTTCTGAGGGTTCTCTTGTTATACCTACTGCCAGCCTTTGTGTGGGGGAATAACCTGACCTACCCCCGAAACTGATTCCTTTCAGTTTTTCCTCTTCATCTGATCCTGGCCTCAAACTGTCTCGGGTTATAAAGACAGGTGTCAGGTTCCTATGTGTATGCTGCAGGCAGGGTCCTTCGAAATGTAATCGGGGCAGTGTACAGCTCCTCACCAACCACCCTGCCAGACCCTGTACCCTTACATCTAGGTTCCCTTTGTCTCTCTGTCTGGAAGCAATGCACAACTCCCAACAGCAGAGCCATTCACCGTCATGTGACCCAGGACACTGGCAGGAACACTGATTTTTGGCATAAAAATGCTCACTTTCTAATATTGAAACTTAAAATCCCATATCATCATTAGAGAGAATTTTAAATTACAATGGGGCCGATTCACAGAACTAATCTGAGATAAAATCCTAAACTTACTACTTTTGGTATTAACAGAAGACATTTAGTAGTAGTAAAGTTAGGACTCCTAACTTTACTACTACTAAACTGAGACAAAATCCTAACTTTACGACTTACGGTATTCACAAAAGGCATTTAGTAGTAGTAAAGTTAGGAGTTTTAATAGTAACAATGAAAATAGACTGTTTCATTTATTTTCAGTGCATTTCAGACAGCAACATCTTCAGTGTTCCATGCACGCAGAAACCGCACCTCAAGCTAAATAAAGAGTGAATGATGTGCTACGGTATGTGTGCAATGTCACTTTGTGCCCAAGTGTGTTGTTGTGATTTGTGAGATGTTCTCTTATGTTATGTATTACAATTTTATGATATGTCCTTATGTTATGTGTTTTTCTATGTTATGTTGTCATGTTACATTATGTTATATTGTGTTACTCTATGTTACGTTGCGTTACATTATATAACATCGTGTTAGGCTATTAAATTTTATTATCTTCTAATGTTATGTATTATTTTATGTTATGTTGTCATGTTACGGTATGTCTTCTTGTGATTTTTATGTTATCGTTTTATATTATGTTCTTATATTATGTGATATTTTATGTAATATTGTCATGCTACACTATGTTACGTTATGTTGCATTGCGTTCCGCTACATTGCGTTACGCTGCATTATGATACATTGCATTACATTTCGTTTTAAGTGATATTATTTTTATTATCCTATAATGGTATGTATCATTTTATGTTATGTATTGTTGTTTTATGCTACGTTACTTTTTCTATGTGTTAGATTCCATCTTGGCGTGGAGTGTGTCTATCGTTTTATGACTCGGTATTTCTTATTATGGCATTGAATATTAGGGCCATATTATGTAATTTGCTGAGTTGTTGTTATAGTGAGATGTGCTGGGTGGTGGTATGCATTATGTTAATTGTTTATGTATGTTTCTATCGTGTTATGCTTCACTATTGGCATGGATGTTGTGTTATGTGTGCTGCATTTTGCTGAATGGTGTTGTGTTATGTGAGCTGTGGCCTGCTATGTGATGTTTTGCATTATGTTATGCTATGTATGACCTGCTCTGCTGTGTTATTCTGAGGTGCATAAAGTTGCTTCCATCATGTTTATTTGTGATTTGAAGGGACATGTTCTGATACGTTGTTTTTTTTAATAGATTGTGCTTTGAGGTGATTTGCTGTACTGAGTTATGCAGTATTCTGTTTCTTGTAGTGTTGTGTTTTGGTGTATTGTGTAATGAGCTGTGTTGCTCTACACTGTGCACTGTTGCAGTAAATAGTTCATGCAACGCTCACAACAAACTGGCCCATCTATTTTACCATTTGAACAACTCAGCGAAAGCCTTCAAGGAACTTGGCGAAAAAAATGCCCAAGTCATCTGGTTGTCAGGCAATGCAATAGGTCTCGCATTTGCGAGAGTTTAAGTTATTAGCATTGTAAATAAAAATGCCTTTTATTTCTGTTTTAAAAACCAAAACATAAATAAAAGGCATTGTCATTTACAATGCCAATAGGTCAAACTCAGTTAAATGCGAGACCTATTGCATTGCAAATGCTTGTTAAGTATGTGTGGGAAACATTATTCTCCAGCACTCCCAAGGAATGACTTAAAGGCAAAAGGGAGATGTAAAAACGTCCTTTAAATATGTGTCATGTAAGAAAACAGTTGGAAGTTGTGCAGCCAATAGATACCTCAATAGATAGATGAATGAGCTGAACATAGTACAGCTCTCCTTGGCAGTGTCTGGGTTACGGTGTACACCACAGAAACATGCTCTTCAGCCACAGATTGAGTTCTGCACACTTGAATACGTGTTGTTTGACAGGCGGAGTTATTTTACCGACGCTGTGCAGTATACTCAGCTCTTTCCATATATCTTAAAACAAATGCACAATGGTACAGGTGGCACTGCGACAAGTGGATTACTATAGGAAGAAAGCTCACTTGTAACTAACTCCTACAAGAACAATAATTCTTTGGGGCATATTTATGACCTCTGCTGCATCGCTTGTGTGGTGCAAGAGCAACGCAACTCAAAAATGACATTTATGGAGTCACGCAAGGCCACCTTGCATGGCCCTGAGTGGCTTCATAAATCTCGAGTAAAGCAACACAACGCAAATCACTGCATTGCCTTATCTGTGCAAGGGAGGCATTCCATGGGCATTGTGTGCATGTTCCCACACAACTCCCATAGTTTTTGATGCATTCCCGGATTTACCAGAAATATGCCTTCCCAGGAGAGGCAGAACAAAGAAAAATATCTTTATTTCTCCTCGTTTTTTCCTCTTTCTATGTCTGCTGTATTCTGTAGCACACATAGATAGAGGTATATGCCTCTCAGGATTGGTTTTGTGCAGGAGGGTGCCCCTTCCTTCACAAAAACAATCCTGCATGCAACACAGGGCCCCTTGCACCATGATGCAAGGGTTCTTGCGTTAGCACTAGGCAACCAAAACAGTGCCAGTGCAGGGGAAAAGGCAGGAATGCATTGTATTCTTTTAAACACGGTGCATTCCTGCCGTTTCCCAGTCACGCAGTGCAGCACAGCAAGGTAACTTGCTGCGCTGCGCTGCACTGCATTACTTTTTCATAAATATGCCCTTTTTTATATACTGCTTTTGTATAGCAGCTTTTGCTATTTTGTAGCACTGTCATTAACACGCTACAATTCACCAGCTCCATCACACTCGTGTTATCAACCTCAGAGACATGGAAAACTGAGCTAGGCCTCTCAGGATTTTAAGTCATAACTTGCTGTGGCTCACACACATGCATACGCCTTCCCTACCCATACATACAGGGACCGGTAATTGACTGTAATAAAAACTGTGGGGGATATTACCAAGGAATTTCGATAATTATCGCAAAGCGAGCTTAGCGCTGTTTTTTTTATCGCCGGCTATCGCTGGATTTCATCGCGGAGATAACGCGTTATTATCAACGCTTATCTCCAAGGCGATTAAAAAATCCAGCGATAGCGGCGAAACCCAGCAATAGCGCGAGAAATCCAGCGATGAATTCAACGCGCTAATGAAAAGCTTGCTAATAGGCAGGTGAGGACTTAACCTTACAATCCACCTCCAATGGACTATAATGGTTAAGTCAGGTTTTTAGCAGGTGTTAGATTCCAGCGATAATCGCGGTTAGCGCAAAAAATGTTATCGCTTCGCGGGCATTGCTAATAGGGGGAAGTTGTGTTTGCGACTGTTTTCAGTCGCTTTTAGTTGAGAACGCCTACTTTGCATGTCATTAGCGATATATATCGTCCTAACTTTACTACTCCTAAACTGAGAAAAATCCTAACTTTAAGACTTTTGGTATTCACAGAAGGCATTTAGGAGTCCTAAAGTTAGGAGTCCTAACTTTAATACTCCTAAACTGAGAAAAATCCTAACTTTAAGACTTTCGGTATTCACAGAAGGCATTTAGGAGTCCTAAAGTTAGGACTACTAACTTCTGTGAATACCAAAATGAGTAAGTATATTCTGTGAATACCAAAAAGTACTAACTTTACGTTTTGACGTAAGTTAGTTCTGTGAATCAGGCCCGAAAACAATATGTTCGCTCCAATCTGTCCACTTCAGTCCAAAACATTCTACCACACTCGAATCTAAAACAATCTGCCCCACTCAAATCTGCCCCACAGTTTTCAGTGTATTTCATGACCCCTAGGTCAGTGAAAATGCTTTGTTGGCTCTGATCTGCGAGTTTTACTCACTTTTGTCTCACTATATTCATGTTACCCAACATTTTGGGGGTTTTGAGTCAGTAAAATTGCTCAGCATGTGGATGTTTTCACTGAAAAGACCAAATAAGGATGCACTCATGCATAATTCTTTTTAATTGTCTTGTTATCCGCCCCACCCACCCCTACCCAATTACCAAAGCCAATAGCTCGCCCATGGGCAAGACCTATTGGCTTTGCCAGTGCTTATCTCTTGTTGGAAGGTGGATTATTAGTAGGGGTAAGTATGCATCTACCACTAGCAGTAAGGCCACTACGCAATATTAGGTCCAGTCAAGGTCTCAATACATTATCCTCTGGCTCAACCCTTGGTAGCTGACTGCGAGCAGGCTGGCTTAACTCAGGAGACAGGTATGTAAAGCATTTAAAAACACCAATACATTAAATAAGTAAGACACAACACAAAATAAAAACCCCACTCCAATTTATAAAAATTAGAAATATTTTTATCTTTAAGTTGACACCAAAACAACAACAAAATCCAATATAGGAAACCGATTATATGAATTTTGAAAGATTATGCACTTTCTAGTGCTTAAAAACAAATAGTGCCAACTCGAAACATCTGGTTGTGCTTGACTGGGAGAAAGTCAAAGTTTGAGGCCGACCACGATGGTGCACTGGTAGGATACACTAAGCGTGAGGGCCCAGTCAATATTTTACCTTCACAAACTTTTCTGGAGGATTTTTTCTCGATGGCGAGCAAGGCACTTCATCAGTCCGGATTCGCAGCGGGTTCGCCAGCTTGGTTCAGCAGGAGCTCCTGGTCAACTCCTGGAAGTCTTGGGCTCTGGAGCTTTCAGCGAGACGAACCTAAAATCCAGGCCGGATCGTGATAGAAGGTAGTCGGCTTGACTCTCGGCATCTGGTCGGTCGACTTATGGAGCTTTTTCCAAAAGTTCTTCCAAACTGCTCCAAACTTCTTCCTGAAGTTCCTCCTGAGGGTTTCAAAGGGTTCAAAACACAAATCCAAGGGTCTGGAAGCAATGAGATTATACTTGGAAGTTTGGAACTACAATTCCCATAATGCACCTGGTCAAGTCCACTGGAAGCACTTTAGGCTGGGAACTTCTTGAGGGAGATGGTGCAGGGAAGCTCTGTTACCCTGTTGCTTTCAGGGAGTCCGCTACTTAATCCTTTTTGAAGCAAGGCAAAGTCCTCAGGGCTGTAGATCCAAGTGTGCAGCAGAAACAGTCTTTCAGATTGCAATCCTCTGGGGTGCAGACCAGGGTTCCAGCAGGGCAGTCCTTCTTCTTGTAGTTACATGCAGAAAATCCAAGTTGCTATGCAGCTCTCACATATTTATTCAATGATCTGGGGTGACAAGCAGGGGGGCACCCCTTTCCAATGAGGTGCAGGGTACCACCCAAAAGCATGAAAGCTTCCTCCAAAGTGTGGCATATTCCTGTCCCACAAAGCATTGCACTTTCAAGATGGACGACTCCTCTCCAGGAGAGTAACACATGGCTAAACCAACCTACTGAAATGGCTCTTTTCCATTACCACTCCCCTCCAGACCTTCTGCAAAATCCTTTCCTGGGCCTGCCATCTGGCTGAGGATACAAGAAGTGGGGGTATGCATGGCTGGCATTCCTTACTGTCCTGCTCTCTTTGAAGCCCAGTTTGATTTACCCAGCCCCCTTTCTGACCAGTTCTCTGCAGAACTCTCCCCATCAGATACCCTCTGCTCTGTGCGGCCACTTATCACCTCATCAAAGAAGCCTGACTAAGCCTTTTAAGGCTGACCAATCAGGGAGGTTGCTATAAAGCTGAATTGTGGCCCACAGAAAAGAAAGTTCTATAGCTTCTTTTCTGTACTAGTTATGATAGATTCAGCAGTGACAAGCTGTTGGATTTATCACTGCCCTTCTTTTAAGTCCTTGAATGACATTTCTAGCCTCTTCCTAGCAATATTTATACTTAAATAACATATTCCAGTGTTAGCCTATGGAGCTAATAACCTACAAAGTGGGGACGTAATTGGCAGTTTTTCCCTCACCAGGGCATATAAAACATTTTATAATGCCCTTGCTTATAGTTACACAGCACCACACCCCTGGGGCACCTCGGGGAGACCTTAGGGGTGACCTATATGTAGAAATAAGGTAGACGACTACTTTGGAAGTACCTTTAATTCCAAAGTCAAATTTGCATATAATTTCCTGTATGCACACAGCAGTGCACACTCAAGTGCAGAAAATCTACTCGGCCTCTAAACCCCCTGCCCTATTATATATAGGGACTTATAGGCAGTTTGAATCCCCCTTACCTTATGATATACTAGGGACTTACAGGGTTCTGTTATTGCCAGTTGTAATTATACCTAATAACCATATACCTTTCTAATCAGAGCACTGGCCCTAGGCCTGGTTAGCAGAGCCCAGAATCCAAGCCACAGAGTCAGTTACCACCAGCATGTCAAAAAATGGGGGTGAACAGGGCAAAAAGGATGAGTTTTTCACATCCCTCTATATCACTAATAATATGGACAATCACTTACAAGGAAATTGAATTTAGTTAAACTATTAGCACATCGATCATTCCCCTTTTAGCAGACTGTTGGTTGTTGTCTTTGTAATTAGCACACTTTACTATTTCATGTATTTAACTTTTTTCAAAACACTTTGGTTTTTCACAGGGAAGTATTTTGTAAGAAGCAGCCTTTAGCAACAATGAGTGCTGAAACTGTTCCGTTTTTTAATGAAGGGATGTTTCCAATTGACCCAGAAGTAGGCATATGGGAATAAAGGAACAGCAAGAAGATACATCTTTTTAGGCCAAAGATCACAGAAGTATTGTGCAGCTGAGATTAGAGCTAAGATCTCCTACATGAAGATGCATGTTTAATTTTCAGAGTCTGTCTCCTTTCTTTTGCAGTCTGAGTGAATTGGGAAAAGCCCCCAAATTTTTATATTACTCTTGTTCGTCAACTAAAACTACACTCCAAGGTGCCTACACAACTTTTCCTTGTCCCTTAGCAATGTATGCACTTACAGGTACTCGTCATGCTGGTTCACTTGCAAAAATGATCAAAAATAGATTTCATCTACACACAGCAAATTTTCTGTATATAGCAATCTGTAAGTTTACTATGTACACTGCAGACGCCACAAACTGGATGGTCTATTGTCGCTTAAAAATAGATGTTATTGCAGCCCAACTCAAATGACAATTATTTTAACTACTATCCGAATGATGAAAGTCTGGGTTGGCCATGACAGCCTTCAAACAATTTCTGCAAGTACTCATCCCTCAAGATATGTTATATATATTATCTACTGGCGGTCGCCAGTAGATAGTTATAGTTAGGACCTATTTTCCATAGGAAATCCGCAACATTCTATTTGAAATAACTCTTGCGTCGATTGACGAATCTTCGCAAAATTTTCAAACTTTATGGCCTGCTCCGGTCCGCTCCTATCCTGAAAGTCTCGGGGTGATTCGTCAAGCAAGGGCTGAGAAAAAAGGGGGGTCCCAAAACGTGTTTTCCCCATTCATCTTCCCATAGGAAACTTTAGCCACGGCTACAGCCCGAACTGCTGAACGGAATTACACCAAATTTGGCAAAGAGGTAGTTCTTGGTTCAGAAAGAACCCTTTTTGTTAAATGGTGTAAATCCGTTCAGTAGTTGCTGAGAAAATCAAAAGTAAAAACACATATATATCTATGGCCGCGGAGGATCCGCGCACCCTGCGCGCACCCTCCCGATCACGAGCTGCATGCTAATTGGCTGTCAAGTGGCTGTCAACACTCCAAATCAGGAAGTGTTGGCACCATTTTGTCCCTCGGTAGAACCGAGGCACAAGAAACAAGTGCGCAAAATGCACAAAGGGGGCAGGGTAGAAACACCCTGACCCCCTAGGTCTGCTCAGGGGGTCCCACAATGACCCCCTGAGCAGAAAAAAGCATTTGTTTTTTAAAAAAATCGGCGGGATGCGCTTAGGGTGCGCGGATCCCGCCGTAAAAAAAAAAAATCGAAGCGCGGTCTCCCGCGCTTCGATGCTATTTTGCCCCGGGTGGGCCAAGTCCTGGGGGCATGCGGGGGTGGGCTTATTGTTAATGGGGGGGGCCTCTAAGGCCCCCCAAGCCCCCAGGACCGCCACCCCCCCGGGGCTTTCTAATAAAAATGGTGCGGGAGGGCACTCAGGAAACCTGCTCTCGCTTCAATGAAGCAAAGCAGAATTGCTTTTCCATAAGGGGAGCTGCATGTCAGCAGCTCCCCTTATGGAAAAGCAATGCCGGCTCCCGCAGGACGAGGGGAGCCGGCGGGACCGTGCGGGGATTGGGGACCCCCCCACGGTCCCCAACGAGTGGCCAGGCCCCGGGGGATGGGGTCCCCGGGGCCATTAGTGGCCCGGGAGGGGGGCCACGCAGCCCCCCTCCCCAAGAAGAAATAAAAAAAAAAAATTAAAAAAAGGACAGAAAGGCCGGCCCCGGGGGATGGGGTTCCCGGGGCCTTATATGGCCTGAGGAGGGGGCCACGCAGCCCCACTCCAAATATATATATTTTTTTTAAAAGAGGGCATGCCCCGGGGGATGGGGTCCCCGGGGCAAATACAGGCCGAGGGAAGGGGGCCACGCGGCCCCCTTCCCATTTTTAAAAAATAAATAAAAGAACAGCCTCAGGCCCCAGGGGATGGGGTCCCCGGGGACAAAAGTGGACGAGGGAAGGGGGTCTACGCAGCCCCCACCCATAAAAAATAAATTTAAAAAACGGCATCGTGCCGGAGGCCCGTCCCCTCCCTGCAGCACTCTGTAAACGCGCCCCCTGGCACGTTGTAAGAAGGGAAGTAATTCCCCTTGAATACTGGGGGTCCCTGGGGCCAACTAGCCCACCGGGAATCTCCAGTATGCGCCAGAGGGCTGCGTTGCAGAGAGGTGTACAGAGGCCATGCCCCTTTTACACCTCTCTGCAACGCAGCTCTCTGGCGCTTTTTGGAGCTACATGGTGCGCTAGTTGGACTCCAGGGACCCTCAGGATTCAAGGGGACTTAATCCCCCAACTTAAAACGCGCCACGGGGTGCGTTTGCACAGTGGTGAAGGGAGGGGGCGGGGCTTCAGGTGACATGTGTGCAAACAGGCCCTGTGGCGTGTTTTAAGATGGGTAATTAAATCCCCTTCAATCCTGAGGGTCCCTGGGGGCCAACTAGCCCACCAGGTACCTCCAGTGAGCGCCACGGAGCTGCGTTGCAGAGTGTTGTAAAAAGGGGCATGGCCTCTGAACACCTCTCTGCAACGCAGCTCTCTAGCGCATACTGGAAGGTATCTGGTGGGCTAGTTATCCCCTAGGGACACTCGGAATTGAGGAGGAATTAATTCTCCAATTTAAAACGTGCCACAGGGCGTGTTTGCAGACATGTCACCTCAGGCCCCACCCCCTTCCTTCACCATTGTGCAAATATTCCTCTAAAATCAGCCGAGCTACGAATTCCGATTTACTCACCTGTTATCAGGAGAGACCTCAGTGCTGCATCTTTGAGCCCAGTACTGATCCTGAAAAGTAATTTTAACCGTACTTACCAGTAACTTGAATTTCCTTCCATAGGCTAACATTGACTGGTTTCACTTGGAAATTCTTCTAAGTGTGCAGTTTTGGAACTTTATAATATTCCTTTAAAATCAGCCGAACTACGAATTCCGATTTACTCACCTGTTATCAGGAGAGACCTCAGTGCTGCATCTTTGAGCCCAGTACTGATCCTGAAAAGTAATTTTAACCGTACTTACCAGTAACTTGAATTTCCTTACATAGGATATCATTGCCTGCTTTTTGCTGAAAAAGTTTCTGTGTTGATTTTGAAACATACAAATATTCCTCTAAAATCAGCAGAACTACGAATTCCGATTTACTCACCTGTTATCAGGAGAGACCTCAGTGCTGCATCTTTGAGCCCAGTACTGATCCTGAAAAGTAATTTTAACCGTACTTACCAGTAACTTGAAATTCCTTCGATAGGCTAACATTGACTGGTTTCACTTGGAAATTCTTCTAAGTGTGCAGTTTTGGAACTTTATAATATTCCTCTAAAATCAGCCAAACTACGAATTCCGATTTACTCACCTGTTATCAGGAGAGACCTCAGTGCTGCATCTTTTAGCCCAGCACTGACCCTGAAAAGTAATTCTAACCGTACTTACCAGTAACTTGTATTTCCTTCCATAGGAATCCATTGTCTGGTTTTCAGCAGAAAAGTTTGTGTCAATTTTCACAAACTACAAATATTCCTTAAAAATCACCTGTATGACTTAAACGCATTCTTTCAACTGTTTACAGGAGATGCACCAGTGCTGGATCCAGGATCCACCACTGAGTAAGAAAAAGTAACGATAACACTACTTACCTGCTAAGTGAATTTCCTCCCATAGGATAACATTGGTGATTCTATGTGAAAAAGTTTCTAAGTGTCAACTTTTAAAATACAATAATATTCCTTAAAAATCACTACTGTAACCAAAACGCTTTTACTCAACTGTTTACAGGAGATGTTCCAGGACTGAATCTAGGATCCAGTCCTGTGGTTAGAAAAAGTAATCCATAAAGTAACTAATTGCATTTAACTAGAAATTCACATTGAGCTCAATGTTGCATTGTGTTTGAAATTGTGTTGCCCATTGCAACAACTGTAACTATTGTACTTAAAAGTCTATTGCCTATTTGCAAAGTATTTAAACTAAAGTAATTCATTCTGAAAAAGTATATTTTGTAATGCAATGTATAATGTAATTACAATGTAATTTAAAAAATAAAATATCTAACAATAAATAGTTTAAAAAAATGTAGTAAATTAGTATAAAAAAATAAATATAACAATTAATACATTTAAAAATTGTCATTTACAAAACCTTTGAAATTCACTGAAAAAAACCATAGGTTTCAGACATGTTATAGTTAGGAATTAGCATTTAAAAAACCTTTGAAATTCACTGAAAAAACCATAGGTTTCAGGCACGTTATAGTTAGAAATTAGCATTTAAAAAACCTTACAAATTCACTGAAAAAACCATAGGTTTTAGGGACAGTTATAGTTAGTTGGACATTGCACTCGTACAAAACCCGTGAAATTCCCCCGTTATAGTTAGTTCAGCTAACTATAACTCGCGACCCCGCAATGCACTGCTGATGACGTCACATATTACATCACTCATGACATGGTCAGTGACATCACTGATGACATCACTGATGACATCACTGATGACATCATCCACGTGATAATCTGATGCACCTCCTCACACCCTAATATAACCTTTGATACACCCACTCTAAATTACAGACTGCCATTCGCAAAACCATAGACACTCCAACACCAATAACTACATACCCACTCACTGATTCTTAGGTCTACACACACACATCCACTCACTCACCCGTACAGTCACTCATACTTACGGTCACTCAGTACAGGACTATCATATGCACTCATACTCCTATATAGACACTCAAACACCGCCCCTCATCCATAGAGGTACTCACACACCTAGTCAGTCATGCAAATAATTAAACACACTGCCATTTACTCACCTATACAGTTATACACACACCAGCTCACTTACTCATACAAATACTAGCACATTCTTACGCTCTTATACAATCACTGATACAAGCACACACTCATCCATACAGTCACTCTCACAATCACACACTCTCAGCTTATAGCTATTTATATACTCCAACACACATATATACTGCCTTTCACATATGTAGTTACTCACACATGTACCACTGGGAAATACATTCACTCACTAACACACTCTTACACACACTTAACCACCCATACAGTCTATCACAGATGCACTCTTGAAACCATCCACCCAGTGAATCACCCACTCACACATCTATGCACAGAGTCACACACACCCCACCCACACAAACACTCAGGCACCCATACAGATACTCAGACAACCAATCAATAACTCATATAGACACTCATGTAGCTATTCACAAACCCATGCAGCCACTTCCACAGCAACAGACAGACGGATACAGACATTCACCCAGTTTAGTCACTAACCCATGCATTCAGTAAGATACGTTTAATCACTCACTTATAGAGTAAGTCACGCACCTACTAAATCATCCATACAGACACTTATACACCCACTCATTCTTCAATACGCCTTTCCCTATATATATTAAAAATATTTAAACTTTACGGAAACACACAGTCACTGGATGATGTCATCAGTGATGTCATCAGTGATGTCACTGACCATGTCATGAGTGATGTAATATGTGATGTCATCAGCAGTGCATTGCGGGGCGCGAGTTATAGTTAGCTGAACTAACTATAACAGGGGAATTTCACGGGTTTTGTACGAGTGCAATGTCCAACTAACTATAACTGTCCCTAAAACCTATGGTTTTTTCAGTGAATTTGTAAGGTTTTTTAAATGCTAATTTCTAACTATAACGTGCCTGAAACCTATGGTTTTTTCAGTGAATATATATATATATATACTTAACACCATAAAGTGCATGCACAAAATACCCAGTAACTTCACATTGGTCCTGTTAGAACTCACATCATTGGCATGGTATTCCCCCAAACACCTTGTCTTCACCCCTCCTGCTTTGCTGAATTCATTTTTGTTGGCTTTTGGACTCTGAGTACTTTACCGATGCTAAACAGTGCTCAAGTGCTCTGTCCCTAAAACATGGTAAAATTGGTGTACACCTAATTGGCACATTTAATTTACTAATAGGCTCCTAGTGTATGGTACTACGTGTATTCAGGGTATGTAAAGTATATGCTACCAGTGGGCCTGCAGCACTCATGATGCCACCCTCTAAAGTAGCCATTTGAAACATGTCTCAGGCATGCCATTGCAACTTGTAGTGTCGTTTATAAACTGTCAATTTATCCTGTCAAAATAAACCTTTTTCCAGGCTGAAACCTTCCTTTTTCATACTAATAAGTCACCCCTAAGGTAGGCTCCGGAGGCTTATAGGCCAGGGTGCATGGTATTTAAAAAGTAGGGCATGTGGGTATACGTTTTACATGTCCTGGCAGTGAAAAACTCCTAAAGTTGTTTCTCACTGCTGAAAGGTCTATCTCTCCCGATGACTAATAATGGGTCACCCTACTACATCTAATAAGTGTGAACTTTGAATTAGGAGCAGATAGAGATATGCTGTTTAGACTCAAATGAATTGTGATTTAAAATCCTATTTAATGCCAAAGTCAGATTTTAAGTCACATTTCTGAAAATGCCACTTTTAGAAAGTTGCCATTTTCTTGTCCCAATCATTTGTGCCTTCTGTCAGTATCCTGGGCCACATGACTGTGAATGGCTCTGCTGTTGGGGTTTGTGTATTCCTCCCAGCCAGTGGCACAAAGGGGACTATAAGTGGGCCGGATGGCTGTGGGGGAGGTGTGATCTGCCCCACTTACACTTCAAAGGGCTTCCCTCTTGCACATGCAAAGGGCTTGATACCAGCCTTTAGTCACCCTAGGAAGTTTGAAATCTTAACAGGGGAAGAGAAGAACTTTCCAGAACCAGATGTGGGGACAGAACCAGGTGTCCACGTCGCACACAAAGGCTGGCAACAGGTCCAAATATAGAAACCCCAGAACCACCCTTCAGCACACTGCTGGGCCAGTGGAAGATTTGGAAGAAGGACTGCCCTGTTGCCCTGCCACCAGAAGGACTACTCTGCTGCCCTGCTGCTTAAAGGACTGCCTTGCCGCCAAACTGTCTGAAGAAGGAGGGCTAGAACTGCTCCTTGAAACCTGGACCACTAGAGTGACTCCAAGGGCTAGTTGGCTGGCCACCTGTGTGAGCTGCAGGCATATAACAAGCTCCTGAGTCCTTGAACCCTGCTGCTTGCCTCTGCGAAAGTGAGTCCTAAACCCCTTAGTGATGCCCCCAGGTCTTAAACCCTTGGTGGGATGCTGGAGAGGGATCTTCCTTCCAGTAGCCAAAATCTGAGACTTAGAAAAATATTCACCAAGAACTGCTCTGAGAACCGACAGGAGACCAGGACCTACTTGCAAGCTGATTCGCTCAAGGTGATCGTCAATAGGATTGACTTCGCTACAGCTCCGCTACGTCCCAGCTGTGATTTCCAGCCTTGTGGTGTTGTGTAGTTCCTACTAATCCATAGGACCTGCGCATTGTTTGGACAACATAAACTAAGGTCTTGGTGTCAAGACTGATTCCAGACACCACCGCAGGATATGTTGGCCTATAGACAAGCTAACTCACAGTGCCACAGTAAGCCCCCTAACCTGCAACGGAGTGAATAGTTTCTGGCAACCACTGAACATGACAACCTTGATTACCTCAGGAATTGTGGAAACAGTACAGAACCTTTTGCTCAGTCACTCGTGATCACTTATTCTCAGAGAAATATACAGAGAATAGACAGTGGGACATTTTCAATAAAAATTCAATAATAATAAAAAAAAATTATTGTGTAGTTCATTAAAACCATTATAATTTAGCATAGGATAAGCCAAAGGCAATAGATTTCTCAATTAAAATTGGACTGAATTAACATTGTATAACACATTAATTCCTTGTGTTAAAATAGTCCACACCGTTGCATTATTTAAAAAAGCAGACTACATGATGCTGGCCGAAGCTGGAGAATTCTCACCTCAGTCTTGAAATGAGACATAATACATATTACATCTAAAAACTTCTAAAAAAAACAGCAAAGTTGATTTTATGTGCAAAATATGCAAAGTGTGCACTATCCTCTTTTCCGAAGTTTATAAGAGTGCACTGTGCTATCTGGAACTGCCACAAAGCTTGGGTTCAATGTGTAAAATGTAAGGATTCAATGCTGTAAACGTCCATGCTATTAGTTTTGAGTATGCATACAAGACATAATACGTATTACATCTAAAATAGCAAGGTCAATTCAATGTGCAAAGTATGCAAAGTATTCACTGTCCCCTTTTACGCAGATTATAAAAGTGCATTATGCTATCTTGAGCTGCTCCAACGCTAGGGTTTACTTAGCAAAAATAGTGATTGAATACTATTTACACACCTGCTGTAAATTATGAATATGCGAAATGGACTCTGTTATTGTTGATCCTAGATTGCTTGCAATTACAAGAGAACATCTTTAAACTAAGCAATGCCCTATGCGACCCTTTTGATGTATGACCAAGTTAAGTTGAAAGTCTGTGCAGTCAAATCGCTTAACTTTCCATGATTCTTCTGATTCACATCTGTGTTGTGGACTAAGTTTGTACAGGACCCTCTCCCCTGCTGCGTTTGTAACAGTTTGTTAACTTGTTGGAGAAACCTTGTTGTCCTACATGAGAGCTGTAGCATCTCGTTATTTAATAAGGCCATTCGACAAGATCATATCTGGAGTGATCGAACAGTTGGAAGTAGAAGTTGCCGTTTCCATTATTGACTGACAGCTGGGCAAATGCACAAAAAATGTTGGACTATTTCTCACGCATTCTCACAGAGTCGCCACAAATTGGTCGGCCAGGTTTGTCTCCATGTTGGAACATGATCTTTAGAGGAGAAGGCTCCCATTCGAATGAGGATTAGTGAGTGCTGTATTGTTGGACTTATATGATGTAGGAATAATGTGCTGCAATGATTAGTAGACAGAAGCAGATAAACGTGATTACAAGCACCAACAACGTAAATAGTAGATATAGTTCTACCATGGTGCTAAGCAGTTGTATTTATGCAGGCATATAAACAAGGTAGTAATCTAGCGTACTCCTACTATGCAAATCCTACTCTGGGTGTACTTAGAGTGTGTGTAGGTGTAGAGCCAAGCATCCCCCAATGGGACGATCCAACTCCATTACCTGATGGGATAGAGTGAAGGACCCTGTCTTGGTCACAAACTGGACACCCCTCACAAGATGTCAGACCGCTGCATGGAGATTTCTCAGCATGCAAGAACCCTCGGTGTCAGCGGAAGTACCTCCTCTTCTAATCTATCGGAATGCTCCTCTTTTATAATAGAAAGCAGCTTTGCGATGTACGCATAGATTAGTGATGGTGTGGATATGTAGATAGCCCTGTTGCCCCATGGATGAATATAGTGATGACATTTGTACCTAGTAAGGAACGAGACCTTGTACATGATGTTCATGGCATTGTGATAATGTTGTGCGAAGCTAGATGTAAAACAAGTTTAGATTTAGAGAAACTAATCCAACATTGTCATGCGTGCAAATGTATGCAAAAGGTCACAGTATGGAAATGTTATTCCTGAGGACAATGTAAGCAATAAGCTGCTTAGCTGAATGGGCCTTACCCAAGAATATAAAATCCACTCCTCTTACTAAGGGTTGATATAAAAATCTACCAAAAAAGCCAGCAGACAATTTTTAAAAACGTATAAAAAACTATTCTTTAAAAGCATCTAAAAGCGGGCTTCCCAATAAAATATGTAAAAAGTTTTATAAGTTATTATATTATTTGAGATCCCAAGCACTCAGAAAGCCAGGGTCCCTAGAAAAACAAAAACTGTTTTGGTACATTTTGTTTA
This sequence comes from Calotriton arnoldi, assembly GCA_963921515.1. Taxonomy (NCBI): domain Eukaryota; kingdom Metazoa; phylum Chordata; class Amphibia; order Caudata; family Salamandridae; genus Calotriton; species Calotriton arnoldi. Next base: position 585,392 of record CAWUFW010009536.1, read on the forward strand.
AAAAGACACCAAATTGTTTCCACGCGGAAAGAAGGGCAATTGTTTGTGTTCCGAGTGGTAGACGCAACATTGTGGTTGCCTACATCTGCAGACGTTCACAGAGTTGCACCTCGTAGCATGTTTATTGAGCAAAGGGGATTCCAGTTCCCACAGGAGTCGCTGAGGGATGTGTCGTAACCCACAAGTTGTCCACAGAGCCGTTGTTTACATCACTAGGTGCTGAAGCATCCCAGAGTGGCTCTAAGAATGTGTTAATCAGCAATGGATTACGCTGGGGATAGCAATACGCATGGGCCTTTAAGGGGTCCATCTGTGCTTCAATGTCCAGTGGTGCAACCAATTCAGATCTGAGACATATATCCAGGATGCAGTCTTGGCTGCAAAGCAGGCAGCGGAAGACAGGTTGAATGCAGTCAACCTGAACAACAAGAACCAGTGCTCATTTAGTTCTTGAAGCCAAGGTGTGCCGAAGCAGTATATCATGTGCTCACGGCAAGGCAGCACTAACAGCCCCATCTCCATTCTGAGTTGAACTGGGATGTCCATTGTGGAGCAGATAGAATAAATTCAGTATTCCCGCCACAAGTAGCAGGACAAGCAGGAGCCCTCAAAAACGCTTCCCAACACAGAGTGTATGAAAGATGGTATAACTCCAAATATTGCCTGAAAGCTGCTAACCAAACCAGAACCAATACATTTAAAAAGTGCTCTATTCCTTTTGTATCTGACATGTTAAAGATAGGATGGACCAGCTCCCCAAAGTGCAGCGGGAAGTTATTGTGGAGTAGTGTCTGTATCTCAGACGAGGACCTTGCATTCTGGAGATCAAACTTCTCTTTGGCTGAAGTGAAGGCCACATCCTTCTGTAAAAGCATGGCTTTCAGTTAGTTCAGTGACTCAAATGTTATGTTGGAAACATTTATCGAAGGCTATATCGCTGCCTCCCTAACTGTGTGGGCAGGTGGAAACTATACTTGTGTGTAAGTGACTATGGAATTAACCATCACGAGATAAGCGATGCCCTGCTCCATTCCCAGCAACCTTGATCATTCAGCATCAAATAGCTCCCAATCGAGAGCAGCTTGAACACAGGATGAATCACAGAAGTTGGGGAACCCTTCAGATAACAAGACAAGTTTGCCATTGAAGCATTACATGCTCAATGGAGAGAAATGTCCTTGCAAACCAAGGAATCGCTTAAGGCGTCTTCACAGTCGGAGCCACTAAGAAAAAATCTGTGTCCCCGTTCCTGCATCTAAATCTGAACGGTAATTCCCAAATACTTGTGCACATATCCTTACCCTAACGCTTCATATCTATCTGTTGATATTGGAGACAATATTGGAATTGAAAGGGCGTGACCCATAGAGTGATGTAACCATGGATTATCCAGTCAGTGGATGGTGTCTCAGCCACGGTGAAAGGTAATTGGTCTAATTTTTCAATGTGCAACATGGTATATTTTGCATCTCTACGCGCCATTGTCATCTATCTTTCTGTTAGATCATATGCTGAAAACAGATTTGTACTGTTAATGTAACGCCATTGGCATGTGGCCAGAATGTAATGTCTATAACGTCCAGCTCAGAATTACTATTGACCGTAATTGCGACTGTCCATGTTATAATATAGACATGTCTTGCTGTATTATGTCAATTGCACAAGACACTATGTTGCCCAGTGAATAAATTCTGGATGATGAAGTGGTGATACCATTGTCAACTACATCCAAAGCCTTTCTAAATTAACCCTATCAACCTCATGCAATCTCTCAGCAGTTCCTTTTGAGAAATCTTCCACAGTTCATTGTATGTTCCATACAAAAAGCGCTTCTGACGTGGGTTCCGGAGACCTAGTAAAAAATCCATGAGATCCATGTCATCAGAAAGAAGGGACATGTGTTGTTTCGGCTGCGGGAGGTTTTCAGGCAATCTAGGCATAATTTCCTAACACTATATGACATCACCACCCCCAAAGTGTTCAGTCTGTACATATCTTTGATCAGGCCTATTGATCCTAAACTCTACGGTGTTATCCAGGAATCTAGATTGACACCCATTTGTCCCAAAGCAACAACGGCGGACCTCCTATGCCGCACCTCGTGCCAGTTCCTATGTGTATGATCGCTGTGCAAACAACCCCTATGTCAGCCGTTGAGTGACGCCACTGTGTTCCAGATCAAAAAGTACTACAACAAACGGGGTGCGCAGCTTAAGCAGTCCAAATAGACCAGTGTAGGTAGAAAAATAACTTCTTTATTCGAAACTTCTTTTAAAATTCATTGAGTAAAACATTCCAGCCAACGCGTTTCATTCCCATACAGGGAACTTCCTCAGGGCTGTAAAAGTGTAACATAAACACATATATATTACATACCAATAACAATGCACAGGACTTAAAAACACAATACAAATTATGCAAGAAATCACACACAAACACACTAAACCATGTTACTACAAATAAAACAAAAAAGAACACAAATCTCAAAACAATTTATCTACACATTTTGCTCAAAAACCAAAAAGAAACACATAAGATAGCAAAATAAAACAAAACATATAATTTACCACAATACTGTCAATATAGAGTAACTGCTTATACTCCATACTAGCAGTATATACCTAAAATCTTGCTGAAGAAATCATTGGAATGTAACGTGACTTAATATCTTAAAGTTAAGTCCACAGTTTGCAAGTCTTTTAAGACGTACATGCTTGACATATGTAATAGCAAAAAAAGAGAAGAAGAAAAAGGACAGAAGAAAGAAGAAGAAAAGAGAACAAAGAAAATATACAGTTAGATGTTATTATTACCAACGCGGGAAATGACAAGTTGATCTGCTAAATCATACATAATAAGAAGGGGCAAGCGACAAAGTAGAAATGAACAGATCTAAACACTCCTAATATATGATATATATAGTAGGAGAGCAAAATTCAGTTGGTGGACATCTATAGATTTGAAGAGAGGATTGGAAAATACCATATATAACTTCTTACCAAACAATATGTCACGTGTAGCAGTACACTACGAAATAGGTGTCAGCAAATAGTTGTCAGAAATAGTTGTTCTAAAATCGATGGCTTTTCACAAGGAGCAGTATACTCCTGTGTACTCCTACGTGACAAATCGAAAAAATACAAGTTAGTCTACTAGATTATACATAAGAAGAAAGGGCAAGCGACAAAGTGGAAATTAAAAGATCTGAACAATCCTAATATGTGATGTATAGTAGGAGAGCAAAGTACGGTTGGTGGACATCTATAGATTTGAAGAAAGGAATGGAAAATTCCATGTGTAACTTCTTACCAGACAATATGTCACGTGTAGCAGTACACTACAAAATGGGTATCAACAAATAATTGTCAGAAATAATTGTTCTGAAATCGATAGCTTTTCACAAAGGATAGTATACTCCTGTGTACTCCTGCGGCACAATCTGAGAAAATACAAACCCATGTGGAACCATGAGGGCAGTACAAAATCTTAAGACAATCCACCACCAATAGCAGTGACACATAAACCCACACACCTGTGTCTGTCAGGAAAACCTTCCACTGGAAATCTTGGGAGAGGGATCCAAATATGGTGAAAACGACCCCGTAGAACTAGTTAATGACTAGATATTTATCTATATAGCCAAGAAATAAAAACAAAAGGAAAACCAATATTATCCCTACATGTATTAGATCTGCAGAAAAAATATCCAACTAATTAAAAGGATGAAGTGCTCAAAAGTCAGCAATCACCAATAAAACCATATTCCAAAATAATATCTCTATTCGAGTCACACCTGTTACGATCACCAAGGACCCTCCAAGGATGTATGGTGTCCTGAATCAGTATAGTGAAAGTCATGTGTCTTCACACGAACAACGGATAATTTAGAAAGTTCGTTGGAAGTACCTGAGATGAGAGAGAAATGTAAAAAACACATATTCCGCATTCATTAGTAAACTTGGGTACCCCACAGTACCCATAAAAAACGTTCATGGCCCCCGCTAATACGAAGAGACCCAAAACCCCAAGATATAAAGAATGTTGTCCAAAATGTAGGCAGAACTTCTCCAAATCGGTAACAGCAGCGGTAATGCCTGTTTAATAGGTATCTCATATGGTCACATTCACACCCACTAAGAGCCAGAACGGTAACAAACCATCATGATTTCATTGCATTTCATTGCATCTTATCTTACCTCTATAATTTCCTCATTTCACCAAGAGGTATCCAAAAAACAGTCGTCATCAGGTATGGTGTATTGCACCGTGACTAACCCTGGGCAAAGCACTACGCTACGCTCGCGTAGTTTGCGCTACTTCGCACTATGCGAATTGCACGTAGCACAGTGCAAACACGCGTAGCGTAGTGCAGCGATCATTTTTTGCTTGCTCGCGGTCCTCAACGTCAAGTTGGCGACCGCGAGCAAGCAAAATGACATCCCGGCGAGACTTTTTCCTCGTTCGCGATCAGCAACATCAAGTTGCCGATCGCGGCGTGAAAATAAACCTCCCGGCGAGATTCTCAACGCGGGGAGGTCAGGTTTCTCATTGCGAGTGGTCGCGTATGCTCGCGACCGCTCGCGATGAGAAATTACCAGTCCGCGTTGAGAAAGCTGCCGCTCGAGTAAAAATCTACTCGAGCGGCAGTAGAAGACAGCTCGCACTGTGCAAGATGCCGTTTTCAATGATTGCACAGTGCGGACAAGCATCCGGCACTGTGCAATCATCGCGAACAGCGCACTACGCAGTTCGCATAGTGCTACGCGTAGCTCGCATAGTGCGAAGTGCATTTCGCGTAGCGCTACTTCGCGAACTACGCCCACCCCATTCCGTGACCCAATATATGAAGTCACTAAAAAAGAGAGATTCCTGTCAAACAGGAAAAAGAATTAATTAGTTGAGGCATGGAAATCCTGCCCGACTAACAGGTTATAATAGATCAGCAAACTTATCCTATATTATTTGACCGCATATCTTCCAATGTCACACAATATGTTTCTAGGAAATCGGGATAATTCCAAACTGCAGATCCCAGCAACCCACAAACTAAAAAACTAAAATACACAGGCACGTACAGGTCCGGATTCAAAGCACTAAATCCCTATATCTCCTGGCACTACATTTAGAATGCCAACACAGCCGTGATGTATGTCAAAGGGATTGTTCTATAAGTACTCGGCAACGGGACCAAAGATAATAGACTTGAGTGATGAACTTCTCAAGGAGTGGGAGGTAAATTTAGAGGGTGCATCTCTGATTATGATGCAAATATTGATAAGACATGCAATTGAAAAAGGGGCAAAACTCTTATCTGAAATTGAAACCATAGAAAAGGAGATCGAGTCCTGTGAGAACAAGGACTTCGTTGATAAGAATTCTGATATCCTAAAGAAAATAATAGAGGGTCATCAGAATTATCTAAAGGAGAAGAAATTACGTAAAATTAAGCATGATGACAAGGATTACAGGGAAGGACGTATTTATACGTTTGCAAAGAGATTTGATAACATCGCTGGTTCTGAAGAGAAAAAAGACCTAGAGAAGACAGTGAGGAGGTCAGAACGGCAAGTAGCACTTCCTTATCTTCTTTGGATAGTGCATCCTCGAACACCACTAGAGGTGAACACCCTTTAGGGGAAGGTTCTACTACCTTTCAAAAGAAATGGCCAGACTCAGAATAAGTGGGAGTCAGGCAAAAAAGGGGCAACAACAAAAAAGACAAGGAGAGGGGTCTTAGGAAGCAAGGGTGCTACAGGGGATGTAGGCGAGGACCCGATAAGGAGATCAGAAAGGGCAAAGAACAAGCCAAAATAATAGATGATTCAGACATGGCATGTGATGTGGAGGGGCCACGGAAAATGTGGAATTGAGGGTTGTCAATTTGTCAAATAGGACATTGGATTCTGATGAAACAAACTTACTGTGTAAGGGTTTGGGTTTTTGCCCTACCCAGGAGGGGGATTTTGCGAATGTTCATGTGGACCTCTTCAAATTCTCGAGATTGTTAAAATTAAAAGATTTTTTCAATGACAAGGTGCCAAACAATGTGATGACTGGTGGGACTATGGAAAATGTGAATATGACCATAGCTGAAGTTAAGAACTTACAATGCCTTGTCTCTCTGAGTGACGGAGTGGAGATTGAAGTACATTCAATTCTAGAGGAACTGAATATAAGTGAAAACACTGTGATTGATAGTGGTCTACGTCCAAAATCTAAATTCACGCCGACCACTTACCATCGTAATATTGATCTATTTACCGAACGTGTCAGTGAAGGCTTGTACAAACTAGAAAACAGAGCAGGTGCCATCGGAAATCACATCACAACCTCACATTAGGGGAGAGAGAGGCACTTAAGAGACTGAAAGATGACAAGGAAATTGTCATAAGGGAGGCTGACAAGGGCGGGAACGTCGTTGTTATGAACACCAGAGATTACAAGAATGAAATTGAACGACAGTTGGGGGATACTGATTCTTATGAGAAGATAGGTTGTAATCCCACCAAAGAGCTAACTATTGAGATTAATCTAAAACTCAGTGAGTGGAGGGACATGGGTCTACTTAGTGATCTTGAATTTAGATATCTCAAGATTGATAATCCGAGATTCCCATGTATCTACATCCTCCCCAAAATTCACAAACAAGGGGATTTTCCCCCAGGAAGACCAATAATTTCAGGGGTGTGCTCGGCCACAGAAGGACTGTCTGAGTTTATCGATCTCAAATTAAGTAGACATGTCTTGGATTTGCCACCGTATATCCAAGACAGTAAAGATATCCTATCTAAATTTCAGGATTTTGAATGGTCGGATGAGTTGTTTTTTGTGACACTTGACGTAACAAGCTTGTACACATGCATCCAACATGAATTTGGGCTTAAAGCTACCGAATTCTATCTGGATAGAGATGGAGCAGACCTTCTAGACCAAAATCACATGATACTTGAAATGATGAAATTGGTCCTCACCAGAAATTATTTTCTACATGATGGGGTGTGGTATCATCAGAAGAGGGGCACGGCCATGGGATCCAGGTTTGCCCCCTCTCACGCCTGCCTCTTCATGGGGTGGTATGAGAGGGGGCATGCCTGGAACAGATGTGCCTCCCCCTGGACAGATCATATTGTCTTCTGGGGGAAGTACATCGATGATATTATTTGCCTGTGGTCTGGCACCGAGGTGCAGCTTCTGGATTATTTTGAATATTTGAATAACAATTCCCTCAATGTCAAATTGACAATCGAATATAGTAAGGAGAATATTAACTTCCTGGATCTTCACTTTTATGTGAAGGAGGGGCGGATTCACAGCACGTTGTACCATAAAGAGACCGCATGTAATGCGGTATTACATGCAGACAGCGCACACGCCAGTTCGACCATCAGAAACATCCCTTATGGGGAAATGGTCCGTATGAGGCGCAATTGCAGTGAGGATAACAACTTCAGCACCAATATTCAGTTGGTCAAAAACAGATTCCTAGCAAGAGGGTATACCAGTAAGATAGTAAACTCGGCTGAAACAAGGGCACGAGCACTAACTAGGGAATCAACATTGGCCAGGAGCAGTAGGGCCAGGGTTGCAAGCGAAGAATCCTGTGTGAGGTTCACTACACAATACATCAAACACAGTGATGCAATTTTCAAACTTCTGAAAAGAAATTGGCATCTACTGGAGGAAATACCTAGCTTGCAGAAGGTGGTCAGAAACAATCTCTCAGTTACGTATAGAAGAGGAAAAACACTGAGGAATGATCTCTGCCCAAGTTTCGTCATGATTGACTCCAAAAGAGTACCACTTGGTTGCCGGCCAAACCCAGTGGCTTTTATACGTGCAATACATGTAATATTTGCGATCTAGGGGTGGACAAAATTAAGAATTTTTCTTACAATGGATCAGTGAACTATAATATCTATAAGTTCATGAATTGTAACACAATTTTTGTGGTTTACGTGATTGGTTGCCAGTGCGAACTTATCTATGTGGGCAGCACCAAACGAAGTTTAAAAATACGGACACAGGAACATAGAAGGGCAGTGCTTAAAGGTGATCGCAGATACCCGCTCACAGAACACTTTGTGAAAGTACATGATGGCAAACCTGATTTTTGGTGTCATTCCCTTGAGCATGTCGAAGTAGCAGTTAGAGGTGGTGATCGTGAGCTACACTTAAGACAATGTGAATCCAAATGGATTTGTAAACTCCGTAGTATCACCCACGGGTTTAACACAGATCATGAAATGCATTATTTCTTGGGGAATGGTTGAAGTGTCAATCTTTACCATACGTTGCCTTTCTATGAGGAGCATTAAACTTTGTCAATCATATATACTGTTTTACAGCCCCTCTGATACTGCAGGACTAGCATTATCTGCTAATGGACAGGGTTTCGTGTTATGCCTTAATGCCATCAGAAGATGCAGTCTAGTTCTGAAATTCCGATTATTGCTGATGATATGTATACTAACTTTTATATGTTACTACCTTTTGTTGGCTTTACATCGTGACCAACATACATATATGTCTGCCCTCCACTCTGTGTTAGGACATATTTTGTCGTTAGACTACTTACTATAATAATTAGAAGCCTTATTTGTAAGGTGGATCTGCTCCTCGTTTTCTGACATAAACAGTTTCTTTATCACAGTCGCCAAGTGCCCTTATCCTGATCATCTTTGACAGGTTGCGACATCTTCTATTTTCTCACTGTTGGCTTTATATATTGTTTGACTAACATACATACATGTCTGTTTTCCACTCGATGTTAAGGTATATTTGGTCGGTCGACTTCTTATTGTTACAATTTGGAGCCTCTGTCCTTTGGTGAATCCCTTCCTCACCCTCTGATATACTTAGTTTCTCTATTACAGGCACCCTGTGTTCTTATCCTAAACGATACTGACAAGTTGTGATACTCTCCACTCTTTTTCCCATCGCTTTGCGATTAGGATCCTGGATTTTGGGTCATATCCTATTCAGTACATTTCTAATAGCCACTGTCCTAATCATGATGGCATTTCTTATATTCACATGATTAATAGGTTACATCACAGATTAATATATAAGATATCGCACCCACGTCCTTTTTATTACATTGTGAGAACAGTTAAACATGGCGGCAATAGCTTACGCACTCTCGTGTGTTCATCTACAATCCTATGACTCTACCGGCACTCCCGCCTATTAGGATGGTTTGTAGTGCCTTGCCATTTAGCTTATACATATTTTTCCATTTCACGATTGTAGTTCTTATATTCTGTTTTTATTTCATGGCTTACGATATTACCGCTATTGGACGGGGCCGAACACTCAAAGATGGCGACTAAGTTCGCTAGGCCCTTACATTACGAAGGGAATTTGGTTCTGACAACTCACTCGATTGGCCTCCTAACGGAAGTCGGGGGTGGAGCCCCGTGTGTTTAGAATAAGTTGCGGGAAGATTCCGGGCTGAATACGAGGAAGAAGAACAGAATCATTTTAAGACTTGGAGGTAATAAGATTTTTGGGGGGGGCACTAGGAGTTGTGTGTTGTTACCATGCAAACCCTTTTAAATTGTGTCGGCAGGTGATTTTTAACATTATGTTGTTTTCTTTCTTAGGACTCCGTTGTCGCTTTTCATGTATGTCTTTTTATTGCCAATAATGTTTGTCCTTACACATTGCTATCGACAATATTGGGTTACAAGTCACTAATTGTTTGTGAAAGTCTCTGGGGCTTTAAATATAAGGGAGCGGTCTGAAATGTGCGGGCGATCATTTTTTAATGTTTTCTATTATCTTTGGTCCCGTTGCCGAGTACTTATAAAACAATCCCTTTGACATACATCACGGCTGTGTTGGCATTCCAAATGTAGTGCCAGGAGATATAGGGATTTAGTGCTTTGAATCCGGACCTGTACGTGCCTGTGTATTTTTGTTTTTTAGTTTGTGGGTTGCTGGGATCTGTAGTTTGGAATTATCCCGATTTCCTAGAAACATATTGTGTGACATTGGAAGATATGCGGTCAAATAATATAGGATAAGTTTGCTGATCTATTATAACCTGTTAGTCGGGCAGGATTTCCATGCCTCAACTAATTAATTCTTTTTCCTGTTTGACAGGAATCTCTCTTTTTAGTCACTTCATATATTGGGTCACAGTGCAATACACCATACCTGATGACGACTGTTTTTTGGATACCTCTTGGTGAAATGAGGAAATTATAGAGGTATGATAAGATGCAATGAAATGCAATGAAATCATGATGGTTTGTTACCGTTCTGGCTCTTATTGGGTGTGAATGTGACCATACGCGATACCTAATAAACAGGCATTACCGCTGCTGTTACCGATTTGGAGAAGTTCTGCCTACATTTTGGACAACATTCTTTATATCTTGGGGTTTTGGGTCTCTTCGTAGTAGCGGGGGCCATGAACGTTTTTTATGGGTACTGTGGGGTACCCAAGTTTACTATTGAATGCGGAATATGTGTTTTTTACATTTCTCTCTCATCTCAGGTACTCCCAACGAACTTTCTAAATTATCCGTTGTTCGTGTGAAGACACATGACTTTCACTATACTGATTCAGGACACCATACATCCTTGGAGGGTCCTTGGTGATCGTAACAGGTGTGACTCGAATAGAGATATTATTTTGGAATATGGTTTTATTGGTGATTGCTGACTTTTGAGCACTTCATCCTTTTAATTAGTTGGATATTTTTTCTGCAGATCTAATACATGTAGGGATAATATTGGTTTTCCTTTTGTTTTTATTTCTTGGCTATATAGATAAATATCTAGTCATTAACTAGTTCTACGGGGTCGTTTTCACCATATTTGGATCCCCTCTCCCAAGATTTCCAGTGGAAGGTTTTCCTGACAGACACAGGTGTGTGGGTTTATGTGTCACTGCTATTGGTGGTGGATTGTCTTAAGATTTTGTAATGCCCTCATGGTTCCACATGCGTTTGTATTTTCTCAGATTGTGCCGCAGGAGTACACAGGAGTATACTATCCTTTGTGAAAAGCTATCGATTTCAGAACAACTATTTCTGACAGTTATTTGTTGATACCCATTTTGTAGTGTACTGCTACACGTGACATATTGTCTGGTAAGAAGTTACACATGGAATTTTCCATTCCTTTCTTCAAATCTATAGATGTCCACCAACCGTACTTTGCTCTCCTACTATACATCACATATTAGGATTGTTCAGATCTTTTAATTTCCACTTTGTCGCTTGCCCTTTCTTCTTATGTATAATTTAGTAGACTAACTTGTTTTTTCTCGTATTGTCACGTAGGAGTACACAGGAGTATACTGCTCCTTGTGAAAAGCCATCGATTTTAGAACAACTATTTCTGACAACTATTTGCTGACACCTATTTCGTAGTGTACTGGCTACACGTGACATATTGTTTGGTAAGAAGTTATATATGGTATTTTCCAATCCTCTCTTCAAATCTATAGATGTCCACCAACTGAATTTTGCTCTCCTACTATATATATCATATATTAGGAGTGTTTAGATCTGTTCATTTCTACTTTGTCGCTTGCCCCTTCTTATTATGTATGATTTAGCAGATCAACTTGTCATTTCCCGCGTTGGTAATAATAACATCTAACTGTAAATTTTCTTAGTTCTCTTTTCTTCTTCTTTCTTCTGTCCTTTTTCTTCTTCTCTTTTTTTGCTATTACATATGTCAAGCATGTACGTCTTAAAAGACTTGCAAACTGTGGACTTAACTTTAAAATATTAAGTCACGTTACATTCCAATGATTTCTTCAGCAAGATTTTAGGTATATACTGCTAGTATGGAGTATAAGCAGTTACTCTATATTGACAGTAATGTGGTAAATTATATGTTTTGTTTTGTTTTGCTAACTTATGTGTTTCTTTTTGGTTTTTGAACAAAATGTGTAGTTAAATTGTTTTGAGATTTGTGTTCTTTTTTGTTTTATTTGTAGTAACATGGTTTAGTGTGTTTGTGTGTGATTTCTTGCATAATTTGTATTGTGTTTTTAAGTCCTGTGCATTGTGATTTGTATGTAATATATATGTGTTTATGTTACACTTTTACAGCCCTGGGGAAGTTCCCTGTATGGGAATGAAACGCGTTGGCTGGAATGTTTTACTCAATGAATTTTAAAAGAAGTTTCGAATAAAGAAGTTATTTTTCTACCTACACTGGTCTATTTGAACTGCTTAAGCTGCGCACCCCCGTTTGTTGTTGTGACACCCATTTGTGTCCACAAGCCAAACCATCCAACCCTTCCAATTGGGGTCTGATGAATTGAAAGAACCATTACGTATCATGGTATCTAGTGTATCCTCTCTAAAGTGTATAAAGTGCTATCTATTCTCAAAAAGTGAGAATGCGGGAATACAATGTGTGTTCAAATCCTTTGTTTCTGCTATACCTAGACATGAAGTTTGTTGCACTGTTTTGTTCTGGAAAATCATTTGATGTGGTATGAGGAATGCTCTAAATATGGCCTCTGTCACATGAACCTATCAATCCTTTGTCCCCTAGATAGACTTTGCATCTATTGTGTCCCTCCAGAAGTCGAAACCCTGTGTAGACAGTCGGGAAATAAAGGAAGCAGAGTATATCAGCTTGGTGTTTGTTAGCATACTTTTCTTTGCAGGTGTAGGTGCAAGCCTATAATAATACAAGGCTGGGTCTGATGTATTAGAACCTGAAAAATAAGTCTCTTAGTTCACTGTGTGATAATGCATGTGGTTTAAGAACCAAGTTCACAATTCAGAAGAAAGAAAAAGACAGTTACCATACCAATCCAAATTACCAGGAAAAGCGAGCCAATTGTAATCCATAGATGTATCCAGGGAACAGCGAAGTAAGTCTTTTTCAGCCAAAGATAGAAAGCATAAACTCGAATATTGAAAGGGAGAGGTGGTGTTGGCAGGTCAGGTACACTTGGATCCAATGATCCGGTGTCGGCAGATCAGTAGGTTTTGTAGAACTGGGAGATGACTCGATCTGTGGCATGTTGGCATAGACGTCGTCAATTTTTCTAATTGAAATTTCTGTACTTGTTGACTGTACAGTTGTAGTTGTTTCAATAGGGAGAAGCATCATCTCATTATCGTTGACAGCTTCTCTTTGAAAAGTGGAGTCTTCAGTCATCATTAAAGCTTCCATCTGAACTTCATGTACGATAGCGAGAGGAGTGTGGCGGCTACCCAGGAGCCCACGTGGCCTACTGTTGAAAATCGCCACATAATGTGGTTTGATCAGATCAATTGAGACAAACCTTTTGTATCGAGTGCCAGCAAGAGGCAGAAGAAGAATAGTTCTGGCACCTTCGACAGCTAGGACAGGTACAGGCACTCTGTAAGATGGCCCAAATTAATTTTTATCCACACTTTTCACTCTGACCAGGTCCCCAATCTCCAGGACCCAGGCAGGTCTCGCCATTACCGTTCACAGTGGCGGTGCTTTTTAGTTGGACATTGCTTTGTAAAGCTCGGTATTCCTTAAGGCTCTGTGAAACGTCCAAACGATCATTGAGGTCAAATGGTGTTTCAGCCGCCGCTGTGCTAACACTATCGAGGTCGGGTACCCACATCCTTACCCCAAACAGGAGCTCATAAGGTGTATGACCCCCCCAGAGATTTTCTTGGCATGTTGTTTAGTGCCCTCTGGACCCCATATAGGTGATTGACCCAACTGCCACCCGAGCCTAATAACCTTGCTGTTAAGGACTGCTTTAAGTCATGGTTTTTCCTCTCAACTACTGAATTTCCCTCAGGATGATAGGGGGAGGAGTACCACAAGGCCACACCCAAACCTCCCATGGCTTCTTTGTAAGCCAGAGAGCTAAACGCCCTGGTTGGAATGTAGTGTGCCAATTGTGTATGTCCCAAAAAAGACTTGCAAATCCTTATTAACAGTTTGAGCATCAGCTGAGCGCCGGGGCCAAACCCACAGGAATCTAGAGCATGAATCCACTGCCACCAAGATGTACTTGTAAGCCCCATCTGAGTGTAAGGGGCCAGAGTGATCCAAATAGACACATGAGAGCGGTTTATCTGTTATCAATAAAGGTGTTTGTGGAGGACGTGCTACGGTGGACCCCTTCTGAAGGAAGATATCACATTTGAGGATAAAGTCCTTGGTCTGTTTAGTTAGACCCTGCCACCAATAGCGCTGCTTTAGTAATGAAACTGTAGCAGTGATCCCTGCATGTTCTGAACCCAGATTAATCCCAATCTGCGATCAGTGTTTGGTATTATTCTATCCCCCACTACTGGAATTTGAGCAAATGGAATGTTTTGCACATTTAATTTGTAGGAGTACTTGAGTGGAAAGCCTTTTGTCAGGGATGAGCCGGTGCGCGTGAAATTGACAGCTTTCATAATTGCTCCGTCTATTCTCGTGCTCGAGCGTGTTATTGCAGCAACAGCAGCAGTACAAACTGTTGCCTTGGTGGCTTCATCCGCCATTGAATTCCCTGCAACGGGAATGCCAACATGTTGATGACTCAATGTATGAATAACATGAGCCCGTGGCAGGCCGTCTTTCAGCTTTGCCACTTGTTCCCAGAGCATCTTGTGTTTTACTGTGCAACCTTTGGAATCCCTAAATCCATTCTGGCC